>CM064917.1:36393624-37063624 GCA_032727855.1 Quercus ilex subsp. ballota
AGCTTCTCCTATAAAAATTGCTAATGATCAAACTCCTATTGTTAGTCTTATTGAACAAAACAATTTTACTAATGAGTCTTTACATGTTATTGGTCAACAGCTTGACCATATTGAAGAAAAAATTGTTGAAAAATCTGCTTCTGTTCAAAAACCTGTTTCTATCAAGATTGAGGAACCTTTGATTAATTTACCCAGTCATGATAACAAATTTAAGTTTAAAACTTCCCAATCCAAAATGCTTGAAACTGTTGAAAAAATGCTTGCTGATTTAAAAGTTAAAACTGAGAGTACTTCTACAAGTACTCATGCTGCTTACACTATTTCAAGAAAAAATAAAGAAATTGTTTCTGATGAAAATACAGATTCCGATATTGTTTCTTTTGTTTTTGCTAAAAAGATTTTTGAAGATGATTTACCAGAAATTAAAAGATTTGTTGGAAATTCCAAACCCATATTTTTTTACAAAAAATTGGTATTCAAAACCTACTCCTCCTGATATACAGTTTGAAGAAAGACCTTTTCAAACCCAGTTTTCTGTTTCTGCTGATAAGATTTATGAATGGAATATTGATGGTTTTTCTGAACAAGAAATTATTAACAAAATGGGACATATGTCTATGGTTGGCATTGCTTACCAAAATAATCGTGATTTTAATCAACCTGAAATTGTTGACTTACTTGCAACTGGTTTTTCTAGTACTCCTCGTGGATGGTGGGATTCATATCTCAGAGAAGAATCCAGAGATTCTATTAAACATGCTATTAAAAAGAATGATGAAGGCTTGCCCATTTTTGATGAATGTATTGGTCGAGGTATTCCTGATGGTGTTAATACCTTGATTTATACTATTATCAAACATTTTGTTGGTACTCCATCCAATGTTTCATCTCGAATTTCTGATTTGTTAATAATTTGAGATGTCCTACTATGTCTGATTACAAATGGTATCAAGATGTTTTTCTTTCTAGAGTAATGCATCGGAAAGATTGTTACAAGCCTTATTGGAAAGAAAATTTTATTGACGGTCTGCCTCTTATCTTTGATCATAAGGTAAAGCAAGAATTAATTGGTAAAAATGATTCCATTGATTATGGTAATTTAACTTATGGTGATATTTTAAGCACTATTAAAAAACTTGGTATCAATATGTGCAATGATGAAAAACTGTTAAAACACCAATTAAAAAATAAAAGAAAAGCTAAATATGAAATGGGTAATTTTTGTGAACAATATGGTTTGCCCCCTATTGCTCCTTCCAGGCAAAAGGGTAAGAAACATGATAAAAGTCACAAAAGTTATAACCATAAAAACCATAGAAAATTCAGAACAAATTTTAATGATTTTTATGCTAAAAAGAAAAATGTTTCTGACAAACATGTTAACCAAAGATCAGGAAAAGGTAAATGTTTCAACTGGGGAAAACTTGGTCATTTCAGTAAAGATTGTAAACAAAAACTTGGTAAGTTAAAGAATAAGTTTAACTTGTTAAACATTAGTGATAATGATCAAGAAGAATTATTCAAAATCCTTGAATGAAACAATTCGTCTGATTCTTTGGAAGATGATTTTTCCTCTTCAACGGATTCTTGCTATCATTCTGCTGATGATTCTTCTGATTCTCCAAATATTAAAATTGGTTGCAGTGGTTCCTGCTATAATGTTATTAATTTTGTTAATGTTCTCGTTAAAGAAGAAACTAGTAAAAAACTTAAATCGACAATAAGTTTTGAAGAAACTTTGGAAAGATTTAATAAAAAGAAACCCAAAGATTTAACTGCTAATGATCTTTAACATGAAATTAATATTGTTAAACAAGAAATAGGTGAGTTAAAACATGAATTCAAAAATACTAAAGGTAATAATCATAATTTTAAACAAGAATTGTTAATGTTTAAAATTGATAAAGATATTAATCAAAATAAGTCTAATAATGAACAAAATGAGCATAAGGATGGAGATGAATCCAGTCAACATGCTCTTCCTTCTGATGAAGGTATTACTGATTCTCAACTTGCTCTTGTTAATAAGATACTTCCCCCAAAATGGTTCACAAAAGTTAAAATTATTATTTCTCATAATTATCATTTCACTGTTATTGCTATGATTGATTCTGGTGCGAATATGAATTGTATCCAAGAAGGATTGATTCCTTCAAAATATTTTGAAAAATCAACTGAAAGATTGGTTTCTGCTAGTGGTTCTCAAATGAAGATTAAATATGAATTGAATAATGCTAATGTTTGCCATGATAATATCTGTTTCAAGATTCCTTCTGTTTTAGTCAAAAATATGACTCATAAAGTGATTCTTGGTTTGCCTTTTGTGAATACTTTGTATCCTTTTCTTGTTGAACATGATGGTATTACTACTGGCCCTTTTGGTCAAAAAGTAAAATTCAAATTTGCTTCAAAATTTGAGATTGATATTGATAATGTTTCCAATCTAATTCATGCTAAAATCAAACATCTTAACTTCCTTCAGCAAGAAGTTAGATACAAGAAAATTGCTGAACAGCTTTCCAATAAATTGTTGCAATCAAAAATTGATAATTTTCAAAAAATGTTAATTGGTGATGTTTGCTCTGATGTTCCTAGTGCTTTCTGGCATAGGAAGAAACATATTGTTAACTTGCCTTATGTTAAAGATTTTGATGAGAAAAACATTCCCACTGAGGCCCGTCCAATTCAAATGAATGCTGAAACTGTTGAATTTTGCAAAAAAGAAATCCATGATTTGTTAGAGAAAAAACGAATTAGGAATAGCAAGTCCCCTTGGTCTTGCTCTGCTTTCTATGTTCAAAAGAATGCTGAAATAGAGAGTGGAACTCCTCGCCTAGTTATTAACTATCAACCTTTGAACAAGGTTTTGGAATGGATTCGGTATCCTATTCCCAATAAGAATGACCTGGTCCATAGGTTGAGTGAGGCTGTAGTATTCTCAAAATTTGATATGAAATCAGGATTCTAGCAAATCTAGATTAGTGAGAATGATAGGTACAAAACTGCTTTTACCACTCCTTTTGGACATTATGAGTGGAATGTTATGCCTTTCGGTCTTAAGAATGCCCCTAGTGAGTTCCAAAACATTATGAATGATATTTTCAATTCCTTCAGCCACTTCACCATTGTTTATATTGATGATGTTCTTGTTTACTCTAGTTCCATTGATGAACATTGGAAACATTTGTATTCGTTTTTAGATACTATTAAGGGAAATGGTCATGTTGTCTCTGCTAAGAAAATCAAACTATTTCAAACAAAAGTTCGTTTCCTTGGCTATGACATCTCTGAAGGACAAATTCGTCCTATTGATAGAGCCATACAATTTGCTGATAAATTTCCGGATATTATCGTTGATAAAACTCAGCTCCAAAGATTTCTTGGGTCATTGAATTATGTTGCTGATTTCTACAAGGATATGAGGAAACAATGTAAACCTCTTTTTGACAGGTTAAAAAGCAATCCTCCATCTTGGTCATGTTCATACTATTCTTGTTAAACAGATCAAATCTCATGTTAAGACACTGCTGTGTCTTGGTATTCCCACTGTTGATGCTTTCAAAATTTTTGAAATCGATGCCTCTGACATTGGTTATGGTGGTATTCTGAAACAGAGAGTTTCCCCTGAGTCATCTGAACAAATTGTCTGTTTCTATTCTGGAATCTGGAATAATGTACAGTTAAATTATGGTACTATTAAAAATGAAATTTTATCTATAGTACTATGTATTACAAAATTTCAAAGTGATTTGTTAAACCAAAAATTTCTGTTATGTATTGATTGCAAAAGTGCCAAGTATGTTATTGAAAAAGATGTTGAAAATATTGCTTCAAAACACATTTTTGCAAGATGGCAAGCTATTTTAAGTGTTTTGATTTTGATATTGAATTCATTAAAGGATCTCAAAATTCCATCCCTGATTTTCTTACCCGTGAATTTCTGCAGTGTCACAATGGCAAGTAGGAGAACCAAAGATAGTCATCCTGCTGAAACCTCCAAACAGATTGTTAAAAAAGAACCTGCTTCTCCTATAGAAATTGCTAACCGTTTTACCACCTTAGGAACCATTCCTAAGCCCAATTACTCCACTGTTCTTGCCTCGTGTTATGACCCTTATGCCATCACCCCTGTTAACCAACCTATTAAAACTGTTTTCCCCTGAAACTCCAATATCCCTCAATACATCAAGAAACAGTATTTCCAAAACATGTTTTATATTGAACCCAATAGAGTCTCAATTTCTGATCCTCTCAAACTTGCTAAAAGTTATTTCCCTCCAAGATTTCATTGGATCCCTGAGCATAAAGATAAAAATTTACAATATTATTTTGATCTCTTGCGTCATGCGAAATCTATCACTATTAACACCATATCTGACAAAGTTGATACCTCCAAAATTATTTACCACAGTGTTTACATTGTCAATGTTATAACTAAAGAAAAATGGGGTCCTTCCCCCACTTTTACCAGAACAATGTCCTTTTCTCCCATCCCCTATTCCTACTATGATTACATCACTGCTTGGTCAAGATTTATGCTTCACCAGAATGAAAACATGTCTCATTCCTGGTTTGTTAACTTTGATAAAAATTTCACTGGTTCTCTGCCTCTTTGGTTCATCCGTTGGTGGTCTCAATATGGCCCTCTTACTGACATATTTCCTAAACCATTACTTAATGCTTTTGAATGTTTCAAGAAGTCTTATAAGGTTGATGCTCATGGTGCTAAGTTCCCTCCTTTGCTTCACTTTGTTAAACGCTTCAAGATACCTTAGATATTAAAATGGCAATATGAAAATGATGGTGATGTTTATCCAGACATTGGTATGTAAAATGGTGGGGTAAATTCCCTCATACTCAGAAAATTATTGCTACAAGTTCCAGAGATTCTTCACCTCCTACTATTCTCCCCATCGCTAAGGAATTTTCACATAGTCAATCCCCTGTCCTTGATGCACCTGCTTCCTCTTCTAAATCTGTTAAATCATCTATTCAACCAAGAAAAGTGAGTTCTCCTTTGGATGAAATTCGCAAGGACCCTGAAGCTATGAATGCTCTCATTAACATGTTAAAAGGAGAAAGAGCTGGTTTAGACGATGAACGGTCCTCTGAAGCCTCTGTTACAAAAGATCCTTACTACCCTTACAATGAAGAGCGGTTTGGACATGTTGAAGATGATGCTGATGACTTAGCTGAAAATTGATTGATTCACCCTATTTGTCGGGCCGGCACAATGGCCAAAATGTTACTGTTGACTCCCATGCTATAATAATGTCCTGAAAAGAAGATTCTTCATGTTCCCAAGACTGCCTTTAAATATTCCGAGTCCTTCTTTGGCAAGCTTTTACTATTCATGTTACTTTTACTATTTAGAATATTGCCTATTTAAGGGGGGTTGTCCCTTAAGTTTGATTCAAAAATTTTTCTTAGAATTTTCTTCTAGAGAGAGTTTTCCTCCTTAGAAGCCTTCTTTGAGAGAATTCCTTGTTTCTACTATTACCTTGTTACTACTACTACTTTCCCTACAAACCTTGTAACTAGGACTAGTTCAAACTTTGTAACTGTTAACCTGTTCTGAGATCTTATATTCACTACTACTGTAAGTGTTTAATCTACTTTCAATAAGAAGTATTTTCGGTTTTATGTTCATTATACTACTTGTTGCTACCGCCACCTTGTATGGATTACCGCCATACCGGACGGTTCTAAATTGCTTTCATTTACTTTGAATTATTTTGTTATATATTGCTTTGAGTGAATTCCCAGAACATGACTGTAAGGCCCGTTTGAGCCAAGAGAGGACGTGTAGGGCATGTGTGTGGTATAAGGTTGCTTAGTATATGTGTTACGAAATGCAACGGTTGTGAGAAAAACATGATAACTGAGTGTAAAAACTAGGATAGTGTGGATAAGTTGTGGAGATCCAACTCCTCTATCAGCTCCAGGACTGGTTGTCCTCCTAATATTGTAAATGAAGAAGGTCACACTGTTGAAGATAATGAGCTTCCAGATTTTCGAAAATGGAATATTCCTAAAGTGGATACTAAAACTATTTATAAAACTAGTTGGGTTGAAACCACCTTTCGTCCCATTTACAAAGTGAGAATTGTTGAACAAATATTTTCTATTTCAAAAATTCATGAAAAATGTTGCTTGTTTTCTAAAAGAAATATTAGTGACGTCATTGATAAAAAACAAAGTTATTTGCATATTGGTATGGTTCAAGTTGCTATTAAACCACTCACCCGAAAGGGTATTAATGCTTCTATTCTCATGTGTTTACGAGATGCTAGATTTAAGCACTTGAAAGATAGCATTCTTGGTATGATTACTGCTTCCTTGTATGATGGTCCTGTTTATTTCAATTGCTATCATGATCTTACTCTTGCTTTAGATGATCCTAATATTGTTAAAACTTTGACTTTGAATATTGCTTCATCTGGTTATATCATGGAAGAAGGTAGTAAACCTTTTGCTTTGATTTACTGCATTTATTATAGATTGTTGGGTACTTAGTTAAATCCTGGTTGTTTGAATCCTAAAGAACCTTCTGGTAAAACTATGTTAATTCAATGTTCAACTCCTGATGCTAAAGTTCAAGTTCCAAAAATGATTCAATGGCAAGATGTCAAGCTTCCCACTGAATGGTTGTTGGAACAAGAATCCCCTATTTCTAAACCTGTTTTTGATGAGCTAGATCTCACAAATATTCAACAATATCTTGATGGTATTGTTAAAATAAGTTTTCAAAATATTCAACCTTTAAGGATCAACGAAGGAAGACATTCCTTTGGGGGATCTGAAAGTATTTCAAAAAGAGATCAAGATCTCAATGATTTTTTACAAAAAAAAATTTGAAAAACCCACTGATCTAAAATTAAAAGGTGTTTCTAGTGATAAATCTCAAATAAGCTCTGTTTACTATTCTACTAAACCTGAACCTTTCTCTCCATATGGCAAAACTGCCAATGAAGAAGAAGAAGATACTGGATCTGTTTGTCCATCTGATTATGATTTTCCTCCTATTGAAAATAATGTTAACCAATTAAGAGTTTTGACTGTTTTAGATGAAAACTTTGAAATTGATATGGTTTCATTATACAATGAATTTATGCTTTTAAAAAATAGACCTAAAAGGAAATATTTCCAAAATAATTTTGCTCAATCTGAAAAAGACTGTGTTACAAGAAAATGGAAAGAAAAAAATGCATCAATTGAAAAAACATATTTTGTTTTTTGATTTCCTTGAAAATTATTATGTTCCAAAAAATCATCTGAATGTGATAAAAAAATCAAATTTTGTTAAAAGTGACAAAACCATTGTTAGGTCTAGTCATCCACCTCTTGAGACTGTTTTGATAACTACTGGCAACATTGATGTTAAAGCTTCTCCTTTCAAAATTGCTGATGATCAAACTCCTATTGTTAGTCTTATTGAACAAAACAATTTTGTTAATGAGTCTTTGCATATTATTGGTCAACAGCTTGACCGTATTGAAGAACAAATTGTTAAAAAAACTGTTTCTGTTGAAAAATCTGCTTCTGTTCAACAACCTGTTTCTGTTCAAAAACCTGTTTCTATCAAGACTGAGGAACCTTTGATCACTCTACCTAGTCATGATAACAAGATTATGTTTAAAACTTCTCAATCTAAAATTCTTGAAACTGTTGAAAAAATGCTTGCTGATTTAAAAGTTAAAACTGAGGGTACTTCTACAAGTACTCATGCTGCTCGAACTATTTCAAGAAATGAAAAAGAAATTGTTTCTGATGAAAATACAGATTCTGATACTGTTTCTTCTGTTTCTGCTAAAAAGGTTTTTGATCATGATTCCCCAGAAATAAAAAGATTTGTTGGGAGTTCTTCCAAACCCATGTTTCTTACAAAAAATTGGTATTCAAAACCTACTCCTCCTGATGTGCAATTTGAAAAAAGACCTTTTCAAACTCAGTTTTCTGTGTCTGCTGATAAAATTTATGAATGGAATATTGATGGGTTTTCTGAACAAGAAATTATTAATAAAATGGGTCACATGTCTATGTTTGGAATTGCTTACCAAAATAATCATGATTTTGACCAACCCGAAATTGTGGATTTACTTGCTACGGGTTTTTCTGGTACTCTTCGTGGATGGTGGGATTTATATCTCACAGAAGAATCCAGAGGCTCTATTAAACATGCTGTTAAAAAGAATAATGAATGTTTGCCTATTTTTGATGATCGTATTGTTCGAGGTATTCTTGATGGTGTTAATACCTTGATTTATACTATTATCAAACATTTTGTTGGTACTCCGTATAATGTTTCATCTCGAATTTCTGATTTGCTAAATAATTTGAGATGTCCTACTATGTCTGATTACAGATGGTATCAAGATATTTTCCTTTCCAGAGTAATGCAACGGAAAGACTGTTTCAAGCGTTATTGGAAAGAAAAGTTTATTGATGGTCTGCCTCCTATCTTTGCTCATAAGGTAAAACAAGAATTAATTGGTAAAAATGATTCCATTGATTATGATAATTTAACTTATGGTGATATTTTAAGCACTATTAAAAAACTTGGTATTAATATGTGCAACGATGAAAAACTATTAAAACACCAATTAACAAATAAAAGAAAAGCTAAATATGAAATGGGTAATTTTTGTGAACAATATGGTTTGCCCCCAATTGCTCCTTCTCGGCGAAAGGGTAAAAAACATGATAAAAATCACAAAAATTATAAAAAACACAGAAATAATTTTAATGACTTTTATGCTAAAAAGAAAAATGTTTCTAAGAAATATGTTAACCAAAAATCTAGGAAAGGTAAATGTTTCAACTGTGAAAAACCTGGTCATTTCAGTAAAGATTGTAAACAAAAACCTGGTAAGTTAAAAAACAAGTTTAACATGTTAAATATTGATGACAATGCTCAAGAAGAATTATTCAGAATCCTTGAATCAAACAATTCGTCTGATTCCTTGGAAGATGATTTTTCTTCTTCAACTGATTCATGCTATAAATCTGCTGATAATTCTTCTGATTCTCCTAATATTAAAATTAGTTGTAGAGATTCTTGTTGCAATGTTATTAAATTTGTTAATACTCTCACTAAGGGTGAAGAAAATGAAAGTTTGTTGGTTAAATTGATAAGTCAAATTGAAAACCCTGATTTACAGAAAGAATATTTGGATAAGTTTAAGAAAAACTTGTTAAAAGAGGAAACTAGTAAAAAACTTAAATCAACTATAAGTTTTGAAGAAACCTTGGAAAGATTTAACAAAAAGAAATCCAAAGATTTAACTGTTAATGATCTTCAACATGAAATTAATATTGTTAAACAAGAGATAACTGAATTTAAAAATATGAAAAGTGATAACCATAATCTTAAACAAGAGTTGTTAATGTTAAAAATTGATAATAATATTGATCAAAATAAGTCTGATAATGAACAAGATGAGCACATAGATGGAGATGAATCCTGTCAACAGACTCTTCTTTCTTATAAAGGTAATATTGATGATTCTCAACTTGCTCTTGTTAATAACATACTTCCTCCAAAATGGTTCACAAAAGTGAAAATTGTTATTTCTCATGATTATCATTTCATTGTTATTGCTATGATTAATTCTTGTGCGGATAAGAATTGTGTCCAAGAAGGATTGATTCCTCCAAAATATTTTGAAAAATCAACTGAAAGATTGGTTTCTGTTAATGGTTCTCAAATGAAAATAAAATATGAAGTGAATGATGCTCATATTTGTCATAATAATGTCTGTTTCAAAATTCCTTCTGTTCTTGTCAAAAATATGACTGACAAAGTGATTCTTGGTTTGCCATTTATAAATGCTTTGTATCCTTTTCTTGTTGAACATGATGGAATTACTGCTGATACTTTTGGACAGAAAGTAAAATTCGAATTTGCTTCAAAGCTTGAAATAGATATTAATAATGCTTTAGATTTGTCTTATGATTTCACTACTAATAAACCTGTTCATGAACCACGGATGAATTTGTATTTCACAGACAATTTTCAAGGTAATACTAATAGTGCCAAATTGTCAACTATTGCCAATCACCCTAATATTCTTAATGATTCTTTGCAGGAATCAGGCAATGATGCGTGGATAAATACCACTAATAAGTGGGATAATAATATTATTTATACTTATACCACTAGTAAGTGGATTATTATGGCTCCTTCGGCTGAGAGGAAAAACAAGGGAAAAGCTCCTTCACAGGACTATTCTCAAAACAAAAGGTTCCCAGCGGGACAACCTTTTAGTATGCATGAAGGCACATCTTCTGGGGTAAAACCCAGTGGATCAACATCCCTTTTGGAATTTGTTCAGGCAACGGTGACTTATTCCAGTGGTGATTTGATGATTGCTTTACAGGAAGTCTTATCCAGATCCTTACAGTTTCATAATGGTGCTGCTTTTATTAAAGACCACTATTCCCTGTTTGAAAAAACCCTCCAAGCTCTCAAAATTCACCTTGTTAACCTTACTGCTCAAAATGAAGCTTATATGAGCCACTATGCTAACCTTATTTTCGAAAACAATCTTGTTTCAGAAAATAACCTTGTTTCCGAAAATGATATTATTCCAGAGAATGAGACTCTTAGGATTCACCTTGAAGCTTACATTAGTTAACTCTTTGGCAAAGAGGATATCCATTCAAAGGATAAAATGACTATAATGGGCACTGATTATGCTAGATTGAGTCTTAAGACCCAATCTCTATTAAGAAGTGCTTTTGCCAACTTGCCTTCAGATATACAAATCCGTATTCTGAAAAGCAAGGCTATGTTTAGGTCTTTCGACCTATGGTTCAAATGTTTCAAAAAACTTGTTACAACCACTATTCCTGATCATGATGAACTAGATGAAGGTGATAATGTGTTTATCCAGTTGGACTAGGAAGAACACTTTGGGAGTACTCTCAGAGTGTATGAAAAGAAACACCCATTTCCTGGTCTCTTAATTAATTATGATGATGGTTCATTTGTTACTGATGATTCAAATGATGATGATGACAGGGATCCTAACTGGCTTTCCCATATGTTTGAATATGGCTTTATTAGGTTTCTAAAATTAACAAGCCATCACCAAGCCAGCCAGCTTCCACAAATTATTCAGGATGCTATTAAAAGATTTGCAAGTCCTCTTGTTTCTATCAGATGCTGAAGTACTTTGCCAAAGTGGGAAAGAGATAATTGGATAAATGTCCAGCCTTCAAAGCATCTCATTCTCATCAATGGTCATACTTATCAAGGACAATGGTTTGAAGAATATCCTTTAAAAATCCTTATGCTCTTGCTGAATGTTGGAGAAATTATTTTAATAATCAAATTATTGAGGTTGCTTAGAATCTATGGAAGGATTATCATTTTATAGGGAGCACTGATAGAATTTCTATCTTTGGTCCTAGGCCCTATGCTGATGCCATTGCTCACTTACGAATAACTGATCATGGTAATCCAAGAAGCCTTCTCATCCCAGGGAGAAGACCAAAGTTTGAGCCTATTTTATATTGTGGATTCTGTAATCAATTTGCTATTTACCATGACCATCCATGTGATTCTCCATAAGGTCCTTTTGATCCTTTTGATGTTTATCCATCCGATGCTCCTTCTACTGATTAAATTTGTGGCACAACTGTTTTGAGATTCTTGTTCTCACTGATAAAGTTATTTCCCCATATTACTCTCATATTCAGTAACTGTTTAGTCAAGATACTCCTGATCCCTTGCAGTTGATTAATGTTTGATTTCTCTATTTTGCTTAGCCTGCACAGTGGCTAAAAATGTTGCAATATTCAAATGTTGAAGTACCTACACCTGACAATCCCATGCACCTACATGTTCCTGTGCATAGCCATGCATCTGAGAAATATTGGAGTTGCTGAAAAGAAAAAGAAACTATGGTCATGATTTATATATTTTGTCCTGATCTTGCCATGCTCCTTCCGACAAATATCTCCACAATATTCTTGAACAAGTTTCCCCACATTTGGAGATTCTTTTTGTACTCTTTTGAACTAAAGTTTAAAGTGTTCCAAAGCTATTTTCTCCATGATTTGGACAAGCAAAGGACAAGCTTCATGCTACCGAAGTTTGGAAGACAATAATGAAAATTTCACTATTCATGTCACTATTCATTGTACTGTTCACTATTCACCAGTTACTATTCACAGACTACTGTTCACCGATTACTATTCACAATTACTGTTCACTTTTTACTGTTCACTCCGAAATTTTTCCTATTTAAGGGGGGTTGTCCCTTAAGTTTCATTTAGAATTTTTTCTTAGAATTTTCTTCTAGAGAGAGTTTTCCTCCTTAGAAGCCTTCTTTGAGAGAATTTCTTGTTTCTACTATTACCTTGTTACTACTTCTACTTTCCCTACAAACCTTGTAAGTAGGACTAGTTCAAGCTTTGTAACTATTAACCTCCACTGTTGAGATCTTGTATTCACTACTACTGTAAGTGTTTAATCTACTTTCAATAACAAGTATTTTCAGTTTTATGTTCATTTTACTACTTATTGCTAACGCCACCTTGGACGGATTACCGCCATACCAGACGGTTCTAAATTGCTTTCGTTTACTTTGAATTATTTTGATATATACTGTTTGGCTGGTTCTACCGCCTTATTATTGTGCATACACTACTTTGCTTACATTACTTCCAATTATATTGTGCTTTCGTCTCTTCCCATCAGCTGTGCGTCCCCTTCCCCCTTTGTGGACAGCTGAAGGGAAGAAGAGAAGAGAGACGGAAGCACAGTATATTATATGTTAAAAGTAATGTAAGCACAAGCTAAAATGATAATAATAAGGCGGTAGAACCAGCCAAACAATATATAACAAAATAATTCAAAGTAAATGAAAGCAATTTAGAACCGTCCGGTATGGCGGTAATCCGTCCAAGGTGGCGGTAGCAACAAGTAGTATAATGAACATAAAACTAAAAATACTTCTTATTGAAAGTAGATTAAACACTTACAGTAGTAGTGAATACAAGATCTCAGAACAGGTTAACAGTTACAAAGTTTGAACTAGTCCTAGTCACAAGGTTTGTAGGGAAAGTAGTAGTAGTAACAAGGTAATAGTAGAAACAAGGAATTCTCTCAAAGAAGGCTTCTAAGGAGGAAAACTCTCTCTAGAAGAAAATTCTAAGAAAAAATTCTGAATCAAACTTAAGGGACAACCCCCTTTAAATAGGCAATATTCTGAACAGTAAAAGTAACATGAACAGTAGAAGCATGCCAAAGGAGGACTCGGAATATTTGAAGGCAGTCTTGGGAACATGAAGAATCTTCTTTCCATGACATTATTATAGCATGGGAGTCAATAGTAACATTTTGGCCATTGTGCCCACCTGACAAATAGGGTGAATCAATCAATTTTGAGCCAAGTCATCAGCATAATCTTCATCATGTCCAAACCACTCTTCATTGTAAGGGTAGTAAGGATCTTTTGTAACAGAGGCTTCAGAGGACCGTTCATCATCTAAACCAGCTCTTTCTCCTTTTAACATGTTAATGAGAGCATTCAGAGCTTCAGGGTCCTTGCGGATTTCATCCAAAGGAGAGAACTCACTTTTCTTGGTTGAATAGATGATTTAACAGATTTAGAAGAGGAAGCAGGTGCATCAAGGACAGGGGATTGACTACATGAATATTCCTTAGCAATGGGGAGAATAGTAGGAGATGAAGAATCTCTAGAAATTGTAGCAATAATTTTCTGAGTATAAGGGAATTTACCCCACCATTTTACATACCAATGTTTGGATAGAACATCACCATCCTTTTCATATTGCCATTTTAATATCCAAGGTATCTTGAAGCGTTTAACAAAGTGAAGCAAAGGAGGGAACTTAGCACCATGAGCATCAACCTTATAAGACTTCTTGAAACATTCAAAAGCATTAAGTAATGGTTCAGGAAATATGTCATTAAGAGGGCCATATTGAGACAACCAACGGATGAACCAAAGAGGCAGAGAACCAGTGAAATTTTTATCAAAGTTAACAAACCAGGAATGAGACATGTTTTCATTTTAGTGAAGCATAAATCTTGACCAAGCAGTGATGTAATCATAGTAGGAATAGGGGATGGAAGAAGAGGACATTGTTCTGGTAAAAGTGGGGGAAGGACCCCATTTTTCTTCAGTTATAACATTGACAATGTAAACACTGTGGTAAATAATTTTGGAGGTATCAACTTTGTCAGATATGGTGTTAATAGTGATAGATTTCTCATGACGTAAGAGATCAGAATAATATTGTAAATTCTTATCTTTATGCTTAGGGATCCAACGAAATCTTGGAGGGAAATAACTTTTAGCAAGTTTGAGAGGATCAGAAATTGAGACTCTATTGGGTTCAATATAAAACATGTTTTGTAAATATTGTTTCTTGATGTATTGAGGGATATTGGAGTTTCTGGGGAAAACAGTTTTAATAGGTTGGTTAACAGGAGTGATGGCATAAGGGTCATAACAAGAGGCAAGAACAGTGGAGTAATAGGGCTTAGGAATGGTTCCTAAGGTGGTAAAACGGTTAGCAATTTCTATAGGAGAAGCGAGTTATTTTTTAACAATCTGTTTGGAGGTTTCAGCAGGATGACTATCTTTGGTTCTCCTACTTGCCATTGTGACACTGCAGAAATTCACGGGTAAGAAAATCAGGGAAGGAATTTTGAGATCCTTTAATGTATTCAATATCAAAATAAAAAAACACTTAAAATAGCTTGCCATCTGGCAAAAATGTGTTTTGAAGCAATATTTTCAACATCTTTTTCAATAACATACGTGGCACTTTTGCAATCAATACATAACAGAAATTTTTGGTTTAACAAATCACTTTGAAATTTTGAAATACATAGTACTATAGATAAAATTTCCTTTTTAATAGTATTATAATTTAACTGTGCATTATTCCAGATTCCAGAATAGAAACGGACAATTTGTTCAGGTGACTCAGGGGAAACTCTCTGTTTCAGAATACTACCATAACCAATGTCAGAGGCATCGGTTTCAACAATTTTGAAAGCATCAATAGTTGGAATACCAAGACACGGCAATGTCTTAACATGAGATTCGATCTGTTTAATAAGAGAAGTATGAACATTAGACCAAGATATTGCTTTTTAACCTGTCAAAAAGAGGTTTACATTGTTTCCTCATATCCTTGTAGAAATCAGCAACATAATTCAATGATCCAAGAAATCTTTGGAGCTGAGTTTTATCAGTGATAACATCAGGAAATTTATCAGCAAATTGTATGACTCTATCAATAGGACAAATTTGTCCTTCAGAGATGTCATAGCCAAGGAAACGAACTTTTGTTTGAAATAGTTTGATTTTCTTAGTAGACACAACAAGACCATTTCTCTTAATAGTATCTAGAAACGAATACAAATGTTTCCAATGTTCATCAATGGAACTAGAGTAAATAAGAACATCATCAATATAAACAATGGTGAAGTGGCTGAAGGAATTGAAAATATCATTCATAATGTTTTGGAACTCACTAGGGGCATTCTTAAGACCGAAAGGCATAACATTCCACTCATAATGTCCAAAAGGAGTGGTAAAAGCAGTTTTGTACCTATCATTCTCACTAAACTGGATTTGCTAGAATCCTGATTTCATATCAAATTTTGAGAATACTACAGCCTCACTCAACCTATGGACCAGGTCATTCTTATTAGGAATAGGATACCGAATCCATTCCAAAACCTTGTTCAAAGGTTTATAGTTAATAACTAGGCTAGGAGTTCCTCTCTCTATTTCAGCATTCTTTTGAACATAGAAAGTAGAGCAAGACCAAGGGGACTTGCTATTCCTAATTAGCTTTTTCTCTAACAAATCATGAATTTCTTTTTTGCAAAATTCAACAGTTTCAGCATTCATTTGAATTGGACGAGCCTTAGTGGGAATGTTTTTCTCATCAAAATCTTTAACATAAGGCAAGTTAACAATATGTTTCTTCCTATGCTAGAAAGCACTAGGAACGTCAGAGCAAACATCACCAATTAACATTTTTTGAAAATTATCAATTTTTGATTGCAACAATTTATTGGAAAGTTGTTCAGCAATTTTCTTGTATCTAACTTCTTGCTGAAGGAAGTTAAGATGTTTGATTTTAGCATGAATTAGATTGGAAACATTATCAATATCAATCTCAAATTTTGAAGCAAATTTGAATTTTACTTTTTGACCAAAAGGGCTAGTAGTAATACCATCATGTTCAACAAGAAAAGGATACAAAGTATTTATAAAAGGCAAACCAAGAATCACTTTATCAGTCATATTTTTGATTAAAACAAAAGGAATCTTGAAACAGATATTATCATGGCAAACATAAGCATTATTCAATTCATATTTAATCTTCATTTGAGAACCATTAGCAGAAACCAATCTTTCAGTTGATTTTTCAAAATATTTTGAAGGAATCAATCCTTCTTGGATACAATTCATATTCGCACCAGAATCAATCATAGCAATAACAGTGAAATGATAATCATGAGAAATAATAATTTTAACTTTTGTGAACCATTTTGAGGGAAGTATCTTATTAACAACAGCAAGTTGAGAATCAGTAATACCTTTATCAGAAAGAAGAGCCTGTTGACTGTATTCATCTCCATCCTTATGCTCATTTTGTTCAATATTAGACTTATTTTGATTAATATCTTTATCAGTTTTAAACATTAACAATTCTTGTTTAAGATTATGATTATTACCTTTAGTATTTTTGAATTCATGTTTTAACTCACTTATTTCTTGTTTAACAATATTAATTTCATGTTGAAGATCATTAGCAGTTAAATCTTTGGGTTTCTTTTTATTAAATCTTTCCAAAGTTTCTTCAAAACTTATTGTCGATTTAAGTTTTTTACTAGTTTCTTCTTCAGCGAGAACATTAACAGAATTAATAACATTACAGCAGGAACCATTGCAACCAATTTTAATATTAGGAGAATCAGAAGAATCATCAACAGAATGATAGCAAGAATCAGTTGAAGAGGAAAAATCATCTTCCAAAGAATCAGACGAATTGTTTGGTTCAAGGATTCTGAATAATTCTTCTTGATCATTATCACTAATGTTTAACATGTTAAACTTATTCTTTAACTTACCAAGTTTTTGTTTACAATCTTTACTGAAATGACCAGGTTTTCCAAAGTTGAAACATTTACCTTTTCCTGATCTTTAGTTAACATGTTTGTTAGAAACATTTTTCTTTTTAGCATAAAAATCATTAAAATTAGTTCTGAATTTTCTATGTTTTTTATGGTTATAACTTTTGTGACTTTTATCATGTTTCTTACCCTTTTACCTGGAAGGAGCAATTGGGGGCAAACCATATTGTTCACAAAAATTACCCATTTCATATTTAGCTTTTCTTTTATTTTTTAATTGGTGTTTTAACAGTTTTTCACCATTGCACATATTAATACCAAGTTTTTTAATTGTGCTTAAAATATCACCATAAGTTAAATTATTATAATCAATGGAATCATTTTTATCAATTAATTCTTGCTTTACCTTTGAGCAAATATAGGAGGCAGACCGTCAATAAACTTTTCTTTCCAATAAGGCTTGTAACAATCTTTCTGATACATTACTCTGGAAAGAAAAACATCTTGATATCATCTGTAATCAGACATAGTAGGACATCTCAAATTATTTAGTAAATCAGAAATTCGAGATGAAACATTGGATGGAGTACCAACAAAATGTTTGATAATAGTATAAATCAAGGTATTAACACCATCAGGAATACCTCGACCAATACGTTCATCAAAAATAGGCAAGCCTTCATCATTCTTTTTAACAGCATGTTTAATAGAATCTCTGGATTCTTTTGTGAGATATGAATCCCACCATCCACGAAGAGTACCAGAAAAACCAGTAGCAAGTAAGTCAACAATTTCAGGTTGATTAAAATCATGATTATTTTGGTAAGCAATGCCAACCATAGACATATGTCCCATTTTGTTAATAATTTCTTGTTCAGAAAAACCATTAATATTCCATTCATAAATCTTATCAACAGAAACAGAAAACTGGGTTTGAAAAGGTCTTTCTTCAAACTGTATATCAGGAGGAGTAGGTTTTGAATACCAATTTTTTGTAAAAAACATGGGTTTCGAATTTCCAACAAATCTTTTAATTTCTGGTAAATCATCTTCAAAAATATTTTTAGCAGAAACAGAAGAAATAGTATCGGAATCTATATTTTCATTAGAAACAATTTCTTTATTATTACTTGTGTAAAGTTGTGATTTACAACTATGTGTTTTATTGGCTTTTATTCCGTGCCAAATTTGATTGTAATTACTATCAATTGTCTATACCCTGTATTTGTTGTGGGAATTGTTGTAAGGGGTGTGTGATAGAAAGTGTGTGAAGACTCAAGCAATTTGGAAGCTGATGGAATCTCGCGGGTATCTCGCGACTAAGCTTCCCGCGAAGTGAAGCATGTGCCCTGCACATGCTGGAATGCGAAGAGTCATGACAGATGGAGACAGCTGTCTCTCGCGAGTATCTCGCGGGTAAGGCCTTCCCGCGAGACACCCGCGAGACATGCTGTTCTGCCAGCCTGTACTGACTGACTCACACATTTTGCACCTATCCTATATAAACCCCCATTACCCACAAATGTTGAGGAATGCTTCAGAGAGAAAACCCTAGCCAAACACATTTGTAATTAGAGATTGTCATCCCCACCTTTCTCTATACACTTGCTTGTGGTATCTCCTCAACCCTTCCCTCTCCATTTCCACACCATTGAGAGGTTGATAGCCCAAACACTTACCACACCTTTTGAGAGTGTTGTGTGACGTTTTGGTGCTGCTGGAAAGCATTGGAAGAAGCCTGGAATGGCAGATGCAACATGGAGCTTGTTGCGGGATCCGGAGAACTAAGACAAGACACGGTTCCGAGAAGCCTTGTTGGAGTAGGAGCTTGGAGGGCTTAGGTACATCGGGTAGATTAGGCTTGGAGGGTCTCTTGCTTACTCATGTATCCCAACTGATTGTCTAGTGGATCGATTTCCGCTTGGAGGGCGACGGAGAGGTTTTTCGCCGAGTTCTTCGGTTTCCTCTTCGAAAACACGTCGTGGTGTTTTCTGTGTTTGCATCTCTCTTCCCTACTCTTTTATATTCCATTACACTGCTGTGCTGTTTAGTTTATGGATTAGAGTAGCTTTATTGTTCATTCGCTCGCTTTTACACTATTCCGTACTTTATATTAAAGTTGTGTAAAATCTATCGAGCCGTAATTTTAATCGGGGGTCTAAACAGCTCTTGTGTTTTTCAACACGGTTTCGAGCTTTCAATTGGTATCAGAGCGGGTACACTTGCTTGGTTTAAATACCTTAGTGTGATCCTTGACCCTATTTGAGATGGACCGGTCTCAATCGCTCAATGTTCCACCATTTTTTGATGGGAATAATTACGCATTCTAGAAAGTCAGAATGAGAGCATTTTTATGCTCTATAGAAGATACCGTTTGGGATGCGGTAGAGCTCGGCTGGACTAAGCCGGAAGCTCCTAAGGCAAATTGGGATAAGGCAGCTCTCGCAGCAGCCAATGCAAATAGTAAAGCTTTAAACGCTATATTCTGTGCTGTGTCACTTGATGAATTCCACAGGATCTCTCATATGACAGTTGCTAAGGAAGCTTGGGAGATTTTGGAGACCACTTATGAGGGTACAAAGAAAGTTAAGGACACAAATCTTCAGATGCTTACCACCAAATTTGAAGAGCTCAAGATGGGTGATGATGAACCATTTGATTCATTCTATGGGAAGCTCAATGAAATTGTAATTGCTAAACTCAATCTTGGGGAGAAGATTGAAGATGCTAAGGTGGTGAGAAAAGTATTGAGGTCCTTGCCTGAAAGTTTTAGAGCAAAAGTTACAGCCATAGAGGAAAGCAAGGATTTGGATGAGATTAAGATTCAAGAATTAGTTGGGTCTCTCCAAACATATCAGATGGGACTGCCTTCCCATAAGATGAGTAAATCACTTGCTCTTAAAACCATCACCGAAAGGATGGGTGATTCCTCCGAAGAAGATGGGGTGGAGAAGGAGGTAGCATTTCTTGCGAAAAACTTTCGTAAATTTCTGAAGATGAAAAACAGTGGGAAACCATTCAACAGAGGAAAATTTTCATCTTCAAGAGGTGATAGGAAAGAGTTTACAAAGAAAGAAGGGAGGGAGTTTCAACCTTCTTCAGAAATTATATGCTATGAGTGCAATGGCCATGGACATCTAAAGAAGGAGTGTCCAAATTTTCTGAGGGGAAAAGGCAAAGCTTATGCCACGACACTCAGTGATTCAGACTCCTCTGATTCTGACACGGAAGAGAGTTGTGATGGAGAGGGAAACTACTCCGCATTCATAACCATTGCTCGTGTGGAGTCATCGGATGATTTGGGTGCACTGGTGAAGGAGCTTGGTGAGCATTCTGACTCAGAGTCTATTGGGAATGTGGAAGAATCAGATGCTGAAGAAGAAGAAGAGAATACAGCTAATCTTCAAGAAAATTACTCTTTATTACTTGAGAAGTCGGGAGAGTATACCAGAGTAGCCAAGGCGGCTGTAAGGAAAATGAAGAAAGCTGAGGAAGATTATAGAAGCCTCTTGATCAGATATAAAGAGGCTAAGTGTGAGATTGAGACACTAAATGGCGAGTTGTCTGAAGCCTATACGAAGGTGAGGTTTCTTGAGCAAGAGGTAGTGCAAGCTCATGCCAAGATAGAAAGAGTCACCTCCCAGAAGTTAGATGATGTTATCTCATCGCAAAAACCTTTTTCAGACAAGTCCGGGTTATGATACACCGGAGGAAGCAGCTCATCAGCCAAAGCCACCAAAGAAGTGAAATTTGTAAAGGCCATAGAGCCGATTGTAGAAGAGCCCATTCTTGAGAATGTTAAGGCTGAGAAGAAGAATGTGAGTGAGCAACGGATGGTGAATAAGCCCCGAAATCATTCCATAGGTAGACATGAAACCAGAGGAAGATCTCTCCCAAGATCTCAACGGGGTCCCAGAACGGACTATGTGTGTCACTACTGCGGAATGCAAGGACATACCAGACCTAACTGTCAAAAGTTGAGATCAGACAACAACTCAAGCGCACCTCGGTCACGAGGAAGGAGAAATGACGTGAGGTCTTGGGGTGGTGAACAACCGAGAAGTCAGAATCGTGATCCTGGCATGATGGACGTGATGAAAATGATTGGTGCTTTCACCACTTGCTTGGAGAGTTTCACCAGAAGGTTTGACAGTCCAAATTCTCGTACCCAATCCGTTAAGGATATCACCCCAAACGCACGTGACGTGTGGGTGAAGAGGGGTACTCATGCATAAGCATTATAACATGTCCACGCATAAATTCTTTCAATGTTTAGGGACTTTTGCTGTTGCATTGTTTCATGCATTGCTCTATTTTTACTGTTGGTGTTTTGTACCGGTTGTTTTTATTAATCTTTATTCTCTTGTTCTGTTTTTGGGTGTGTTCAAAAATTCAAAAACACATAAAAAATAGAAAATCCAAAAAGTTTGATCACTTTGGTGAGTTTTGTCTCAAAGCATATTTTGCCTTGTACCTTCGTACTTATGGCTTTGTGCATTCAACGAGCTTAGCTTGTCTCTCATGCACTTATATCATTGTGGAAGAAATCCTAAAATCTATGTGACTGTTGTAAATAGATCTTCAACCTTGTCATGAATGATTAGTGAATGGTTTTGTTGATCTTGAGACATGCATAGACTCATGCCTATATATCTTTCCACTTTTATTTTCTGCTTTAAAAGAGCTCTCTAATTGTAAATCTCCAAATGAAAAGAGATATAGAGCTGCAAAAGCCTGTCGTACAAACTAGTATTCGACTAGGAAAAAGGGAAAGCGACCAAAATAAAATGTATGATGCCCAAAAAGCCAAAGGCTAACTCATAAATTGAAATATCAAAAATTTCAGGCATCTTTCTCTAGATGAGATTCTCTTTGCTCAAAAGTCGCAAATGATATGTTAAATATGGAGCCAAATGAAAAGCTTCAATGAATTGTTATCAAGTACGTGTGGGAAGTCATATATGCATGTTTCTATAATTGAGATAGGTCACATAATCTAGTGCTAGTTGTGTATGCCTTGATTGAATTGATCATTGAAGCTTCACATTGGACTAAGGACTATCTCATTTTTGATATCCACACACAACACACAAGTCTATGTTCAATGAATGCCTTATTCATTTGTGTGATTGTACCTGTTTAAATGTGTTTTCACACGCTCAATCTTTGTTGATCAAACTCAAAAAGATTTTTGAGTGTTTTATTTGTTTTTGAAAGTGTTTTTATACTTTCTTGTCTTTTGTTTTTGATTAAAATGCATGTTTTTGTGTTTCTTCAAAAACTGGTTCAGGGGAAATTTCGTGAGAAGCTCGCGACTTAGAGCTTCCCGCGAAAAGAAGTTGAGGGAAATTTGTTATTTTATCATGTCACACAAAAACTTTCGCGACTGTCTCGCGACTGTATCGCGACCAACAGCTTCTCGCGAAATGCTGTTTGGCTAAAAATTGGATTTTTCCAATTTCAAACAGGAGCTACCGCGACTGTCTCGCGACTGTTTCGCGACCTAATGCTTCTCGCGAAAATTTTGTGCTTCAGTGGCACTTCTCGCGACTGTCTCGCGACTGTCTCGCCCCTCTCTAACCCGCCAAAAACGCGTGTTTTCAGTTTTTATATAGCTGATGTGACAGTTTTTCAAAACTATCAAACTTCCCTCGCTCAACCTCTCTCAAACTTTCCCAACCCAAAATCACTATTCCATTCATTTCCCTTCAATCCAAGCATTTTTTTCTGCATTTTCTTCTTCAAGGTATGTTTGTTAACCATTTCTTTTTTAAGTTTTTGCTTAGATTATGCAGAATTTTTGTTAGGTTTTTCAAAATTGGGAATTTTCGAAACTTTGGGTTGGTTTTCAAATTTGGGTGTATTTTTCTCATATCTTTTGCTTGGGCTGTGTCCCATTGGTTGTTTCTGTATCTGTGTTGGCCCCTTGTGGCATTTTATCATGTATTGAGGGTAGATTTTCACATGTTCATGCATTATTTATATAATTTTTGCATTTGTGCACGCTAAGTGTTTGTCAAAATGTCCAAGTGACATTTTTGTGACAAAATGGAATCAAGTGATTTCAATCCATAGTTTTTCACTTGTTTGACCTTATTTTACTTAGGTGTGGTCATTGGTTATGTGTTTCACTCACTTAGTTCATGTTGCACACTCTTGGCACACAACTAGGCACACTTAGGCACCCTTATGCATCTCATCCCGCACACACTCATTAGCACATGCACACAGACACCCTCTATTGCATTTTTTTCTTAATTTGGTGCAATGTAGTTATGCTTTATAAGTTTGAGTCTTTTAGCATGATGTTTAGTGTCTACCATGCTCTGTTTTTTAGTTAGTTTAAGTCTGATTTGGAACTAACTTGAATCTAATGAAGTTTGTCTTCTGGTTTGTGCTTGTGCATCTTCTTTTATTTGCTTTGTAAAATTGTGCAGATGTCTCCCACCAAGCATGCTGCTAAGAAGAAATCGTCTTCAAAGCGAGCCCGAACTGATTCTGATCATTTATGGTCTATAGAAGCTGATATGAAGTACAATGATTGCTACAAGGACAAGACAATCATCATGGAACGGGTAGTCCAATTAGAGACTCTTGAGGGCACTTTCATCCCTGAAGTGTTCAAAGATAGAACTTAGACCAAGTTGCTGAACCCAACTGGAGTGGTCTATTCAGAGATTATCAAAGAGTTCTTCTCCAATGCCACTGTCAACGGAGAATGTATTGAGTGCTGGATAAGACACAAGGAGTTTGTGATTACAAGAGAGAGCATTCAAGATTTTCTGGAAACTCGTCCACCATCTCAGCCAATCACTGTTGCTTATGAGGACAGAATGGGTTCTACTGATGAGATGATTACACTCCTTGGTGGTGAACCAAAGAAATCATCCATGAACACCATTAAGTTCTCTCCAGAAATGAGGACCCTAAGCTATGTGATGATTCACAATCTTTATCCGGTCACCAATCTCACCACTCTCTCTGCTCCAAGAACAAGATTTCTGTATGATCTCTTCACACATAAGGAGATTGACATTTGTGGCCATATCATGCATGTCCTGAAGAAGAGCATCACAAAGCAGAATTCACGGACTGTGATGCCGTTCCCCTCTTTGATCATGGGATTGATTGCCAAGGCAAAGATCAAGCTACCTAGTGGCCTCACGGTTGTTCAGAGAGACTATCCCATTGGTGGTCATACATTGACTAGGAGCACTGCACACATCAAGGGATCGAAGACCGGTGTGCATACCATACCACCACCATGACGGGTTCAACAGGATGAAGGCGAAGATACAGAGGAAGAGATTGACAGGTTCACCTCGGCTCCTGAGCCCTCTACACAGCCATCATCTTCGGCTCCTCCACAAGGCTTAAGCAAACTGGATCAGTTGCTTGCTAAGATGGATCAGATGTCTACAGTGCTTGACTCCCATGTGCAGTAGACCGCGGACCAGTTTGCATACCTTCAAGGACAGATCACCGCGCTTTCTTCTCAAGTACAAGACTTATCTATGGAGCACGGCTCAGATTCAGAGTCAGATCAGTTCTGATCCTTTGGCCATTCCGGTCAAAAAGGGGGAGAAAATTCTGAGGGGGAGCTAGAGAAGAGATTGCACAGTGTTAGGGGGAGCATAGTCTAACAACTTAGTAACATTGGTTATTGGTTTTTCAGACGGTTTTTATTCAGTATTTTTTAGTTTGTGTTTTACGGCTTTTGGTTTAAAGCTTTGATACTATGCTTTATTTAAGTATTTATTTTCAGATGTTTCTTTTGTGATATTCTCTATGCTTTGTAGCACTCTTTGCATGTACCCATGTTGCTTTTGTAAGCTTTAAGGGTTGTTTTGTTTCATTGCATGTTTTGTAGGCTTTTATGGTTTGTGCCATGTATTTGCAATACTTTGCTTATGCAGCCTTTTTGCTTGTGCTATTGAAGTTTAATGTCATACATTTACTTCACTACATCACTCTTGTGCCTGTGTAGGATTGTTCCTAGATGCATATACGTTCTATGCATTGGTTGAGTGATGAACACTCTTGTGCCCTAGTAGGATTGTTCCTAGATGCAAATTCTTCAAGTATTTTGCATTGGTTGAGTGTTGGATGTGCAAATGGTACTCTTCATATGAGCTTATCATCTTGCATATCCGGATGTTCATTCCTTGTGTGAATGAGCATAGTAATTGCTTGTGTATAGTGATTACTCGTTTGATCTTGCCATGATTTAGTGTTTCTATTTCATTCTGCTTGATCATGTGCTTATTGCTCCATATGTTTTTCAAGTTTTCTGCATACAATGATAATATTTTGTTGTTGTGTTTCAGGAGTTACTTGTTCATATGTTTCAAGAGCTTATCAGAATCTAGAATTAGGTGTGAGTGAGTTTTGCCTATGTTCCCAAACTCACGTTTAAGTCTAGAGTCTGTTTTAGGGTTTTGTCACGGAATAGCCAAAGGGGGAGATTGTAAAGTTGTGATTTACAACTATGTGTTTTGTTGGCTTTTATTCCGTGCCAAATTTGATTGTAATTACTATCAATTGTCTATACCCTGTATTTGTTGTGGGAATTGTTGTAAGGGGTGTGTGATAGAAAGTGTGTGAAGACTCAAGCAATTTGGAAGCTGATGGAATCTCGCGGGTATCTCGCGACTAAGCTTCCCGCGAAGTGAAGCATGTGCCCTGCACATGCTGGAATGCGAAGAGTCATGACAGATGGAGACAGCTGTCTCTCGCGAGTATCTCGCGGGTAAGGCCTTCCCGCAAGACACCCGCGAGACATGCTGTTCTGCCAGCCTGTACTGACTGACTCACACATTTTGCACCTATCCTATATAAACCCCCATTACCCACAAATGTTGAGGAATGCTTCAGAGAGAAAACCCTAGCCAAACACATTTGTAATTAGAGATTGTCATCCCCACCTTTCTCTATACACTTGCTTGTGGTATCTCCTCAACCCTTCCCTCTCCATTTCCACACCATTGAGAGGTTGATAGCCCAAACACTTACCACACCTTTTGAGAGTGTTGTGTGACGTTTTGGTGCTGCTGGGAAGCATTGGAAGAAGCCTGGAATGGCAGATGCAACATGGAGCTTGTTGCGGGATCCGGAGAACTAAGACAAGACACGGTTCCGAGAAGCCTTGTTGGAGTAGGAGCTTGGAGGGCTTAGGTACATCGGGTAGATTAGGCTTGGAGGGTCTCTTGCTTACTCATGTATCCCAACTGATTGTCTAGTGGATCGATTTCCGCTTGGAGGGCGGCGGAGAGGTTTTTCGCCGAGTTCTTCGGTTTCCTCTTCGAAAACATGTCGTGGTGTTTTCTGTGTTTGCATCTCTCTTCCCTACTCTTTTATATTCCATTACACTGCTGTGTTGTTTAGTTTATGGATTAGAGTAGCTTTATTGTTCATTCGCTCGCTTTTACACTATTCCGCACTTTATATTAAAGTTGTGTAAAATCTATCGAGCCGTAATTTTAATCGGGGGTCTAAACAGCTCTTGTGTTTTTCAACACGGTTTCGAGCTTTCAACTTGAAATAGTACAAGCAGCATGAGTACTTGTAGAAGTACCCTCAGTTTTAACTTTTAAATCAGCAAGCATTTTTTCAACAGTTTCAAGAATTTTGGATTGAGAAGTTTTAAACTTAAATTTGTTATCATGACTGGGTAAATTAATCAAAGGTTCCTCAGTCTTGATAGAAACAAGTTTTTGAACAGAAGCAGATTTTTCAACAATTTTTTCTTCAATATGGTCAAGCTATTGACCAATAACATGCAAAGCCTCATTAGTAAAATTGTTTTGTTCAATAAGACTAACAATAGGAGTTTGATCATTAGCAATTTTGAAAGGAGAAGCTTTAACATCAGTTTTACCAGTAGTTATTAAAATAGTCTCAAGAGGTGGGTGACTAGACCTAACAATGGTTTTGTCACCTTTAACAAAATTTGATTTCTTTATTACATTTAAATGATTTTTTGAAACTTCATCTTTTGAAACATAATAATTTTCAAGAAAATCAAAGAAAAAAAATATGTTTTTTCAATTGATACATCTTTTCTTTCCATTTTCTTTTAACACGGTCTTTTTCAGACTGAGCAAAATTATTTTGGAAATATTTTCTCTCATTTCTATTTTTAACAAGCATAAATTCATTATACAGGGAAACCATATCAATTCCAAAGTTTTCATCCAAAATATTTAAAATTCTTAATTGATTTTGGTAAACAGGATTTTCAATAGGAGTAATATTAGAAACAATTTTAGTATCATCTTCTTCCATGTGATAACCAAATGAAGTAGTATTCAAAGCCAAAGTTTTAGCAATATTAGAATCATCCAAAGCAGGAGTAATATCAAGAGAACATTTGAAATAAACAGGACCATCATATAGAGAAGCAGTATCTATACCAAGAATGATATCTTTAAAGTACTTAAATCTAGCAGAAAACTCATTTTCTTCAATAGTGTGATCTTCTTCATTTACAATATCAGGAGGACAACCAGTCCTGGAGCTGATAGAGGAGTTGGATCACCACAACTTATCCATACTATCCTAGTTTTAACACTCAGTTATCATGTTTTTTCTCACAACCGTTGCATTTTGTAACACATACCCTAAGGAACCCTATACCACACACATGCCCTACACGCTCTCTCTTGGCTTAAACAGGCCTTACAGTCAGGTTTTGGGAATTCACTTTACGTCTAGGGTGGCGCCAACGACGGTAAGAAGGGGACACAACAACGGAGCACCAAAGGTTAGGGCCAAGACAGGTCGAAAAAAAGATAAAAAAAATTTCATTCTAGGAATCGTTTCTTCTTGACCCAGGTTGGAGCATTCCCAAAAAAATTCAAAAAAAAAAAAAAAAAAAAAAAAAAAAAAACCTTGTGTGTATTTTCAGAATTAAAAAACCTAGTGTTTTTTAGAAGTTGGATTTCTTCTAAATTATCTTTTGTCCCTTGGGTGGATTCCTTTGGGTGGTGAGTATCGTTTTCTGTATCTCTTGGGTGGTGTTAATCTATATCCCATAGGGTGGCGAGCCAAAATTACTCTTTCTTTTCCTCATCTTCCTCAATTTGGTTGAATTTCTACTTTTGATGACTTTTCATTTTTTGCTCATCCCTCTCAACTTGAATGATCTTTCATGGAATCTCATGTCTCTTGTGTCGTTTGATAAACCATTTTTCTTTCATCTTAATGAAAATTCTTGCACTCTATTCTTCTTCTTATTTTCTTCTTTCTTGTTGAAGTCTTTTCTAGCTAGTTGACCCTTTCTTTTTTCACAATGTTTGATGCTCTCTCAAAGTCTTATTTCTTCTTGATGGACTTTCTTCTCTCCTAACTTGATGAACTAAATTATTTATTTTCTTTGATTAACTCTCTTTTCTAAACTTGATGAACTCTTCTTTTGAACCGGTCCCATTGTCTTCATTGAGGACCTTACCAAGTGGTGTTGAAACCATAAGGTCAACTCTTCCTCATCTTGAGATTTAAGCATGCACACTTAATTTTCCCACTCAAAGTTCAAGTTTTTAGTGGGTTCATTGAAAAACAGGCTAACTGGTTCAAGGCTCAATGGATAATTATAATTGTTTTAAGTTGACTAGCAATGGATAATTATTGTAATGGGTATCAAGGAATAATGTGGGTTACCAAAGATTGCCTCCTATCCCTAGTGATGCTTACTTGTAGGCATAGTTACTTGAACTCCTTTAATAATTAATCTTGGAATAGAAGTACAAATGCTCAAATGACGTGACAAAATATTTTTGAGATATGGATTGAGTTTATATGGTTTGAGAATTTTGAATGAATGGATGGATTTCTTTGATTGCCTTTTCGGACATTTTCTTCTCATATTCTAAATATTTAGCAAAAGTCTTACATGGAAGGAATGAAGTCAAATCCCTCTTTGGAACAAATTGAATGGTAGAGTAATTAATCATCATGATTTGGAAAACATTTTTTCAAATGGATCTTCTTGTATTCACTTGAAAAGAAGGATTTTGAAAAAAAAAATTGGAGTCTTTGAAAGGAAGGCTTTGGAAAAATCTTGGAGCCTTTGAAAGAACAATTTTTTTTTAGAAAAATGTTACTAAAAAGGCCAAATGCCCCTAGTCCAAAGATTTTGTTTTGAAATTTTTTTTTTTTTTTGGATTTTTTTTTTCAGATTTTTTTATTTTATTTTATTATTTACATATGAATAACATGACAAACCAAATGCATCAAACATAACATGGATTTTATTTGAGTAAAAGAACAACTAGAATGCAAATCCTAAATAAACAATAAGACCAAAGAGCCAATCTAAAAACTTGTAAAATGAAATTCAAACAAAGTCAGGATTACTAGTTGATGAAGGCAGGGTAATGACTTGTTGGTCAATCAAATCTTGAATGTCACACCTTAAGTGAAAACACTTGTTAGTTGTGTGGACTCCCCCCTTGATGATATTTGCAATGAGCATTAAGGTTGTAGCTTCTAGGCATGGGATGTGGTATTGGGTTGGGATCCAATGGCTCCAATACTCGCTTAGCTTATAGTTTCTCTAAAGCTTCACTCAAAGTCATGTAGTTCTGAAAAATTTCTTCAAGACTTGGCAACTAATGATCTTTGGGGATTGATAGCATTGACCTTTCTTTCTGGAGTTGTTATTTTCTTAGAGAAAAGATCTTCTCCCCTTATCATGCCATTGTTGATAGCATCTTCCACTCAGCTATTATCAAGGCTTTCAAGTTAGGGAAGTATTGGGCGAAAAGATGCTCATGGTAAATGGGTCACAAATTCTTCACCGCCATTTGGATTTGCTCTTCTTCACTAGGTCTTGTAATCATTGGGCTACCTTGGCTCTCCATTTGGTTATGAAAGAAGAAAGGATTCTTTAGGGCCTTGCTTTGTTGTTTCAAGGTCCCTTCTTGTTATGTCCACCTCTATGTTATACTTATATTGATTGTGGAACTCCCAACATATGTCCTCCCAATTTTGAGTTCTAGTGTCTTCTACATTGAGGAACCATTTGAGGGCAGCTCCTATAAAAGTATTGTCGGGGGTTATGCCCTAAAATCCAATTTATTGGCATGTCATAAATAATTAAATTGTTTAATTATATGAGACTTTTTATAAATAAACTAATGAGACATTATCTTAGTCCATGAGATGCATAGTATGTGATTTATGTGATTTAGCCACAGAAGATATAAATTACAAGTTCTTTGTAAACTCAGAATTTTAGTTCTTAGTCGGTGATGAAATTGGGCATTTCATATGCGAAAACTATAACATATCAACTAAGATGATTTGTTTTGATCATGGAAGTGAAGACTTCTAGTTGATATGTTGATATGTTTTAAGAGTTAAGACATATTGAATTGGACCATTGTGAAATCTATTATTCTCCCAACAACTGTCAAATGAATAATAAATCTCACAACTTCTATTTACATCAACACTAAATCCTGAGAGAATAATGAATCTGATCATGAGGTGTAGGTTCCTTTGATATATCCGGAGTGAGATCTAAAGTCACAATCAAAACTTCAGTATGCTGGGCAATCGCATTAATGTTGATAAAACAAATATTCTTAAGATGAAATTCATAATCTCTTAACGGAGATATAAAATATTCCCGCGAGATAAGTTTAATGGATTTGGTTATTTAGAGTGTTGGGCCTAACCACTTAGTAAGGAGTTACTAAAGTATATATTTTGAAATTGGATTTATAAATATATGATAAATAACTTAAAGGATTAAATTGAGTATTCAAGGATTAAGATGTAGTAATCTTCAAAGTGGCAGTCAACATTCATAACTTTGTGTTACTACGAATATTTTAATGAAGAGGTTGCATGTATAATAAAGTCTTAGGATATAATTTATTAATAAGGCCTAGAGTGCAATTATATTCACATAATCGTATTTAATATAATTAAGGCGTAAATGTACTTTTAGTTCCTACATTTTGACCTTTTTCCATTTTAGTCCCTACATTTTATTTTTACCACTTTTACCCCCTAAATCAATTAACGCCCTGTATTTAAGTCCCTGAAGCACCATTTCGTCACCAAACTAACAGGATAACTGATGAATCAATAAAATAATAATTTTTTTTACACATTGGACAATAAAATAATATTGAATATTGAAAAGCAAGTATTTCACATAGATGTCTATATATTACCTTATTAGATGTACTGATTCTGTACGTGTACTCTTGGTGAGTTGTTAAAATTGAGTAAGTTGAGGAAATTGAGCATCTACGCAAATGTGAAAGTTTTTTCCACAGATGAAGAGGTAAGCGCTATTCGACAGTTTAAGAAGCTTCAGAAGCTGACAATTGTGTGGGGAAGTGGAGTAGACGGCCATGCTAAGCAACTCACCAAGAGTACATTTTCTGAGGGCAGGCACCCAGCTGGGTGCTGTCATCTGAGGGCACGTAAACGCTTCACTAGAAAATTATTAAAAGCTGCCACCTTTTAGCAAGGACTAAGGCCAGAAATCCCAGAGAATTTAAGGGACTAGAGAAACTGGATCTCCAGTGTTACCCTCAGCCTCAGATGACTGCACCCAGCTGGTTGATTCCTGACAAACTTGCCAAGTTAAAGAAACTGTATATTAGAGGAGGAGAACTCCAAAATCTGGGTCAATTTAAAAAGAATGATAAGTGGAAAGTAGAAATACTACGTCTGAAGTTCTTGAGTAACTTGAAGATGGATTGGAGTGAAATCCAAGCGTCGTTTCCTGACTTATTTTACTTTGAGAAATTCAATTGCCCTAAACTCACTCTGTTTCCATGTGAGAAATGGGTTATGGTTGAAGCCATTAAATGATCAATGAAATAAGAGCATTTGCAAGACATTTAAAGTCCAAGGCTTAATCTGAGTGGTGAGATGGAGCTTCACTTCCACTTCACTGAAACTTGAATCAGCCTGGTTGGACTGAAGCAAAGGATCACCGGCCCATTATGGTCACCCAGGTCAGAAAGTCTTCCTCAAATCTGATCTTTCTGATCCCACTCCACCGGGGGACTTCTGCTTTATGCGCAAAATGCTGTCTTTCCTCCAGTTGACTCGTTTTGTCGGTTATGGTTCTTTTCCTGCCAAATGAATTTTATGTATTCGTTCAATTGTTCTTGTCAAGATGAATCACACATCAAAAGAATGTAATGTTTCTGGCCTATTTCGAATTTAGTTGTGTTCAATGCCTATTATTTAATATATTTACTAAGTTGCAAACTTGCAATTGCTTCTTGTACATTTTCTTCCTCCTTATTTGGAACAAGCTGCGAAGGTATTTGTTGTAGTGGAGCATGTGATTTTTTTTTTTTTTTAAAGAAATTGCTTATAATAAAGAGGATAGATTACCTTATTGAGAAAATTGTGGAATAATGATTGTTGCTTTATCAGGCTTATATTGCAGCACTGCCTGTTCCAAGAAATAGAATATAAACTTAATAGATCAAGTTCTGAAATAATGTTAGGGTAAGAAAATGATTAACTGGCTTCAAGTGGCTATTTATTCAGTGTCTTTTCCAGTCTCATTTCTATACCTTGGGGTGGTTTTTTTTCTTTGAGCCATTTATTTTTTTCTAGAATCCAAATTATGTTTAGGAAGACTGAACAGTGGGTGGAACTGTGTAAACTCATAACCAAGACAAAACAGGCTGAACATGCTGATCCCTGCCCTGGATAATGGATTTATTTTCTTTCCCCTGTGGTTGATTTTTTTTGATAATACTGGACAATCGATTTTGTCATGTGCATCAAGTTACCCAGTCAAATTTGACTGGATCTTCTTATTAAATGATGGGCTTGAAGCAACCATATTTGGATTACCTAACAGCCATCAACCATGATTGGAGGTTTGCAAAATCTTCAAATATTATCGGAAGCTATTGCAAGGCATATAAATTCTTGATGTCGTATACACTTCGGTGGAGTCACATATATCATCAACCTAACAGTCATCAACCATATAAATTCTCCCAGTATACACATATATTGGAGTCACATAAGACATATATATAGTATTACACTTTGGTGGATCAACCATAACACCATATATTGATAATGTCACTTCATTATCAAACCCATGAACCATCGATGCATCAACTACCCGAGTGCTCCACTGGGTAACTTGTCTCTCATTTGATGGACTTACTTGACCATTAAGCTGTGCAGTAGTCACTCCATTTGGAACCCAGCCTCTGAGCTCTACTGTGATTTCGTTTAACTTCCTCATTATCTTACACAAGGTCAGTTGGTCTCTCCAAGATAGCATCTAGCACTCAGTTAAAACATTGTTGAGGTAGTATAGCTTTTCTCTCACCTTTACCCTGTTTAATGGGGAAACAAACATGCAGACAAGGACCAACAAATAGTCAAAAAGTCAAAATATACAAAAACATTGTGGCCTGTTAGTTTATTGACCAATGTGTAAAAAAAATTATTATTTTATTGATCTGTTAGTTTTCCCGTTAGTTTGGTGACGGAATGGTGCTTCAAGAGCTTAAATGAAGGGCGTTAATTGGTTTAGAGACTAAGAGTGGTAAAAATAAAATGTAGGGACTAAAATGAAAAAAAGTCAAAATGTAAAGACTAAAAGTGCATTTACGCCTATAATTAATGGTAACTTTGGACTTGTCAAGAGTTGACAGAAAAGCTCAAGGCCCATTGGAGCTTGAAAGTTCAAATAGCATATAAAACACCAATAAACGCTTAGACCCCCAAATACAAAATTACCAACACAAGCTTATAATCAAACAGTATATGTGTGGAATATGAAATATAAGCAATATCCAAATTGGTAACACACTCTAAACCATAATTAACTAAAAACACAACAATAATTAAAAGGTAAAGAGAAGGAAAGAGAGATGCAAACACAAAGATAACATGGCAATGTGTTATCGAAGAGGAAACCGAAGTACTCGCTCTGTCACCCTCCAAGCGGTCAATAATCTACAAGAAAATGAAATTGGGATACATGGATAGCAAAAATCCTCTAAGCCTAATCTGCCCAGTGGACCTAAGCCCGCCAAGCTTCTTGCTCCAACAGGGTTACACCGAACCTTGTCTTTTCTAGCTTAGCGGATCCCACAATAAGCCAATTGCATCAACCAAGTAAATTGGTCCCTTTTTGTATTGCTTCCCAAGCACCAAAACACCCCTTCACTGATATGGGTATGGTAAGATAAGGATTTAGCAAATGTACCTCTTAAGGATATGTCAATGAAGAGGGTAAGAGTAGAGGAATTTGGAGAATCAAAAGATTATGGATAAGTCAATCTTGTTTTTCTTTAGGGTTTTTCTCTTAAAATTCTCTTTGGAAGATCTCTACATTTTGTGGGTATAAAGGTATTTATAGTAGAGTGTATGAGGAATGCAAAAAGTCAATTTTCATCCAAACAGGGCATTCTGGCAACTCAACCTCGTGACTGGAACGACTCGCGAGTCTGAGACGCGAGCTAACTGCCTGGCTAGACTGAAATTTTTGTCCTATAGTGCTCCAGCTGTCGTGACCCTTCAACTCCACTGCATGCTTCACACGTGTGCCACTTTGGCAACTTGCCAGTCGCGAGTCAATCGTAAGACTCCTTTGAGTGCACACATCTTGAGTTTTCTTCACACTCTCTCACACACTACCCTTACATAAATCCCACCTAAATACAAGGTTTCTAATTTCCGAATTACAAGTAAATTTGGCATGGAATAAAGCCAACACATGATTGAATAAATTCAACCTTACAAAGCTAGAGTCATATTTGTTCCATTTTGGTCCCACTTCAAGCCACATACTAAATCCCAATTGGAATGACCTAAAAGGCTAGCCCAATTAAATAATCAGTTATATATAAGAAGAGAAACATACAGAATTTCATAAGGGCTTTCAATAAGGTTTTTCATTAAGATCATATAAGGAATGAAATTGTTTGTATGTGAGTGTGAGACACTTTCTTATTCTCCCATTGGAAACTAATTAAGAGACCATACTTCTTGGGCATCAAGTGGAATTGGAGTGAAGATTAAAAGTGTTCCTAAGTACTTCGAATCCTTTGGTTTTGAATTTCACTACACCAATGTATGCTTACTTGTTCTTAAATTGTAAAACTTACATAATACATGTTATCAATTGCGAATGAAGTAGATCTGTTAATTTTCTGCTGTGTATTTTTTGTATGCAATACAAACATGTATTTTTCCAACAAATGGTATTAGAGCGGTCTTCAATTTCGAATTTGTATAACATATTTTGTGAGTTTTGGAATTAAAGATGGTAATTTTGTGATGTTAGAAGATTCTACATTCAATTTTCTGCATGGTTATTGAAATTATTGTTTGATGAAAATTGATATTGATATTATGATATTGTTTAAGTTTGATATTAAGTATGTTAAATTGAACTTTAAGGCTATAACATTAATGGAATTCAGTTTTAGTCTCAAACTCAATCTATTATGTTGATATGATGGTTGTTTGTTCATGAAAACCGTTGAAAATTGCCTCAAAAAAATTCTAGAAAATTTGATTTTCACTTGTTTCGATTGATCGAAAATTACATTCGATCGATTGAGTGAAACAGTGATCAATCTGTTTGATTCGATTGATATTTGATTGCTAGTCGATCAATTGAATGTTCTTTTTCAATCGATAGAGCAGCGATTGAGTACCAATCGAGCTAGGCAAATTGTTAAGTACGATTTTTTAATTTTTTCGACCGATCAAGATACACATTTGATCGATTGAAAACTGTGAATTTTGAATTTTTTCTAAGTGTTTTCACATGAATAAAGTGCAGGGATATGTGTAATGAGATTGCACATTGTACAATATAAAATGATTAATTTATGGTCCTTAATAGTTGAGGACATTTATTAATCATTATCTAATTAAAAGACCTAGTGAGACCAAAGATATTAGTTAAATAGAACTCTTAGTCCTAAATAGTTTGAGACTTGTCTTTTAATAAACATTATAATGAAATTAGAATTTTTGTAACACAATATCCATGTTTACCTAAATAAGTTGCAGAAATTAAATTCCTACAAACATTAGGTACATATAAACAATCTTCCAATATTAAAACTTTAAAATAAAAAGTTTTAATGAGATTAGAACTTTTTATTTAGTAAATTAAGGATAGAGTTCTTTATAACTAATTTTTGATTCGTTAGAGTTTAAGAAATCCTAAATAGTTTAGGACTTCCATTTTAGTTAGTGATTCTAATGAGATTAGAGTCTTCAACAAGTGCAAGGTTGTTATTTGCGATGAGATCACAATTATTTAAGAAAAACCCAAATAACGAGTAGGAGTACTAAAATAACCATTTTGTTAAGTTTATTGTAATGTGTATAGATACCTTGTCTTGATTTCAAGTCTTGTATTCCATGCGGAGGGTATTTACTTCATGGATTACAAGGATAAACTTCTTCGTGATTACGCGAATGTTCGTTATACTATTGTGACGTGAATTAGTAAGATCACATTGAATTCAAACAATTAAACACATTTAATGTGTAGGGTTAAAATTGTGATTGGATCACAATAATTTCATGACATCCACTTGTTTTAAAATTTCTAGTGGGAGAGAGATACAAGGGTTGGATCTCACGGCATTTATTATTGGTTCATAGTAGTGTAGGTAAGCATCTTGTCTTGGCGTATATGCCTTGCGATCCCAAAGGAGGGTGTTTACTTCATAGCACTACAAGATTGAACTTACCTGTTTAAAGTAGTGTGAACAAGCACCTCGTCTTGGTGTATATTGATGGAAAAATGCATGTGCGCAACGGAAAATTTACGAATCTACATCATTCGCAATTGATAACATGCACTATGTAAATTTCAGAATACAAGAATAAGAGAGTGTACCTTGATGTGGTGAATTTTAAAACAAAGATTGTAAGCATTTGGGAATACTTTTAATCTTCACTCCAATTCCACTAACGCCCAAGATGTGTGGTCTCTCAATCAGTTATATGAAATGTTCAAGACAGAATTCAAGAGTGCCCAACACTCACATACACCATTTCATGTAAGTTGTTAGTTCTAAAAATCTGTATGTTTCTCTCTTTATAACTGATTATCTAATTGGGCTAGCCTTTTAGGCCTTTCCAATTGGGCTCTAGTATGTGGTTTGGAGTGGGACCAAAAGGGACCAATAAGACACTAGCTCCAATGGGCCTTGAGCTTTTCTGTTAACTCTTGACAAGTCTAAAGTTACCATTAACTATATTTAATACCACAATATAAATATAGTTGCACTCTAGGACTTATTAATAAATTATATTCCAAAACTTTATTATACATGCAACCCCTTCATAAAATATTCGTAGTAATTCAAATTCATAAATGTAAACTACCACTTTGTAGATTATTACATTTTAATCCTTGAATACCCGGTTTAATCCTTTTAAGTTATTGGTGTATATTTATGAAATCCAATTCCATAAATATATACTTTAGTGATTTCTTACTAAAGTGGTTAGACCTAACTCTTTAAATAACAAACCCATTAAACTTATCTTAAGGGAATATTTTGTATCTCCGTTAAGAGATTATGAATTCCATCTTGAGAATATGTGTTCCTTCAATACTAAATGTGGCTGCCCAATATACTGAGGTTTTGATCGTTACTTTAGATCTCACTCCTGATATATCAAAGCAACCTACACCTTATGATCAGGTCCACTATTCTCTCAGGATTAAGAGTTCATGCAAATATAAGTTGTGAGATTTATTATTCATTTGACAGTCTTTAGGAGAATAATAAATCTCACAGCGGTTCAGTTCAATATGTCTTAACTCTTAAAACATATCAACACATCAACTAGAAGTCTCCACTTCCATGATCAAGACAAATCATCTTAGTTGATATGTTATAGTCTTCGCAGATGAAATGCCTAATTTCATCACCGACTACGAACTAAAATTATGAGTTTACAAAGAATTTGTAACTTATATCTTCTGTGACTAAATTACATAAATCACATACTATACATCTTATGGACTATATGATAACGTCCAAATATTCATGTTACCATTATTTCGGAGAATAATAAAACAAATTTATTAATCATAATATTAAGTCATACATAATGTCATACATAATGTCACACTTAATATCATACATAAAATCATACAATAGGATTTAAGGGCTCTAATCCTAACAATTACTTTATAATATTTGTATTTATCTCATTTTTAATATTACTTCATAATATTACATGTTTCATCTTATATTAGAGTCAATTTAGCTTTCAATAATTGAAATTAGAGAGATGTTTAAATATGAATATGTTAACATTTGATTTAAAACTATCCCGTGCATCGCACGGGTTTGCGACTAGTTAATAAATTATATCCTAAAACTTTATTATACATGCAACCTCTTCATTAAAATAAATGTAGTAATACAAAGTCATGAATGTTGACTGCCACTTTGAAGATTACTACATCTTAATCCTTGAATATTCGGTTTAATCCTTTAATTTATTCATCATATATTTATGAAATTCAATTTCATAAATATATGCTTTAGTAACTTCTTACTAAGTGATTAGGCCCAACACTCTGAATAACCAAACTCATTAAACTTATCTCAAGGAAATATTTTATATCTCTATTAAGAGATTATGAATTCCATATTGAAAATATATGTTCCATCAACATTAAATGCGGCTGCCCAACATACTGAGGTTTTGATCGTGACTTTAGATCTTACTCCTGATATATTAAAACAACCTACACCTCATGATCAGGTTCATTATTCTCTTAGAATTTAGAGTTGATGTAAATAGAAGTCGTGAGATTTATTATTCATTTGACAATCGTTAGGAGAATAATAAATCTCACAACGGTTCAGTTCAATATGTCTTAACTCTTAAAACATATCAACATATCCACAGTAATGATCAAAACAAATCATATTAGTTGATATGTTATAGTCTTCGTAGATGAAATGCCCAACTTTATCACCGACTACGAACTAAAATTCTGAGTTTATAAAGAACTTGCGATTTATATCTTCTGTGACTAAGTCACATAAATCACATACTATTCATCTCATGGACTAAGATAATGTCTCATTAGTTCATTTATAAATAGTTTCATATAATTAAACAATTTAATTATTTATGACATGCCAATAAATTGGATTTTAGGGCATAAACCCCAACAATCTCCCACTTGCCGTCAAAGACAATTTACCATATATCCGACACCTATCTCCCTTTAGAGTAATTCATAGTCACTCTAATGCAAGGTTTGGAAACAAGTTTCAACTAGATTTATTGCATAAATTATATTTTCTACTACTACTTCTCACAAACTCATATCTCTCTAATGAGATAATACAAGTTTCACTCTAATGCTGTGCATATAATCCCTCATTCTTCTAAGATAATTGAGTATATGCTTTACTCCTACTAAATTAAGTGATATTAGATTCAATTGATATTTGCTTACCATGCCCACCACAAAATAGATATTTAGCCTAGTATATAGCACAGCATAAAGACTTCCTATCGATTTGGTATAAGGAACAGTCTTAATATACTCTTCCTTTTATATGTCTTAGGATTATAGTCCTTTAAAAAGGAACTTCAAACTTAAAAAGAAAGAATCATTTCTTGAAGTATTTCATGCTATACTTGGCTAGATTCTAATCTATTTAAGTAGTTTGAGATAGACCCAACATCCTAATTTCTGAATTTTAACAAAATTTAATTCTTAGGATGTGACCAGTCTTTCTTAAGCACTTTATATCAAATTGGACTAGACAACAAAAACTCTATTGATGACAATAACTCTACATCATTCTAAATGATTAGAATATCATCAATATACATTAAGAGATTTATTAGTCTATATAGCTTTTAGACACATAAGGCCTTTTAATACTTGATCAAAATAAAAATAAAAATTGATTTCTTGATCAAAGATGATATTTTATGATTCATATGCTTGCTTTAGTCCATAAATGGAATTTAAGCAACTTGCATACTTAACACTACTAGTTCTTTGCTATTAACAGGTCTAGTTACATCATATGGATGTCTTTCTTAAGATTGCTATTAAAAGAAGTTTTCTTGATATCCATTACCATATTTCAACCAAATGAAATATAATGGATAAGAGAATCTAGATAGAGTCAAACTTGACTATTGGTGACAAAATATTTTTATAGTCGAACTATTTCTTTCTAAATAAATATTTTCGCCACTAGTCTTGACTTTGAAGGTTTGCAACTTAAAATCTATCAATCTCGTTTTCTTGTAGACCTATTTGAGAACAATAGGCTTAATGTCACTAGGCGCCTCTGTAAGTTCTAGACATTAAATAGAATCTAATTCTATTCACATAACCATGATCCAGTAATCTATATTTATATCATCTATTGCCTCTATGTAGGACCGAGGATCAAATTCATATCTGTGTGGAATGACTTCAAAAGTTTATCCCAAAAGTATGAATTTTTTTGGTAATTAATAATCCTCCCACTACGAAATTGTACCGGTGTACTAGCTATATATATATATATAATAATAATAATGCCTTGTGATGTATCTAATACAACCATCTCATTTCTATAGTTGTCTTATAACAAATTCTGACATTTTTCTTCTAAAACAATTCTACGTTTAACTTTAAGATTATTCACATAGTCATTATCTAGAAATTTTGTATTTGTACTTTACAAACATCTTGACTTCTTTATGACTACCAAAATAATCTTCTGCAATTCCTTTTTTGCATACCCAATATAAACGCACATTTTTCTATTTTTTTTTTTCAATTTTTAAGACTTCCTTTCTAGCATAAGTGCCAGACATCTCCAAAAGTGGAAGTATCATATACTAGGTTTTCACCCAATCCACAATTTGACAAACGTCCTAGGAAAAAACTTTTGAAATCAATTTTAGAAAATGTATAGTAATAATTAGAGTATATCTCCAGAAGAAATAAGCAAATGGAAATCCTTATCATGTACTTTACTATTTCTAAAAGAGTCTTATTCCTCCTTCATGTATGCTCTGACTTAAAGAAGTCATTGATACTGTATTCCTTTACAATAAAGGAGCCCTAGATCATATTATCCTCTAAATAGAATTTATAGACTGGGAATATAACAAAATAATGGTTCTAAAAGCACATCGTTCACCAATCTTGAATACCATTTAGATTAATAAGATCTAGGCATAAGTGCCATAACATACAATACCAAAGGATGAAAACTTTCTCTTTAAAAAGTAAAACATGTAAATTTCCATCTAGAAAACAATCATGGACAATTCTTAATTTTACCAAAACGAAAACATTTTTCCTTTTGGTCATACTTTTGAGTCTAATTTCTTTTTGGCAACTACTAGGACAACTATCTTGTCCAACTATTTGGTATTATTATTCCTCTTCTTACCACCCTTACCTTTTGGTCTAGGCTAAGAATTTGAATTAAATCATATTGATCATAGCCTTAGCTTTAAGGATGTTTTTCATTGCATAGAACTCACTCATCAATTCAGATAATATAAAAAGAATTTATTTTCAAAACAATCTGAATTGATCAAATGATTCTAACAAGGACTTATAGATCATATCCATATGAGATTAACATTTAATCTCTACATCCAAGAATTCCAATTTATTTAAAAATGAAAATATTTTCATAAAATGACATAGAATTGGAACTCTTTAGTCTTTCCTTAGCACTCAATATGATTCATACTAAAACTCTCATTTAGACTTAATATAAAGTCTAAGTCTAGTACTAACTCTTGTATCTCATGTTGCAGCACAATTGAGATAGAAGCCAATGAAACATTTTAGCATTTCAATAGAGACTATGATCATATCATAAACTATCTTCAATCAATGCACCATGTATAGGAAATTATGACAATACTAAATCGAAACATATTTATGTACTTCAGCTCCTTTAAGCACCATGTCCAAAATTATTTCTTAGTTAATGTGATTCAATTAAAATAGTAGCTAGAGAAAAAAAGTTATGACGACTTTATTTTGAGACTATGAACATAATTACAGGGACATTATATTTTGCATCCATAACCATATAATATAGAACCTAAAACCATACTATACTAGGTGCAACGACAACCTAATCCTGCAATTAATATTCCTCGGTAGCGAGGTCATACTAATCACTAAGATCAGGCGAGAATTATTCTCATTATTAATGCTATCATGGTAACTCTTAGCAAACAAAAATAATTTGCTGTTTTTCCTTCAGCCTCTAAGTAATAATGACATAGCTCATTTAGGAGGTTAACATTACGCTTAGTCTAGTGTACACCATTATTTAGAATCATGTGTAGCAACATTTCTTCTCCGTTATAGTGTTTAAACTTGTAGTACCATGAAACAAAACACTTTTCTTTGGGATCGCAAGGCATATATGTTAGGATCAGTGCCCTTAAATCCTATTGTATGATGCTATATATGATATTAAGTGTGACATTATGTATGATATTATGTATGACTTAATATTATGATTAATAAATTTGTTTTATTATTATCTGAAATAATGGTAACATGAATATTTGGACATTATCATATAGTCCATGAGATGCATAGTATGTGATTTATGTGATTTAGTCACAGAAGATATAAGTCATAAGTTCTTTGTAAACTCATAATTTTAGTTCGTAGTCGGTGATAAAATTGGGCATTTCATTTGCGAAGACTATAACATATCAACTAAGGTGATTTGTCTTGATCATGGAAGTGGAGACTTCTAGTTGACGTGTTGATATGTTTTAAGAGTTAAGACATATTGAACTGGACCGCTGTGAGATTTATTATTCTCCTAAAGACTGTTAAATAAATAATAAATCTCATGACTTATATTTGCATGAACTCTTAATCCTGAGAGAATAGTGGACCTGATCATAAGGTGTAGGTTGCTTTGATATATCAAGAGTGAAATCTAAAGTAACGGTCAAAACCTTAGTATGTTAGGTAGCCACATTTAGTGTTGACGGAACACATATTCTCAAGATGGAATTCATAGTCTCTTAATGGAGATACAAAATATTCCCTTGAGATAAGTTTAATGGGTTTGTTATTTAGAGAGTTAGGCCTAACCACTTTAGTAAGAAATCACTAAAGTATATATTTATGGAATTGGATTTCATAAATATATGATGAATAACTTAAAATGATTAAACCGGATACTCAAGGATTAAGATGTAGTAATCTACAAAGTGGCAGTTTATATTTATGAATTTGTATTACTACAAATATTTTATGAAGGGATTGCATGCACAATAAAGTCTTGAGATATAATTTATTAATAAGTCCTAGAGTGTAACTATATTTATATAGTGGTATTAAATATAGTTAATGGTAACTTTAGACTTGTCAAGAGTTGATAGAAAAGCCCAAGGCCCATTGGAGATAGTGTCTTATTGGTCCCTTTTGGTTCCACTCCAAGCCACATACCAGAGCCCAATTGGAAAGGCCCAAAAGGCTAGCCCAATTGGAATTAGTTATAAGGAGAGAAACATACAAATTTTTAGAACTAATAACTTACATGAATTGGTGTATGTGAGTGTTGGACACTCTTGAGTTCTCTCTTGAACATTTCATATAACTGATTGAGAGACCACACATCTTGGGCGTTAGTAGAATTGGAGTGAAGATTAAAAGTATTCCCAAGTGCTTACAATCTTTGTTTTGAAATTCATCACACCAAGATACACTCTCTTGTTCTTGTATTCTGAAATTTACAAAGTGCATGTTATTAATTGCAAATGATGTAGATCCGCTAATTTTTCGCTGTGCACATGCATTTTTTTATCAAATGGTATCAGAGCGGTCTTCAATTTCGAATTGTATAATATGTTTTGTGAATTTTGGAATTAGAGGTTATAGTTTCATGTTGTTAGAAGGTTACATATTTAATTTTCTTCATGGTTGTTGAAACTATGATTTGATAAAAACTAATATTTGTGTTATGATGTTGTTTAAATTTGAATTTAAGTGTGTTAAATTGATCTTTAAGGCTATAGCATCATTAAAATTCAGTTTTGATATCATTCTCTGACTATCATGTTCGTATGTTAGTTGTTTGTTCAAGAAAAACCGTAGGAAACTGCCTTAGAAAATTTCTGGAAATTTGAGTTTCACGAGTTTTGATCGATCGAAAATCACTTTTGATCGATCGAGTGAAACAGTGATCAGACTTTTTAAATTGATTGATTTTTGATTGCTAGTCGATCGAACGAATTTGTTTTTTCGATCGATCGAGGGGCACATTCGATTGATCGAAAGAAAGAATACCAGAATTTTTTCTAAGTGTTTGCACATGTAGAAAGAGCAAGGCTATATGTAATTAGATTATGCATGTTTCAAAATTAAAAACCTTTATTTTAAAACATCTAGTGGGAGATAGATACAAGGGTTGGATCTCACGGCCTCCATTGTTGGTTTATAGTAGTGTGATTAAGCACCTCGCTTTGGCGTATATGCCTTGCTACCTTAGGAGGGTGTTTAATTTATGGTACTATAGGTTAAACTTCTTAATGATGGATGAAGTGTGTTTTTACATTGAGAATAACCACACTTCCGTGGAGTGACTTGGTGATTCACATTGATTCTAGGCAATGGTGTACACTAGACTAAGTGTAATGTTAACCTCTCTTCGGAGCTATGTCATTATTACTTAGAGGCTGAAGGAAAAGCGGCAAATTATTTTTGTTTGGTAAGAGTTACCATGATAGCATTAATAATGAGAATAATTCTCGCCTGATCATAGTGATTGGTATGACCTCGCTTTCGAGGAATATTAATTGCGGGATTTGGTTGTCATTACATATATTATATTATGATTTTATTAAGGTTCCATACTATATGTTTATATACTAAATTGATAATGTCCAATTTACTTATTATATTCATGTTTATTTTTTTCAAATTTAAATATGGCATCATTTAGCCCACTTGTAACTATTCTTAATCAAAACAAATTGGCTGGATCCAACTATGTTGACTAGAAAAGAAATTTGGACATTGTTCTTACTGCTGAAGAGCACAAATATGTGCTTACTAAACCATGTCCAAGCTTTCCTTCATTAGATGCTCCTCTTGAGGAAAAACAACGATATGATCGTTGGCAGAAATCTAATGAGATGGCAAGTGCTACATCCTAGCATCTATTTCAAATGTTCTACAACATCAAATGTAAGATGTAGAACTAGCTTCAGACATCATGCTAAGTCTGAAGGAGATGTTTGGTGAGCAAGGCCGTTCTGCAAGGCAGGAGACCCTGAGGCAAATTTATAATACCAAAATGGCTGAAAGCAGTTCAGTGAGGGAGTATTGTCTTACAATGATCTCTAATCTGAATACATTGGAAGTTTTAGGTGCCGATATTGAGGGAGAATCCCAAGTGGATATGATACTCCAGTCACTACTAGAATCATTTAAGGAATTCAGACTTAATTATAATATGAACAAAAAGATTTACTGTTTATCTGAATTAATGAATGAATTGGTAGCGATGGAAGGCATTCTTGGTACTTCTAGTGTTGATGCCAATATGGCTGAAACTTCTACTTCTCAACCTAAGTCGAAAGACAAGGGTAAGAAAAAGAAGAAGAAGGATTTCACCAAGCAAGAGGGTAAACAAATTGCCTTAAGGGTTGCTGATAAAGAAAAGAAGTTCAAAGGCAAATGTTTCCATTGTGGTGAGAAAGGACATTGGAAGAGGAATTGTCCAATATTTAAGGCTGCCAAGAATAAGGGTATGAAAAATACATTCCTTCTTGAAATATTTTTGGTACAGAATCTCACGGATTCTTGGTGTGTGGATTTAGGTTATGCTAATTATATCCACAATTCCTTGCAGGGGTTCCAGGAGATGAGAAAGCTTAAAGAAGGGGAGTTGTTTCTTACTTTGGCTAATGGGAGCAGGATTCCGGTTGTAGCTGTTGGTGTTTATAATTTATGTTTTAAATCTAGAGTTCTAATATTAGAAGACTGTTTGTATGTACATAATGTTTGTAGGAATTTAATTTCTGCTACTTACTTAGGTAAACATGAATATTGTGTTATTCTAAAAGACAATATTGTAATAAAGAAGGATAAAGTGTTTATCTGTTTTGGCAATATTGTGGATGGTCTTTATATTTTAACTCCTGATAAGCATGAATTGTATAATTCTGAATTAGATAATAACGCTCATGTGAAATCATTAAAGAAAAAGTTTCCTTCTACTAGTGATGCATATATTTGGCACTTGCATTTGGGTCATATTAATTCAAATAGGATTCAAAGACTAATCAAAGATGGACTCTTAGAGCCCATGGACTTTGATGAATTTCCCAGTTTGTGAATCTTGTTTGGAAGGTAAAATGACCAAACGATCTTTTAATGCAAAAGGTAGAAGAGCCCAAGATTTGCTAGAACTAGTGCATTCTAATGTATGTGGTCCTATGTCAACCCAAGCAAATGAGGTTATGAGTATTTCATCACTTTTATCGATGATTACTCAAGATATGGTTATGTGTACCTAATGAAATGGAAGTCCGAAGCCTTTGAAAAGTTCAAAGAGTTTAGGGCTGAAATTGAGAATCAATTAAGTAAACGCATAAAAGCCATTCGATCTGATCGTGGTAGTGAATACCTTCTTGGGGATTTCAAGAATTACTTAACTCAAAATGGGATTGTATCCCAATTGGCTGCATCTGGACCTCCCTAACAGAATGGTGTAGCAGAAAGAAGGAATATGACTCTTTTAGAAATGGTTAGATTCATGATGAGTTACTCAACTTTACTGATTTCTTTTTGGGGTTATGCCTTAAATACAACAATACATCTTTTGAATTTAGTTCCATCAAAATCTGTTCCCAAAACACCCATGGATTTGTGGAGGGGGCGTAAGCCTAGTATGAAATATCTCCACATTTGGGGTTCTCCTGCACATGTGTTAAAAGGGAAGCCTGATAAATTGGAACCAAAATCAGAAGTGTGTTTGCTTGTAGGTTATCCAAAAGAAACTAGGAGTTATTTATTCTATAGTGTTAGGACATATGTGTGTTCACTTGTTAAGAACATATGTCACTTATTTATGTAAATTGGCTAATCCTTTTGACAAAACGCACTCTACTTGTAATTGGGTAGTTCTAGGTGTTTTTAATACTTCAAGAAACAAGGTTTCAAGATCAAGTGTTTAAGTCATCAAGTCTGTCCAAGAAAAAGCAAGCTGAAGTGCAAATTCATTAATTCTCGACACCTTCTTGATAGCTACCTCGACACCTGCTATCTGTCGAGAATTACAAAATCAGATTTTCTGATCTGATTTCCTTGGGATCCGTGAATATGCTTTTGGGCCTTCTTTTCTTTTAACCCTAAACATATAAAAGGATTGTTTTAAGAGCCGTCAAATTGTACACAAGTTGCATAAGTATTGAGCAATCTTTGTTCAAGCAAATTGTGATCAAAAGACGAAATTTTTGACCTAGTTCATCTTCTCTCAAGAAGTTGCTGTGTATTTGCACTAAAGGGTTTTGTAACCAAGCATCTTCCTGATCTTCATCGTAAAGAATGAACTGAAGAACTTTGCAGCCAACCTCTCCTTCTTAGTTGGTGTTTGAAGTTGCGTACTGGGATCCGCGCATTGGTTAGTCACGTACTTGGGAGCCGTGCATCAAAATGGAGAATTGTCACTACAGATCAAGTCCAATTGGGTATTGGGGTAAGGGTTCAACTGTAGGTTGGTAAGGTACTTGGGATTCATTTACTTGTAACCGCTTGATTTGATAATAGTGGAGTTTCGGGAGTGGTGACCTGAAAATCACCCGGTGGGGCTTTTGCCGCAAGGGTTTTCCCCATTCGTAAACAAATCACCGTGTTATTTATTTTCCGCTGCTTAATTAGTTGTTTGGTGATTTGTTTGTGCTTCCATGCAATTGCATGATAAATTGATTAATTAATAACTTGGCTAATTAATTAATTGGTTTAATCACAAGGGGTCATTCAGTTTGCGGCCTATCAAGTGGTATCAGAGCAGGCACACTCTGATTAGGTTTAATCTTTGCTGTGTTGATCCATTGACCCCTGTTTGTCATGGATAGAGGACAGTCATTAATTATACCTCCTTTATTTGATGGCACTAACTATGCATACTGGAAAGTACGCATGAGAGCTTTCTTGTAGTCTTTAGATGAGAAGGTGTAGCAAGCTGTAGAGATTGGCTGGACTAAGCCAAAAGAAGAACCGGCCGATTGGGATGACGCAAAGATCAAGGCGGCTAACTTCAACAGCAGAGCGTTAAATGCCCTATTTAGCGCAGTCACCAATGAGGAGTTCAAGAAGATATCCTCAACTGAAACTGCTAAGGAGGCTTGGACCATCCTCCAAACAACCTATGAAGGAACAAAGGTTGTCAAAGATTCAAAGTTTTAGAGGCTCACTACAAGCTTTGAAGAAATTAAGATGGAGGAGGATGAGTTGTTTAATAAGTTCTATGCCAAGCTCAAGGACATAGTGAACTCAGCCTTCAATCTTGGGGAAATCATCCCTGAACCTAAGATTGTAAGGAAGGTGCTCAGATCTCTACCCGAGAGATTCCATGCCAAGATTACGGCGATAGATAAATCAAAGGACATTGACAAGATTCCTTTGACTGAGCTGGTTGGAAACTTGCAAACCTATGAGATAGGGTTATCTAGGATTGACAAGTCAAGTAAAGGCAAAAGCATGGCCTTGAAGGCAAAGAGCAGTGATACAGATGAGTCTTCCGATGATGAAGATTTGAAGATGAAGTCCTACATCACCCAGCAGTTCAAGAAGTTTATGAAGAATGCCAATGGAAGGAGCTTTGACAAGGACCGCAGGCAGTCCAGTTCTTCTCAGTTTAAAAGCCAAGACAAAGGGAAGAAGGATACTAAGGATGGCGGTCAGTACACTGTTCCTGCAGGACCAAAGTGTTTTGGATGTCATGGGTTCGGACACATGAAACATGAGTGTCCTACATATCTCAAGAGCATTGGGAAAAGCAAGGCACTTACTGCAACCCTAAGTGACACTGAGTCTGAAGATGATTCTGACAATGAGGATGACGGAATCTTAAATGCCTTCACTGTCACAGTCAATCCTACTGAAGGGATTGTTGAAGAAGTGGATGAAGAAGAAGAACTGGTGGAGTCCAAATTTGAGAAGATGGATGATCAAGATGATATCCATTCAGCCTATGAGAAGTTTTAAAAGCTCTCTGAGAAGCATGAGAAATTATATAGGCTGGCCACCAAGAAGCTCAGTGATGTGGAACTTGATCGTGAAGAGTTGTCCACAAAGTTTGATGAGGCGAATCAAACTATTAGAGCACTGAGATTTGAGAACAACTTTTTGGCTGAGAGGACCAAGAACCTTGAGGTAGAGCTGTTTCAAGTCAGAGCTCAACTAGAGAGGACTTCAAGTGCAAAGCTTGATGAGATGCTTAGCAATCAGAAATCTGCTTCGGATCGAACTGGCTTGGGGTATGGTTTTTCTTTCTCTAATACTGCTTCTACTAGCAATATTGATTTTGTTTCTCCTGCTAATAACACTGAAATTGAGAACACTAAGGTTAAAACTGAATTAGCTAGTGAGAACCTAGACAAGAGTAAATCTATCTTAGGAGCACCCCCTAAGCAAGATAAGAAAGATACTAAAAATCCTAGGGCTAAGAAGGCTAACTCTCAAAAGCCTGGACAAAAGAAGCAGCATCTCTGTCATCATTGTGGAGCTGCCAGTCATACTCGACCAAATTGCTATAAGTGGTTAGCCACTCAACAGAGCAATGGCATGATAGCATCTGGAAGCCAAAATCAGCTTCAATCCTCTCTTGCTCCTCTTGGAGATCTTCTGAAAGCCCTCATGTTCCTTTCGAACTTGAACGGTTTAAATTCTTCCCCTTCACCGCCGGTTCAAGGGTTCAATCCAAGGAAAGGCTCTTCCAAAGTGTGGAAGAAAAAGGACTCTAAGTGATTTCATCACTTTCTTTTCCCTTCTTGCTTTTCTTGTTTGTTGCATTGCTTGTGTGCTTTGCATTTCTGTTGAGTTAGTCTAGTTTTTGCTTTGCTTTGATAACATGTTTTTGTTTGTTTATTTTCAGTTTTGTTTATTTTGCTTTTGATATAAAAATAAAAAAAAAATTGAAAAATCAGAAAAATACAAAAACAGTGTGTGTTTTGTGTACTTTGGTACTTGTGTACCTTGGATGGCCAATGAAACAGAGTTTTCTAAAACTTTGTATCTCTTGTAGCTTATATGAGCATCTCTATGCACAACTAAGCAAGTGAGCTTTGTGGCTCTTGTTTGTGATGAATAAGATTAAGTTATCTCTTAAACTTAACACTCATATCACTCTTTTTGATGGGTAGGACTAGAAAATCCTAAGAGAAAGGCATAAATGACCATCTCGCCACTGTTGCCCGCCAATCATAATATGACACCTGTATGCTTCGGCATAGCAAAAGTGCAGTGTCATAGACACCTGTATGCTTCGGCATAGTAAAAGTGCAGTGTCAAAGACATCCGTATGCTTTGACATAGCAAAAGTGCAATGTCTATACTTAACATGTTGGGTATTTCTTTTCTCTCTTTTTATGCCCATGCCTGATATGCTTAAAAGAAAATATGCAAAGAAAATAAAAAGCAAAAAGATTAAAATGCTTTAAATATGATTGCAAGCGTGTTTTCTAGGAGATGTGGGAGTTATAGGATGTACCTTAAAGGTGATAGTCTCCATCAAACAATTATGATTGTGTGTGAGTTAAAGTTATTTTCTCATATCTCAGATCGTCATAACATGTATACAAATATGCAATCTTGCGATGTTTTTCACACACAATACGCAATATTTTTTGCTACTCTTGATACATGTACAGGTACAATGTGATTTGGCCATCACAAAGGTTTTACATGTGCTAATGTATGCTCACTAAACTGTCTTAACTTGTTTTTGAAAAATAAAATTGGTTAGACATGTTTAGTGTGTGTGTGTGTTTGTAAGGATCCATGTGCTAAATTTCTTGATTGAGAGATGATTTTGAGAGCTTAAAATGTTGATTGGATCTTTGGTTGAGGTGTATGATGGATTGCATTCATGTCTGTGTTTTTCTCTTCTCGAAAAACTGCTTTTAACTGCTATCTCGACACCTCCTCGATACCTGGTCATCTGTCGAGCTTCTCAAGCCTTTTCTTATCACAATCTCGACACCTGTCTCGACACCTGCTGGATCGATTGAGAAATCTTCTGTCTTCTCGATACCTTCTTGATACCTTGTCGATCGATCGAGCTTCTGTTCTTTCAAACTGGTTCTTATACCTCGACACATCTCGATACCTTTAGCCGTCGACAGCCAAATCCTCGACACCTTTCTCGACAGCTTACTCGATACCTCTCGACACCTCAGCTGTCGAGATTTACTGAGGTGTCTATATAAGGATCTGTCGCGATTTTTTCTTATTTCTCTCGATCTGTCCGAGGCGTTTCATCTCCTAACCACCTTTCTCTCACTCAAATCTTCAAACCCTCTTCATTTTCAGTCTTCCCTTGGTTTCAATCACTTGGTAAGATCATTTTTCCCTTCCTTTTTCATGCAGTTCATGTTTTGAAACCTAGGTTTTGGAATTTTTGAAAATTTTTAGGGTTTTTCAAAATTGATGAGTTTTTCTTCAAATTTTGGGTTGGGTTTGCACTTAAATGTTTTCAAAATGTCATACATTGCATTTCATGTGCATTAGAATGATATTTACATGCATTTAGATGTGTGCTCTATGTTTGTGTGCTGCTAGGATTGGATTGGGATGAGCCCATGATGTTTTTTCCTTTGCATGTCACATGTTCATGCATTCCCATGCATACGTACTTGTTGTTCAATATATCTCATATATATGAACTGTTTTAGGACTTTTCTGATTGTCTCCCTCTCTATCTCTTTCTCATTCTTTTACGTTAGTAGTGTCTATGGCACCCAAACGTAAATCCACTCCGGCTCGGAACCCTCTGCGTTCTGGAGCTTCCTCTTCTTCTGATTCGGCTCCTCTTAACCTTCGGTTCCGTGATGGAGATGCCCACAAGGCATTTTCTGAGAACTTTTCTAGACGAGGTGTTCATTCGGAACGCCAAGTCATTTTGGCAGACTTCGCCGATACTGACCTTCCCTCTGTCATTCACAGTAGGGGATGGGAGTCACTGTGTGACGTCCCGGTCACTTGTCCTCTCATGCTCATTCAGGAGTTTTACTCCAACATGCATGGGATTGATCGTTCAGTACCTCTCTTTTTCACTTACGTTCGAGGTACGCGCATCCCTGTTACACCACAGCTAGTTGCGGATGTACTTAGGGTTCCTAGGATAGATTTTCTTGACTATCTTTCCTGTGAGCGTCTGAGGACTGTGTCCAAAGATGAGCTCATCTCTGCCTTTTGTCAGTGCCCTACTGATTGGGGTGGGCATCAATACACATCATGTAGGCCTTTTGCTAAAGGTCCTAGATTCTTAAACATAGTGATGACTTTTGTGCTCCATCCACTATCTCACTACAACTCCATCACAGAGCCTTGTGCTCGATTTTTGTTATCACTTCTAGAGCATCTTACTATAGATTTTCCTTCTCATTTCATCCTTTCTATCATAGATGTCCATCTAGATTCGGCGTCCCGTCATAAGCTCATCGTTCCTTCCGCTATCACGAGGATCTTACGACATTTTTCTATCCCTTTTCTTGTGTCTGACCATTTCACTCACATCTGTGCCATAGATGCCGCTACTGTAAAACGTAGTGAGGCTCAGTTTAGGTCGCGACAGATGGATTCCACTCCTCCCTCCCGTTCAGCTCCATCCAGATCAGCTCCATCTACATCTGCTCCCTCTTCCTCTACGAGTGATGTATCTCTAGGAGACATTATGGCGCGGCTGCAGCGCATGGACACTCGCCTTGATACACTCTCCGCTGAGTTGTATCAGGTGAATGTTCATGTTGGTCGTATTACACGACGGCAGGCGACCATGGGTGGTTTTGCTCCAGAGGCTACTCTTTCACCACCTTCTCCAGCGGCTTCTGGCTTTGAGGATGATGATGATGATGGTGATGACGATGATGCTTCGGATGATGATGGAGATGCTAGCTCTACTGATGAGATGTCTACATGACACTCTACCCTTTGTCACTCATGACAAAAAGGGGGAGTAGTTTTGGGTTATAAGAGTAGTCATCTTAGGGGGAGAGTTAGTATAGGACATTTTGATAGGGGGAGTGTCGATATTTTGAGGGATGTAGTGAGGTTTTGATGTATCTTTTCTTTTCTATTCTTTATAGATACATTGATCTTGTATATGAGGTATTTTAACCAGTTTTACATACATTGTACTTATCTTCTCTCTATACGTGGATATATGTTTCTTTCACCTCTCTCTTCATGTGTTGTTTCTTCTCTATCTTTATACACATGTTCTTTATACTTGTATGCAATCTATTTTTTCTGTTTCACACAAGATGTCTTGATGAGTTTTGTTTAAAGTGTTTCAAAAATATAGGTTGTCATAGTCTACTTGCCATAAACTCTCTTCTTGCAAAGTTTTTCAAGAGTTCGTGTTAGGATAGATTTTATTGTATTCAACAAGTGAATATGAGTTGAGTGATTTATGACTTCTCTCATATGTTCATTTGTTTGTTGTGGTTTTGTCACGGATTGCCAAAGGGGGAGATTGTTAGGACATATGTGTGTTCACTTGTTAAGAACATATGTCACTTATTTATGTAAATTGGCTAATCCTTTTGACAAAACGCACTCTACTTGTAATTGGGTAGTTCTAGATGTTTTTAATACTTCAAGAAACAAGGTTTCAAGATCAAGTGTTGAAGTCATCAAGTCTGTCCAAGAAAAAGCAAGCTGAAGTGCAAATTCATTAATTCTCGACACCTTCTCGATAGCTACCTCGACACCTACTATCTGTCGAGAATTACAAAATCAGATTTTCTGATCTGATTTCCTTGGGATCCGTGAATATGCTTTTGGGCCTTCTTTTCTTCTAACCCTAAATATATATAAAAGGATTGTTTTAAGAGCCGTCAAATTGTACACAAGTTGCATAAGCATTGAGCAATCTTTGTTCAAGCAAATTGTGATCAAAAGACGAAGTTTTTGACCTAGTTCATCTTCTCTCAAGAAGTTGCTGTGTATTTGCACCAAAGGGTTTTGTAACCAAGCATCTTCCTGATCTTCATCGTAAAGAATGAACTGAAGAACTTTGCAGCCAACCTCTCCTTCTTAGTTGGTGTTCGAAGTCGCGTACTGGGATCCGCGCATTGGTTAGTCACATACTTGGGAGTCGTGCATCAAAAGGGGAAATTGTCACTATAGATCAAGTCCAATTGGGTATTAGGGTAAAGGTTCAACTGCCGGTTGGTAAGGTACTTGGGATTCCTTTACTTGTAACTGCTTGATTTGATAATAGTGGAGTTTCGGGAGTAGTGACCTAAAAATCACCCATTGGGGTTTTTGCCGCAAGGGTTTTCTCCATTCGTAAACAAATCACCGTGTTATTTATTTTTCGCTACTTAATTAGTTGTTTGGTGATTTGTTTGTGCTTCCACGCAATTGTATGATAAATTAATTAATTAATAACTTGGCTAATTAATTAATTGGTTTAATCACAAGGGATCATTCAGTTTGTGGCCTATCATATAGTCGTAAAGATAACAAAGTTTTTGTTAGTACAAATGCTAAATTCTTGGAAAATGATTATATGAATAATTTTACTCCTAGAAGTAGAGTTGTGTTGGCTGAAATGAATGAACTTGTAAATGAACAACTAATGGATGGAACTAGGGATGATGTGGCTGTATTAGATACACCACAAGATACTACTCATGACATGTCTAGCACACAGGTGCCTTGTCGTAGTGGAAGAATTGTTTGGCCTCCTATAAGATTCATAGGTTTAGGAGAAACTTATGAAGCTATCTCAAAAGAGGCTGAATCAGATCCCTACACTTATGAAGAGGCAATGAATGATATAGATGCAAATCATTGGGTCCAAGCTATGAAATCTGAATTAGATTCCATGTATTCCAATCAAGTATAGGATCTTGTAAAGGCGCTTAATGGCATTAAACCTGTTGGTTGCAAATGGGTTTACAAGAGAAAGAGAGGGATAGATGGAAATGTTGAAACTTTTAAAGTAAGGTTAGTGGCGAAAGGGTATACACATAAAGAATGTATTGATTATGATAAAACCTTTTCTCCAGTAGCAATACTTAAATCTATCAGAATTCTCTTATCCATTGCTGCTCATTTTGATTATGAGATTTGACAAATGGATGTCAAGACTGCATTTCTTAATGGCAATCTTGAAGAAGAAATCTATATGATGCAACCGGAAGGTTTCATAGCAAAGAACCAAGAGCAGATGGTATGCAAGTTGAAAAGGTCCATTTATGGACTTAAGCAAGCATCTAGGTCATGGAACATCAGATTTGATCAAGCAATCAAGTCATTTGGTTTTGAACAAAATCTTGATGAACTATGTGTGTACAAAAAAAAAATTGAGATAAAGTAGTAATGTTCCTAGTGCTTTATGTTGATGATATTCTACTAATTGGAAATGATGTAGGGGTAATGTCATTAGTAAAATTTTGGTTGTCAAGCCAATTTGATATAAAGGACTTGGGTGAGGCTAACTTTGTTCTAGGGATCAAGGTTTGGCGAGATCGCAAGAATAAGATGTTAGGCTTATCACAAGCTGAATATATAGATAAGGTCCTAAAACGAATTAGCATGCAAAACTCCAAGAAAGGATTACTTCCTTTCAGACATGGAGTTCCTTTGTCTGATGTCCAAAGGCCTAAGAGTCAAGAGGAAGAAGATATGATGAGACAAGTTCCTTATGCTTCTGCAGTAGGAAGTCTTATGTATGCCATGCTTTGTACTAGACCAAATATCTGCTCTTCAGTTGGCATGGTCAGCCGATATCAATCAAATCCAGGACCAAAACATTGGCAAGCTGTAAAGTATATTCTCAAGTATCAACGGAGAATGAGAGATTATATGCTTGTTTACCGAAGTGAGGATTTGATACCTATTGGCTATACAGATTCAGACTTTCAATCAGATCTAGATTTTAGAAAATCCACTTCAGGATGTGTTTTCACCTTGGGAGGTGGACCCATAAGTTGGCGGAGTACTAAGCAATCTTGTATTACAGATTCCACCATGGAGGCAGAATATGTTGCTGCTTGTGAAGCAGCAAAAGAAGCTATATGGCTTAAGAAATTCCTTTCTGACCTTGGTGTAATAAGAATGGAGCAAGTTCCAATCACATTGTTTTGTGACAACAGTAGAGCAGTTGCACAATCTAAAGATCCAAGAAATCATAAGAAAGGAAAGCACATTGAGAGGAAATACCATATCATTCGAGATATTGTTGCTCGTGGAGATGTGGTGGTAGCAAAGATTGAAAGTGCAAATAATCTAATAGATCAATTTACTAAAACCTTGCCTCAAAGGACCTTCGAGTCACATTTGGAGGGAATGGGAGTTAGATTAGTGCACAATAGTCTTTAGGGCAAGTGAGAGATTGTTAGGATTAATGCCCTTAAATCCTATTGTATGATGCTATGTATGATATTAAGTGTGACATTATGTATGACATTATATATAACTTAATATTATGATTAATAAATTTGTTTTATTATTATCTGAAATAATGGTAACATGAATATTTGGACATTATCATATAGTCCATAAGATGCATAATATGTGATTGATGCGATTTAGTCACAGAAGATATAAGTCACAAGTTCTTTGTAAACTCATAATTTTAGTTCGTAGTTGGTGATGAAATTGGGCATTTCATCTACGAAGACTATAACATATCAACTAAGATGATTTGTCTTGATCATGGAAGTGAAGACTTCTAGTTGATGTGTTGATATGTTTTAAGAGTTAAGACATATTGAACTGGACCGCTGTGAGATTTATTATTCTCCTAAAGACTATTAAATGAATAATAAATCTCACGATTTATATTTGCATGAACTCTTAAATCTGAGAGAATAGTGGACCTGATCATAAGGTGTAGGTTGCTTTGATATATCAGGAGTGAGATCTAAAGTAATGGTCAAAACCTCAATATATTGAGCAGCCACATTTAGTGTTGATGGAACACATATTTTCAAGATAGAATTCATAGTCTCTTAATGGAGATATAAAATATTCCCTTGAGATAAGTTTAATGGGTTTGTTATTCAGAGAGTTAGGCCTAACTACTTTAGTAAGAAATCACTAAAGTATATATTTATGGAATTAGATTTCATAAATATATGATGAATAACTTAAAAGGATTAAACTAGATACTCAAGGATTAAGATGTAATAATCTACAAAGTGGCAGTTTACATTTATGACTTTGTATTACTACGAATATTTTATGAAGGGGTTGCATGTATAATAAAGTCTTGGGATATAATTTATTAATAAGTCCTAGAGTGCAACTATATTTATATTGTGGTATTAAATATAGTTAATGGTAACTTTAGACTTGTTAAGAGTTGACAGAAAAGCCCAAGGTCCATTGGAGCTAGTGTCTTATTGGTCCCTTTTGGTCCCATTCCAAGCCACATACCAGAGCTCAATTGGAAAGGCCCAAAAGGCTAGCCTAATTAGATAATCAGTTATAAGGAGAGAAACATATAGATTTTTAGAACTAACATCAGTTATAAGGAGAGAAACATACAGATTTTTAGAACTAACAACTTACATGAAATGGTGTATGTGAGTGTTGGACACTTGAGTTCTCTCTTGAACATTTCATATAACTGATTGAGAGACTACACATCTTGGGTATTAGTGGAATTGGAGTGAAGATTAAAAGTATTCCCAAGTGCTTAAAATCTTTGTTTTGAAATTCACTACACTAAGGTACACTCTCTTGTTCTTGTATTTTGAAATTTACATAGTGCATGTTATCCATTGCGAATAATGTAGATCCGTTAATTTTCTGCTGTGCACATGCATTTTTCCATCAGTAATATATTACAATAATCATAATGTGCTCTTACATTTGGTTTAATAAGTATTACAAAAGAACGTTGCACGGGAATGCTACTAATTTTTTTAATTCAAAATAAATAAAAATTATATCCATAATAGAAGGACATGAAATATCATTACTGTCTCAAAAGATGACACATAGACCACAGTTTTAAGCTAAAGCTCCTCCCAACAATTTTTAATTTGCACATAAGTCCTAATACCATGTATTTTTGCTATGGCTTTTTTTATTTTTCAATTTCATTTATTTCATGACTTCCACTAAATATTCAATGTATTCATTATATTTAAAAAACGTTGAAGTAAAGCTGTATCCTCAAATAACTAAATAAAAGAGTTTAATTCCTCCATGTTTTTAATTTAAAACCAAATTGTGCATAAATGCCAAAAAAAAAAAAAAAATTCCTTTGTTCCAATATGTCTTTAGTACCAAAATCACAAATCCATTAAAACCAAATTGTGCATAGAAAATCTTAGAGATTGAAAGACAACTTTAAAGTGTTTTTTGTATCTTCTTCCTTTATTGCTTTGTAGTAGTCCCTAAATATGCCCTTTTGTTTTCCTTGAGTACAGACGTTGGTGTGAGTTGCACATTGCTTTGAACATCAAGTTTTTGAAGTTTTGTACAATCACCATCTTCTTCAGTTGATAAGTTGTTGCTACATTCATTTGAAGTATCACTGATGTAAGCCTGGCAATAGAACAGGTTGAGGAATGTATTACAACATATACATCTTAAATATCGTATTTGTAATTTTGCTAAATTAAAGAATACGTACTTCTGTCATTCTATCAAGCTGAATTGCTTTGTCAGTTTCTTCAAAAGAGTCAAAAAGTTTCTTGACGGTGTAGAATTCCCATCCCTACTTGAGATTATAGTCATTTAGTTGTATTTTTCTTCTTAATTGAAGAAAAATATAGCATTGACATAGTATCTTCAGAATTTAAAAAAAAAAAAACATGACTATTTGATAAAATACAAATTGTACATAGAAGTAATTAAAACAATGGAAATATTGAGATGAAACAACTAAACCAAACATAAAACCAAGTTTGAGATAACCAAGAAACTTAAATATGCAATCATATTCCAATTTCAAATTCTTTCTACAAACATATTACTAATAAATATGCAATAAACAGTACATAATAAAGGAAAGACGGGTAAATACCTGACTTTCCTTGTCTTGTAGTTGTATTACCAAATAAGCCAGATATCAAAATGCTAAATCCCTACCTGCAAAATAGTAAGAATCCAATTTTCAGCCAAGAAACATTAATAGAAGAGAAATAGTGCAGTGCAAAAAGTTTGAAACAATGTAGTGTAGTGCAGATTTTAATGAAACAGTGCAGTGTAGTGCAAATTTTTCATTTTGTATCTTATCTAATCAATGAAACAATGCTAAATCCTCTAATAGATTTAAGAATTCCATTTTGTTTAATGCAGTTACTTTCAATTATAGTCTTGTAGCCTTGCAAGTATTTGAATGTATCTTATCCAATAATGTATCTTATCTAATCAATGTGTCAGCTGCATCATACCTTGCATGTCCATACGTTCATGTGTTTGAAGACAAAAATAATGTTGTTGAGCAATACAATATTCAAATCTAAAAAACTAAACAACACTGAAAAACTAACCTCGACGTACTCCACACCAATTTCACTAAAATTATTAGGAATTTTGTGTGATGAAAGCAAGCTGATAACTCCACCTCGCTTAGTTTCCACTAAACAAATTCAAACCCATAGCTCAGTTTCCAAAAAAAAAAATTCAAATTGATTATCACTATTTTAATATCTATTTAAAATATTGAAGATGTAACTCACTTCAAAAAATATTATCATTAAAACACACTACTAAACTCAGTTACAAAGTTCCAAACCTAAGACTTATCTAAGTATGTGCACAAACTCAATTACAAATACAAAAGAAACACGGCTAAAACATCACATATTAAAATAATAAGCCAACAGTAAACTGTTGAAGTTATGGAAACCAAAAACTGTCACATAAACAGCTGAATAAACCCCTCTAGAATTACAAAACAGCCGACTTCACCATCTATTGCAAATGCAATTCACAGAATTCCATCTTTGGGATAGCCCATGACAACAAAGCCCCACATTCTAATACTGGTTATAACGTATCACACCACTTAATTCCAAGATACATCTTTCAATTTATGATACAGAAAAGGAAAATAAAGCTCAATACAGAAAATTTTATAAATATATACTCAAAAACATTTTGCAAAAAGTAGTAAATTAACCCAAAACCACCTACTCAAATCAATAATGCATTCACAAAAGAAAATTCCCAAATATATGTATAATGGTGTTTTTGTTAAGGAGTGAAAAGAAGTGGAGCAACTATTATGACAAAGAATTCCATTAGCATAATCATATTTATAATGAAAGTGGCAGAACACAAAGTGCTTTAGAAAATACCAGGTATTAACACATAGGTGGCTAAGAAAGTGAGTCCACTTAGAAGCACTTTGCTTCATGGAATGAGATATTCTCCAATACTAATTCTCATGGCCCTTCAAACCACCCATGGAACAATGAATTTTAGACTCGAATTGGAAACATCAAAAGAAGTAAAGGGAAATTCATAAAGCTGGATTGTTGGGGTCATCTATATATATATATATATATATATATTTTCCCATTAAGAGTGAAAGAAGACAAGCTATTTCAAGCATAACCTAATCTTTAAAGCCTCAATAGATCTTTTCATCGAAGTGAACTAATTCGAAGTAAATTAATTTGAATTAAACAAAAGTAGATTAGGTCCTAAGTCATAGTTCTAACATCAAATTGATTGAAGCAAGAATAAATGCAGATCAACCAAAGACTACTGCAAAACAAATTCAAACTCATAACTCAGTTTCCACACACACACACACACACACACACACAAATTGATTATCGTCAAAACACAGTTCTAAACTCAGTTATAGTGTTCCAAACCCAAACTTAATCAACTACTGAAAGCTCGAAAATGTGTTGAAAACACAAGAGCTGTTTGGACCCCCAATTAAAAGATATGCATCAATTGATTTTACACTAACTTAATACTAAGTGCGGAATAGTGTAAAAGCGAGCGGATAAACAAACAAGCTACTCTAATCCATAATCAAAGCAATACAGCAGTAAAATGGAAAGTAAAAGAGTAGGGAAGAAAGATGCAAACACAAGATAACACACCGATGTGTTATCGAAGAGGAAACCGAAGAACTCGGCAAGAAACTTCTCTGCCGCCCTCCAATAGGTAATCGATCCACTGGACAATCAGTTGGGATACATGGGTTAGCAAGAGACCCTCTAAGCCTAATCTACCCAATGTACCTAAGCCATCCAAGCTCCTACTCCAACAAGGCTTCTCAGAACTATGTCTTGTCTAGCTCTCCGGATCCCGCAACAAGCTTCATGTTGCATCTGCCATCCTTGGCTTCTTCCAATGCTTCCTAGCAACACCAAAACTTCACTTGACACTTTGAAAGGGTGTGGTAAGTGTTTGGGCTATCAACCTCTCAATGGTATGGAAATGAAGAGGTAGGAGTTGAGGAAATTCTACAAGCAAATGTGTAGAGGATTGTGGGTATAACAATCTCTAACTCTCAAGGTGTTTGGCTAGGGTTTTCTGTCAGAAGCACTCCTCAACTTTTGTGGGTAATGTGGGTATAAATAGTGTAGGCACAGAAAGTGGTTATCAAAATGGACAGGCTGGTAGAACAGAATGTTTCGCGGGTGTCTCGCGGGAAGGCCTTACACGCGAGATACTCGCGAGACACAGCTGTCTCCATCTTGGCCTGACTCTTCATTCCAGCATGTGCAAGGCACATGAGTCACTTCGTGGGATGCTTATTCACGAGCTATCCGCGAAAATTCTTCAGTCTTCAATTGCTTGAGTCTTTACACTCTCTCTATCACACAACCCTTACAATAAAATCCCACAATAAATACAGGGTACAAAAGATTAAACAATAATTACAATAAAATTTGGCAAGGAATAAAAGCCAACAAAAACACATAGTTGTAAATAACAACTTTACAATTACAGATACAAAGAGAAACATAGCTAAAACTACAATTTAATCAAGTCTAGAATACAAAATAGAAATCAATGAAGCTAGGGTAAAAAATCTCAGAAAGGCTAAGAAAAAAGCTAAACTAAAAGCTAAGAAATCCAAACTATATGAACACCATACGTTTAACCCTGATTCGAATGGAGAAAAAGAATGAAGAGAAAGGCAATAAGAATAAACCTAGAAATTCAATAGTTGCGGAAAAAAAAAATCAGAATGAAAGAACACAGCAAAAACTAATATAACTACACTAAAATTTGAGTTTCATGATTTCTTTAAATGTAAACAAAACACTAAAATAGTTAGAAATTAGATGTACATAGATTATCATAGACGCAAACGTTATGATTCAAATTGAAAGAACACTAAAATAGTTAGAAATTAGATGTACATAGATTATCACAGAGGCAAAAGAATACCATACCTTTAACACTGATTCGAATGGAGGAAAAGAATGAAAAGAATAGCAATAACAATAAACCTAGAAATTGAATAGCTGTGGGGAAAAAAAAAATACTAATAGGAATCAACTATTTATAAGACAATAGCTATAGAGTTAGGATTAATATATATATATATATATATTATAGAGTTCTAATTAAATTTGTTTAGTAGTTACCTTTGGGCCGGTTTCGATGGGCTAGATTGGGTGTATTGCTGACCGACATAGTTGACGAGCCATGGGCTGGATGAGACCCACGGCAAATGGGGTGCCGTTTCTGGGTTATAGAGGTTGCATGTGGGTGGTGGGTGGTCTGAGGAAGGAGATCGATTGAAGGAAGGCAGGGAAGATATGGTAGACCATGTCTATGGGTTTCCGATTTTGAAGATCAAAGCCGGATCCAGATCCAAAAAGTTTGAAGGAGATGGTAAGATCTAAGATTTGGGGGAAGTAGTTGAGATGGTCAGATATGAGAAGAGAGATTATCTGAGTTTTAGGTTTTTGGGGAAGGAGATGGTAGTGTGAGAGATATGAGAAAGATTTTTTTCTTAGTAAGTATCGGTTTTTTAGAGCATCAGGAGTATTGGGTTATTACTTTTTTTTTTTGGTTTTATTGTTTTGCGTGTTGGGTTTATTATTTTTATTTATTTATTTTTAAATGTTGTGTTGACGTGGAAATTTGTGGGAGTTTCAGAGGCTTCGGTTATATATATATAGATAAGACCTAGAGTGCAATTATATTCATATAGTGGTATTGAATATAATTAATGGTAACTTTGGACTTGTCAGGAGTTGACAGAAAAGCTCAAGGCCTATTGGAGTTAGAGTCTTATTTGTTCCCTTTTAGTCCCACTCCAAGCCACATACTAAAGCCCAATTGGAATGGCCCAAAAGGCTAGCCCAATTAGATAATCAGTTATATATAAGAAGAGAAACATACAAAATTTCCTAAGGGCTTTCAATAAGGTTTTTCATTAAGATCATATAAGGAATGAAATGGTTTGTATGTGAGTGTAAGACACTCTCTTATTCTCCCCTTGAAAACTGATTGAGAGACCACACTTCTTGGGCATCAAGTGGAATTGGAGTGAAGATTAAAAGTGTTCCCAAGTACTTCTAATCTTTTGGTTTTGAATTTCCCCGCACCAAGGTACGCTCACTTGTTCTTAAATTCTAAAACTTACATAGTACATGTTATCAATTGTGAATGAAGTAAATCCGTTAATTTTCCGCTGCATATGTTTTGTATGCGATACAAACATGTATTTTTCCAACAAGTATTTAGGAACATCTGGGCTAACATCTCTTTAGTAGCTCCCAAGGGCTGTATGGCCCTCATGTACATCTTCAAGTGGGACTTGTGGTAGTTGGAGCCATCAAATTTTTCCAAGACTGGCATTTTGAACTTAGGGGGTAGCCTCACATCCGGGAAGAGAGAAAGTGATTAATAATCTATGAGATCATCCAGCCTCTTTGATCTCTTGATCATTTCTTCCATCTTGTTCATGTTTTGTGATGGGGGAAGCTTGATCAATCTTGTATCCTTCTTGGCCGTTCTTCATGATAGGCCAAGAATGTATTGATCCATTGTGATAAATTAACCAATTGATTTAGCCAAGTTAATTAATTAATTCAATTAACATCCAAAACGCGTGGTAGCACAAACAAATCACCAACTAAGTAAATATGCAGTGGAAAATAAAGTTGACACGGTAATTTGTTTACGAATAGGGAAAACCAACACGGCAAAAACCCCACTGGGTGATTTTAAGTTCACCACTCCCGAGAATTCACTATTATCACAACAAGCGGTTACAAGTAAAGGAATCTTAGTACCTTATACCAACCTACAGTTGAACACTTACTCCAATACCTAATTGGACTTGTTTTGTAGTGACAATCTCTCCATTTTCAATGCACAGCTCCCAGTACGTGACTAACCAATTCGATGCGCGGATCCCAGTACGTGGCTTACTCACCAACTTGAGAAAGATGTTGGCTGCAAAGTTCTTCAGTTCATCACACGATTAAGATCACGAAACTCCTTGGTTACAAAACCCTATGGTGTACAAACACAAAAGCTTCTTCAAGAGAAATGTGAACTAGGGAAAATTCTGTCTTTGGTCACAATTTGCATGAACACAACTTTGCTTCACATTTGCACAGCCTTTGACGACCATTAAAATAATCCTTATATATGTTTAGGGTTATGAGAAAAAAAAGCCTAAATATATATACACGGATTGGATGAAAATCAGAGCTGAAAATCTATTTTTCATAAACCTCGATAGATAGCTTATCTATCGATCTAGCTATCGAGCATCAAGCTTCAGCAGCTTTTAAACCTCGATAGATACCAGCTGTTGAGCTAGTTGTTGAGATTTAAAATCCAGCACTTCTTCACTTGTTTCTTGAACAGACTTGCATGGCTTTAATACTCGAACTTGAAATCTTGTTTCTTGAAGTATTAAACACATCCTAGATCTACCCAAATACAAGTAAAGTGCGTTTTGTCAAAGGATTAGCCAATTACATAAAATATTGACATATGTTCCTAACATGATTCACATATGTCCTAACACTTCATATTTCAGAATTGTTGCACGATGAGATTCATATCCTCCTTCGGTTGGATTTGGCTAGTTACCATTGTATTCAGTAGCTCCTAGGTGCTCATCTGTTCTTCAGTATTTTGATGCTCCTCTCTTTCAACCATAGTGACAGAGTCTTCTAATCTTTTGTCGCTTGGACTATCTTGTGAATCAAATATTGGGTTGTGATGCTAGAGCTGTGGAGTGCCTTCTATGTGCAGTGGTTGCAATACTGTAATAGACCTTGGACTAGAACTTGCTTCATTGTCACTTTTGGTTCTCTTTTAGGTCTTCCCTCTAATCTTGACTAGATTCTTTTTTATGAAAAGGTAGGTTGGTTCAATCAAAGCTATGTCCCCATCCATCTCAATCATTCAAGCAATTAAAACAAACACACACTGAATGCAATGCATTATTTATTTGGACCGACCTAAGGATAGGTTCTACAGTCCTTATATTGTAGGGTGGGTTTATTGTTTCATTGTTTCCCATAGCTAGGACATTACACCTCCCAACTTGTAACGTAATGAACGTTACGTTGGTCCAAACAACATGGTTTGTCCTTTACAGTCAACAAGAAAGGATCAAGTGACTTTGGGCTATGAGTTGGTGAGTTCACCACTAGGTACCCGAATCTAAGGAAGGCCAGTGATCCATGGTTACTATTGCTAGATTTTTGAGATAGGTTTATGCATAATTTGTTGTTTCATGGCATGCATAATGACAGTTAAAAGAAAAAGCTATAAACATATAACATGGCATGTCAAACAACATTTTAGACAATATCATATTTTATACAGTATCATACAAACATAACCAATATTATACAAGCAAAGAATATCATACAAACACAAGGGTACTTAATTGATCTTTTAAAGTCTAATGTGAAGCTTAGCCCTCAACATTCCCAGCGAAGTCGCCATTGTGACAGACCAGGACATTTGGTGCTCTCAAAAAGAGTTAGGCATCGGTAGCTCTCTTTTCGGGGTTACGTGGAGCCACCACTTATTTTTTATTTTACAAAAAAAAAAGAAAAACTACAATATACAATATACATATATGAAATACTTTAAGTTTCATTAATTGAATATATGAATACAATTTGATAGAAGATCTTTACAAGGCTTTGGTCCTAGATACAATCTACGGAAATAGAGATAAAGCACTATTCTACAAAGCTTTGGTCCTAGATACAATCTACGAAAATAGAGATAAAGCACTATTCTACGAACCAAAACCTATTGTTCAGGGGCAAGGTTATAGAATGGGAAGGTGTTAGGCACCCATTCTACCCGGATAGAGTTCGGTCTTTTATACTCTAAATGAACATTAAGTACCCATATTCAAAATGTTAAATGATATGCAACAAATGTCATGTCAACTTCTAAATTTAGGGTTAAAATACTATTTAAGAATCCTAGATCTACAATCGTATTTTGTATGAAAAAGGTTTGATGAGATTGTTTGATGAAAAGTTTAGATCTGAGTTTCCATGGTGAAAAATAATGAATTTTATTTAAAAATTCAGGTCTAGTTTTATTTTTATAAATGTGAGAGAAAACAAATTTTTTATGAAAATGTAAAATTTTTATTAAGAATACAGATCTAGCTTTGTTAAAAAAATACAGATCAAATTTTATAAAAAAATACAAATCTAGTTTTAGAAGTAAAAAATACAAATAAAATTTTAATGAAAAATACAGATATGGTTTTGTTAAAAAATATAGATAAGATTTTTATAAAAAATACAGATATGGTTTTGGAAGTAAAAAAATAAGTAAATAAATAAAAGAAACAAATAAGATTTTAATGAAAATTATAGATATGATTTTGGTAGTAAAAAAAATACAAATTAGATTTTAATGAAAAATATAGATTTGATTTTGGAGGTAGAAAAGAATGAAACTTTCATATAAGATTTTCTTGCAAATCTAAAATCCTAAAAGGAAATTTAACCCTAGATCTATGCATGTTAATCAATCAACGTGTTAATATCTAAACTAATCATGTGAATTTTTCAAAGGGAGAAAGCATGCAATAATACATTAAGAACACGATTATGTAAACAATGAAAGAAGCAAATACATGTTCATAGAAGATAAAGTAGAAACAAAAGCATGTTTATGGGAGAGAGGGGTTAGTGATCAGAAAAGAAAGAGATTAGCAGAAAAGAAATTCTTAAAGCAGAGCTTCCAGAATTTATTTAATGTAAGAGGAGAGAGGGGTTAGCGATTAGAGATTAGGTGTGTTGAATTTTGGGAGGCCTCATTTATTTATAGAGGTGTTAGTTGCTTAGAAAATAAGCTAGGTTTGCTTAAAATTTAAGTCCAATCAGCTTAAAAAATAAGCAAAATATGTATGGGAAAATTATAATAATAAAAAAAAAAAAAAAGAGATTTGGATAAGAGTAAGTTGATTTTTCAGATTAGAACATGTTTTAGTATTTTGATCATAGCTCTTTACCCAAAATTTAGATTAAGCTAAAATTTTGGAAAACTGTAGGGAAATTCAATTCTCAACAACTTTGACAGAAATAGCCTAGCCTGAATTTCGAGGTTTACTATGCCAAAAGTTCCCTGGAACGTGAATCTGAAAATTGCTACTTCATTAACACGTTTTTGAAGTGTTTTCCAAGTCTAAAACTGTATTTGGACAAATTTTAGAGTTATTTTCATGATAAACCTCATCTTAAAGTGATAATTAGGATTTTTAAAATAATTATCCCAAAAGCCTAATTATCTACAATCTTTAAATATTATCAGCTTAATTGTTTTAATCTCATGCAACAAATCTCACTTTAAGAAAAATAATCCACCAATTACATAAATTCATTTAATGAATTATAGTTATTAACCAATCAAAATTAATTTCAATTAATCACATGTGATCAGTTCCACCTAAATGAATGCATGTAGACCGTGAAAACTTGATCTTATGATATCCTTCCATTCGACGGTTCGATTTGTGAATCAGGCATATCGTTGCGATCGTTAGAATCTGAATATCATTTTTATGATATGTAATGGATGATTTAATGCGTGAAATGCAATTTTGATTTTTGAGTACTTAGAATGATTATTTTGGTCACATTCCAAGGTTAAATTATGGATGCAAAATTGAGTGTCTACAAGTTAACCTTTTGATTGGGAATGAAAACAATAAAGTCTACTGGCTATATATTTAAGTTTCATTGAAATAGTAATTCTTCCCTTGCAAAAAAATTATGTTCTTTGGCTCTAGTATTTGAAGAAAATATCTTTTTTGTTATTGTTGGGATTGTCCTAGATAGGTTCCTCTGCTATCCATGAATGTAATATACTATGAATTTAATGTTGTTAATGAAACATAGAACAACTTCTCATCTAAAAAGATCACCAAATTTTTCTAGTAGTTAAATTTCTGCAGAAAACCTAAACCGAGTTAGTGAGTTACTCTTTTTATAAGTGAATGTAACAACTGATCACTAGATTATTTATGGAGCAGACTTGGTTTTTGTTAGGACATATGTGAGATTGTTAGAGACATATGTTATGTATATTGGCTAATCCTTTGACAAAACCCACTTTACTTGTAATTGGTTAGATCTAGGATGGGCTTAGTACTTCAAGCAACCAGTGTTCAAGTTTAGTATTGAAGCCGTGCAAGGCTGACCAAGAAACAAGTGAAGAAGTACTGTTCATTATAGTTCGACAGATGTCTCAACAAAATCATATCTATCAAGGATTAATATTGAAGCTCGACAGAAGCTGTATCTGTTGAGAATTACGAAATTAGAATTTCTAGATCTAATTTCACGCATATCCATGTGTATTTGTGTAGGGTTTCTTTTCTCACAACCTTAGACATATATAAGAATTATTTCAAGGGCCATCACAAGAGATGCAACGTGATGCAGAGTGATTATACACACATATTATGACTGGAGACAATTTGCCCTAGTTCATCATATTCTCTACAGAAACTACTACATCTTTGCGCCAAGGGTTTTGTGACCAAGGAGCTTCTTGATCTTCATTGTTGGATGAACTGAAGAACTTTGCAGCCAACATCTTCCACTAGTTGGTGTGTTAGTCACATAATGGGATCCGTGCATCATTGGTTAGTCGTGTACTGAGAGCCGTGCATTGAAAAGAAAGATTGCCGCTACATTATAAGTCCAATTAGGTATTGGGGTAAGGGTTCAACTGTAGGTTGGTATTAGGTTCTGGGATTCCTTTTACTTGTAACCACTTGTTTTGATAATAGTGGATTCTTGAGAGGGGTGACCTTAAATTCACTCGGTGGGGTTTTGCCTCGGTGATTTTTCCCATTCATAAACAATCATCTATGTCAAATTTATTTTCCGCTGCATTTAACTGAGCTAGTGATTTGTTTGTGCTACCATGGTTATTGTATGTAATTGAATCTAATTGATTCACTGGGATAAATAATTGATTAATTTACCAAAGGGGTCAATACATTCTTGGCCTATTAGTTTTTAAAGGCTTTCAGTACATTTCCTGATACTATTGAGTAGATTTTGATAGAGAAGAATAAATTTGAAATTTTTGATGACCTAGAGCCTGTTTTATTAGAAAGTGAATCGTCTTATAAGTTTATTTTTCAAGCATTATTAGGGCGTAAAATTTATGTACACATTGGTAGATCATGACATGGTGAAGGTGGTGTTGAAAAGTATATGGTATCTATTTTTGAATTGCATTTGTGGCAACCATTAGCTATTAAATAGGCCTTAATTATCATAAATAAAAAAGTGATAAATATTTACTTTTTTTACCACCATGTTTAGATTGACAAAAAAAAAAAAAAAAACTTTTAGTTTATAATTAATTGCATGTGGAACGAGAGATTTCCCACACTCAATGAATGTGAAACCTTCCATTTTGGAGGGGAGTGTGATGTAAGAATCTTGGGTAGGGGTTTTGTCACTCACAGCTTGTCATATCAATAAGTTCTTAAATTGGTTGCATCTATAGAAAAAGTTGAATTACTAAATGATCATTCTTAAACTTCCAAATCTTGTCCATTCATACCAAATTCTGATAGCTGGCCTCACAAAAGAATCCTGTCTCTATCTAATTTTTTGGTAATTTGACATGTAAGTGCTACTCTAATGACCTATAAACTAAGCCTTCATTGTTTTCCCTATCCTATAATCTTTAGAAATGTTCAACACTATGGCTGCATATGTGCTTATAAAAGACGGTAACATTTTTTACTGACTGCAAATGCTTCCAGGTATGATATACAGATCCTCACAATTGGTCCACAATAGGATGACAACCATACCAACATATACTAGCCTCTGCGCACGCACCAGAGGCTCTTCTATTTTTTGGGTAAGGGTTAATTTAGAGCATTTATTATAATTTGGGATTACTACATTTTCCAATCACAAAAGAAAGCCTAGGGGTGTGATGAATATCATGTGTGGAGAAATAATTTTTCATCACACCCCTAGGTTTTTTTTATGATTGGAAAATATAGTAATCCCAAATTATAATAAATGCTCTAAATTAAACCTTACCCAAAAAATAGAAGAGCCTCTGAGCACGCACGTGAGTGTGTGCTCAAAGGCTAGTATTCCATAATTATTATCCATTTTTGTCAATTTTGTCTATGTAGTAATCAACGTGTTATTGATTGGAAGATGATGCTATAATTTAGTATTAACCTTTAGGGAGAGGAAAAAAAATATCCTCTAAATAAATCTTATAAATAGTGCATATATTGAAAATGATAATGAAATTGTAACAATAAAACTACTTACAAAATACATGTGATGACCTTTACAAAAGCTATTATGAAGAAGTTGATGGATCAATGTAGAAAAGTGAAATATTTACATCAGGTAAAACTATAAAATAATTCACTACATCTGAAACATGGAATAGGTGAACTTATTAATATTATGTTGGCTACGGTGGAGAAGTTGGTAGAGCAATGCGACTTGTTCCACATTCTAATTGCTTTCTAGCAGCATTTGCCATGAACCTATGATACAAAATGTGTTAGTTTGTGTTATTAATAGAGACTTTAAAACATACATAATAATGATAAGTACAATAAACATCAAGCATAAACTTGTCAAATGAAATATTTGAACTGACCTTCTGATGATATTGCCTAGCTCCATGTCTGTGAAATGGTCTACTTTAGCTTGGGACTTGAAGAACTATCATTTAATTACCAAATTTTTTTAAAAATATATATAAAAACTATGTAATTAAGTTTTTTTTTTTTTTTTTAAGTAGATGTGGTAATGATTTGTACCTGCTTTATTATCGCATTGTCCTTGACTCTCATTTTCTGTTTGTCTTTACTATTTTGGATGTTGAAAATTGCATCGTCCTTGGTTTTTTTTTTCTTTGTATCTTTTTTTTCTCATGTATGTTGGAAACCACATTGTCCTTGATTTTCATTCTCCATTTGTCTCTGTTGGCATGAGTGTTAGAGATCACATCGTCCTTCATTTTTCCTTTGTCTTTATTCTTATGGATGTTGGAAACCTCATTGCTCTTGACATTGATTTGTTGTTTGTCTTTGTTCTTAGAACTTCAAAATGAAGAAAAAAAAATGTAACTCTAAAAATAGCATAACACACCTTTCCAATTCTTGTGACTCTAAAACTCGTTTCACTTCTTTCCAAAGCTCTTTCTTTTTAGCTCGAATAGTGAATCCCCAATCAGGTGAATAAATTTGCAATTTTTGAACCTAACCCATACGTAGCATGACATTTTTAATATTAATTATGATAAAACAATAGAAAGGGATGTTGATTAAAGATATCATTAAAGAGAAATATACCTTGTTATCAATGGCCTGCACATATACAATAACTCTTCTGAGAATCCCTTGACCACGATATCATCTTTCGATTCTTCAAATTTTGATTTGAAAACTCTTGCAAGCAAGTCTAGACGATCCTGTGCAGTTTGTACGAGTAAAAGCTCATTTTGGATTTCTTCCCATCCTAGATTTCACATTATTATGATGAATAAATTTGACTTCCTAAGCTTTTGAACCAATGACATTGCATCTTGAAATCGTTGGATCATATTGCGCGGGCTTCCCACAAATGATGAAGGAAGAATGGTTCTATGTCCAACTAGGACTGAGCAAGGGACCTGACCCACTTGACCCGACCCGACAGGTTTTGGGCGGCTCTGAAAATATTCGGGTCGGGTTTCGGGCCTTAATTTCGAGTTATTTTCAGTTCGGGTTGGTGTCGGATCAGTGTTAGGTCATATAAATATGCTACTTTTGAACCCGATTTTTTTTTTTTTTGGGAAAAAAACCCTATTCTTTGTTGGTCTCTCTCCGCCTCCTTCAACTCTCCACCTCCCTCAACTACCTCCCAAGTCTCAGTCTCACCCAATTCTATCTCTACGTGTGTAAGTCATCCTTCTTTTTATTAATTTAGTTGGGTTTTTAATACTTTCAGATTTTGGGGTTTTTTTCTATGTGAATATCCTGTTTGGGTTTGATTTTCTTGCATTTTGTAATGTGGGTTTGGCTTGAATCGTACTCATAGGCAGCAAAACTAGTTTTTTTAAGGACTTCTTTCGATTTTTTTTTCTAGGTTTTTAACTAAAGAGTTGTACTCTTTTGCCTCTCTCATCGTGTCCTCTCTATGTAATCGTCCACCACAGGTGATATCTTCTTCTAATCCTAATAAAAGAAAATCACCATCATCGGCTTGGGACCACTTTGAGAAGTTTATAGACGAGGAAGGTAAAACTAAGGCAAGATGTATATATTGTAGCAAGGAGTACATGGCTGATAGCAAAATTTATGGGGCATCTAATTTAAAAAACCATACACCAATTTGTCCTGAATATCTTTTTAATGAATTGCATGATGGAAAAGACCCATTGTCCAAGGATGTAAAGGAGGGAAATCTAGTGCCTAGGACTTTTACAAATGCTGTGGGTAGAAAAGTTCTTGCTGAGATGATCATATTGGATGAGCTTTCGTTTAGGTTTGTAGAAAACATTTAGAAGATTTTGTAATGTCTTCCAACGTAATTTTAATATCCCATCTTGCTTCACGGTAGCTAAAGATGTGAGTCGAATTTATTTTGAAGAGAAGGATAAGTTGAGAAATGCCTTGAGAGGCCGTAGGCTTTGCCTTACCACTTACACATGGACTTCAATACAAAATTTTAATTAGATGTGTCTTACTTGTCATTTTATAGATGATGATTGGAAGCTACATAAAAGAATTTTAAATTTTTGTATTGTTGATAACCATAAGGGGAAAACCATTGGCAAAATGGTTGAATCTTGTTCAGAAGAGTGGAATATTTAGGGGATTTTCACCATGACAGTGGATAATGCTTCCTCAAATGACGTAGCCATTAGTTACTTGAAAGAAGCTACTAATATGTGGAAAGGTACTATTTTGGGGAATGAATTTGTTCACGTGAGATGTTGTGCTCATATCCTGAATCTTATTGTGACCGATGGCTTAAAACATTATAATAAGTTAATTGATAAGGTGCGTCATGCGGTTACATATGTGAAAATGCTGAAAAGTTTGAAAAAGCATTCAAGCAGATGAAATATGAAGATCTTGATTATATTCTACACTTTCGGGATGGGGACTATGATAAGAATCCTCCAAATAAGGATGATTGGGAGACTCGTAGAAAATGTGTTAAGTTTTTGAAACTTTTTTATAATGCCACAAAGAGGTTTTCGGGTTCCTTGTATGTGACATCAAATGCTTTCTTTGATGAGATGTATATGATTAAAAGAAAGATAGATCTATTTTCTAGGAGTGAGGATCATTTTTTGTACTCAATGGCAAAAACAACGAAAGAGAAGTTTGACAAGTATTGGGGGAGTAGGGAGGATTCATCAAATAAGGGAAATGTGCTTTTGTATGTTGCTATGGTGCTTGATCCTTGAAAGAAGTTGGATTATTTGAATTATTGTTTATCAAATTTGTATGGGGAGAATGTTGCTAAGGATATCACTGACCTTGTGAAAGGTGTATTGGAACGCTTGTATGAGTATTATAATTCAAATCATTCATCATATGTGTCTATACAAAGTGCTTGTGAGATATCAAGAATGGAAGGTGTTGATGTTGATGATGATAATGATTCAGATAGATTTATTTCCTCTCAATACAAGGCCTTTAGGCAAGAAAAACAATCTATTGGGTCTGTAGATGAGGTTGCAAAATACTTGATGGAGAATAGTGAAGGGGAAAATGACAAAACCTTTAATATACTAGCTTGGTGGAAGTATAATACTAATTAGTATACTATCTCGACTGGCACGAGATGTGTTGGTTGTACTTGTTTCTACTGTGGCTTCTGAGTTGGCATTTAGTACGGGAGGACGTATACTAGACCCATTCCGTAGTTCACTTGCCCCTAAGATGGTACAATCTCTCATATGTACTCAAAATTGGCTTCAATCTTCAGTGCAAATTTCACTTTAACAAGCCATGGATGATGTTGAGCTATTTGAAGATTATGGAAAATGTAATGTTGTTAAAATTTATTAACTTGTGCTTTAGCTGAAATTTAATATATCTTGTATATTTAATATATCTTGTTCGTGCATTAAATGGAATTTAATATATATTGTTGTTCTAAAATGTTTTGAAGCTTTCTTGGAAGCGAAGTTAGCTTCACCTTCAGCAGCATCACCTTCACCATCAAGCACTCTTACTAATCTTGACTGATCTACCTACATACATTGGTGAGTTTTGCTTCTTCTTTTTTTCTTTTTTTTGGATTGGGTGTCATTTGCTACTTACTGCTATTGTTACTGATTGAAGCTTTTATCATTTTTGTTTTCTTCCATCTTTTTCTTTGATATGTTTAATACACTCTTATGCAGGGTTAGACATGAGTGCATTCTCATTATCAACCCATACTACTATTATGTCTCTTGGTGCAACCATGGACTTCTTTCCCGTGGAACATGTCACTCTTTAATGTCTGAATCTAATTGGCTAATTTACAATCTAAGGGTAGTCACTCTTATCTATTTTTTCCCTCTTTTTTGCAGTCATACATTTTTTTTTTTTTTTTTTGGCTTAGTTTCAATAATTTTTGAGTTTGATTATTAATTTTTTTTTGGCCCTTTGGAAGTTCTAATATTTGATATTGTGGTTTCCTTTTTTCCTTTTTGGGTTTATTTTGGTGTTAAAAGTTAAATCTTTTGAAAGATTTGTAACCTACATGATTATCTGACTCATGTTCAATCTTTTGAATTATGGTTTATCTTCTCAATCTTGTGATTTTTGGTTACAAATGCAAGATTTTATGAAAATTTGCAGCCTCAATTTCTATTTTGTTGCTTGAAAATGGACAAAAAGGAGATGAATTGAATTTGAGTCCTATGTTTTATTTTTCTTTTTTGTGGTCGTTTCCTTTATGGTATACAATCACTCAACCAAATGTAGCAGATGGTTTATTATGTCAGATTTATGCTGGTACATACTTTTCGTATTTGCTTCTGTTTGTGGGTGTTTGGATTTGGGCTATGGAAGCATTAACTACTTACTAATGGTTGTGAGGTCTGAATGGCTTTGATTGTACACTTCTTTCTTACTTTTGATTTATGATGGAGGATTCATTGTTGCTCAACATTGGACTACAATTTAAGGGCTGTAATATATGTTTTAGATAATATTTAGAAAAATACACTTCATTTTATTATTAATTCAAATACTTAATTGTTGTGCATACTATATGCTTTTAACAATGCTAATGCATATTTCTTGCATTGCATCTTTGTCTTGTGTACATAAGCTCTTTGAATTTTGGTTAGGAATGATATGGTACTTTCTTGAATGCTTAGCTTTTTCTTTGTTTGGTGTTACAGTTTTGAAGGTGAAAGTTTGGGCCCTAAGCAAAAGGTCGTGATGTGCTGATTATTGTTTTTTGGAGAAGGGCAAAGGGTGATTCTTGCCTGATTTGCTGGACTATTATAAAGAAATCTTATTAAATAAATCTGCTAATGCAAAAACTTATTTGTAATGATTTGGGTTTTTATGCTTGTGGATGGAGCCATAACTTATATACTTTGTAATGATTTGGTTTTTTCTTTTGCTTCTTCAGACCTATGAAAAGGTTGATGAATTCAGGTTGTTTTATTATTAGAATCCAGGTTTTCATTATTGATTTTCTTGACAATATTGGATGATTTGGGTTGATGAATTTAGGTTATTTTGTTATTGATTTTTTTGACAATAATGGATGATTTGGGTTTTCTTTGAACATGTGAATGATGGTTCTATTATGGAATTATGCTTGGTTCTTTTTATCCTCTTCCCTCTTCCAGAAATCACTCTTCATTGTTTCACTTTGGTACTCTCTCTCTAGCATGCCAACTAGTTTGACTGATTGGTTAGCTTCTATTCTTTGGGTTATTGCTTGGTGACTTGTGGAGCTTGTTCGTAGAAGCATTTGCTCAAGCAAAACAAAGGGTTATTCTCATTTTTTTTTTTTCATTGGACCAATATGGTCACATCAAAGGAAAGTTTTTTAACAATCTGATCAGCTAAGAGTCACTTACCCAACAAAGACCAGCTTAATTTTTCAAGGACCCAATTGATAAAATTTTTTTTTTTTTGGGTATGATAATGGCTGATTAGATGGTTAAAAATCGAATCTTTCTTATTGGATTTTTATAAATGGTCTCTGCATTATTTGATCTGTGGAGGCTGAGAAAGTCTATAATAACTTTCTATTTATGTATGTCTTTGTTTCTTGGTGTAACTATGATAGGCAAAGAAATTAAGATGTGGTACTGATAGCTTTTAGCATGGTAAATGAAGCTGCTTGTAAGTTATGACTTTATTTAGGTGTTTTAGTTATTTGAGTGCTTATTATGATTGAGACTGTATGGCTCAAATGAGGCATATAGATATTTCACCATTATCATTAAAAAAAAAAGTTCCAACCCGAGATCAGGAAAACTGACCTGATTACAGATCCGATTTTTTGGGTCGAATTGGGTTTCAGGCCACTAAACCTGATTTCTATCGGGACGGGTTGCAGGTCACAGTAAACCCGACTGACCCGACCCAATATCACTCCCATGTCGAACATTTCCTAAATATAAGATGAAAAAGTGAGGCCATTAATAAATATTGATATTAATTCACCATTAATAAAGTAATGTAAATTTCAAGTGTAAAGTTTACATTACCAGTATCACTTTCTCCTTCATGGAAAGCATCTTCTAGGCCTTGGTACAGATCTTCCCTAATAGAATCTTGATTATGCTCAAAGCACCTAAGCTTGTGTGTTTCAATTTTTACATAATTATTAACAACATACTGCTGTGAAAGGCATCCTCCATACCAAATCATTGATAGAGTATCGTTGTGGATCTTCGACATTAGTAAAAATAGATGTAGGTTCAGTTATTTTATAGTGTAAGCGGCATTTCGAAGTAATAGATTGAAAATATTAAAATTGTTACCTGAAGGATGTATGCATAATAATCAGAACATGACACTTTATTTCTATTAGCTTCGCGTGTGTTGATATCCCATTCATATGTTCCAAATTGAAAAAGTATTGGGTACTACAATGGATCATAAAATCCTGCTGTATCTTGAATGAAGAGGAAAAACTGAAGGTGACAGATCGCATATAGATGGATGTAGGGTGGAAGGATTGAATAGCCACGTGCCATCCGATTTGTCCTTATGTGGTTTCCAAGAAACCCTAAGCTGAAAATACTTGCGGCACACGATTAGCCCTAGTTTATAGAGTCCTAATGCAAATAGAATTCGAGAAGGAAAAGAATTCTAGAATGTGCGTGTATTAATGAAGATCTTCCCTATAAGGAAAAGACTTGTTACGCAAGTATGAGAAGTTTGATTCTACGCTACTATAAAAACCCAAGGACCCTCAGAAAACAGGTATGCATAATTTCTCCCCTAACTCTGGCACTCTAGAGTTGTAAAAAGGTTTTTCTGACTTAACCTTCGGAGGGTCTTTGGCCGGTACCACATCAGTGCTCTCTTAAGGTTTTTCTCTTTTCAATTATGCAGGGACTGTTTCGAGTGCTCGAGGACTATATGACTCACTAGTGATTTTCTTGGTATCATCAGTTGGTGTCATTTGTGGGGGTCCCTTGCGATTTGTGAGCCATATTATCACTTCCCGGACAAAAGAATTGCATGGTGCTCACTTTCTCGATGGTAACCACTAACAACATCCAAGAAGAGGAACCACCCACAACTGCCCTTGAGAGAAAGGTCTAAATTCTCACTGCTGCTGTGGAACTCCTCACCAAAAAAAACTGCGACCTAGAAGAACAACTGGGCCAAAAGAACACAGCACCGAATAATCAAAGGGAAGACCAAGAAGGTACCAGTGTTGAACTGAGAGACTAAGAGGGGCCGGAAGGGAGTAATGCCCCAAGCAGGCCAGAAAGGAAAGACATGAGCCTTCCATCAACCATTGATACGGCTCCGCCCCACATTATGGCGGAGATGCAGATGATGAAAGAACGGATGGATTTTGTGATGAACGCTCTCAAGGGACGAGTGTCGAGAGATCTCAATAACTTGGTCCACCGAACAGATTCGCCATTTACAGCACTCGTCACTTCCTTCCCCTTTCAACTGAAATTTCGTATGTCGTAGGTGGAAAACTACAATGGGAACAAAGATCTGCTGGATCACTTGGAATTTTTCAAGACCCTGGTGCATCTTCAGGGGGTACCGGATGAAATCATGTGCAAAGCCTTCCCCACCACGCTAAAGGGCCCCGCAAGGGTCTGGTTTAGCAGGCTGACGCCTAACTCGATCAGCACCTTTAAGGAGTTAAGTGCCTAATTTGCCTTGCACTTCATCGGTGGACACAGGTACAAGAAGTCCACTGCGTGCCTGATGAATATCAAGCAGTGAGAGGACGAGACGCTGAGGTCTTACATAACCCACTTTAACAAGGAGGCTCTCTCGATTGATGAAGTGAAGGATAAGATACTCGTGGCTGCCTTCACAAACATACTGAAAAAGGGTAAGTTCTTGTTTTCCTTATATAAGAACGACCCCAAAACTATGTCGGATGTGTTGTATAGGGCAACGAAGTACGTGAACGCAGAAGATGTGTTATTGGCCCGAGAAGAGAGGCCCAAGAAGAGGAAAAGATAGGAAGATACACGGCAGGACAGTGGACCAAAAAGGGGAAGGATCAGAGAACAACGGGAGGACAGGCGCTCAAAATACCCTGCGAGGAAATTCACAAATTTCACCCCGTTGAATGCTCCAATCGAGCAAGTCTTAATGCAAATCAAGGATGAAGGAGCCCTAACCTTTCCCAGTGAGCTGAAGGGAGATCCTAATAAGAGGCATAGGGATAAGTATTGCTGGTTCCACCGCGATCACGGCCAGGACATATTTGACTATTACGACCTGAAGCAACAGATTGAAGCCCTTATACGACAAGGAAAGTTGCAGAGATTTGTCAACAAGGAGAGGACGGACCAGCCACAAGAGCAAGCCCTTTAACGGGAGAATGAGCGGCCGAAGCCACCTATAGGGGATATAAGAATAATAGTAGGGGGCACGACGACCACTGGGTAATCCAAAAAGGCCAGGAAAACGTACTTACGGATGGTTCAAAACATTCAGCTAATGGGCTCCATGCCAAAAGTACCTCGGATGGACAAACCCGTCATTGGGTTCTCAGAAGAAGATGCCCGACGTCTTCACCACCCACATGACGATGCACTCGTGGTCAGTGTACGGGTAGGAGATTACAATATGCACCGAATTTTGGTTGATAACGACAGCTCGACTGACATTCTTTACTACCCGGTATTCTAATAAATGAGGATAGATAGAGAGCGATTGATTCTGACGGACGCTCCGCTCGTTGGATTTAGAGGAACACGAGTATTGCCCTTTGGGGCAGTCACATTATCCGTGATGGTGGGCGACTACCCCCAACAGATCATTAAGGACGTAACATTCCTTGTGGTCGACTGCTTGTCTGCTTACAATGCTATTATAGGACGGCCTACCCTCAACTCATGGAAGGCAGTAACCTCGACCTACCACTTGATGATCAAATTCCCTACTGATCACTGAGTAGGAAAGCTGCATGGAAATCAAGTGGCAGCGCGTGAATGTTACATAGCAATGATGGAGATGGATGACCACCTCCAAGCCATGAACATAGAAGAGCATCGGATGATAACAGAACCCGTGGAGGAACTCGAAGAGATACCCCTAGATGACTCTAGAAACGACCGAACAACAAGGATCGGTACCCTTGCTAGCCCGACAGTTCGCCAAGCGTTGACAATTTCCTTAAGGAAAAACAGGACGTATTTTCCTGGAGCCATAAGGATATGCCAAGGATAGATCCCTCTGTTATGGTACACAAGCTGAATGTGTCATCCGCCTTCACACCTGTCTGACAGAAGAAAAGGGTATTTGCCCCTAAGCGGGACCAAGCTATAGCGGAGGAAGTCCACAAGCTACAAGAAGCTAACTTCATTAGAGAAGTCTACTACCCCGACTAGTTGGCAAATATGGTAATGGTCAAAAAAGCCAGCAACAAGTGGAGGATTTGCGTAGACCGACCTAAACAAAGCGTGTTTGAAAGATAATTATCCCTTCCCATGGGTCAACATCCTTGTAGACTCCATGGCACAACACCAGTTGCTAAGCTTCATGGACGCCTTTTCAGGCTACAACCAGATCAGAATGGACAAAGCCGATCAAGAGAAAACTTTGTTCATCACTAGGCAGGGTCTCTTCTGCTATAGAGTAATGCCCATCGGCCTAAAAAATGCGGGCGCAATGTATCAGAAGCTCATGAATAAGATGTTTGCACAGCAAATTGAGAGAAATGTTCAAGTCTATGTTGACGACATGCTGGTAAAAAGACAAAGGAAGGAAGATCACTTAACGGACCTCAAGGAAACATTCAACACCCTTCGCTCCTACAACATAAAACTCAACCAAGGCAAGTGTGCTTTCGGAGTAATGGCAGGAAAGTTCCTAGGGTTCATGGTGTCTTAAAGGGGTATAGAGGCCAACCCAGATAAGATCCATGCCATAATTGATATGGCACCCCCGAAGAATGTCAAAGAAGTCCAAAGCCTCAATGGCAAGATTGCGGCGGTAAACAAATTCGTGTCTAGGGCTATAGACAAGTGTCTGCCATTCTTTTGCACGCTAAAGAAGTCTTTTGAATGGACGGCTGAGTGTTAGCAAGCATTCGAGGCTCTGAAGGCCTACCTCTCATCCCCTCCGTTTCTTAGTCCTTCCCAACTCGGGGAAGAGCTGTTCCTCTACCTAGCAGTATCCCCAGCGGCTGTCAGCACCGCATTAGTCAGGGAAGAAGACAGTGTACAAAAATCTGTATACTACACAAGCCGCGCTCTACAGAAGAGAGATACCCACTGATAAAGAAACTTAACTTTGCCTTAGTGACTGCGGTACGTAAACTCAAGCCCTACTTCCAAGCTCACACGATAATCGTCCTAACAGACAAACCCCTAAGGAGAGCAATGAGTAAGTGGCATTATGGGCAATCGAACTAAGTGAATTCGACATACAATATTGCCCCCTCACATCCATCAAGGGACAAGTGGTCGCCAACTTCATTGTTGAGTTCAACAGCATAGGACAGGGGGCAGAAGAGGTCCCATTATAAAGCATTCACACTGACGAGTCCCTCAATAAGCATATGGCTGGCGTGATACTTCATAGCTTGGTAGGAGATAAGATCGAATGCATGATTTGTCTGGATTTCCTTACGACAAACAATGAAGCGGAGTATGAGGCCTTAGTCGCAGGACTCGACCTCGCCATAGCTGCTGGAGCTAAAAATTTGGTCCTTTACTGTGACTCCCAAGTAGTGGTGAGTCAAGTCTACGGAGAATTCGACTGTAGGAATGATCAGATGAAAAAGTATCTGGAGTAGGTGAAGGACCGGGTCAACAATCTCCAAGCCAAGTTCATTCAAATCCCAAGGGAAGAGAACGAACACGCCGACCGACTCGCTAAAGCAGGGTCAGCAGAGCATATGGTCATCCCCAGTCAGGTACTATCTTTTGTCCAAGTTTCACCGCTAATACACCTTGTCAGCATACAGGAGGTTGGACTGGAGAGTTGTTGGACAACACCGATAGTATCCTACTTGAAAGAGGGGACGATACCAGAAGAGAAGGAGGCTGCCAGAAGATTAAAAGTCCAAGCTACCCACTTCATCCTAATCAGAGGCATTCTTTATAAAAGAGGATTCTCTCGACCCTACCTAAGGTGTCTCGGCCCCGAAGAAGCAGATTATGTTATTAGAGAAGTTCATGAAGGAATTTGACGAAATCACTCAGGATCGCACTCATTAATACAAAAGCAGATCAGGGCAGGATATTATTGGACAACTATGCAGAAGGATGCCCATGCATATGTGAAGGCTTACGATAAATGTCAAAGATTCGGCAACCTCATTAGGCAACCAACAGAGGAACTTACCCCTATGATGGCCCCCTAGCTGTTCGCTCAGTGGGGGTTAGATATCATGGATCCATCCTCAACGGCAGCAAGGCAGCTAAAGTTCCTAGTGGTCAGCATTGACTACTTCACCAAATGGGTGGAAGCGGAAGCCTTAGCCACTATTACAGAGAAGAATATACGAGGTTTCGTATGGAGGAACATAATATGCAGATATGACATACCCAGAGTACTTGTCTCAAATAATGGGAAACCGTTTGACAACAACGCGTTCAGGGACTTTTGCTCAAAGCTTGGTATCAAGAACCATTACTTATCACCCGCCCACCCACATGCCAATGGGCAAGTTGAGGTCATGAACTGATCCTTGCTCAAAATTACCAAGACCCGGATTGAGGGGGTAAAAGGTATATGGCCTGAGGAGCTGCCAAGTGTTTTGTGGGCATACAGGACAACGGTGCGGACACCTAAGGAGAAACCCTGTTTCGGCTAGCATACAAGAGTGAGGCAGTCATCCCGGTAGAAGTAGGACTTACAAGCTACAGGGTGGAGAATCACGACGAAAGCAAGCACGATGAAACCATACGCCTACAGCTTGACCTGGTGGACGAAGTGAGGATAACGGTCGAGCAAAGGTTAGCACGGTATCAAAATCTCATGGCCAAATACTACAACTCCAAGGTCAGACACAGGGACTTCTAGGTAGGAGATCTTGTCTTAAGAAAGGTAATGGGTGCTACAAGAGATGCCTCCTAGGGAAAGCTCGGACCTAACTGGGAAGGACCATACAGAGTGGCATCGTGGTATAGGAAAGGAACCTACCACCTGGAGACGTTGGACGGACAAAAGTTGCACCACCCATGGAATACAGAACATTTAAAGAAGTACTACTAGTAGGCCATTGGTAATAGACAGGCAACGACACTCCTCACCACCAATTTATTTTCCTTCTAGCTTAGTTTTATTACCTGCTTTTTAAGCCCTAAGACAAGCTTTTTATTTGCTTATTTTACTTTTTAAGGACAATTTCTTCGCACCAGTATTTACCATTATAATAAGAGAAGTTATTCAGAATTGCTTGAGTATGTTTTCTACAAAATCATAAAGTCCACAAAGTGGATGGAGTCTATCATTGAGTAGACCAAGTTATAAAGTCCACAAAGTGACCGGAGTCTATCATTGAATAGACCAAATTATAAAGTCCACAAAGTGGACGGAGTCTATCATTGAATAGACTAAATTATAAAGTCCACAAAGTGGACGGAGTCTATGAATAGACCAAATTATAAAGACCATAAAGTGGACGGAGTCTATCATTGAATAGACCAAATTATAAAGTCCACAAAGTGGACGGAGTCTATCATTGAATAGACCAAATTATAAAATCCACAAAGAAGACAGAGTCTATCATTGAATAGACAAAATTACAAGTCCACAAAGTGGACGGATTCTATCATTAAATAAATAAAAATCAGTCCACATGATGGACGGGGTCAATTATTAACCAACAAATTCATCAGGTCCACAAAGTGGATGGGTTCCATCGTTAGATAGACAAATTCATTGCCCATAAAGAGAACGGGGTCTATTTTTAATAGAAGAAATCACAAAGTTCGCAATATGGACAATATATTTACTCCTTCTGTCCATAGAATGGACGGGTCCAATAATAATAAAACAAGTTCATCAAATGAATGGATGGATTAAATAATTTGCATAGTGGACGAATCCAAAGATTCATTGAAAAGACAGAATGTTAATCTACATAAGGAACAAAATCAACATTATAGGTCCTCAATATGGACGGAGTCAATCGTAGTTGCAAAGTAGATCCATTCATAAAATAAAAATAAGGTAGAGTAATTAAGCTGAAACCTAAAAAAGGGATAAGTTCAAGACGACGATTATACATCTAATGTTCTCCAAGGGCATTTAAAAAGATAATACTAAAAAGTAATTAAACTACACATCTGCAGTGGGGGTCTCATCCTTCTCCTCAATGTGACGAGCCTGGCCATCTTTTGGTTCAACTTGGCTTTCAACAATAGTCCCGTCACCAAGGGCATCATTGACGGGTGCATTCTTGCTAAAAAGCTCATCCGTATTCTTAGAATGAATAGGTTGGATGGACGTTTGCTCCTGGGCATTAATGTTGATGGTTAACAAATCCAACTCTGCATATAAAGTCTTCACCTGACGGATGGCATCGTCAAAACCATCACCATATGAGACTCCAAGCTCTGACAAAAGGGCGTCAGAGTCACTATACTCTTGCACTACGACTTCCTTCATAAGACGGATCTCATTTTCCATGTCCTCCAGGACCTTCTTCAGCTCTTCTGTCCACTTGAAAAATTCGTCCCTAGCTTGCTTTGCCATTACAAGTTTCTTTTCCTGGACGACCTTCTAGGCCTTTAGTTCGTTTAGCTCATCCTCCGTTAACCTTGCCTTTGCATGTATACGGTCCAACGTCATCTCGTGATTTAAACACCATCCTATTAGCCCCTTCATCATAATCATGGCCTGGAAAATGGAAAAGGAATAATAAGTTTCGAACTAATTAAGAGAAGAGGACGGATGAAATAGGACGAGGAGATTACCTGAGCAATGCTAAACAGCCCTGTCTCCCCTATTGCCTACGTCAAGTGGTTGCTTAAGTCCTTATAATCTTCAAGAGTTTTGAGGGACGAAATCCTCTCCAAGGTGTATTTAGGGTCCTCTTAGAGGAGGACGGGTGGCTTCTACTGTGAGGTGGATGGAACCGTCATGAAGCCTTTTCTTGCTCCATGTTTTACCAGGGTAACCATCTTCGCACCTCCAGCACAGTCTTCAGCCTTTTTGGTGAACAATCTTGCTTCGGTGGCACCTTCCTTTTTGTGGACGGGATGTTTGGGTCCATAATCTTGGGGATTTGACCTTCCTCTTCCTTATTTTTGGCTGCTTTTAACTTGATCATGGCCTTCCTCTTAGCAGCATCCATCTTTGCCAAGGACAGACAAACTTAGTTCTGAAATAAAGAAAAAGTAATATACACAAGTGTTGGTGACGGTCTTACATTGGCGCACTTGATCGTCGTAGCGACGGGCTTCAGGGGTAGGCTCCGATCCGTCACAATACCAATAAATGGTATCTAGTGTGAGCAAGTTGGCCCAAGTCCTCTCTTATGGTTTTGTTTTGGCAAAAATTCTTTCCAGAAAGCTCCACTACTCAAGCGTAACCTAAGGATGCTCCCTAACTACAAAATGAGGACGATTTAAAAAATAATAATAACTTTGAAGAATTAAAAAGACGATGGTTATTTACAAGACTAGTGCGCTATAGGACGAGTGCATACCAGACAGAGACAATATGCCCCAGGTAGTGTCGACGGGCATATGCTTTGTATCACCCTGATGGCCCATCCACTCATTCCCCTCAAGGAAGAAATACTGGTTCTTCCAGTTCCTATTTGAGTCCGGAGTCTCGTATACGAGCCTTAACAACGGACTCCAAAGTACAAAACTATACATGCCCCTTGATTTATCAATTTCATCTGGACGGTAGCAGTGGAGGAATTCTCGAATTGTCAGCCTCCTGGCACCGTCGGTCATAACCCCGCAAAGGACCTCCACGCTAAGGAAAACCCTCCATGCGTTTGGGGATATCTGGTTGACGGCCAAACCTAGGTGTTTAAGCAGTTCATGATGAAGGGAGCTCAAGGGAAACCTGAGCCCAGCCTTTAGTATCTGCTTATACACACCGACGCCCTCCAAACCTTCATAATAACACTTCTCCGAAATGTGTGGTAGATGGATGGGGATGTTATCTGGTATTTGGAATTTCGCCCTAAGCTTTTTGAAATGTTTCTCTTTGATTGTGGAAGTAAACATATTCACCATCCACTGGGGTAGTACAATGAACTCCCTAAGTCCATCAGGACCTGCGACGGACTAAATTGGGGGCTCAGCGTCGTCCAGACCGTCATTGGAGTCTTTTGGTCCTTCCATCTCTGGATCCTTATCTCTTGAGGACGAAGAAGAGGCAGACGGGCTTCTATCCTCACTTGGACCCTTGACGGGTACACTTCCTCATACCCTATCCCGTCACGAACAAATGACTAATTACTTAACGCACTAGACATAAGCTACATGCGACGGTGAAACCTAAGGTTGACGGGTCTATAGTTTACGACGGAAGTAAAAAATCTAAGAATTATAGAATGTTTTCTTTTAAGTAGAAATAGAATACTCACCGTAATTGGAAGATGAACAGTGAAAGGACGTTGATGACGGGCACAATGACTGGACGGCTTAGTTCGTTTGATAAAGATGATGGAGGTGCTCTGATCACAAATTTCAGCAGAAAGTGAAGAAATGAGTGGAAGAGGATTTGGTTTATATAGAGGGACTGCACGGAAGACAAAGGGACGCATTGATCCCAGAGAAAGGCCAGTCGTTGAATGACATGTGTCTAGGGTCGTAAATGATTTCAGACCAGCCTGTTGAGGACGGACGTGCTTCATCGCGATCCAAATTAAGTCGTCACCCCATCAACCCTTCCCATCAAAGGTCACGGGCCCTGGGGTGAAAGGGGCAATTGAAGAGGAAAAACTGAAGGTGACGGATCGCGTATAGACGGACATAGGGTGGATGGATTGAATAGCCACGTACCATCCGATTTGTCCTTATGTGGTTTCCAAGAAACCCAAAGTTGAAAATACTTGCGGCACATGATTAGCCCAAGTTTATAGAGTCCTAATGCAAATAGAATTCGAGAAGGAAAAGAATTATAGAATGTGCGCGCATTAATGAAGATCTTCCCTATAAGGAAAAGACTTGTTACGCAAGTATGAGAAGTTCGATTCTACGCTATTGTTAGGTTTTTAGACCCCTTAAAACACAACAATTGGATTAACCTAGTTTATTAGCCAAGTGATTAACTTAGTAAAATTATGCAAATCTAGGTTGACACAATCAAATAATCATATCAAGATATAAAGCAGCGAAAATATAAATAACACAATGATATGATCGCCCAAGAAAACCAAACCGGTAAAAAACCTGGGGAGGATTTAACGTAGCTATCCTCAAGGTAAACTTGAATCCACTATATGAAAGAATCGAAGTTCATACAAAAGGACTTACAAGCACCCATGCTCGACTTCCTAATGCTACCCACTAGTAGAACTTACTGACACGACCACGTGCAAGCTCCGAATCCATGGACTCCTTCTTTCTTGGATTGTCCAACAAGATACAAGCACTCCCGCTTGTGTTTCTTTAAGCTCCAATGGCAGCAACTGAGTTGATCATCAAGATGTTGATATAATCTCTACTTTGAAAACCCTAAGTTTATGTGAAGGAAAGCTCCTCAAGGATCTCACAAGGGATTCACACAAACCGCAAAGTATGAGCAAAAATACACCCAGAGCAACTCTCAAAACATGGCTAGAGTTTTGCCTTATATACCTAGGGCAAAAACATAAAACTCTAAACATTTAATGAGGTAGGGCTGAGTTGGAAATTCTGCAGGAAAAACATTCTAGCCGACTTTCGATCGATCGAGTCTATTTTTCGATTGATCGAGCTAGGCCGAAATGCACCAATACATCTGCAGCCACTCGATTCCAACTTTACATGAATTACACAACACTGAGCAAGCCTAAACAAGACTAAACATATTGTTTTGATCATGGTTTGCCAACATTACACATTAGAGTTCTAAATACATCAAATCCTAAGTCTTTAGAACCTAACAGCTATTATAAAAACCCAAGGACCCTCATAAAATAGGTATGCATAATTTCCTCCCCAGCTCTAGCACTCTAGAGTTGTAGAAAGGTTTTTCTAACTTAACCTTCAGAGAGTCGTTGGCCGGTACCACACCGGTGCTCTCTTAAGGTTTTTCTCTTTTCAATTGTGCAGAGACTGTTTTGAGTGCGCGAGGGTCGTGTGACTCACTGGTGATTTTCTCGGCATCATCATTGAACATTGATCAAATTACCACTAAACGTTTGAACCAAAATTTCTTTGCCACTTAAATGTCCAGCTTCTTCTCCTCCTACAATAATAGCTACCACTTGGGAATCGTTGGAAAGGAAATATTGAGGTTGGTTTAGAGGTTGTTCTTTATTGAGGAGTTTACATTGATGTAAATTTGGACTTTGAGATAGCTGATGAAATCTCTTCACAAATGGGTTGTGCATGTCTAAGATCCTTTGAATAAGTCGCATAATATCTTCGTGAGCTTATACAGATTGAGACATTTTGCATTCTATTTCAAGATCGGTGTCGTAGATATACAATTGTAGATGCCACACACTTAGAGGTGTATGTGGTAAAAGACTACCAATTCTATGATAGATAGCACGTTGGGTAGGAAATGTATATATTCCTCGACTATTTGAGGCCACGCTTTCATCCACGTGCACATCCATTGAGGTAAATGCAAACATGTTGTTGTAAAACCGTAAATATTGCCTGAAATGTCTGCCTCATGGTGTTTGCTCACAAATGAGGTCCAGAAATTCAGGAAAAATTGTTATGTTGGGTAAGAATATTTTTCCATCCTCGCAACACATTAAGGATGTCTCTCGATGGAACAAACGGGCATTACAAAAGCAACATGTCTTTAGTTGTTGTAGTTGGTACTTAATGGTCTCTATACTTTCTTTAAAATCCTTTGCACAGTTGTATCTACCTTGCATGCAATTTATTACATGTGCAATACCATCAAATTTGTTGTCAACACCTAATTTTTATTTTAAGGAAAAAATTAGTGATAAAGAGTGTTATGATAGTTGTGAAAGAAAATATTAAAAGTTGTACTAAATATTATGTTGTGAAATAAGCAAAATATTAATAATGTTTCAAATATGCCGCATGTTAACAAATAATAAAATTGATAATGATAAACATGTAAATTGAAATGAAAATAGTGGCATTGAGTAACAAACCCTGTTCTCTATAGTCATCCCCATGATTTTGATAATTTATATTTTCAACTTCTTTAGTTTTTTCTACATCTACAATGTAATTATAGAAAATTCTTAATTGGTGTAATTATATATAAACAATAATGGTGAAAGCTTTATAGAAGGATATAAACATGAAATTGAAAATAAAAATGGTGACATTGAGTAACGAACCTTGTTCTCTATAGGCATCCCCTTAGTTTTACTCAACTATTTTTTCAACTCCTTCAAGTCTTTCTATAACTATAATGTAATTATATAAAATTCTCAATTGGTGTAATCATATATATATAAAATAATGGTGAAAGCTTTACAAATATATTATATAAAACTTTCCATTATTAACATCAAAATTTATATGACTTGGTCTAGCCTCAAAGTCATTTGCCATTATAGTTGGATAGGTTGGAGGGAGACCTAAATTTAATATTATAAACATTAACTTAGTATCTTTGTATACATTGACATAAAACTAACATGCTAAAAACTATGGATTTTCTCAAAATAGTAAGATTTCAAGCAATGAAAAATGTTTAAAGATACAAAACTATAATCTCACCACTGACTTCTTACATAGCCCTATGCTCAACTGGCATATTGCGTGCCAAGTTACAGATATGTGTAAGCCGACGATTTCGTCTAGTCTTGTGATTAGGTGGTATTAGTGATGGGTTTGTTGATGTTGAATTAGAATGCACAACATCTTCTTCATTTAAATTTGCTGGGCCTCCCACTAAAATGTGATCACCACCCAAAGTTTGTTGTCTTTGTCTTGAGTAATTGTCTTCTCATTGTATTCTCAAGTGAGCATAATATCTCCATCATTCTCGACGACGTTCTATGTCATCAGTACTCACCATCGCTGTATTTTTGCGAACTCATTTCTACATAAAATTAAATTAAATTTATAGTGGTCGTTGCACATACATACACAATAATTAATAGAATTTTCCTTGTCACAAATAGGGTGTATTAAAACCTCAATAAAGTAAACTAATTTTGAACAAATTAATCATATGTGAGAATTGTAATAATATGTGTAATTGTAATAATTTTTTAGTAAAATAGGAGAAATAAGTTATACTTCTTAAAATTATTATTTTAGGTAGAAGTTTTGAGAATATATTTAAATTTAGGTTATGAATTGTTAGATCAATATGATGAAAATATAATTTAGAAAATGTTTATTTTATTTCACAAACTCATTTCTAGTTAAAATTATATTAAATTTGCCGTATTCATTTCACACACTTTAAAACAAAATCATGCATTTTTATAAGGCCATGTTCAAGTTCTAGTTAGCCAGTGACTTTACTTTTATTATATTGCATTAATAATAAAAGTAAAAAAATAATATTATATTGAATTAATAATAATAGTGTTATTCGATAATTTTATGATGACTAATTTTCTTGACTTATGGTTCAATTATAATTATAATACTATACTCGGGGGCCTGACCTATTTGACAATAATTAAATTCATGTTTGTGTCAATTCTAACTCATATTTATTTGGTCAGAATAAATATGAGCAATTCTAACTACCCTTTTTTTCCTTTTACAGTAAAAGAATCAATTTTTTGTTGTTTTATTTTATATTATTTGTTTTTTCTTTTTCTTTTTCTTTTTTTTGGTTAAGGAAAGGCTCCATATGTGCATCCATATTTTTTTCTTTTACGGTAAAAAGCTGAATTGTAATCCTAAAATGTAGTGTTTTAATCATAAAAGTTAGCCATTTACTACACATCCATAACAAAATTTAAAAAGAGTTTAAATATCAAATATATCAACAACCTTTAAAACAGAGAAAAAGGTACGTAAATTTTTTTATGGAGTAGTAAATTAATAACATTTTTGTTAAATAAATGCTCCTGGAAAGATCCTAAAATTTAGTAACAACACATCCACATTTCTTTTTTTCAAATTTTATGTATAACAGTTATCATTTTTTGTTTAATCCTAAAATGTAGTTTTTTAATCCTAAAATTTAGGCATTTACTACACATCCATCACAGAAGTAAATAAAAGTGTAAAATTAAAATTTTATGTATGGTAGGAGATACAAATTTTTTTTTTTTTTTTTTTTTTTGGTATTGTTTAAAAAAAAATAATAACATTTATCAATTTTTGTTTAATCCAAAATTTTAATTTTTTAGTCCTAAAACTTAGCCACTTACTACACATCCATAACAAAAGTTTAAAAGAGCTTAAATTTAAAATTTATCAATTACCTTTAAAACCAAGAAAAGGTATGTAACATTTTTTATGGAGTAGTAAATTGAATTTCACATAGAATTATAGAAATGATAAATATAGTTTCTGTTGTGGACATAAGGGTTGGAGTGTTGGAGTCGCCACCTAATTTTTGTAATGGTTTAGGAACCATACATATAGCATCCTTTTGAGGAAGGACCTTTGATCTTACTACCATAGATATGGGTTCGGAGTTTAGGTATGTTCTTGGGAAGGTGTTAGGCACCCAAGACTGCCTAACCCTAAGGTTGGCCTCACATCATTGTGTCTTACATCTTAAACTCGATAAAATCACGTTCAATACTTATGTCCTAAACTCACACACACACACTAGCATACATATAAACATACAATCATGACATCATTCATCCCAAAACACATACCTATCTAACCTAAAGCATAAAGAACCCGAACACACACATATACAAATCCTAACATTCATCTAGCATGTGAAAACCCTATCATATCATACATCTCAAACAAAGGTAGCAATAAATCAAGGCAGCAACTTAATCATGGCAATCATAAGATCATATAAACATCCATGCTCAAAATCAAACATCATACAAACATATTCATCACAAAAGATGCATGTTCGTATCAATGCATGACCTACCTTTATTTACCCTGCAGCAAATATTAAATGCAAAAGAGAAAAAGAAAACCCTAATCTAGCATATAAGGGATAAACAACAAATAAAGCATGTAAAGTAGAGACTCAGATATGTGTATACATGTGAAAAGGGTTTAATAGAGGTAATACATATGAAACAAACAAATAAAACAAAGCAAAAACCTGAGTTAGGGCTTTTTTGCAATAGCCTGCGTACGTAGGCCAAATCCTACGTGCGTAGGATTTAACCTGTGTACGTATGCTTGTGGCATACGCCCACAGGGTTGTTCAAAACCCTAACCCCGAAACAAACATGCTCCAAACATAAAAAGAACTATAAAACTAACCTAAACAAACATGCATAAATATAAACTAAGCAATAAAGCAGGCTAAAACAATTATTAAATGCAAAAGAGAAAAAGAAAGGGTTTAAGGGATACCTTAAACAAAAAGCTTTTCAAGCTTAATTTTTTACCGTTCCCTTCATTCAAATCTATCACAATTTAATAAAATAGTGATTAGAAACTTTTAACTCAAAGGATTGGGGCCAGAAAAGGTCCCAATCAGAAAAAAATGACTTGAGGGTGTTTTGTGAAAAACTCCCTTTTGATTCACTATTTTCTAGTGAATCTTAGGTTTTCCCTTAGGATTTTTTGCGTCATGAAAATGCACCATGTAAGGCTTTATATAGTGGGAAAAAATGGGGTTTGGAATGGCTCCCAAACGATGAGTTATTCATTCAAACCTCAGCCATTATTGCAGAAAACTTGAATTTTTTATGTCTCTGAAACCCTAGCTACGTATGCAGGAGAATGCCTGTGTACACATGCTTTGGCCCACATACACAGGTTGCTGCCCACGTACATAGGCTAAGGGCCTCTTTGGTCATTTATTTCCCAAAAATAGTTTTTTGCGCATTTAAGAAGTTATATTTTCCATTTTAACACTCCTTAAGTCAATTTGATATCTGATTGGGCTCTAAATTAGCCTTGGACCTTAGAGCTTGGGCATCATTGGGGAACGGGGGCCCGAGTCGTAAGGGGTACAAAATGCAGTGTCTACAGATGCCCCTCTTTTAATTTGTGAGTTCGCTAATAGAATTAAAAGAGTAAAAGACAAACATTTTGTTTCAACATATGGCTCAAGCCCAACCCATATGCACAACACACATCACGCATACATAGGGTGGGGTACAACTCTAGAGTGTTGCATGGGATTCATATGTCTGAAGTCCCATCTTTATTGCTCAGGAAACAAACAAAGATAGGTTTACTATCCTAGAACCTATTTTGCCACTTGCTAGCAAATGGTGAGTGACTCACTATCCTTGAGTCACTTAAAAAGAAAAAGAAAACAAACAAAGGCGCTCTTCGAGCTAACCCAACAAACAACAAAAGGATACAGTCTCTATGGTGTCCATCTGGGGCTCTTGCCTCAAACTTCTCTTGGTGGCTCGCTCCTTTTTCCTCCTTTGCTTCCTTCTCTACCTTTTTTGGTGAGGCTTTTGCCCTAGGTTGACCTTGGTCTCTTTCTCTATCTCTATCTTTACCTTTTTCTAATGTTTCTACATGTTCAATTCCTAAAGGATATGTGTGCGAGTAGTCTTGATTGTTAGATCCACTAAGGGAGGCAAAAACTCACAGAGGAGTAGGTATGTATAGGGAGGAATCTTCTGCCTCTTACTTGGGGATGAGAAACTCGCTGAGTAGTAGAAATGGACTCGCTGAGGAGTAGTGTTACTTTGTAGATGTGTGATCTACTAGGGAAAAATCTTCTGCTTCCTCATTGGGGATTGTTTAAATATGCTTGGGTCCATTGGGGAAGAATCTTCTGCCTCCTCCATGGGGATGATGTTCTAGATATGCTTGATCCACTAGGGAAGAATCTTCTTCTTCCTTACTGAGGATTGTTTAAATATGCTTGGGTCCATCGGGGAAGAATCTTCTGCCTCCTCTATGGGGATGATGTTCTAGATATGCTTGATCCACTAAGGAAGAATCTTCTGCTTCCTTATTGGAGATAGTGTTCTTAAGTTTATGTGATCTGCTGAAAATTGTTTTAGGGTATATATGTTTCATCGTGGGAAAAGTCTTCTTCTTCCTTTACTGCTCACTAGGGGTTCCTTAGTGACTTTATGCCTAATTGGGGCAGTCTTCTTTTTCCTCATACCCTCTGATTCTCCTATTCTCTCAAAACTCTCTCATTCTCTGATTTTCTCTCTAGACTCTCTTCATCTCTTACAATGGCACCCAAGGCCAAGAAGATTTCCTACATCCTTTCCTCTAATGCATTTCTCCTTACTTGCTTGAGTGGGGTAGTGAGATTGATGGATCCTCCTACATTGACATACCGGCCAAAGAATCACGTCTCGATGTATGTTTTTCAAACTTTTCCCATTTTCAAGTTTCTCTTTGATCTTCCATTTTGATGTGTTTTTGGCCATGTAAATGCTTGGGTTTTGTTGTGGGATGAGTTTAGATGAAAACTTGACACATTAGGACGGGTAGGAACATGTTTAGGATTGATTTTGGATGATACATGCACGGAAATGTCAAATGACTCTTCTTGTTTATGCTTCTGTGTGCATGGGCTCAAGCCTGCATACACGCAACTTGGACTTTTGCATACACAGGTCTGTTCTTGCATACACAGGTCTATTCTTGAGGCTCTACATACGTGGGGATGGGCCTGCGTACGTGGGGTCCTGTCTGCATATGTAGGCCTTGACCCGCATATGTCAGACACTTGGCAAAGGCCTTACTTTGCCTATTTTCACTTCTATATGCAATCCCAATACCCCTTTTTGTCATTTTTGCATATGAACATCACTACATCCTTCTTTTTATCTTTATTCTTGCATTGAAAACATCATTTTTCATCATTTCTGCTTCAATTAAGAATCTAATGTTATCTTCTTCTTTTGCAATCCTCATCCCCTTATACTAGTAGAGGAAGCACAAACAAAGTGGTGGAGTGGTATACCCTCCTCGTTCCTGAAACGAGGGATAACATCTGGGAAGTGAGCTTTGAACCTATTCTTGGTCTTCTGTTGGAAAGGTTCGCAAGTGCTACCTTGGTGAAATGTCTCATTGAAAGGTGGTGAGATACTACTCATACTTTTAATATTGCTGAGTAGGAGATGATGGTGACTCCCTATGACTTTTACCGCATGACTAGCCTTAGCTTTGAAAGGGCCATCATTAGTTTGGATGGTGTGTCAAGCATCCAGCTAGGTCTTGACATGTTGGTGAGGAAGTACTCCACTAAGACCATCCACTACTTTGACTTGGTGTTGGATTACATGCTTCTCCCATAAAGTACTATGGAGGAGCATGCCCGGATGGCTAGGGCTTTTCTTCTACACTTGTTAGGAGCTTATGTCTTCACGAATGGTAGGGAAACGATGTCCTTAAGGTGGCTGACCCTCTTTCAGGACTTTATAGAGGCATGGAGGGCCAATTGAGGGTAGGCATGTCTTGCCTATCTTTACTCTACCCAGGACACTCTTAGCCAAGGCACCTTGCGATAGCTTGTGGGGCCTTGGAAGCTCCTTGAGGTTAGTTCTCTTGCCATTTCTTGTATTTCCACTTGCAAGTTGTAGTCCTGAAATCTGTCATCTTGCAAACTGTCATCTTGCAAATTGTCATCTTGCATCTAACTTGTGGCTTATGCTTCCTTTTGCAGCGGTGGATTGTTAGATATGGCCCCATAACTCCGGGTGCCAATCTAAGTTTGAGGGAATTCTCTCGAGTGAGGGCCCACTTTATTGGGTTAACTTCGGATGAGGTAAGTTTAAGAGTTCCAATTTTCATGCTTCTTCATTCATTTCTCTTAGGATACTCTTCTTCTAGCCTTGTATCATCATAGGTTAATTGGACTCCATGGGCCGGCCGGCCCTTTCTTGTTTCGCCGGATTTGGAAGTTGCTGCCATCATTGCTTCGAAGATTACCCGACCCTTTGAAAAAGCGGGCTTAAGGGCACTCTACTTGGTGGAAAGGGTGTGGTGTCAACTGGTGGGTAAAGATGACCCACAAATTTCGATGGATCCTCCAGAGTTCATGCTTGCCCCACACTCCATGACCTATGCTGAGTACAACTTATGCCTTCCCTTATTGCTCAGGTATATACTCAATCTCTTCTTTTTCTTTTCCTTTTCCTTTACCTTGTTTGTCATGACTTCTGATGGTGAATTGAAAATTGAACCAACTCCAATTCGTCCATAAGAGTCGTCCAGGCTAAGAAGACAAGAATGGTTGTACCTAGCAAAACGGTCGTCCAAAGGCATATGGGTTGTCCATAAGGAAAGCACCTGGACGACCCCCGACACTTGGGAAAATTCCATAGAAATTTATCTACAAGAGTTAGAAAATTGAACCACATGTTATTATTTCGAGGCATGAGTAAGATCCTGGTTCATCGCTATAACTTCCTACTCAATACTTAACTTCCAACGACAGTTATGGAAGATAAAGATAAAATATTCTAACTCCTATAGCGGTTGTGGAAGTTAACCTTGAACCTTCTGACCTCCTCAAATATAGGGGAAGTTATGAGACAAGTAACCGCTTCCAGAGCACACTACATAAACACTCATTCACATCAAATGAAGGTAAGTTTTTAGACAACTCCCAAAAAGTTGGAACTCCAGTATTTAAAAGAGAAATTAACTTAAGCATCAGAGGGTTTTTGGCCGATTCACCTCGATTACCTTTGATCGTGTGTTTTCCTTTTCAGGCCTTTCAAGCAACTACCAGATCATTGAAGCCCGGAGCATTCAGCCTACTAATTTTATTTGCATCATCAGTTGGCACCGTCTGTGTAAGGATTAATTTTGTGTTTTTTGCAGTTTATCTTTCTTCGACAAAAGGCTGCATGGTTCAGATAAGATAAAAGGCCAGTAGCCCAGGCCACCAGAAGAGTATGGATGCTTCTAGTAATCCGCACCATGATCGACAGTCAGCACAACCGCCTTTCATCCAACATGTACAGTCCGTGGCAGCTGCCATGGCGGAATTAACCCATCAGAACCAAGAGTTGACTAGAGAGATTAGTCTAAGAAGGCAATGCCATGAAAGATACGTGGAAGGACAAGCCTAGAGTCAAGAAGATAGCGGAGGAAATGCTGAGCCTGAAAACTAGTCAAGGGGTACCGCTTCACGAAGGGTGTCACACTTGGAAAGGGAGATGGATTAGATGAGGAAGGCCATGGACGAGATGAGGGAGAACATGAGAAGGACGAATCCCGTAAATGATTTAGTTCATCGAACAGACTCCCTTTTCACGCCTTACATCAACAGTCATCCCTTGCCTCTTAAGTTCAAGATGCCTTTCTTGGACTCATATGATGGAATGCGCGACCCTTTTAATCATATCGCTACTTTCAAGACTACAATGCACCTTCAAGGGGTTCCAAACGAGATTATGTGTAGGGCCTTTACTACCACCCTCAAAGGGCCAGCACGAGTGTGGTTTAGCAAGATAGCTCCGAATACTGTGAGTTCTTTTGATGAATTGAGTAAGCTGTTTGTCAAAAATTTTATTGGAGGACAAAGGCATAAACGCTCCTGGTCTAGCCTGTTGACCATAGAGCAAGGGGAAAATGAAAGCTTACTGATAGGCCAAGAATGTATTGACCCATTGTGATAAATTAATCAATTGATTTAGCCAAGTTAATTAATTAATTCAATTAACATACAAAACGCGTGGTAACACAAACAAATTACCAGCTAAGTAAATATGCAGCAAAAAATAAAGTTGATACAGTGATTTGTTTACAAATGGGGAAAACCAACACGGCGAAAACTCCACTAGGTGATTTTTAGGTCACCACTCCCGAGAATTCACTATTATCACAATAAGCGATTACAAGTAAAGGAATCCCAGTACCTTATACCAACCTAGAGTTGAACCCTTACCCCAATACCTAATTGGACTTGTTCTGTAATGACAATCTCTCCCTTTTCAATGCACAACTCCCAGTATATGACTAACCAATTCGATGCGCGGATCCTAATACGTGGCTTACTCACCAATTTGAGAAAGATGTTGCCTGCAAAGTTCTTCAGCTCATCACACGATGAAGATCACGAAGCTCCTTGGTTACAAAACCATATAGTGTACCAACACAAAAGCTTCTTTAAGAGAAAGATGAACTAGGGCAAATTCTGTCTCTGGTCACAATTTGCATGAACACAACTTTTCTTCACATTTGCGCAACCTTTGACGGCCCTTAAAATAATCCTTATATATGTTTAGGGTTGTGAGAAAAGAAAGCCCAAACATATACACACGGATTGGATGAAAATCAGAGCTGAAAATCTATTTTTCATAAACCTCGATAGATAGCTTATCTATCAAGCTAGCTGTCGAGCATCAGGCTTCAATAGCTTTTAAACCTCGATAGATACTAGCTGTTGAGATTTAATATCCAGCACTTCTTCACTTGTTTCTTGGACAAACTTGCATGGTTTTAACACTCAAGTTTGAAACGTTGTTCCTTGAAGTATTAAACACATCCTAGATCTACCCAAATATAAGTAAAGTTTATTTTGTCAAAGGATTAGCCAATTGCATAAAATATTGACATATGTTCCTAACATGATTCACATATGTCCTAACAATCTTCCTCTTTGGCAATCCGTGACAAAATCACAACAAACAAATGAACATATGAGAGAAGTTATAAATCACTCAACTCATACTCACTTGTTGAATTACAATAAAATCTATCCTAACACAAACTCTTGAAAAACTTTGTAAGAAGAGAGTTTACGGTAAGAAGACTTTGACAACCTTGATAGGCCAAAAACGTATTAACTCCTTGTGATTAAATTAATTAATTAATTAGCCAAGTTATTAATTAATCAATTTAACATGCAAATGCGTGGTAGCACAAACAAATCGCCAATAAACTAATTATGTAGTGAAAAATAAATAACACGGTAATTTGTTTACGAATGGGGAAAACCTGACGGCAAAAACCCCATTAGGTGATTTTCAGGTCACCACTCCCGAAACTCCACTATTATCACAACAAGTGGTTACAAGTAAAGGAATCCCAAGTACCTTACCAACCTATAGTTGAACCCTTACCCCAATACCCAATTGGACTTGTTCTATAGTGATAGTTCCCCTTTTAATGCACGGCTCCTAAGTACGTGACTAACCAATTGCGCGGATCTCAGTACGCGACTTCAATCACCAACTAGAAAGATTTGTTGGCTACAAAGTTCTTCAGTTCATCCATAATGAAGATCAAGAAGATGCTTGGTCACAAAACCCAAAGGTGCACATACACAACAACTTCTTCAGAAGAGATGAACTAGGGTAAAACTTTGTCTCTGGTCACAATTTGCTTGAACAGAGTTTGCTCAATGCTTGTGCAACTTGTGAACTCTTTAACGGCCCTTAAAACAATCATTTTATATGTCTAGGGTTAGGAGAAAAGAAGACCAAAAGAGACATTCACGATCCCTAGAAATTAGATCAGAAGTTCTGATTTTATAAACCTCGACAGATAGAAGGTGTCGAGCAGCTGTCGAGTTTTAATGATTGTGCACTTCTTCAGCTTGTTTCTTGGACAAACTTAATGACTTCAACACTTGATCTTGAAACCTTGTTTCTTTAAGTATTAAAAACACCTAGAACTACCCAATTACAAGTTGAGTGCATTTTGTTAAAGGATTAGCCAATTACATAAAAGAATGACATATGTTCTTAACAAGCGAAACACATATGTCCTAAAAATCTCCCCCTTTGGCAATCCGTGACAAAACCATAACCAACAAATGAATATATAAGAGAAGTCATAAATCACTCAACTCATATTCACTTGTTGAATACAATAAAATCTATCCTAACACAAACTCTTGAAAAACTTTGCAAGAAGAGAGTTTATGGCAAGTAGACTTTGACAACCTGTACTTCTGAAACAATTTAAACAAAACTAATCAAGACAACTTAGTGTGAAACAGAAATAATAGATTGCATACAAGTAATAAGAAACATGTGTATAAAGATAGAGAAGAAACAACACATGTAGAGGTAGGTGAAAGAAACATACATCCACATATAGAGAAAATAAGAACAATGTATGTAAGAATGGTCACAAGACCTAATGTACAAGAACAATGTATCTAAAAAGGTAGAAAAGAAAAAGATACATTATATCCTTACTACATCCCTCATATCAGCACTCCCCCCTAACAAAAATGTCCTACTCTAACTCTCCCCCTAAGAATGACTACTCTCACTCTCAATATCCAAAACTACTCCCCCGTTTTGTCACGAGTGATAATGGGTAAGAGTGTCAAGTAGACATCTCATCGGTAGAGCTAGCATCTCCACCATCGTTCGAAGCATCATCGTCATCACCATCATCATCATCATCCTCAACATCAGAATCAGAAGCCATTGGATGAGGTGGGGAGGGAGAACCCTTAGGAGCAAAGCCACCCATAGTCGCCTGCCGTTGTACAATAAGACTGACACGAATGTTCACCTGATACAACTCAGTAGAGAGTGTATCAAGGTGAGCATCCATGCACTGCAGCTGCACCATGATGTCTCCAAGTGATACATCGCCCATGGAAGTGGAGGGAGCGGATGTGGATGGACCTGAACGAGATGGAGCCGGACTGGAGGGAGAAGTGGAATCCGGCTATCGCAACCTAAACTGCGCCTCACTACATTTTACGGTAGTGGCGTCTATGGCACAAATGTGTGTGAAGTGGTCAGACACAGGAAAAGGGACAGAAAAATGGCGTAAGATCCTTATGATCGCGGAAGGAAAGATGAGCTTATCAAGGGATGCCGAATCTAAATGAACATCTACGATAGAGAGAATATAATGAGAAGGAAAGTCTACGATAAGATGCTCAAGAAGAGACAACAAAAAGCATGAGGCTCTGTGATGGAGTTGTAGTGAGAGAGTGGATGGAGTACAAAGGTCATCACCATGTTCATGAAGCGAGGGCCTTTAGCAAAAGCCTTACATGGTGTATACTGACACTCACCCCAGTCAGTAGGGTGCTCACAAAAAGCAGCCATGAGCTCATCTTTGGACACAGTCCGCAGACGCTCACAACTAGGATAGTCAGGAAACTCTATTCTAGGAACTTGAAGCACATCCGCAACAAGCTGCGGTGTGATAGGAATGCACGTACCTCGAACGCAAGTGAAGAAAAGAGGTACTAAACGATCAATCCCGTGCATGTTGGAGTAAAACTCCTGAATAAGCACAAGAGGACAGGTGACTGAGACATCACACAGTGACTCCCATCCCCGACTGTGAATGACAGATGGAAGGTCAGTGTCGGCGAAGTCCGCCAAAATGACTTGGCATTCTGAATGAACACCTCGTCTAGAAAAGTTCTCCGAGAAAGCCTTACGAGCATCCTCATCACGGAACTGAATGTTAGAAGGAGTAGGATCAGAAGATGAAGATGTCCTAGAACGCAGAGGGTTCTGGGACGGAGCAGACTTATGTTTAGGTGCCATAGACATAACTAACGTAAACAGAAAGAGAGGGAGAGAAAGAAAGACAAACAGAAAAGTCCCAAGCAATTCAAATATATCAAATATATTGAAAAGAGAGTACGTATACATGGGGAATGCATGAACATGTGACATGTAAAAGAAAATACATCATGGGCTTAGCCCAATCCAATCCTATCAGTACACAAGCATATTACACACATCTAAATGCATGAAAATACTGCTACAATGCTAATGTGATGCAATGCATGAGATTTTAAACCCATATAAGTGAAAACCCATCCCAAAATTTCAATAAACACTCATCAATTTTGAAAAACCCCAAAATTTTTCAAAAACCCCAAAACTTAGGTTTCAAATCATGAAATGCATGAAGAATGAAGAGATAAGAAGCTTACCAAGTGTAGAAAAACTTGAAAAAGCTTGAGGAAACCTTGAGGAGCAAGATTGGAGTGAGATGAGAGTGTTTGGGAGAGAAAAGAGAGAGCCCTCAAGAAGGAGATCGACTGAAATGAAAGGCGGATCGCACAAGGGGTTTATATAGAAACCTCAATAAATCTCGATAGCTAAGGTGTCGAGGAAGGTGTCCAGAAAGATCAACGTCGACAGTTGCAGGTGTCGAGGAACAAGAAACACCTGACAAAGAACAAAAGCTCGATTGATCCACCAGGTGTCGAGAAGCTATCGAGGAGGCAGGAACTTTCTCGATCGATCCACCAGGTGTCGAGGAGGTGTTGAGATTTAGATAAGAAAAAGCTTGAGAAGCTCGACAGATAGCTAGGTATTGAGGAGGTGTCGAGGAGGTGTCAAGACAGCTTTTCAAAACAGTTTTTTGAGAAGAAAAAAATACAGACATGAATGCAATCCAACATACAACTCATCCAATGATCCAAACAACATATTAAGCTCTCAAAAATATCTCTCAACAGAAAATTTAAGCACATGGATCCTCAAAAACACACACACACACTAAACAAGTCTAACCAATTTTATATTTAAAAAATAAGTCAAGACAGTTTAGTGAGCATACTCACATGTAAAACCTTGTGATGGCCAAATCACATTGTACCTGCACATGTATCAAAAGTAACAAAGAATATTGCGTGTTGTGTGTGAAAAATATCGCAAGATTGCATATGTGTAAACATGTTATGATAATTTGAAATATGAGAAAATCACTTTAACTCACACACAATCATAACTGTTTGATGGAGACTATCACCTTCGAGGTACATCTTATAACTCCCACATCTCCTAGAATACACGCTTGCAATCATATTTAAAGCAATTTTTTTTTCTTTTTGCTTTTTATTTTCTTTGCATATTTTCTTTTATTTAGCATATCATGCATGGGCATATAAGAGAGAGAAAAGAAATACCCAAGATGTTAAGCATTTGACACTGCACTTTTGCTATGCCGAAGCATACGGGTGTCTTTAACACTGCACTTTTGCTATGCCAAAGTATACAGGTGTTATATTATGATGGGTGGGCAATAGTGATGAGATGGTTATTTATACCTTTTTCTTAGGATTTTCTAGTCCTTCCTGTCAAAAAGAGTGATACGAGTGTTAAGTTTAAGAGATAACTTAATCTTACTCATCACAAATAAGAGCCACAAAGCTCACTTGCTTAGTTGTGCATAAGAATGCTCATCTAAGCTATAGATGATACAAAGTTTAGAAAAATTTGTTTCAATGGCCATCCAAGGTACACAAGTACCAAAGTACACAGAACACATACTGTTTTTGTATTTTTATGATTTTTGAATTTATTTTATTTTATTTTTATTTTAAAAACAAAACAAACAAAACTGAAAACAAACAAACAAAAACATGTTAAACAAAACAAAGCATAACACTAGACGCAAATGCATAAGGGAGAAGAACGAGAGAAGGAGATCAATCCATGGAGATGACACCAATGTTTTGACGAAGGAATTTAAAACGTTTGCTGTCAAGAGGTTTGGTGAACAAGTCAGCCTTTTGATCATCAATATGGATAAACTCAAGAGTGAGAGTACCATCTTCAATAAGCTCCCTAATGAAATGATGTCGAATCTCTATGTGTTTGGTTCGAGAATGTTGAACCGAGTTCAGAGATATTGATGGCACTGTTATTGTCATAGTAAATAGTGAGATGCTCTTGACAAATACCACAATCATGAAGGAGTTTTTGCATCCAAAAGAGTTGGGTGCAATAGCTACCAACAGTAATGTACTCAGCTTCTGCAGTGGATAAAGAGATGGAGTTCTGCTTTTTGCTCATCTAGGAGACAAGATTGTTACCCACATAAAAACAACCCCCCGAAGTACTCTTTCTATTATCAACATTGCTAGCCCAATCAGCATCATAGTACCCAGCTAAGACATCATTTGTGTCCTTGCTATACCACACACCAAACTCAGCAATGGTTTTGACATACTTTATAATTCTTTTTAAAGCAGTCATGTGTGATTCTTTGGGGTTAGCCTGATATCTGGCACACACTCCAACACTGTAGCTAATGTCAGGTCTACTAGCAGTAAGGTAAAGAAGACTACCTATTATACTTCTATAAAGAGAAGGATCAACACTCTTGCCTAACAAGTCCTCAGTGAGTTTACCATTTGGGCTCATGGGGTTCTAACAGAACTAGCAGATTCCAAAACAAACTTTTTCACAAGATTCTTAGCATGTTTAGATTGAGATAGAAATATACCTGAATCTTGTTGACCAATCTGCAGTCCAAGGAAGTGAGTCAGCTCTCCAATCATGCTCATCTCGAACTCGGCTTGCATGAGTTTTGAGAAGCCATGAGCAAGTTCATCCTTAGTCGACCCAAATATGATATCATCAACATAGACTTGAGCAACTATCAACTCACCATCTTCCTTTTTCATGAAGAGAGTTTGATCAGCCTTTCCTCTTTTGAACCCATGTGACGCCAGATATTGTGTGAGTCTATCATACCAAACTCTAAGGGCTTGCTTCAACCCATAAAGTGCCTTCTTGAGCTACAACACATGATCCGGAAAGTGTGGATCAATGAATCCTTTTGGTTGAGCTACATAGAGACATCCTCTTTAAGTAGCCCATTAAAGAAAGCAGTCTTCACATCCATCTGATAAAGTTTGAACTTCAGATGACATGCTAGGGCAAGGAGAATTCTAATCTACTCCATTCGGGCAACTGGGGCAAATGATTCATCATGGTCTACTCCTTCCATTTGTGAGTATCCTTGAGCTATAAGTCGAGCCTTGTTGCGAATCACATTGCCCTCCTCATCAGTCTTGTTACGGAATATCCACTCTGTGCCAATGATTTGCTCAACCTCTGGTCTAGGTACTAAGGTCCAGACATCATTTCTCTAAAACTGAAGCAGTTCATCATGCATTGCTTTGACCCAACTTTCATCCTGAAGAGCTTCCTTAACTTTTGTGGGTTTAACCTGTGACAAATAACAAGAATAAGACACAAAGTTAGCAACACATTTATCAACTGTACGTTTCCTTAATGTGAGTTCATTCATGTTTCCCACAATAACTTCTGGAGGATGATTTAATTTAATCCTAGAGGAAGGTCCTTTCTCTTCGTGAGATTCAGAATCTGGTGAAGTGGGTATGTCTATAGTGTCTTCCACAACACTAGGAGTACCGGGAGTATTTGGAGATGCAGGTTCTTGTTCAACAACGTCTTGAACTTCCTTAGGCTCAGGAGGAAGAATTTCTTTGGGGAGTTCCTCAATGCCTTTCTCAGAATTGGAATCTGAAGACTCATCAATGACAACATTTACTGTCTCCATTACCTTCATAGTTCTTTTGTTGTATACCCGATAAGTCTTACTTATAGAAGAGTAACCCAGAAATATACCTTCATTGCTCCGAGAGTCAAACTTTCCCACATTCTCTCTATCCTTAAGAATGAAACAAGTACTTCCAAAGATTTTGAAATACTTAACATTTGGCTTCCTTCCTTTCCATAACTTATAGGGAGTCTTTTTGGTACTGGATCTGAAGTACACCTTATTAACCGTATGACATGCAGTATTTACGACTTCTCCCCATAAGTTTCTAGCCACATCTTTGTTATGCAACATGGCTCTAGCCATCTCTTGAATAACCCTATTCTTCCTTTCTACCACACCATTCTGCTGAGGCGTAATAAGAGCAGAGAATTCTTGAGATATACCTAATCTTATGCAAAAGGACTCCATATATGAGTTCTCGAATTCTTTACCATGCTCACTTTGAATTCGGTCAATCTTTAGGCTCTTTTAATTCTGCAGTCTTGTGCACAAAGCCTTAATGTGCTCAGGAGCATCAGACTTGGATTCGTAGGAGAATGATCCAAGTGTATCTAGTGAAGTCATCTACCACAACCATGATGTATCTCTTAACACCAAGAGACTCGGTTCTAGTTAGATGCATAAGATCTAAATGTAGAAGCTCCAATGGCCTAAACATAGCTGATGTCTGAGTACCTGGATGCTTAGCTTTCGTTTGTTTTCCAAGCTGACATAGTCCACATACAACATTGTTCATTCTACTAAGCTTTGGTATCCCCAAGACTGATTCATGCTTAGATACAATAGAAAGATGCTTGTAACTAGCATGTCCCATTCGTTTATGCCATAGATCTTCATTAGGCAAACGAATGCTATTACACACAATATCAGTATCAGGAACCAATCCATCACAGTTGTCTAAAGTGCGAACACCACTAATGAGCTTCTTTCCAGACTCATCAATGACAAGACACTTTCCCTTTGAGAATAGTACCATGAAGTCTTAATCATATATCTAACTTATGCTCAACAGGTCACCCTTAGACCTTCTACATAAAGAACATTTGCAAGGTCCGGCAGCCAGGTAGAGATATGATTCCTTTCCCTTTAATCTGTGACTTGCTTCCATCACCAAAAGTGACATTGCCACCTTTCTTAGACTCGAAAACCTTGAAGAGAGATCGGTCTCCAGTCATGTGTCTTGAGCAACCACTGTCAAGGTACCACAAACATGTGTCCATCACTTTGAATGCAGACTTCATCATGAAACACACTTCGTGGTTAGATGAAAAATTAGTGGGAATGGTACTTTCTCTCAATTGCCTTTTATGAGCTAAGCCTTTAACTTTCACTCTTCTCAGATGAACTCTTTTGCACATTTTCATTCTGAGACAGTCTAGTTTCTTCTTAGCCAAACTGAGATCTTTTCCAATAGTCATCATAAGAGAATTCAAATAACTTTTAGACTTGTATTTTCTGAGACACTCAAACAAATAGTGATTAGAAAAACAAGATGCATTTGAAAACAAAGATCTCTTCAAGCCAGTTACAGCCATGAAAACAGGGGTCAATGGATCAACACAACAAAGATTAAACCTAATCAGAGTGTGCTTGCTCTAATACCACTTGATAGGCCAAAAATGTATTAACCCCTTGTGATTAAATTAATTAATTAATTAGCCAAGTTATTAATCAATCAATTTAATATGCAAACGTGTGGTAGCACAAACAAATCACCAATAAACTAATTATGCAGCAAAAAATAAATAACATGGTGATTTGTTTACGAATGGGGAAAACCTGACGGCAAAAACCCCACCGGGTGATTTTCAGGTCACCACTTCCGAAACTCCACTATTATCACAACAAACGGTTACAAGTAAAGGAATCCCAAGTACCTTACCAACCTACAGTTGAACCCTTACCCTAATACCCAATTGGACTTGTTCTGTAGTGACAGTTCCCTTTTTAATGCACAGCTCCCAAGTATGTGACTGGCCAATTGCGCGGATCCCAGTACGCGACTTCAATCACCAACTAGAAAGAGTTGTTGGCTGCAAAGTTATTCAGTTCATCCACGATAAAGATCAAGAAGATGCTTGGTCACAAAATCCAAAGGTGCACATACACAGCAACTTCTTCAGAAGAGATGAACTAGGGCAAAACTTTGTCTTCGGTCACAATTTGCTTGAACAGAGTTTGCTCAATACTTGTGCAACTTGTGAACTCTTTGACGGCCCTTAAAACAGTCCTTTTATATGTCTAGGGTTAGGAGAAAAGAAGGCCCAAAGACAAATTCACGGATCCCTAGAAATCATATCAGAAATTCCGATTTTATAGACCTCGACATATAGAAGGTGTCGAGCATGTGTCGAGATTTAATGATTGTGCACTTCTTCAGCTTGTTTCTTGGACAGACTTGATGACTTCAACACTTGATCTTGAAACCTTGTTTCTTGAAGTATTAAAAACACCTAGAACTATCTAATTACAAGTTGAGTACATTTTGTCAAAGGATTGGCCAATTACATAAAAGAATGACATATGTTCTTAACAAGTGAAACACATATGTCCTAACAAACCTGTATTTCTGAAACACTTTAAACAAAACTCATCACGGCATCTTAGTGTGAAACAGAAATAATAGATTGCATACATTAAATAAGAAACATGTGTATAAAGAGAGAAAAGAAACAACACATGGAGAGATAGGTGAAATGTGATAACAACATCATCAAATATATATATCAAGGATAAGTACAAAGCTTGCTATCACTAAATGGTCACAAGACCAATGTACAAGAGATAATATATCTAAAAGAGAAAGAAAAAGGAAAGATATAAAAAGTCCTCACTACACCCCTCATATACACTCCGCCTATCACAAAATCTCCTATACTAACCCTCCCCCTATGTGTATGACTACTTTCATATCAAAACTACTCCCCCTTTTTATCATGTGTGACAAAGGGTAAGTACATCAAGTAGACATTTCATCATCACTGGGCGAGCTAGCACCATCGTCCTCATCAGCATCATCACTGCTAAAGCCATTGTCACTCTCATCCTTGGAAGCTGATGGAGACGGAGAAGAAGCAACAGTGAAACCACCTATAATAGCCTGTTGTTATGTGATACGACCAACACGGGTGTTCATCTGACACAACTCATCACTGAGAGTGTCAAGGCAAGCATCCCTGCATACAAGCTGTGCCATGATGGCCTCAAGTGTCACTCCACCCGTCAAAGAAGAAGGAGCAGAGGTGGAAGGAGCTGAAGAAGTCGGACGAGCTGCCATCTAGGTCTGTGTCTATCTCATGCGAAGCTGAGCCTCACTTCGTCTAATAGTAGCAACGTCAATGGCACCCATAACGAAGAAGTAATCAGACATAGGACAGGGGCCAAAAGAATGGCGAATGATCCTCGTGATAGCCAAAGGAAAAATGAGTTTATCACGGGTCACCGTGTCCCTATAGACTTCTACAAGGGATAGGATGAAGTAAGAAGGGAAGTTGATAGAAATTTCCTCTAAAAGGGACAATAAAAACTAAGCACAAGGTTGTGTGATAGTGTTATAATAAGACAAGGGATGAAGAATGAATGTCATAACCATGTTAAGGAATCTCGGACCTTTTACAAAGCTCGAGCAAGGGGTGTTTTGATGGTCACCCCAAGATAAAGGTGTCTCACAAAAGAGAGACAAGAGTTCGTCTTTAGACATAGTCCTCAGACAAGAGTTCGTTAGGATGCGCTACCCTAGGAATGTGTAGTACCTCGGATATAAGATTCAGAGTAACTACAATGCGTATTCCCCGAACGCGAGTGACAAACTAGGGTATAGAGTAATCAAATCCGTGCATGTTAGAGTAAAACTCCTGTATGATCATGGAAGGGCACATGACTAGGATGCCACACAGTGACTCCCAACCCCTACTGTAGATGACAGTGGGAAGGTCAGTATCGAAGAAATCCAATAAAATGACTTAGTGTTCCGAATGAATGCCTCATCTAGAGAAGTTCTCTGTAAAGTCCTTTCGGGCTTTATCATTACGGAACCGAACAGAAGGAGTGGGGTCAGAGGAAAAGGATGCCTCAAAATGAAGAGGGTTCTAGGACAAAGTGGATTTTTGTTTAGGTGCCGTGATGCAACTAACCAAAAGAAAGAGAGTGAGAGAGGGAGAAAGAGAGACACACGGAAAAGCACCAAAGAAATCAATATATAGGAATATACAAAAATGAAGGTATGTATGCATGAAAATGCATGAACATGTGACATGCAAACTTAAAAACATCATGGGCTCAGCCCAATCCAAACCTAATAGCACACAACAAATCAACATATATAGCACACATCTATAATGCAGGAAAATATAGTTATAATGCAAGTGTGATGCAATGCATGACATTTAGGATCATATAAACGTAACCCAACCCAAAAATTTCATCAAAACTTCATCAAATTCAAAAAACTACAAACATTCTTCAAAAACCTAAAAACCTAGGTCTAATGCGTGAAATGGATGAAGAATGAAGGATTTAGGACCCTTACCAGAGAAGAAACTCTTGATCTAGGTCGAAAATCACAAGGGAATGAAGTTTGGAGTGAGAGAGAAGTGTTTAGGGGGTGAAAAGACACAAACTATCGAGAGAGATTGAGGAGAAATAAGAGAAATGTCGCGTGGACCCTATATATAGAAATCTTTGCAACTCGATGGATCGAGAGGTGTCGAGCTTTAAAAAAGCGTGTATTATCTGTCGAAGAGCTGTCCAAAATCTACCGAGAGGTGTCCACAGCTAAAGGATCTCGATGGATCGAGGTAGCTATCAAGCAACTATCGAGCATCCAAAAAGTTTCTCGATGGATCGAAGTAACTATCGAGAAGCTATCGAGAATGCGAAAAAAAGCAGATGAAGGGTCTCGATAGATAGCATAGCTGTCAAGATTTCTTAAAACCATGTTTTCAAGAAGAGAAATACATAGACATGAATACAAACAAGCATGCTACACAACCAATGATCCAAACAATATTTTAAGCTCTCAAAATCATCTCTCAACAAGAAAAATGTCAAGCACACAGATCCAAAACACACACACACACTAAACAAGTCTAACCAATTTTATATTTCAAAAACAAGTTAAGACAGTTCAGTGAGTATACATTAACACATGTATTCCTTGTGATGGCCAAATCACATTGTACTTACACATGTAACAAAAGTAGCAAATAATATTGCGTGTTGTGTGTGAAAAACATCGCAAGATTGCATAAGTGTCTACATGTTATGACGATTTGAGATATGAGAAAATCACTTTAACTCACACATAATCGTAACTGTTTGATGGGGACTATCACCTTCGAGGTACATCCTATAACTCCCATATCTCCTAGAATACACACTTGCAATCATATATAAAGCATTTTGATTCTTTTTGCTTTTTGTTGCTCTTTGCATATTTTTCTTTTAAGCAAACCATGCATAGACATATAAGATATAGAAAAGAAATACCCAATAATGTTAAGCAGTTAACATTTCACTTTTGCTATGCTGAAGCATACAAATGTCATTTCATGATTGGCGGGCAATAGTGGTGAGATGGTTATTTATGCTTTTCTCTTAGGATTTTCTAGTCTTTCCTGTCAAAAAGATTGATACGAGTGCTAAGCACAAGAGATTACTTAATCTTACTCATCATAAACACGAGCCACAAAGCTCACTTGCTTAGTTATGCATAGAGATGCTCATCAAAGCTACAAAAGATACAAAGTTTAGAAAACTTTGTTTCAATGGCCATCCAAGGTACAAAAGTACCAATGTACACAAACACACACTATTTTTTTATTTTTCTGATTTACTCAAATTCATGCATTCATGATCTACTTAAATTCACATATGTTCCTAACATGATCTACTCAAATTCAATTCTTCCCCTTCACCACCGGATCAAGAGTTCGCCAAACGGAAGGGTTCTTCCAAGGTGTGGAAGGAAAAGGGCTCCAAGTGATTTTGTCTCTTTTTCTCTCTTTTCTTCTTGTTTTTGTTTGCATTACTTCTGTGTTTTGCTTTATTGTTTTCAGTCAGTCTAGTTTTATGCATTGCTTTGTTTAATTTGTTTTTGTTTGTTTTCTTTTCAATTTTGATTTATTTTGTTTTTCATAAAAATTAAAATTAAATTGAAAAAATACAAAAACAGTATGTGTTATGTGTACATTGGTACTTGTGTACCTTGGATGGCCATTAAAACAAAGTTTTCTAAATTTTGTATCTTTTGTAGCTTAGATGAGCATCTCTATGCCCAACTAAGCAAGTGCGCTTTGTGGCTCGTGATTGTGCTGAGTAAGATTAAGTAATCTCTTGTACTTAACACTCGTATCACTCTTTTTGACGGGAAGGACTAGAAAATCCTAAGAGAAAGGCATAAATAACCACCTCACCACTGTTGCCTACAAATCATAAAATGACATCTATATGCTTCGGCATAGCAAAAGTGCAATGTCAAAATCTTAACATCATTGGGTATTTCTTTTCTCTCTCTTATATACCTTTGCATGATTTGCTTAAAAAGAAAATATTCAAAGAAAAATAAAAGCAAAAAAGATCAAAATGCTTTATATATGATTGCAAGCATGTATTCTAGGAGATGTAGGAGTTATAGGTTGTACCTCGAAGGTGATAGTCCCCATCAAATAGTTATGATTGTGTGTGAGTTAAAGTGATTTTCTCATATCTCAAATTGTCATAACATGTAGACACTTATGCAATCTTACAATGTTTTTCACACACAAGACGCAATATTCTTTGCTACTTTTGATACATGTGTAGGTACAATGTGATTTAGCCATCACAAGGTTTACATGTGTTAATGTATGCTCACTAAACTGTCTTGACTTATTTTTGAAATATAAAATTGGTTAGACTTGTTTATTGTGTGTGTGTTTTTGGATCAAAATGCTTAAATTTTTTTTGTTAAGAGATGTTTTTGAGAGATTGAAATGTTGTTTGGATCATTGGTTGAGTTGCATATTTGATTGCATTCATATCTGTGTTTTTCTCTTCTTGAAAAACTGTTTTAAAGCAACCTCGACAGATCCTCGACACCTCTCGATACCTGGTTTATCTATCGAGCTCTTTAGTTGCTTTTTATTGCAATCTTGACACCTCTCGATAGCTATGTGGATCGATTGAGAAAGTTTCTGTCCCTTCGATAGCTCCTTGACAGCTACCTCGATCCATCGATCTTGTTTTGTTGTGGACACCACTGGACACCTACTCGATAGCTTCATCTATCGAAGCTTTTTAAAGCTCAATACCTCTCGACACCTGCTATCTATCGAGATTTACTGAACTCCTATTTACAGGGTTAGCGTGATAAGGTCTTCGTTTTCCTCAATCTCTCTCGATCTATCTATGTCCTTTCACCTCGCAAACCTCTCTCACTCACTCCAAACCTCTTCCTCAAGGGGTTTTTGGCCTAGATCAAATTATTCTTCACTTGGTAAGTGTCCAAATCCCTCGTATTCATGCATTTCATGATTTTTTAACCTAAGTTTTTGGGATTTTTGAACATTTTGGTGTTTTTCAAAATCAAAAAGGTTTTTGCAAAATTTTTGGGATGGGTTTTGAAGATTTGTTCTTAAAAACTTCATACATTGCATCTCATGTGCATTCTAACTATATTTTCATGCATTTGGATGTGTGTTATATATGTTATCTGATTGTGTGCTGGTAGGATTGGATTGGGCTAAGCCCATGATGCAATTTTCCTTTGCATGTCACATGTTCATGCATTCCCATACATACGTACTCTCTTTTCAATATATTTTTATATATTTGAATTGTTTTAGGACTTTTCTGAGTGTTTCTTTCTCCCTTCCCCCCCTCGCTCTCTAGTTTACTTTAGTGTGTCGTGACACCAAAACGTAAGTCTACTCCATCCCGGAACCCTCTTCATTCTGAGGCATTTTCTTCTTCTTCTAATCCCACCCCATATTCTATTCGGTTCCGTGATGAGCAAGACTGAAAGGACTTCTCGAAGAACTTCTCTAGACAAGGTGTTCATTTGGAACACCAAGTCATTTTGTTGGATTTCTCTGACACTGACCTACCCATTGTCATTCACAGTTGAGGTTAGAAGTCACTATGTGATGTCCCGGTCACCTATCCATCCGTGCTGATCTAGGAGTTTTACTCCAACATGAATGGATTTGATTATTCAGTTCCTTTTTTTTTTTTTTACTGGCGTTCAAGGTACGAACATAGTTGTTACACCGGATATTGTATCCGATGTGCTCCATGTCCCGAGGGTAGAGCATCCTGACTACCCCAGTTGTAAGCGTCTAAGGACTATGTCCAAAGAGGAGCTTATTTTTGCTTTCGATGAGCGCCTTTTATATTGGGGTGAGCGTCAGTTCACTTACTATTTGGCCTTTGCTAAATGCCCTCCGTTTTTTAATATGGTTATGACTTTTGTTCTTTATCCCCTTTCTCATTATAACTCTATTATCGAGCCCTGTGCTCAGTTTTTACTTTCTTTGATAGAGCATCTCACTATAGATTTTCTCTCTCACTTCATTCTTTCTATCATAGATGTCTATAGGGATACAGCGTCCCATGATAAGCTCATCTTCCCCTCTGCTATCACAAGGATCTTACGCCATATTTTTGTTCCCTTTTGTAAGGTTGAAATTTATCAACCATCTTGTTGGCTTTATTCCGTGCCAATTTGCTTGTAATTTAAGCACTTAGTAACCCTGTATTTAGGTGGGATTATTGTAAGGGTAGTGTGTGAGAAGATGTGAAGAAAAGCTCAAGTATGTGCAAAGAGGCAGAGTTTCGCGGCTAGGACTCGCGGGTGGCTCACAGCTACAAGCCGCCAAATGTTGGTACATGAGATGCACACAGGGGAGCTGAAGGGTCGCGCCAGCTGTCGCACTACATGACAAAAGTCCCAGGCTGGCCAGGCCGTTACGTCACGACTTGAATTCGCGACTTGGACAAGCCGCGAGGTCAAGACGCCAACTAGCCCTGTTTGGCAAAAACTGTCTCTTCGTATTCCAAACACATACCACTATATATAGACCCTTATACCCACTAAATTGGGAGAGGTTCCAGAGAGAATTTTGTGAGAGAAACCCTAGAGAAAAACAAGATTGCCTCATCCCCAATCTTTACCTTAGAGACTCTACAAATTCCTCTACTCTCTTCCTCTCCATTGTCATACCCTTGTGAGGTTATTGACCAAATCCTTTTCTCACCACACCTACATTTGTGAGAAGGCTCATTTGGTGCTAAGGGAAGCAGTTTGGAAGGAACCAATATACATTGGTTGATGCTATGGTCTACTAGCGGAATCCGGGAAGCTAAAGAAGAAATAGGTTCGACATAACCTTGTTAGAGCAAGAAGCTTAGAGGGCTTAGGTACTTGGGTAGATTAGGCTTGGAGGGTCTTCTGCTGTTCATGTATCCCAACTACATTCTTTAGTGGATTATTTGACTGCTTGGAGGTTGGCAGAGAGGTTTTACGTCGAGGACTTTGGTTTCCTCTTCGATAACACATCGTGTGTTGTCCGTGTGTTTGCATCTTCCTTCCCTTTACCTTTGCCTTATATTTACTGCTGTGGATGTGTTTATATTTGGCCTAGATTGTTTATAAATTCTGTTATAAGCTTGTTATCATGTTCCACATATTAATTGTGTGATATAAAGCTTGAATTGGTAATTTTGTAATTTGGGGTCTAAACGTTCAAGGGTGTTTCATACCCATTTTGAACATTCAATTGGTATCAGAGCGGGTACACTTGTTGTGGTTTAAATACCTAAGTGTGATCCTTGACCCCTTGCGTTATTTGCCATGGATTGTGCTTTGTATGCCTCCTTGTATGATTTGGTTGGTGATGAATGTAATATGCCACGTGTTTGTGAAAATACCTCTATGAGTGATAATCATCGTGACTGTGATGCTATGTTACATGAACCTTTGGATGTTGTTGATATTCCTAACATTAAACTCTTGAAGAAAAATGCTAAGAAGTTTCAAAAGAATTTGAGCAAGTTATTTTGTGAAAATGATGATTTGATTGCTAAGCTCAATGAATCCAACAAATTGGTTGAGAAATATAAAAAACTTGCTGAAATTTCTCTTGAAAAGCTGAAAGAGTTTGAATGTTTGAATATGGACTTGGATGCTAAACTTGTTTTGTCTAACAAACTTGTTGATGATCTTAAATGTGAAAATGAATCTCTTAAGATGCATGCCAAGTGTTTGATTGCTGAACCTATTGCTAAAATGGATGATAATATATGTTGCAATCATGTTGTGGTACCTGATTTTGTGCCTAATGTGTGTTCTACCTCTAAGAACAAATCAGTGTACATTCTTCCACATAAAAGAAACCAAAAGGTGGAGAGAGGATATTAAATCAAAGCCTCCATTTAGGTCTCAACCTAAGGCTTTGGATGGATCTAAGTTTTTTCCAACTTGCCACCATTGCGGTGTGATTGGTCACATAAGACCTCAATGTTCTAAGTTGAGGAGAGAACAAAAACATGTTGCTAGATCCCTTCACAAAAAGCCTAGTAGACCTAGACACATTGTTTGTCACCATTGTGGTGCTTTTGGTCATCTAAGACCTCATTGCTCTAAGTTTCATACTCTTAAAAGAATTAAAAGAAAAGAGAAACTTGATCTTCTTGGAAGTTATGCTAAAAATGGTAAACCGGTTTTGAGTGAAAATAGCATGTTGTTAAAGAAAATGTTTAATGCTCTTAACTCCTTGACTATGTGCATCTCCGATTCTCATTCTTCCAACCCTCGTCTCACTTCTCTTGAGACACTCATTCCAAACAATCGTTCTTTTTGGATAAGGAAGGGTTCCTATGGTTGAGCTTTTGCTCTTTTGGTCCTTATCTAATTCGTTCGATCTTTGTTGGACCCTTCATGCGTTAGATGCTTCATTGTCATGCATTTGTGCATCATGCATTTTTTCTGCATTGGTTTGTTTTGTTTTTCATCTTAATTTTATGTCTTTGTTTTGTGTGAGTAAAAATCCAAAACCACATAAAAAGTGAAAAATTCAAAAAGTTTGATCGTATATGTTTGAGCACATATCACATGTGAGTTTTGCCTTGTACCTTCGTACAAATGGCTTTATGCATTTTCGAGCTTAGCTTGTTCGTAATGCACTTATATCTTTATGGGAAAAATCTTGACATCTTTGTGTGATTGTTGTAAATCGATCTTCAAGCTTGTCATGAATGATTAGTCAATAGTCTTCTTGGTTTTGAGACATGCATAGACTTGTTCCTATATATCTTCCCACTCTTTATTTTGTTGTTTTTGCTTAAAGAGCTCATCAAATGTAAATCTCCAAATGAAAAGAGATATTGAGCTGCAAAAGCCTGTCGCACATACTAGTATTTGACTAGGAAAAAGGGAAAGCGACCAAAATACAAAGTATGATGCCCCAAAAAGCCAAAGGCTTGTTCATCAAATTAAAATATCAAAAATTTCAGGCATCGATCTCTAAAATGAGATCTATTGATTCAAAAAGATCAAATGATATGAATTGTAAAGAAGCCAAATGAAAAGTTTCAAAGATATGTAATCATTTTCTTGTGGGAGGTCATATATGTTCATTTCTATAATTGAGATAGACCACTTGACTTAGTACTAGTTGTGTATGACTTGATTGAATTGATCATTGAAGTTTCATTCTAGATTAAGGACTATTCCACACTTGATACACACACACAACACACATGCCTAATGTTCGATGAATGCCTTATTCATTTGTTCGACTGTACTTATTTAAATGTGATGTGTGTGTGCTCAACTTTATATGGATCAATCCAAAAAGTTTTTTGATCATTTTATATGCTTTTGGAAGTGATTTTTATCACTCTTTGTATTCATGTTTAGTGCATACATTATTTTTCAGTGTTTAAACATGTTCTGGGTTGAAAAACAAGTGTCAGAATTTTTGGCCACTTAATTTGGCGACTTGCAACCAGCCAAATACTGTAGCGAGTTCACACAAAAGGTTTGGCGACTTACTGGCGACTCGCCCAGTCGCCAAATGCCCAGAATCAGTCTTTTTAAGAGCTTTTTCATGGGAAACTTGTTTTAAACCTCTCCCATCCTCTCTTAAACCCTTATATCAATATTTTTACATCAAAACCCAACCAATTTGAATGGTTTTTCATTCCATTAACATCTCTATGGTAATTTTAAACTCTTTTCATTAATTTGAATCATTGGATTATGTTTTGGTGAGTTTTGTGCTCTTGGTTGGGATTTTCATTATAAGGGTTAGGAAAACTTATTTTCTCAAAATTTTTGTATGGGATTGGTTACTTTTGTTGATTTGCTTTGGATGTTGGCCCTTTGTGGCAAAAAGAACATGTATTAAGGGTGGTTTTCATGATATTCATGCATTGTTTCACTTTGTTCTTCATAGTGTGCATGCTAGGTGTTTGATAAAATGCCTCTTACGCATTTTCTCACTTGTTTGGACTCCAATGAGTATCAAACTTTGGGGTTTCTCATGTTTCCTCATTAGGTACATGTTTTGGTTCATTGGTTGTGTATTTAACACACCTTGTCCCACATGTGTATTTTTCATGCACTAGTCATGCATTGCACTTAGCCACCTCTTGCACACACCTTTGCTACCCTTGTCATGCATTGGTTTATACCTTGTTTCTTCATTCTAGCATGTCATATCTTAGGATTGAGCTTCATTTTCTCATTCATCTCGCACCCCTCACGCATCATTGTCATTGTTCATACCTTTATCTCTTGCCCTCGTTTCTCCTTGACCCTTTGTCTATTCCTGACAAAAAAAGGGAGAGTATACTCTAGGGAGTACACCGGAGAGTTTGTGTCATTTCTATATGACTCTTGTGCATATTCTTAGGGGGAGAAATTCTATTTCTCGTGCACACTTGTAGGAGGAGAGATATTCCATAGAGGAGATGCATATACTAAAGGGAAGAAGACATTGTGTTAATAAGAAAATTTTGTCTTGGTGTTTGGTGTTTGATCAAGTCGTTCACATGTTTCACATCATGTTCTTGATCGCAATTTTACTTGTTACATTTTACTTGTCCGTTTATTACTTACTTTACCTTGAGGGTCTAATGTGTTTTGTGCAAGTGTTTCAGGTTACAGGTTTACATGTTCCAAGTTCATCACAACTCCTATGATTCATGATAGGGGGAGTGATATGATAAGGGAAGTACTTTATGTTTTGTTTGTACCTGGTACCTTTGTAGGTTGTTAAGGTTTATGTTTTTGCTTTTACCTATGTTGCTTTTGTAAGTTTTAAGGGTTTGTTCTTATGCACACTTGTAGGCCTTTGTGGTTTGTGCCATGCTTTATGCAGTCTTTGTGCTTTGTTAAATCAGTACTTCTAACCTAATGCTATGCATTCCTTTTTAAGTACTGTCACTCTTGTGCCCGTGTAGGATTTTTCCTAGATGCACATACTTCATGTATTGTGCATTGGTTGAGTGTTGGTCATTCAAGTGATTTGCCCTGTGTTTGTCAACTTGAATGTCCAGATGTTCATTCCAAGTGTGAATGAGCATTGTGATCACTTGGTTATAGTGATTGCATGTTTTTGGTCTTGCCATGGTTTATTGCTTTACTCCATTGTGCTTGATTGCTTTATGCTTGCTCTATTTGCATTACAAGTTTTCTGCATACAATGAACTTATTGTATTGTCGTGTTTCAGGAGTTACTTGTTCTTATGGTTCTAAAGCTTCACAGATTCTAGAGTTAGGTGTGAGTGAGTTTTCCAACTGTTCCCAACTCACGCGTTAAGTCTAGAGTTTGTTTTAGGGTTTTGTCACGGAATAGCCAAAGGGGGAGATTGTAAGATTGAAATTTATCAACCATCTTGTTGGCTTTATTCCGTGCCAATTTGCTTGTAATTTAAGCACTTAGTAACCCTGTATTTAGGTGGGATTATTGTAAGGGTAGTATGTGAGAAGATGTGAAGAAAAGCTCAAGTATGTGCAAAGAGGCAGAGTTTCGCGGCTAGGACTCGCGGGTGGCTCGCGGCAGTAAGCCGCCAAATGCTAGCACGTGAGATGCACACAAGGGAGCTGAAGGGTCGCGCCAGCTGTCGCACTATAGGACAAAAGTCCCAGGCTGGCCAGGCCGTTACGTCGCAACTTGAATTCGCGACTTGGACAAGCTGCGAGGTCAAGACGCCAACCAGCCCTGTTTGGCAAAAACTATCTCTTCGTATTCCAAACACACACCACTATATATAGACCCTTATACCCACTAAATTGGGAGAGCTTCTAGAGAGAATTTTGTGAGAGAAACCCTAGAGAAAAACAAGATTGCCTTATCCCCAATCATTACCTTCGAGACTCTACAAATTCCTCTACTCTCTTCCTCTCCATTATCATACCCTTGAGAGGTTATTGACCAAATCCTTTTCTCACCACACCTACGTTTGTGAGAAGGCTCATTTGGTGCTAAGGGAAGCAGTTTGGAAGGAACCAATATACATTGGTTGATGCTATGGTCTAGTAGCGAAATCTGGGAAGCTAAAGAAGAAATAGGTTCGACGTAACCTCGTTGGAGCAAGAAGCTTGAAGGGCTTAGGTACTTGGGTATATTAGGCTTGGAGGGTCTTCTGCTGTTCATGTATCCCAACTACATTCTTTAGTGGATTATTTGACCGCTTGGAGGGCGGCGGAGAGGTTTTACACCAAGGACTTCGGTTTCCTCTTCAATAACACATCGTGTGTTGTCCGTGTGTTTGCATCTTTCTTTCCTTTATCTTTGCCTTATATTTACTGCTGTGGATGTGTTTATATTTGGCTTAAATTGTTTATCAATTCTGTTATAAGCTTGTTATCATGTTCCACACATTAATTGTTTGATATAAAGCTTGAATTGGTAATTTTGTAATTTGGGGTCTAAATGTTCAAGGGTGTTTCATACCCATTTTGAACATTCACCTTTCCCATTTTCGATGACTTTCACATTATGTGTGTCATTGACATCGCTACTGTTAAACAGAGTGAGGCGTAGTTTTGTTCGAGGCAGTCTGGTACGGTAGCTCCTCCCACTCCTTCAGCTCCATCCACCTCCGCTCCCTCTACTTCAGTGGGAGGTGTGACTCTGGATACTATCATACCATAGCTTCAATGCATGGATGCTCGCCTTGATACACTCTCTACTAAGCTGTATCAAGTGAACACTCGTGTCGACCATATTGCTAGACTGCAGGCTCGCCTTGGTGGCTTTGTGGAGTCTCCCTCTCTTCCTCCTGTGGCATCTGAGACATCTGAGGACGGTGACGACTTCGACGACGACGATGATGATGAGGATGGAGATGCTAGCTCTTCTAGCACTTACGAGATGTCTACTTGTCACTTTTACCCTTTATCACTTGTGACAAAAAGGGGGAGTAGTTTTGGTTATGAGAGTAGTCATAGTTAGAGGGAGAGTTAGTATAGGATATTTTTGTTAGGGGGAGAGTGCACATTAAGGGATGCAGTGAGGACTTGATGTATTTTTTCTTTCTTGTACATGGGTCTTGTGACCATTATTGACATACATTGTTCTTATATTCCTTATATAGTGATGTATGTTTTTCTCTTCACCTATCTCTCCATTTGTTGTTTCTTTTCTTTCTTTATACATATGTTTCTTACATTATGTATGCAATCTATTATTTCTATTTCACACTAAGATGCCATGATGAGTTTTTATTTAAAGTGTTTCAGAAATACAGGTTGTCAAAGTCTTTCTTGCCATAGACTCCCTTCTTAAGTTTTTCAATAATTTGTGTTAGAATAGATTTTATTGTATTCAACAAGTGAATATGAGTTAAGTGATTTATGACTTCTCTCATATCTCATTTGTTAGTTGTGGTTTTGTCACGGATTGCCAAAGGGGGAGATTGTTAGGACATATGTAATTCACTTGTTAAGAACATATGTCATTCTTTTATGTAATTGGCTAATTCTTTAACAAAATGCACTCAACTTGTAATTGGGTAGTTCTAGGTCTTTTTAATACTTCAAGAATTAAGGTTTCAAGATCAAGTGTTGAAGTCATCAAGTCTGTCCAAGAAACAAGATGAAGAAGTGCACAATCATTAAATCTCGATAGCTGCTCGACAGCTACTCGACACCTTCTATCTGTCGAGGTTTATAAAATCAAAATTTTTGATCTGATTTCTTAGGATCCGTGAATGTGTCTTCGGGCCTTCTTTTCTCTTAACCCTAGATATATAAAAGGATTGTTTTAAGGGCCGTAAAAGAGTTTACAAGTTGCACAAGCATTGAGCAAACTCTGTTCAAGCAAATTGTGACCGGAGACAAAGTTTTACCCTAGTTCATCTCTTCTGAAGAAGTTGCTCTGTATGTGCACATTTGGGTTTTGTGACCAAGCATCTTCTTGATCTTCATCGTGGATGAACTGAAGAACTTTGCAGCCAACAACTCTTTCTAGTTGGTGATTGAAGTCGTGTACTGGGATCCGTGCAATTGGTTAGTCACGTACTTAGGAGCTGTGCATCAAAAAGGGAACTGTCACTACAGAACAAGTCCAATTGGGTATTGGGGTAAGGGTTCAACTCTAGGTCGGTAAGGTACTTGGGATTCCTTTACTTGTAATCACTTGTTGTGATAATAGTGGAGTGTCGGAAGTGGTGACCTAAAAATCACCCGGTGGGGTTTTTGCTGTCAGGTTTTCCCTATTTATAAACAAATCACCGTGTTATTTATTTTTCACTGCATAATTAGTTTATTGGTGATTTGTTTGTGCTACCACGCATTTCCATGTTAAATTGATTAATTAATAACTTGGCTAATTAATTAATTAATTTAATCACAAGGGGTTAATACGTTTTTGGCCTATCAAGTGGTATCAGAGCAGGCACACTCTGATTAGGTTTAATCTTTGCTGTGTTGATCCATTGACCCCTGTTGTCATGGCTGTAACCGGCTTAAAGAGATCTTTGTTTTCAAATACATCTTGTTTTTCTAATCACTATTTGTTTGAGTGTCTCAGAAAATACAAGTCTAAATGTTATTTGAATTCTCTTATGATGACTATTGGAAAAGATCTCAGTTTGGCTAAGAAGAAACTAGACTGTCTCTGAATGAAAATGTGCAAAGGAGTTCATCTGAGAAGAGTGAAAGTTAAAGGCTTAGCTCATAAAAGGCAGTTGAGAGAAAGTACCATTCCCACTGATTTGTCATCCAAGCACCAAGTGTGTTTCATGATGAAGTCTGCATTCAAAGTGATGGACACATGTTTGTGGTACTTGACAGTGGTTGCTCAAGACACATAACTAGAGACCGATCTCTCTTCAAGGATTTCGAGTCTAAGAAAGGTGGCAATGTCACTTTTGGTGATGGGAGCAAATCACAGATTAAAGGGAAAGGAATCATATCTCTACCTGGACTATCGGACATTGCTAATGTTCTTTATGTAGAAGGTCTAAGGGTGAACCTATTGAGCATAAGTCAGATATGTGATCAGGACTTCATGGTACTATTCTCAAAGGGAAAGTGTCTTGTCATGGATGAGTTTGGAAAGAAGCTCATTAGTGGTGTTCGCACTTTAGACAACTATGATGGATTGGTTCCTGATGCTGATATTGTGTGTAATAGCATTCGTTTGCCTAATGAAGATCTATGGCATCAAGGAATGGGACATGCTAGTTACAAGCATCTTTCTATTGTATCTAAGCATGAATCAGTCTTGGGGATACCAAAGCTTAATAGAATGAGCAATGTTGTGTGTGGACTATGTCAGCTTGGAAAACATACGAAAGCGAAGCATCCAGGTACTCAGACATCAGCTACGTTTAGGCCATTGGAGCTTCTACATTTAGATCTTATGGGTCCAACCAGAACCAAGTCTCTTGGTGGTAAGAGATACATCATGGTTGTGGTAAGAGATTCCTTTACTTGTAATCGCTTGTTGTGATAATAGTGGAGTTTTGGGAGTGGTGACCTAAAAATCAACCGATGGGGTTTTTGCCGTCAAGTTTTCCCCATTCGTAAACAAATCACCGTGTTATTTATTTTTCGCTGCATAATTAGTTTATTGGTGATTTGTTTGTGCTACCACGCGTTTGTATGTTAAATTGATTAATTAATAACTTAGCTAATTAATTAATTAATTTAATCACAAGGGGTTAATATGTTTTTGGCCTATCAGTTTGTTCAAGCAAATTGTGATTGGAGACAAAATTTGCCCCATTTCATCTTTCTTGTGAAAAAGCTATTGTGTTTGTGCACCGTAGGGTTTTGTAACCCAGGAGCTTCTCAATCTTTATCGTGTGATGAACTAAAGAACTTCACAGACAACAACCTTCTCTAGTTGGTGATTGAAGTTGCGTACTAGGATCCGCGCAATTGGTTAGTCACATACTGGCTGCTGTGCATTACAAGGAGAGATTGTCACTACAAAACAAGTCCAATTGGGTATTGGGGTAAGGGTTCACCTGTAGGTTGCTATAAGATACTGAGATTCCTTTACTTGTAACCGCTTGTTTTAATAATAGTGGATTCTCAGGAGTGGTGACCTTAAAATCACCCAGTGGGATTTTTGCTGTGTAGGTTTTCCCCATTCGTAAACAAATCACTGTATCAATATATTTTCCGCTGCATACTTAGTTTAATTGGTGATTTGTTTGTGCTACCATACATTTTACATGTTAATTTGATTAATTAACAAACTTGGCTAATTAATCAATTAATTTATCACAAGGGGTCAATTCATTTTTGGCCTATCATTCATATCTCGTCTCAGCCCAATCCTCTTTTAGGACCTTAGTTTCCACCAATACCCTTAAAAATTGTATCTTTTATTTCCACCAATACCATAACTTTAAGGCTATCCCTTTCATTTTTACATCTTTTATTTGTTCCTTAGAATTAGGTGAACACATGATATATGGTTGAACAAATAAGAGATATAAAGGGTATCCTTTGTGATAGGGTCTAGGATCTCTCTAGTGGGGGTAGGCTCCCTAAGGCTAAAGGGATAGATAAATAGGTCACTCATAACTAAGTGGGCTATAATTCCAACTGAGGGCCTAAGTGAACCCTATAATGGATTGGTAGCGAACCTTGAATGTACTCAAAGCCCATTATAGGCAATGGCACCAATTACGAGTTGGTGGGATGAACTCCGGAAGATTTGGGCCCGAATGGAGCCTTCCATCTTCTCACTCATCACCAGCCGAGGTTAAGGGACAAAAGAGGCCAAGTGATGTGTGTGCAAACAAGTATTGAAATAGTTTTTATCAAGGTTAAGAAATAAGACACATAGGAATTAAACTCATTATCCCTAGTGGAGTCTCCACAATGGACACAAGGGTTGGAGTGTTGGACTAGCCACCCAATTTTTGCAATGGTCTAGGAACCATATATATAGCTTCCTTTCAAGGAAGGACCTTTGATTTTACTACTAGAGATATGGATTTGGAGTTTAGGTACATTCTTGGGAAGGTGTTAGAAACCCAAGACCGCTAAATCCTAAGATTGGTCTCCTATCATTGTGTCTTATGTCTTAAACTCGATAAATCACATTCAATACTTATGTTCTAAACTCACACACACACTAGCATACATGTAAACATACAATCATGACATCATTCATCCCAAAACACATACCTATCTACCTTAAAGCATAAAAAACCCAGACACACACATACAAACTCTAGCATTCATCTAACATGTGAAAACCCTATCATATCATGCATCTCAAACAAAGACAAAAATAAATCAATGCAGCAACTTAATCATGGCAATCATAAGATCATATAAACATCCATACTCAAATTCAATCATCATACAAACATATTCATCACAAAAGATGCATGTTCGTACCCATGCATGACCTACCTTTACTTACCTTGCAGCAACTCAGCACCAATGGCATCATGTATGGACATGTGAATGCATGTTTATGGCATCAAAATGAAAGAAAACCCTAATCTAGCATATGAGGGATAAACAAAAAATAAAGCATGTGAAGCAGAGACTCAGATATGTGTATACATGCGAAAAGGGTTTAAACAGAGGCAATACATAGGAAACAAACAAAGGAAACAAAGCAAAAACTTAAGTTAGGGCTTCTAGGCAATGGCCTACATATGTAGACAGAGGCCTGCATGCGCAGGCCAAATCCCACGTGCACAAGATTTGACCTGCATATGTATGCTTGTGGCATACGCGCGCAGGGTTGTTCAAAACCCCAACTCAGAAACAAACTAGCAGAGAAACATAGCAAAAATGAAAACCCTAATTCTAACAACCAAACATGCTCCAAGCATAAAAAGAACTATAAAACTGACCTAGACAAGCATGCATAAATATAAACTAAGCAATAGAATAAGCTAAAATAAAGATTAAAGGCAAAAGAGGAAAAAGAAAGGGTTTAAGGGATACCTTAAACAAAAAGCACTTCAAGCTTGTTTTTTTACCATTCCCCTCAATCAAATCTATCATAATTCAATAAAACAGTGATTAGAAACTTTAAACTCAAAGGATTGGGGCCAGAAAAGGTCTCAGTCATATGAAAATGACTTAAGGGTGTTTTGTGAAAAACTCCCTTTTCATTCACTATTTTCTAATGAATCTTAGGTTTTCCCTTAGGATTTTCTGTGTCTTGAAAATGCACCATGGAAGGATTTATATAGTGGAAAAAAATGGGGTTTGGAGTAGCTCCCAAACAACGTGGAATTCATTCAAATCTCAGCCATTATTGCAGAATACTTGACTTTTTTATATCTCTGAAACCCTAGCTGCGTACATAGGAGTATGCCTGCGTACGCATGCTTTGGCCCATGTATGCAGGCTGCTATCCACGTACGAGGGTCGAGGGTCTCTTTGGTCATTTACTTCCCAAAAATAGATTTTTACGCATTTAAAAAGTTATAATTTCCATTTTCACACTTCTCAAGTCAATTTAAAATCTGATTGGGCTCTAAATTGGCCTTAGGCCTTAAAATTTTGGCATCATTGGGGAACGGGAGCCCGAGTTGTAAGGGGTACAAAATGTGGTGTCTACATTTGTTACAAAAGAAATTTTTTTACAATAATTTCTTAGATAACAACCACTTTATATAATAATTCTTGTACAGGCTCTCACCCGAATTTATCCAATATTCCATTCCAATGACTCCTCAATGCAATTCAAAAAATTTGTGTATGTGAACTTGAGAGAGATAAAAGAATTAGGGTTAAACAAAGTATTTTAAAAAAATAAAAAAACCTTTAATCAACAAACCAAAGTTAGCATGCGTGTTATTAAAGATAATAGTATAAGTTTGTTATAGTTTGTGTTTGATTTAAATTTTTATGAGATAATTTTTCCTGAAAATCCTAATAAAATTGTTCAAAATAAAGATAAATATTTTTTAGAGTTTAACTCTATCTTGGAGTCTTTAAAATCTTATCACCACATCATCAACTATTTAAATAAATAACAAATTTTTAAATGTTTTTAAATTAGATAACCGTTAACATTATACATCAAATATATAATAATACCCTCTAAAAGAAGGTAGCATAAATTATATTTAAAAATTAAAAAAATTAAAAAAATTAAAAAAAAAAAAAACCTAGAAAGAGAGTTTGTGTTTGTTTTAAATTGGGTAACCATTAACTTGATATACCAATAATATATAATAATTTTAAAAAAAATAATAGTAACAAATGCTGAAAGAAACATAGAATACTCATTACGTATCAAAATATTAGTCATAAAATATTGAATACTAAGGTGGCCCTGCTATTACAATTTAAAATACATTAGTTCCCAATATTATGATAGACATGGAGGGAAATAAAAATTATAAATAACATATAGGTGCAAGCTTCTTGGTCGAAACTGTATGACAAATTTCTTAAATAAAATGTAAACAAAGGCTACTAAAGGATGTAAGGGAAGTCATATTGTTCACGAATGATTTTGAATGCTTCTTTTGTAGCATAGGGCAGCCCTGTATTTGGATCACGATACCTACAACATGAAATGACAATTCATTAAGAAGTATAGTGGCAGAGTATACAAAGGAACCATTCATTTAAGAATTATATTTAAAAAAAAAAAACAGTTTCTTTTTGTTTTAAATTGAGTAACCATTAACATAACATGATACATCAAATATATAATAATACCTTCTAAAAAAAAGTAGCGTAAGTTACATTTAAAAAAAAAAAAAATTCAGAGGAAGTCAGTCATAAACAAAACAAAACAAAGAGGAACTTGCAAAAGATAGAACCTGAAAAGTTGTTAGAGCCTCTAATAGTAAATGTCTTTAATCTGAAGAAAAAGAAAGGAGGATGTAGAGCTAAACTAAATGTCTTCAAGCTGTCATTTTTTGGATTGCTAAGCCATGCACTCAAAGACTGTCTTGCATCATCTTAATGGCCGAATGGTGAAGGAAGACCTTCAATATGGGGCATGGTTACGTGGTGACCCATACGGGAGGATTCAAAAAGAACCAATGAAATACGGTGGAGGTCAAAACCAGGGAAGTAGGGACGGGGTTGCCGGAGTGAGGCTAGAACGGACATGCGCTCAATCCACGGTGCCTGGGGTGGATGGGATTCATGTGCCTGTGTCTCTGACAATGACACGGGATGACGCAATTCTGGAGGCGCCAAGACAGCTGACAATGACACCTCCTGGAGAAGGTAAAGGCGAAGGTGCAGGATTGAAGTCAAAAAATAGAATCTCCTCTAAACTTGATAACTCCTCTGTCACACTCAGCACACGATCCGAAGTCGCAGAGGAGTTACAATGGGAGGAAGTGCTTCATCATGCTTTGAGGAAGATGGCTTTTGAGGTAAACCCCATATCCACACCATCTTTTACCTTTTCTCCATCCGTATATGATATTTTAGGATCTAAGGAAGATATTCCTACGGGTTTTGAGAGTCAACACATGAGGTAAACTGATGTGTCTAAGGTCATTGATAAGATTGAGGGGTATAAGGGGAATTTTGAATGTGTGGACAAAAGAAAACTGATGATAACATCCTCCCTTTCTAAGAAGCCAAATGGGCCCTCGCTTGGTGCTAAACGGGCCAACCCTGTAGTGGGCTCTTCCAAGCTGGGCCAACAACATGATCAACTCATGAGCTTAAAATCTCACGTGATTCATGGCCTTTAGCTTAATGATATCTCAAATCATCAAGATACAAAACAAGCCTCACATGATTTGGGTCCAAAGTGGTCTCGTGTTCTCCGTTCTTGACCAGGCAACGAGGAAGCTCTGCTTTCACATGTTGGACAAAAAAGAGGCTCTGTAGTGGACTCTGATCAGCTTGAATTACCAAAGAAGAAATTTTGGGTTTCTCAAGATGATAAGGAAAATTCAGTTTTTATGGCGGAGGCTGGTTCCCAGCCCTGCCAAGAATTATGAGTATTATGTGTTGGAACTATTGCGGGCTTAGGAACTAGCAGACAGTTCATGAGCTCAGGAGTTTAGTCCGGGCACAAGATCCTACAGTGGTGTTTTTAGCCGAAACATGGTTGGATGAAGCAAGGCTATTAGTTATTTGAGATACTTTGAAGTTTGGTCATCATCATGGAGTGTCAAAAATTACTCTTGGTGGTGGTCTAGCTTTATTTTGGAAGAAGGATTTCGACTTAAAAGTTGAATCATCATCCTTAAATCATATCAATGTTATAATCAATGGTGGTAAAGAAAATGCGTGGAGGTTTACTGGATTTTACGGAGCACCTGAAACTCAGCTTCGAATTGATTCTTGGAATTTATTGAGAAACTTAAATGGGAAGTCTTCACTACCTTGGTTATGTGCAAGCGATTTTAATGAACTCCTCAAGTCTCATGAGAAATTGCATGGCCGTTTACGACCCTATGGGCAAATGTAGCTTTTCCGTGATGCCTTGGATGAATGTGGGCTATATGATCTCAGCTTCATTGGCAAAAAATTCACATGGCTCAAGCATTATCCGACTGAAGGGTCTGTTTCGGAAAGATTGGACAGGGCGATGAGCTCAGTAGAGTGGTTTTCTCTTTTTCCAGCAACAAAGGTCCGAACTCTTTCTTGTGTTTCTTCGGATCATAGTCCTATTATTATTCTCCCCGAGGGGATTGCACCTAAGAAACAAAAGCCATAAAGATTTGAGCAATTATGGCTTAAGAATGAGGACTGTTATGATACTGTTGCAGCAGCATGGAGAAAGGTCTCTTAGGGTCCACTCATGGTAGAAGTGATGAAAAAGATTGAGAATTGCCAAAACCAGCTACGTAGATGGAGTAAAAATTATGTCTGCAATATTTCAAAAAATTTGTTGGAGAAGAAAAAATCTTTAGAATTGGCTGAAGCAGCAGCAGTGAGGGGGGGAGTATGGATGTTTTTCTTAAATTAAAATATGAAGTTAATGTTCTCCTCAGTATGGAATAGAAATTATGGCAACAAAGAGCTCATGACCATTGGATGGTTTCGGGGGACAAAAACACAAGTTATTTCCACAATAGGGTGAAGATGAGATGAATATTTCCACAAGATGGTCTCGGGTGAAGATGAGATTGCAGTACTGGCAGTGGGATACTACAAAAACCTATTCTCTTCTTCAACACTTGGTAATATTGAAGTTGTAGTGCAGCACACTCAGCGGGTTGTCAGTGAGGAGATGAACTTAAATTTGATTGCCAAATTTTCCAAGACCGAGGTGGAGATAGCTTTGAAACAAATGGCTCCTCTGAAGGCTCTTGGTCTGGATGGGATGCCTCTAATTTTTTTCCAACACTATTGTTCCAGTATCGGTGATGACGTGGTCAAGGCAGTACTCTCTTGCCTCAGCTCTAATCATATCTCTTCGGGTCTGAATCATACATTCATCGCCCTTATTCCTAAGGTAAAGAGTCCTGAATCTATCACTGAATTTCGGCCTATTGCTTTATGTAATATTTTATATAAGGTGGTCTCTAAAGTTTTGGCTAATAGATTAAAAAGAATTTTGCCTCTGATCATTTCTGAATCACAAAGTGCTTTTGAATCCGACAAAGCAATTTCAGATAATATCTTGGTTGCTTTTGAGACTCTCCACAGACAAAGAAGTATGGAAAAGTGGGACACATGGTGCTGAAATTAGATATGAGTAAGGCCTATGATAGACTAGAGTGGATTTTTTTTGCAAAAGATCTTGGAAAAAAGGGGTTTCACAGTCAATGGATTGGATGGATCATGGAGTTTATAAAATCTGTTACATATTCTGTCTTGGTGAATAGGGAAGCAAAAGGACATATTATTCCAACATGCAGTGGATGAAGGGGAGGTTGAAGGTGTCTCTCTCTGCCGCAATGGCCCAAAAATATCTCATTTGTTTTTTATAGATGACAGCCTACTTTTTTGTCGAGCTCAGATTGAGGATATTAATACTATCCAAGAAATTTTGGGAAAGTATGAAAAGGCTTTGGGACAAAAGATAAATTCAGAGAAGACAAACCTTTTTTTTCAGCAAGAGAGTACCCGAATCCTCCAAAGACCTATTAAAAAATTTGCTTGGAGTTCCAGAGATCAAAGAATATGAAAAATACCTCGGGTTACCTGCAGTGGTTGGTAGAAGGAAAAAGGCAAGTCTAAACTATATAAAAGATAGAGTGTGGAGCAAATTGCAAGGTTGGAAAGAAAATTATTGTCTCAGGCTGGAAAGGAAGTTCTTTTGAAGGCGGTGGTACAAGCCATCCCTAATTTTGCTATGAGCTGTTTCAGATTGCCTGTAGGGCTTTGTCAAGATATTGAGATGCTCATTCGGAAATTTTGGTGGGGTCAAAGATAAACGAAAGATCCACTGGAAGAAGTGGGAAGTTTTGTGTCAACCAAAGCCGGAAGGGGGTCTAGGTTTTAAGGACTTGTGTAAGTTCAATGAAGCAATGTTGGCCAAACAAGTGTGGAGATTAATCCATGATACAAATTCCCTATTTTATAAAGTTTTCAAAGCTAAATATTTCCCCCACAGTTCGATCTTTGAAGCAAAGTTAGTATCGAGATCCTTTGCCTGGAAAAGTATTTTATTTGCTAGAAAACTTGTTGAAAGGGAAGCTCGGTGGAGGGTTGGAGATGGAAAATCTATAAGGATTTTTCATGATTCATGGTTACTGAATTCACCAGATGGTAAAGTGGTTTCCCCTCAAATTTCTTTAGCACCTGATTCCATGGTGGATACACTTATTGATGCCCAAACAGGTTGGTGGAATACTCACCTCATTGATCTTTGTTTCTATCTGCTTGAAGCTGCATTTATATAGTCCCTGCCTCTGTGTACCGTTCCTCAATCTGATATCCTTATTTGGCCTAAAGAAAACTCTGGTATTTATTCTGTGAAATTGGGGTGCAAAAGTCTCATGGAAAGGGCTGCCCTTGATACTGTCAGACCAACAATTTCTGCTGCATAGAAGTCTTTTTAGAAGAACATTTGGAAATTGAATGTACCGGGGAAAATCAAGCATTTCTTATAGAGATCATGCACAAACTCTCTGCCCTCAAAAGAAAATCTGAAGAAAAGAGCTATTCTTATTGATCCCATCTGCCATCTCTGCTCAAGGGAGAATGAATTTATTCTCCACACTTTGTGGGGCTGTGAGAAGGTGCAATCGGTTTGGGCAACAGAATTTGGCTAGGTTGACAAAAATAAAGCTATCTCGGGTTCTTTCTCTGATTTAGTGCAGCTGATCTAGGAAAAACCCCCCACACAGTCCCATTGTTCAGCATCACAGCGTGGTCTATATGGCACCACAGAAATAAATCTTGCCTCCAAGAACCTTCTGTGCCGCTGGCTAGAGTTACGGGTTTTGCAAGAGATTACCTTCGAAGCTTCAAGACTTAGGGAGCTCATAAAAGTCCATCCACGGGCAGTAGACATCCTTTTCAAAAGCTTTGGGTCCTCCACCCCAAGACTGTTTCAAGACAAATTATGACAGGGCAATGTTTGATGAATCAGATGAAGCAAGCCTCGGTGTAGTCATCCGAAATTCTAAGGGCCAAGTTATGGTTACTCTATCCGAAAAAATCAAGAAACCACCTTCAATTGTGGCTTTGGAGCTACTGGCAGCAAGAAGAGCAGCAGTCTTGGTTTCTGAAATAGGTTTCCAGTAATCTTTTTTTTAGGGTGATTTAGAGGTTGTAGTAAAGTCTCTACGTGGTAATGGTATGGAAAATTCTGCTGTTGGTCATATTTTATGATAGGCCAAAAACGTATTGACCCCTTGTGATTAAATTAATTAATTAATTAATTAATTAGCCAAGTTATTAATTAATCAATTTAACATGCAAACGCGTGGTAGCACAAACAAATCACCAAATAACTAAATATGCAGCGGAAATTAAATGACACGGTGATTTGTTTACGAATGGGGAAAACCTAACGGCAAAAATCCCACCGGGTGATTTTCAGGTCACCACTCCCGAAACTCCACTATTATCACAACAAACGGTTACAAGTAAAGGGATCCCAAGTACCTTACCAACCTACAGTTGAACCCTTACCCCAATACCCAATTGGACTTGTTCTGTAGTGATAGTTTCCCTTTTTTGATGCACGGCTCCCAAGTAAGTGACTAACCAACGCACGGATCCCAGTACGTGGCTTCAACACCAACTGATAGAGAGATTGTCTGCAAAGTTTGTCAGTTCATCCTACACGATGAAGATCAAAAAGATGCTTGGTCACAAAACCCAAAGGTGCACATACATAGTAACTTCTTCAAGAAGAGATGAACTAGGTCAAGAACTTCGTCTCCGGTCACAATTTGCTTCAACAGAGATTTCTCAATGCTTGTGCAATTTGTGAACTGTTTGACAGCTTTTAAAACAATCCTTTTATATGTCTAGGGTTAGAAAAAAAGAAGGCCCAAAGACATATTCATGAATCCCAAGAAATCATATCAGAATTTTGGATTTCTTAAATCTCGATAGATAAGAGGTGTCGAGCAGGTGTCGGGCTTACAAGCTTGAGACAGCTTTCTTTAAGCTCGATAGATGCAGCTGTCAAGCCAGCTGTTGAGCTTTAATGAAATTGCACTATCAGCTTGTTTTTCTTGGACAGACTTGATGACTTCAACACTTGATCTTGAAACCTTGTTTCTTGAAGTATTAAAAATACCTAGAACTACCCAATTACAAGTAAAGTGCATTTTGTCAAAGGATTAGCCAATTACATAAAAGAATGACATATGTTCTTAATGAGTGAACCACATATGTCCTAACATTTTAAAAGACACTTTGTCTTATGTTAGTTTGTTAAAAATCTATTCTTTCTCTCATGTCAATAGGCAAGGCAATGCAGTCACACATGCCTTAGCTTAGAGAGCAAGACTTTTCTTTCCTATACAAGTCTAGATGGAGTTTGTTCCACCAGATTTAGACGCTGTTATTTTGGCTGACTTTAAGCTCCTTGATTAGTATTATGAAAGTTATTTCCTTCTAAAAAAAAAAAAAAACTAAATGTCTTCAATCTGAAGAAGAATGAGAGATAGAAAGTGAGATAAAAACTGGCAAAGCGTATGTGAGTTTGTGGGTCTTAAAGTGTAGGAGTTTTGATTTACATATTTATCCCTGTTAGTTGAAAACTTGTAAGTGGGTATGATGAGGGTATTTTAGGCATCAAAATTAAGGAATCCAAACAAGGGAAGTCCTTTAAATAGTAGTATAGATGAAATTAGAGTCCTTTCAAAAGTTTCCTAAGAGTGGCAAAGTACTTGACTATATTTTGCACTGCATTACATGGTTATTTTGTCTTCAATTTGAAATGATCCAAGGCTTCCTTAACAGCGGCAATTGATTCTTCTAGCTCCATTTTTGTTCGACCTTATACCTTCAATTTCCCTCACATCAAAATCTGGAAAGAAAAGTAAAGGTAAGACTTGCCAGGTTTGGATGTGGGGGAAATTGAAGGCATGAGATCCAAGAAAATGGAGATAGAAGAATCAGTTGCTGCTGTTGAGGATAGCCTTGGAAGACCTCATATTGCAATAAGATACTTTGATGAATAAGGTTATGATGATAGATTATGTGTCCTTCTATATTGTTTTGAAAATCAAATAATCATTGTTGTCTTTCCATTAGTTTATGTTTTACTTTTTTCGAATTCTAACCCATACAAGTTTTTGGAAAGCATCTTCGTTGGCTATAGACACCACATTTTGTACCCCTTACGACTCCGGCCCCCATTCCCTAATGATGTTAAAATTCTAAAGTTCAAGGTTGGTTTAATGCCCGATCAAATGGAAATTGACTTGAGGAAGGTGTTTATGGAAAATATAACTTATTTTTGGACCAATTAAACTTTTTTTTAAAAAAAGAAAGACCATGAGACCCTAGGGCATGAGTACGCATACATGCATATGCGCACACATGCTCAAGTTCTACGTAAGCATGCTTCATGCATGTGTATGCATACACGTGCATGTGTGCGCATGCTAGGGTTCTAGAAACTTTGAAATGCAATTTTTCTGTATTTAAACTAGGTTTGGAACGAATCCCACATCTTCTAGGAGCCACCCCAAACCTTTATTTTTCAAATATATAAAGCCATAAATGGTACTTTTTCAAAGAGGACAGATTCCAGTGGGAAAAATACATAAGATTTGCTAGAAAACAGTGAATCAAAGAGGTAATTTTTCACAAAATATCCTCAATTCAATTTTTTTTTATTGGGACCTCTTCTGTTCTTGATCATTGAGTTCTAAGTTTACTAATTTGTCTTTGATTTGATTGTGAATAGATTGACTCAGGGGAACAGTCAAAATCAAGCTCTAAAGAGTTCTAGTGTAGAGGTAAATTTTCTAACTTTGGCTATTTTCTTTTCTTTGTTCTTCTTGTGATCTTGTGTTTATATATGTGTTTTAAATGATTTAATATGTTTGTTTAGTCTAGATTTATTTCATGTTTGTGTTGGAAGCATGTTAGGTTATTAGATTTCTCCTTTCTTTTGCTTTTTCTTTGCTTTTTGTTTTGGTTTTCTGAATTTAGGGTCGGGTGTGTATGTGTGCGCATGCATCTTGCATGCGTATTCATACTCGTAGTATCTGTACGCATACAGTTGGGATGCACATGCATGCCTTATGTATGCGCATACCTATGCACACTCATACACGTGCATGCGTGTGTATGTTAGGGTTTTAGAAACTATGAAATGAAAGGTTTCTACATTAAAACTTGGTATGGAACAAATTCCACATCGATTGGGAGCTGCCTCAAACCCTTATTTTTTGACTATATAAAGCCATAAATGGTACATTTTCAAAGAGGAAGAATTCTGGTGATAAAACACGTAAGATTCACTAGAAAATAGTGAATCATAGAGGAAGTTTTTCACAAAACATCTTCAAGTCAATTTATTTGGTTGGGACCTTTTCTGTTCTTGATCTTTGAGTTTTAAGTTTACTAACTCGATTTTGAATTGGCTGTGACTAGATTGAAAGAGAGGAATGGTCAAAATCAAGCTCTAAAGAGTTCTAGTGTTAAGGTAAAGTTTCTAACTTAGGCCCTTCGCTTTTCTTTGTTTTTAGTTGTTTCTTTATGTTGTATATATGTTTATGCGTTCACAATATGATTTTTTAGTCTAGGTTTACTTTGTGTTTGTGTGTTAAGCATGTTAGGTTGTTAGATTCTTGTTTTCTAAGTTTTTGTTCTGAGTTCTTCCAGGTTCTGTGTGCACGCATACTTATGATATGCATATGCATACAACTGGGCTGCGTATGCATGCTCAATGTATGCGTACACATATCTTTGCCCAAGAACCCTAACCCTTTTCTAGTTGTTTTCCTTTTGGTTTATTCACGTGTTCTTGCCTCTGTTTAACCTGATTTATCTATCCTTGACTCTCTCTCTGTTTTGTCTCTTCTCTTTTATGTCTATTAAGGTTTTGATTTATTTGAATACCATAAACATGCATATGAATATGAACATGCATTGATGCATAGGTGCTATGAAGCAGTGAGATAAGTGAGGTAAGTCATGCACTCACATGAACATAAATTGGTTGGAATATGATCTTGATATGTCTGAATAACATCAATGTGTTTGGTTGAATTCCATGTTTCTGATGTTTAGATGCTTTAACATGTTTGTTTGATTCTACTGTAGATACCATATTTTTTTTCCATTGATTTGTGTGCCAGACCCTAAAAATTCTAAAAATATTATCTTTCTTCCATTTAGATTGACGTGGCACAATGCATTTGGGCATCGGAGCACTATAAAATGCCATTTCATGTCAAATTAACCAAAATGCCTCTAGTCAACCCTGGGTTGACCAAAAGTCAAAGCTGGTCAAGATCATCTCAAAACAACATTTTTCATGTTTCTACATCAAACCCGAGCTACTTGGTGATTTTCGTCAACTTTGACCAAGTTTGACCCAAGGTTGACTCCCAAAGGCCCCAAAAAACCTAATTTTGATTCGACCAAATGGAACGAGTTGAGACCAATGTCATTGAAAAGATTATTGAATTCCTTTTCCAATGACTATTCATGGGTCGAAATTAGAGTTGAAACGGTTGAGATATCTTGGAAATCGTGCAAAACGCGTCAGCTCACTTTTCGAGACCATAACCTTTTATCCGACCATTAGTATTTCAATTCCTTTAGGTTTTAAAAACTGAACATCTATAGCTTTCCAGGGACACCTAGATCAGCTCAATCAAAGTTCGAAAAGGCCTTCAAACATGCATCCAAAGTCGAACCAGTGAAGAAGTGGAATTGCTAATGTCAGCATTGGACTCGGTGGCCACTAAAAGGCCACCGGAAGTCGAAAGGTCAAATTTTCATTATAAATACCCCCAGATCCCCCACAGACCCAAAAAAAAACACACACACACACACACACAATTTTGGGCAATTTTGGAGCATTTTTAGGGTAGATTCTCTCTCTTTTCCTATCAAAATTCTCTCCCAAACACATCAAAAAATCTTCGATTTCTCTTTTTCTTAGCATTCAAGAGGTAGTGTTCTTACACTCTTTTTCCTTTCCTTAATCTTAAGACCTCAGATTTGAGGTTTTAAGGGTGTAGATGTAGCTTTTTAGCTACAATCTACACCATTTGCTTTACCTTTCTTCATAACATGTCTATTTGCTTTCCATAGTATATATTTACTTTATCTTACTCCCTAGCATGTTTTATAGCTTTTCTAGCAAGTTTCCTTACTTCTTATCATGTTTTATTGCTTTGATGATGTTAGCCTAACCTTCTTGGGATAAGATATGCCTAAATTGTGTGTTTGTGCTTAGATCCATGTGCCTAGGTGCCTTTTAGCATGCTTATGCTTAGATCTATGTCTTTGTGTGCTCAGTGCCATGTTCATGTGTCTAGATTTACATGTTGGTTGCTATGCCATGTGCTTTTAAAGCCTTTTTTTTCTCTTGTTATCCCTTTTTTCTTGTGTTTTGGCTCTTTGGGTAAGGTGTAAATCTAGATCTTGTGGTCTAGGCCAACATCTATACACATAGGTCCATATCAAAGGGTTAGATCATTTCCTTTATGGAAGTGTGGGCTTGCTTGCTTCTATGATTTGTATCCATGTTTGTCTATCTAGATCTAGGCTATGCCATGCTTTGTGCCTTCTGTGGGCTTGTTCTTGTCAGTCTTTAGGGCCACTTGCTTGTGTGGTTGCGGCTGTCCCTTTTATGGTTTGTTTGGGTATGACAACTTATGAGACACATCTCTGTGATGTTGGTGTGCTTGATACACACCTTTCTCCACTTTGTGCAATGATGTTATGTTTGCCTTGCTTGCTTTGTGCCACCCGTTTGTCTTTCTTTGCCTCTTTGCATTTTTGAACGCTTGCCTACATGTTCATGCATGAGTCTTTGCTTGCTTATGTCATCAAGCCTAATTCCTACTATCTCATACGGGTTCATAAACCATCTTTGATACACAAGACCCCAAGTCCCTTTAGGAATTTTGCTTGATGGCACATATGTCGTTCATACTCCAATCTTATGGAACTATGGACACCCAATCCAAACCAACATTTGTCCTCCTAGGACACCTTCCTTTGTTTGATAACTTGTTTGTTTGCCCTCGTTTGGCTCTCTTTGATATTTTGTCTTTTATCATGCTTTTCCTTCTAGTTGTTTCTTTGCTGGCTTGTTTCCTTTGTCATTGCATTTACATGCTTGGAGCATGGACACTTGGAGCAAGGGTGCGACCTAGAAGACGCAAGCCCACAAAAGGGCAATGTTCAGTAAGTTAGGAGGCCTAGCCTTCCCGAGTGGTTTTCTCTCCCCGACTGGTTTTCTCTCTCCTTCTCTTTTAGCCTTTTCCCTAGAATCTTGTATTAGGGTTCCCCTCTCCATGTACCCATTATCTTTCTCGCTCCTTGCTTGGTCCGTATTCCCTGGGTATGGCAATGTCTGTTTTACATTTCCTATACTTTGTTGGGCCATACCCTTGGGACGTTGGCAATGTCTATTTACTTTCCTACTTTGTGTGATATCATTGTGCATGATGTATGTATATCTATATATGCTTGTATATGGGTGATTGTGCACTTTTTATGATGAACCCTTGTGGCTAGGTGAGCAACCCTCTCTAGCTATGAGTGCTCTTGACCTTATAATGTGGGTATGTGCCCAAGGAAATTGCTGTAGGTGCATATTCATGTTATATTGTGTGCACAATCATTGCCTTGTGATTGTCCCAATCCATGTCACCAAGTGACATTGGTTTCCCCGTGTATGCAACACGCATCAATATGCTTGATACTTTGAGAGGCTCTGTCTTATCCTAGCATAAGTATGTTAGCATGCGCCGTATACACAGGCATAAAACCCTACCGGTGCGCCATAGCGCACCTAACGCGAAACTCTGCCAGATTTTTGCCGTGAAAATAGGGCATCCCCATTGCCATATTCTCATGGCAAAAGATTGGTGAGGATAGCGTTTTGCGTGCTATGACGAACCTAAGGCGAAATGCTGCTGAATTTTCACCACGAAAATTTGGCACTAATTCCAAAAACACTAGGGAAGCATCAATCAAGACCACACCCTTTTTGAAACCAAACCTTATAGCCTAATTAGTTTAAAGCCCCAAAAGCTAATGCCAATAGCTCATTTTCAATTGCCAATATCCGAAAATTATGATTTTATCAAAACAAAGGACTCTTTATGGACAGGTGTTGTGGGGTGCACACCTTCCCCAAAATAACCAGACTTCTAAACTCAAGAATCAATATTTTTTATCCATCCATTTTAGATTAGGAAAAACAACACTTTTCTTAGCCTAGGATTGTTAATAAAATCAAATAGAGTCAAGTGACCAATCATAACTTAGGAAAAAAACCCAATGATTGGTGGTGACTTCACTTACCTTTGATAACTTAATTAAAATTGACTCATTTTCTAGTCACACACTATCCTCCTTCCAGCACCCAAGCTCTCGGGACCGCAATTCTGCGAGTGCCCATATGAGCGCCTTCGCGATGGGTTGTCAAACCGTCGTGAGGCATCGACAAACTGGCGACTCCACTAGGGACACTTAGAAAGTTTAGCCTTTAAAGCTTTTGATAAGATCTTAATCTTTGGACATTGGCTTTCAAAAACGTTGAAATTGGCATTAGCCTTAAGGGCTTTCCTTTTGAAAAATGCTTTTACTATATCCACATAAACAATTTTCAAAACTCAAAAATGTTTTCCAAAAATTTTTTTTAAATGGTTTTCCAAAAACCGACTTTGAGGTATTTTCGTATGTGTGAAGCTTTCCTACTTTCCTAAACATGATTTACAGCTTTCCTTCACACGTGCGAAATTAGGGTAGTGGATTTAAATTCTGCTACACCTTTATCTGTTCATATATTTGTTTTGCTTGGAAATTATTTCCCCTTTCTTTCAAAATGCATGACATCACCCCTCATATTGGTTCAAACCCGAACTCAGCTTTGAAGGCCAATGCTGGATGCGTATACCTTAGATAATTACTGGATGCCAAATTGTAGGCTTTTCCTGGGTCCATGGGTGGACAAGATTATGCTGAAAAGCCTACCTTGATCCACTCTATCCCATAACTTCTATGAAGGGAAGTATTAGAGGATTGAGATCCCCCCAAAGAATAGGACCAACTTACCAGTTAAGCCGTGTCTCATATAGTTGGCCTAGACTAAGTCAAAACCTGCAAGGACTAGGAAAACCCACAGTTTCAAGAATGATATGAAAGTTCTAGTTACTTGCCAAGCTTGTGCATTAATTCTACTTCACTATAGAAACTCACCATGATAAAAACCAGCTTAAGGGTCCAAGCCAATATTTTCAAAAATGATAGGTGCATTTTAAATAAGTAAGATCCTAAAGTAACTTCGTGTTTGTTTTGTGTTTCCACTTTGTCAAATTTTCAAATGTACCACATTTCTTTCCCATCCCATTCTTTTCCTTTACAGGATTATTAAAAGAAAAGATTGCTTAAAGGAAACGGTCCAAGTTACAATTACATCGTAATCCTATCATCACTAGGTCTCGTGCTAAAGAGATGTTTACCAGTGGTCCTTCCCTCCTTGAGGAAAACACTCATGAGATCGCTCTCCTAAAAGAAAAAATGGCTGAAATGATGCGCATGATGCAACAGTTGGTTATAGGAAAGTGCTGAGATTTTCCTAGTCCCGCTTTAGAGGGCTCTATGCCCAGTCTGAAAATGAGGCCCAACTGCTGCCAGATCCAAATCAAGGCCAAGCCACATCGCCGTTCATCCCACAAGAGGGTGACCAAGAATTGAATCCTCCTAAGGATAAGACCTTAGAGTCTGGTTACGATAAAGATAAAAGTCAAGTAAAGACCCTGACTGAGAAAATTCATATCATAGAGGGCTCTAGAGCCTAAGGAAGTGTCTATTTGGATAGCCAGACCAATTTCCCTCAAGTCATTATACCTCCTAAGTTCAAGGCACTTGATTTTGTCAAGTATTATGGCATTGGCGATCCTTGCGCCCATTTGCGCATGTTTTGTAGGAAGATGGCACCCTATAGAGATAATCATCCTTTACTCTACCAAATTTTCCCTAATAGCTTGATCGGCCTTACGGCCACATGGTATATGAGATTGGAAAGACCTCCAACTAGAGAGAGATGGCCAGTGCATTCTTGGAGTATTACTGGTTCAATACAAAGATAGCTCCCGACCACACAGTTCTTCAGAGGACAAAAAATAAAAGTAGGGAATCTTTCTGTGAGTATGCCCAAAGGTGGTGAAAGGTGGTGAGAGTTAGGCGCACAAGTGCTTCCTCCCATGATGGAAGACGAAATGATCAAGTGATTCATCGATAACATTAAGCCTCCTTACTACAAGAAGATGATCAATGCCCAAGTCACCCAATTCACAAGCCTGATTCCTATTGGGGAAAGTATTGATGAGGGTATTAGTAGCAAGAAAATAGTTAATCCTAAGGCTTTGAATTCTTTTATAGAAAAGCATGTGAAAAAGGCAAACAGCCGAAAAGGAAAAGAAGCCAATGTTCACATGATCGACAAAACGCCTAAAGGACCAAGGGGTATCGTTTCTAATTATATAGCTCCAAATGCCCGGCCTTATCAACAATAGGTTTAGCTAATCCAGGCACCTTACTGAGCATTCAATCAGAGGGGAAGGCCCAATCAACCCCGATATCCCAAGGCGGAGCTAAGAAAATTCTCTCTGTTACCCATGCCCATAGCAAAGCTTTATGCCTATCCATTGGAGAAGAAGCTAATGACTCCACTATTTGCGAAACCTAGAAACGGTCCTCCTCTACCCGGTTTTGACCCATCCAAGAAATGTGAACACCATTTTGGGGCCAAAGGGCACACCTTGGAAGAATGTGTGCATTTGAGACATCAAATACAAGATCTCTTCGATAACAAGCTAATACAGTTTGACAACATGGCTGGGCCGAATGTCATCACCAACCTCTTTCAAAAGGGAATGTAAATGCTATCTTTATAGTGGAAGAAAGGATCCCAGATTTCACATCGTCCTTATTCCCTTGGAAAGCCATGTTTCGGGCCTTAGCCTAAGAAAGTCACATTATTCTAGAAAACATGGGAGCCCCAGGATTTAACTGGAAAATCTGCTCATTCTGTGATAATGGGGACTGACATGCCCTATTTAATTGTAGAGCGCTCAGGGCATAGGTTCAATGTTTAGCTAACCATGGCATTATCTAGATCGAAAGAGAGGTCGTGAAGAGGAGTGATTGCAAGGCAACTAGTCTATGCCCTCTAAGTGCCCAAACGGGAACTAGCCACAAAGCTATGTTAGTAGGATCAAGGAAAGACTGGGATGAATACTTACAAGAGAGCCTTTGAAGGTTCCTTCAAGGATGAGGATGCCATCTCCTCCAACTTCAGTCGTCATCAAAGGAACAAACCGTGCCAGCCATTGAGGGTTTTGCTCCTTTGATTTTATCCTTGCCTAGGATCGCCAAGCCATCTTTAGGATTTGTCCATAAGGGAACCCCTATTGTCCCCGCCATTCGAGTTTTGGATTCTATAGTTCTGCTAAAACCTATCCAAGGAATCTATAGGGCTCCTGGCCCAAAGGTTTAGAAGTTGTTCTGCCTAGTCAAGTCATCATCGATCCGAAGATGTTCTCCTTAGCGCCAAATTTGCAAACTCAAGAAGGCTTGGGCAATCGTATGTTGAAGCCCTTCCCTTACAAAGATAGCCATTATGTCCTATAGAAGTATAATATGACTTTGATCTGCACCCGAACTAGAAAGGAAGAGGTTTATTCTAATGTCTCTTCAGGTCTATCTAGACTTATTAGGAGAGTGTCCGATGTTATATTCTCGCGGAAATAGATAAGAGAAGGAAAGAGATTAGTAAAGGCACAACCAAGCCAGTCAAGGATAGGGTCATCACTGAAGAAGCTGAGGAATTCTTGAAAACCATCCGGAAGGCTGATTATAGTGTGATTCAGCAGTTGAACAAATCTCTAGCTCATATTTCTATTTTGGCCCTGTTGTTATCTTCCGAGGTTCATCATGAGACTCTATTGAAGGTACTGAAGGAAATGCATGTTCCTACTAGGATTACAGATTCCTCCTTCGAGGGTATGGTATCGTTGGTGTTTGCCACCAATCAAGTCTCCTTCTCAGATGATGAATTGCCTCTAGAAGGAAGAGATCATACCTTGACCTTGCATATCGTAGTCAAGTGTGAGGACATGATTGTCGCAAGGGTATTAATTGATAATGGATTAGCCTTAAACGTCTGCCCGATGGCAACTCTTGAGCAGCTGAAAGTGGATATGTCTCTTATTTGGCCTAGCACCATGATTATCAGAGCCTTTGATGGCACACGTCATGAAATGCAAGGTGAAATTGAGCTAATGATTGAGATCGGCCCAAGATCCTTTATGGTCAACTTCCAAGTGATTAAAGTGGACTCTTTGTACAATATGCTTTTAGGGAGGCATTGGTTACATGCAACAGGTGTAGTTGTGTCTACCCTCCATCGAAGACTTAAGTTCACATCTGAGAATCAGTTGATCACCATTATGGCTAAAGAGCCCATGACTATCTTCCAGGAGACACCTATTCCCTACATCGATGCTAATGCTTTTCCAGAAGCGTCCTTCCATAGTTTCGAACTAGTTTCCCTAATTCATAATGCTTTAAAGCCTGAGTCCAGCTGGCCTGCAGCAATTTTGATGGCTGCTAAGGAAATACTCAAGTTTAGGTAGAGCTTAGGCTAAGGCCTAGAAGCCATAGGACATCAGAGCCCTGCTCTAATTGAAATCTCATATAACAAAGGAAGATTCAGTTTGGGGTATGAACCCACTCATGAAGAACTCCATCAAGCTTCCAAAAGAAAGAAAATGAAGTGTGCCGCTTCAAGGATGTCTATTCTGTCACGACCCAAACGATACTTCAGAATTTAGAGCATGACCGACATGTTAATATCAAGTTTACCTCAATACTAATACAAACCAACTTAAGCTAAAGGTGCTCATCAAAAGTCATTTCTTGAATTCCTTTCTATTTCCTTGCATAAAAGTCATAATTTATAAAATTCGTAAAAACTTTAAAACTTCATTTCATTTTGAGCTTTGCAAGATTACAACTTGGTTGAAATTTAAGGTATTCGTGTAAATATTACATAGCTAAACGTTTAGCAAAACTATTATTTACAAACCTAAACCTAAGACATAAAACTGGGATTCGGAACAAACTAAGGTTCTAAATTACATCAGTACCTAAAAGGATCAAGTATATCTTGATTCCTCCTATACAACAAAAGAGCTAAACTACTATTCAACAAAAACTATACATTCTGACAAATGAGAATCACAGATTCCTTGCCACCTCTAATACTCTCGATGCTTCCAAGAAAGAACCTATGCACTGAAATATAATAGGGTGAGCTGCGAAGCCTAGTAAGGTTTTAAGCTCCATGGGCATTTAATAATAATACATGTAAATCAAATATTTTATAAATACGCCAGCTTTGATAAATAGTCTTCATACTATTCTTAAAATATCTTATGAACTTAACCTTGTCTTTAAATAGACTATAAAATACTTTATCATAAACTTTTCATCAGACTTATAACACATTTAACATACTTTTCTTAACATTATACTTTTCTTATAATTTCCAAATTTCTTAATAGCTCATTTACAATACATATTAGTCAGTCCAATTGTAAGTCTGTCACAACTTTGGGAGCCTTCCAGCATATAGTGCTAGGCATCTAGCATTACCCATAATGCTAGGTAATCCCAGGAATCATATCAAAAAGTATCACCCTTTTCGGTGTGATCATATCATTAACCATGAGCGTCGGTTGGCATCCTCCACAAGTTGGCCGTTCCCAACAAAGGCGGGTACAGGAAAGTCCTCACCACTTATAATGACCAATCAAAATCTCTATGGAAATACCAGTACTATAACCCTTACTGGCTGAGTTCAGATCATAACAATGGAATAACCGAAAACTATATTTTTTTGATAATTATGCTTTTACACAAATATTTCATAATAGTAGAATATCCACTTCATTCTTAAATATTTTGTTTGTGATATAAGTAATAGCATCAATATGCTAAAATCATCATATATATATATATATATAAGATTCAACAACTCACGAACATATATCTTTACATAAATCATGCTTATATGTAATGTCTCTAATTAAAAGGTTTTAATGCATAATAATTTTCTAAACAATCCTTATACTTATGAAACGCACATATCACACATCCCCTACCTGAAAATAGAAGACACGAGAGATTTGTATAAGAGGAGCTCAAGTGTCCACATTCTCGTTCTCACCACCTAAATGAAAGAGCAAAACTTATTACTAACAACTCTTCCTAAATATATAAACTTATACATCAATCACAACCTAACTCTCAAACTCACTAAAATCTTAATTCCCATCTCTAAAGGTTCCCCAACTACAAAATACATTCATCAAACACATTATGTACCAAACCATAGAGAAATTGAAAGTTCAAATAGCGTTGACAACACTCTTGAACGTTTAAACTCCCAATTACAAATTACCAATTCAAGCTTATAATCAAACAATTAATGTGCGGAACATGAATATAAGCCAAACACAGAATTGATAAACAATCTAAGTCAATTATAAACACATCCACAACAAAAAATAAAAGGCAAAGATAAAGGGAAGAGAGATGCAAACACAAAGACAACATGCGATATGTTATCGAAGAGGAAACCGAAGCCCTCGGCGTAAAACCTCTCACCCTCCAAGTGGTCAATAATCCACTAGAAAATGTAGTTGGGATACATGAACAGCAATAGACCCTCCAAGCCTAATCTACCCAGGTACCTAAGCCCTCTAAACTTCTTGCTCCAATGAGGTTGTGCCGAACCTTTTTCCTCTCTAGCTTATCGGATTCTGCTATAGCCCATAGCATCAACCAATAACCATTGGTCCCTTCCAAATTGCTTCCCTTAGCACAAAAAGACCTTCTCACAGATGTGGGTGTGGTGAGAAAAGGATTTGATCAAGAACCTCTCAAAGATGTATCAATGGAGAGGAAGAGAGTAGAGGAATTTGAAGAGTCACTTAGTGAAGATTGGGGATGAGGAAATCTTGTTTTTCTCTAGGGTTTCTCTCTCAAAATTCTCTCTGGAAGCTCTCTACATTTCGTGGGTATAAGGGTCTATATATAGTGGTGTGTGTTTGGAATACGAAGAGAGTGTTTTTCCCAAACAGGGTAAGTTGACGGCTTGGCCTCGCGACTGGTCTAAGTCGCGAGTTCAAGCCGTGAGTTAACGGCTTGGCTAGCCTGGGACTTTTGTCCTGTAATGCGACAGTTGGCGTGACCCTTCACCTCCCCGCATGCTTCTCATGTGTGCTGCAGTTGGCGGCTTGCAAGTCGCGAGTTAGCCGCGAGTCATAGTCGTGAGTCCTTGCTTCTTTGCACAATGTTGATCATTTCTTCACACTCTCTCACACACTACCCTTACATGAATCTCACCTAAATACAGGGTTACTAATTGCTAAATTACAAGCAAATTGGCACAGAATAAAGCCAACAAGATGGTTGATAAAATTCAACCTTACAATGGAATATAGCAATAGACCATGGCATGACCTAAACAAGCAATCACTACATACTAGTGATCACAATGCTCATTCTCACAAGGAATGAACATCCAGACATGCAAGCAAATAAACTCAATTGTAGAGTATCATTTGCATGTCCACCACTCAACCAATGCATAAAACATATATGCATCTAGGAATAAGATCCTACAAGGGCACAATAGATATGTACTTAAAAGAAAATGCATGACATTTAACATCAAGTACTAAAAACCTTAAAAGCTTACAAAAGCAACAGGTATAGACTAAGAACCTTAAAAACCTACAAAGGTAACAGGTATAAAAAAATAAGACAAAAAAAAAAAAACAAAATATTGAATAACTACTGAAATAAATAAATATACCAGTGAACCACAAGTTTTCCCAAAAGTATTAAACCCATATCTACACAGGAGTTAAAAAAAAAAAAAAAACAGACAGAACACAAAAGACAAAACAAGTGTATATGTGAGAGTGTATAACAACTATAATAACTCCCCCTTTCAGTATGCACACTCCTTTTCATTCTTATGCTGCTCTCCCCCTTACTGTGTGCTACTCTCCCCCTTTTTGGCACGAATAGCTAAAGGCTTTCTTCCAGCTTTTGTTGAATAGCATCCAGTTGTATATGGATATTGGTCGAGGATGAGGCACAATTTTTCCATCTAATGGAGGACTAACACCTTCACGAAGGATGATCTTCATGATGTGACTACAGAACGGAAGATTTGTTCGTGCCGTTGATCGAGCCGTTGTTTTCCCAATGATTTGAAATATGTGGGCACAGATGTCAATCAGGACACCGAAAATGAGGTCACACAGGAATATAGCCCTTCCAAGACTGATGAAAGCAGTGTTTGACAATGGGTAGAGGTTGGAGAACATGATCAGCTTTAGAGTTATCAGTTCAGACGAAAACTATGTAGTGCTTATAGATGATCCTGTGCTTCCCACTTCGTGTTCATTCCCAAGAACTTGAAGAATGTCTTGTGCCTGAAGTACTCTGTCATCATACGGAGTTCAATCACATTTTCTGGTCTGGTGATGCGAAGAACTTAAGCAATGTAGTCTGCATTGATGGAAAATTCTATTCCTCGTACCCAGCATTTCAACTCTACCCCTGTGTATCTAGCATTAGAGTAGAATTCCCTAACCAATTCTTCAATTGGATTCTCAAAATTCCCAAAAAGGTCAGCCCAATCTCTTTCTTCAAAAATCTTAGGGATAAACATTGTCCCTAGGGTATTAAACTTGGCAATACGTTCCACAATGGGAGGAGCCTCTCTGAAAGTGTCTGTGTAGGTCTTTGAGTCAAGAGGTGTCCTAAATCTTTCAATGGTAGAGTCTCTAGATGACTTAGAAGATAGTCGTGTCTGTTTAGCAGCCGGGGTTGACGAGTCATCGGTTACAATGTCTTTGCCTTTAAAGGAACGACGAGTCATCTGCAAAAGAAGAAACACACAGCAGAGAACCAAATGCAATACCACAGGATACAAACATCAGTTGGATTAGATTCAGATATAAGATTGTGAAACAGAGAGATTTCACTTAAACACAAAAACATGAACCAGGTTAACACCAAGAAAACATAAACAATACTGACAACATTAGTGAAATAGGCAAACAAATACGATGAAGATCAGTAACAACTCAGAATCAAATGGGCAATGAGCATCACAAAGTCACAAGTGACAAAAATCATGACAAAATACCAAGAACATGATATGAATGGAGCAACACATTCATGAAACACAACACAGAGCACAAACTCTCTATAGACAACAGAAAAATAATCAAATGTCCATCAAAAGCAATAACACTCAACAAAATAAAGCAAACCCCCATACGAGCATGATATTTCTCAAAGCACAATGACAACAACACAAATCATGAAAATAATGTTCAAATCATGAAATATGAAGTGAGGGAAAGAAAACCCATACCTTTTTCTTGAAGATTGGAGAAGAAATGATGCAGAAATGGAGGATTTTCGAAGAAGTACACGGAGTGTTTGAAAGAGTAAAAAGGGGAAGACAATGAACAGTCACAAAAGTACGAGGTTTTAAAAACTGAAAAAGTTTTAAAAACTGACTTTAAAATGCAAAACACGCTTTTTTCGCGACTGAATCAAGTCACCAGTAAGTCGCCAGGGCAAGCCGCGAAACACTGTGAAACCAAGATTCTTCAAAAATCTTCTAAGTGTTTTTCGTGACTGGAAGGTCTACCCGCAAGAGAGTCGCGAGGTGAGCTGCGAAAATCTCTAAGTACCCCTTGTGACTGGACCCTCCACCCGTGAACAAGTCGCCACGCTAAGCCGCGAAAGTCACCAAAACTCAAATTTTGAAAAATATTCTAAGTATTTTTCGCGGCTGAGACCTTGATTCGCCAGTAAGCCGCGAAAAATCTCGGAAAGGGCTCGCGACTGGAGCATGTGATTGGGACAACCCGCGACTGAGTCGCCAAAACAGGGCAACACTATTTTTGAAATTTTTGACATTTTTGTAAAAACAAAATACTTTCCAAAAACAAGCTAAAACACTCAAAAATCTTTTTGTGTTTAATCAACAGAGATTGAGCATGTGAAAACACATTTAAACAAGTACAATCAGACAAATGAATATGGCATTCATTGAACATAGACTTGTGTGAAGTGTGTGAATATCAAAAATGAGATAGTCTTTAGTCTAATGTAAAGCTTCAATGATCAATTCAATCAAGGCATACACAACTAGCACTAGATAATGTGACCTATCTCAATTATAGAAGTATGCATATATGACCTCCCACATAAACTTGAGTACATTTCTTTGAAACTTTTCATTTGGCTCCATATACATTATATCAATTGATCTTTTTGAATCAACACATCTCATTGTGAGATCGATGCCTAAAATTTTTAATATTTCAATTTGATGAGTTAGCCTTTGGCTTTTTGGGCATCATACATTTTATTTTGGTCGCTTTCCTTTTTTCCTAGTCAAATACTAGTATGTGCGACAGGCTTTTGCAGCTCAATATCTCTTTTCATTTGGAGATTTACATTTGGTGAGCTCTTTGAGTAAAGCAATAAAATAAAAGTGGGAAGATATATAGGCACAAGTCTATGCATGTCTCAAGATCAACAAAACCATTCACTAATCATTCATGACAAGGTTGAAGATCTATTTACAACAGTCACATAGATTTCAGAATTTCTTCCACAATGATATGAGTGCATAAGAAATAAACCAAGTTCGTAGATGCACAAGGCCATTAGTACAAAGGTACAAGGCAAAACATGCTTTGAGACAAAACTCAACAATGCCGATCAAACTTTTTTTAGATTTTCTACTTTTTATGTGTTTTTGGATTTTTTGACACAAAAGCAGTAAAAGATTGAACAAAAGCAACATAAATAACAATGTAAAAAAATTTGAACCAAAAACAAACACACAAATAATGTATCAACTCAAAAACTCCAAGAAGCACACAACCAAGCATATACACAAACATGGGAAGTATTAATGCATGGACATGTTGTAATGCTTATGCATGAGTACCCTTCGTCACCTACACTTCACGTGCATTTAGGGTGATATCCTTGACAGATTGGGTACGAGAGTTAGGACTTTCAAACCTTCTTGTGAAACTTTCCAAGCAATTGGTGAAGGCACCGATCATCTTCATCATGTCCATCATTCTGGGATCATGATTTTGATTTCTTGGTTGCTCACTACCCCAAGACCTCTTGTCATTTCTTCTTCCTCGTGATCGAGAAGTGCTTGCATTGTTTAACGCTCTCAACTTATAACAGTTGGGTTTGGTATGCCCTTGCAATCCACAAAAGTGACAGAAATGATTCGTTCTAGGACCCCGTTGTGATCTTGGAAATGATCTTACTCTAGCTTCAAATCTGGCTTCTGATTGATTACAGGACTTATTTAACACCCGTTGATCAGCCGCATTCTTCTTCTTCTTAGCCTTAACTTTCTTAGGAATATACTTATCCACAGTCATCTCTTTAGCCTTCGCAAACTTCACTTCTTTGGTGACATTGGTTGATGAGCTACTCCCTTCAGTATATCCCAACTCGGACTTGTCTGAGGAAGGTTTTTGAGACAAAATAACATCTTCTAACTTCTTGGATGAGACCCTCTCTATCTTTGCATGAGCTTGCACTACCTCTTGCTCAAGAAATCTCACTTTCGTTTAAGCTTCTGATAGCTCACCATTTAGTGTTTCAATCTCACACTTCGCCTCCTTGTATCGTGCCAGAAGACTTTTGTAATCTTCCTCAGCTTTCTTCATCTTCTTCATAGTCGCCTTTGCCACCCTTGCATACTCACCCGATTTATCAAAAGGTAGGGCATAATTCTCTTGAAGAACAGATGTATCTTCATCCTTTTCAGCCTTCGATTCTTCAACAACCCCAATAGACTCCAAATTAGAATGCTCACCAAGCTCCTTCACAAGTGAACCCAAATCATCTGAGGATTCCACATGTGCAATGGTCATGAATGAAGAGTAATTTCCTTCTCCGTCACTGCTATCTTCTGTTAGGATTGGTGCCCTTAAATCCTATTGTAAGATGCTATGTATAATATTAAGTGTGACATTGTGTTTGACATTATGTATGACTTAATATTATGTTTAATAAATTTGTTTTATTATTATCTGAAATAATGGTAACATGAATATTTAGACATTATCATATAGTCCATGAGATGCATAGTATGTGATTTATGTGAAGAGTCACAGAAGATATAAATCACAAGTTCTTTGTAAACTCAGAATTATAGTTTGTAGTCGGTGATGAAATTGGGCATTTCATCTGTGAAGACTATAACATATCAACTACGATGATTTGTCTTGATCATGGAAGTGGAGACTTCTAGTTGATGTGTTAATATGTTTTAAGAGTTAAGACATATTGAACTGGACCGCTGTGAGATTTATTATTCTCCTAAAGACTGTTAAATGAATAATAAATGAATAATAAATCTCACGACTTGTATTAGCATGAACTCTTAATCCTGAGAGAATAATGAACCTGATCATGAGGTGTAGGTTGCTTTGATATATCAGGAGTGAGATCTACAGTTATGGTCAAAATCTCAGTATGTTGGGCAGCTACATTTAGTGTTGATGGAACATGTATTCTCAAGATGGAATTCATAGTCTCTTAACGGAGATATAAAATATTCCCTTGAGATAAGTTTAATGGGTTTGTTATTTAGAGAGTTAGGCCTAACCACTTTAGTGAGACTAAAGTATATATTTATGGAATTGGATTTCATAAATATATAATGAATAACATTAAAGGATTAAACCGGGTACTCAAGGATTAAGATGTAGTAATTTACAAAGTGGCAGTCTACATTAATGACTTTGTATTACTACGAATATTTTATGAAGGGGTTGCATGTATAATAAAGTCTTGGGATATAATTTATAGATAAGACCTAGAGTGCAACTATTTTTATATAGTGGTATTAAAAATAGTTAATGGTAACTTTGGACTTGTCAAGAGTTGACAGAAAAAGCCCAAGGCCCATTGGAGCTAGTGTCTTATTGGTCCCTTTTGGTCCCACTCCAAGCCACACACTTAAGCCCAATTGGTAAGGCCCAAAAGGCCGGCCCAATTAGATAAATTGGTTAGATACAAAGGGAAAAACGTACAGAAATAAAAAAGTGAAAAAAAAAACATCATGAAAGTGGTGTGCATGTGAGTTTTTTGTCACTCACAAGTCATCCCTTTGTTACCAATCGAGAGACCACACATCTTGGGCGTTAGTGGGATTGGAGTGAAGATTAAAAGTAATTCCAAGTGCTTCAATCTTCAGTTTTGAAATTCACCGCTTCAAGGTACGATCTCTTGTTTCTCTAATTCTGAAATTTACTTTGTACGTGTTATCAATATCGAATGAAGTAGATCCGTTTAAAACTTATTTTCCGCTGCATTTATCTTTATATCCATCATCTTCAAAGTCAGAGTTTGATGAATCAGTGTCACTTAAAGTAGTAGCATAGACCTTTCCTTCTGACTTCAAATAGTTGGGACATTCCTTTTTTAAGTGTCCATGTCCATTACATTCGAAGCATGTGATTCCTTGAGAAGATTGGAAATCTCTACCATCTTTCCTTCGGAATTCTTTCTTCTCCTTCCCAGAACTCTGAAATTGTCATTTGTCACCAAATTTCCTACCGTTCTTGAGTTTCAAGAATTTCCAAAAGTTCTTTACAAGGTACGCCACATCTTTATCTACTGCATCCTCTTCCGAAGAGTCATGAGATACCACTCTCTCATCAATTGTTTTTAAGAGCAAGAGATTTGCTTTTCTTCTGTGTGGGCAGTGACAATTCATACGTCTGCAATGAACCAACCAGCTCTTGAACTTTGATGTCCTCAAGATCCTTGCTCTCTTCAACGGCTGTTACTTTGGCACGAAAGCTTTCCGGCAGTGACCGAAGGGTCTTCCTTACTATTTTAGAATCCTTTGTCTTTTTCCCAAAATTGAATTTGCCGACAACCACCTCGTTCAGCTTACTATAGAAAGAGTCAAAAGACTCATCCTCGCTCATCTTAAGCTCCTCAAAGCGAGGGGTCAACATCTATAGCTTGGTGTCTTTCACTTTCTTTGTTCCTTTATAAGTAGTCTCCAGAATCTCCCATGCTTCCTTAGCAATAGTAATATACGAAATCCTTCGAAATTCTTCTAGAGAGACACCACAGAAAATAGTGTTCAATGCTTTACTGTTAGCATTAGCCGCCACAAGAGCTACCTTACCCCAAGTGGATTTGGCAGCCTCCGGTCTAGTCCAACCAACTTCAACTGCATCCCACACAGCATCATCAGTAGAACACAAAAATGCTCTCATTCAGACTTTCCAAAAAACATAATTATTACCATAAAAAAATGGTGGCACATTTAGAGATTGAGACCTATCCATCTCAAAATGGGGTCAAGGATCGCACTAAGGTGTTTAAGCCACAGCAAGTGCACCCGCTCTGATACCAATTGAAATTTCAAATAGTGTTGAAAACACTCTTGAACGTTTAAACCCCCAATTACAAATTACCAATTCAAGCTTATAATCAAACAATTAATGTGCGGAACATGAATATAAGCCAAACATAGAATTGATAAACAATCTAAGCCAATTATAATCACATCCACAACAAAAAATAAAAGGCAAAGATAAAGGGAAGAGAGATGCAAACACAAAGACAACACGCAATGTGTTATTGAAGAGGAGACCGAAGCCCTCGGTGTAAAACCTCTCCGCCGCCCTCCAAGTGGTCAATAATCCACTAGAAAAAGTAGTTGGGATACATGAACAGCAATAGACCCTCCAAGCCTAATCTACCCAGGTACCTAAGCCCTCCAAGCTTCTTGCTCCAATAAGGTTGCGCCGAACCTTTTTCTTCTCTAGCTTACCGGATTCCGCTATAGCCCATAGCATCAACCAATAACCATTGGTCCCTTCCAAATTACCTCCCTTAGCACCAAAAGACCATCTCACAAACGTGGGTGTGGTGAGAAAAGGATTTGGTCAAGAACCTCTCAAGGATGTATCAATGGAGAGGAAGAGAGTAGAGGAATTTGAAGAGTCTCTTAGTGAAGATTAGGGATGAGGCAATCTTGTTTTTCTCTAGGGTTTCTCTTTCAAAATTCTCTCTGGATGCTCTCTACATTTCGTGGGTATAAGGGTCTATATATAGTGGTGTGTGTTTGGAATACGAAGAGACATTTTTTCCTAAACAGTGTAAGTTGGCGGCTTGGCCTCGCAACTGGTCTAAGTCGTGAGTTCAAGCCACGAGTTAACGGCCTGGCCAGCCTGGGACTTTTGTCCTGTAGTGCAACAGCTGGCGTGACCCTTCACCTCCCCGCATGCTTCTCACATGTACTACAGTTGGCGGCTTGCAAGTTGCGAGTCAGCCGTGAGTCCTAGCCGTGAGTCCCTGCTTCTTTGCACAATATTGAATGTTTCTTCACACTCTCTCACACACTACCCTTACATGAATCCCACCTAAATACATGGTTACTAAGTGCTAAATTACAAGCAAATTAGCACGGAATAAAGCCAACAAGATGGTTGATAAAATTCAGCCTTACAGAAATCAAGGTATAAAAAATTTATATATGGTCTAGACATTCCAAAAGATAAGCATATTAAATTATAACTCAAAACATTCACCCTAACTTTAGAATTAAATCCTTAAAGTCAGAGTTATCATTTATTGTTTACTGCTCATTTCAGAAACATGTGCCTTATTTGTAAAATACAAATGGGCTATCTAAACACATCAAATCTTTATGAAATTTTACAGAGCCACTCCTCTGGATGTCTAGTAAATATAATTTCAATTTTAGAGTCAAAGAATAAACCCATGATTTATTAAAAATCATACAAGACAACATGTTCAAATCTGTCCTGACAGAATTTCATGCAACTTAGAAAATTGAACCATTATTTTTATATTGATCCAATTGCTGTGAGACTACTTCCATTACAACCATATGTGTCTTAGAATTCATAAGAACTATTCCTAGCATCCTAAAAGAGCATATATCTTTTATAATATCACAATATCAAAGCTTTATTCACTTAAAGTAATTAAGATAATACTAAGTATATAAACCCATAAAATTAATAATGCAATTAGGCTAGGATGTTACATATTCCCTGTATCAGGACCACTTTTCCAGCCCCGGCCAAGGTCATTATGCCCGAACCTTTCAAGGAATTGGAAGACGAAAAGCCTGATCTGGCTAGCGTTATTTGACTCTATCCCGAAGAGTTCTTTGTGAACGCTATCACATCTTCTGAAGATGATCCGACTACTACCATTTGACCAAGGATGCCAGGCAAGACGACAGGCCTTTGAACCATCGAGCCTTGCTTTGTGGTTGCAACGGCTGAGTAAGGAGTATTCCATCATCAAGTGATTGGGCCTCCCGATCACCCGAGAAGGTTGGAATAGTATATTTAGTTTGTTTTGCATGCTTATGTCATTTCCTACTTTACTTGTATTCCCTATTCATTTTCCTAGATTATTTTCCCAGAAACAACAAGAAAGAGTATTTCTTTTTTATCATTATCAGGCATGAACTTTGTTTTTCCCTCTACCCATAGTCCATTAATGAAATATTCAGTGTATTATTCAGGAAAATTCTTGCATCTCTCTTTATTTGCTTTCCTATGAATATGTGTGTTCAAATTATCTTATGTTTCTCGTATATGTTCCACACTATAGGATCTGTTTTGGTTCCCAAGTGGGTACATTGTCCCTTTGCCATAATGAGAGTGTGGATGATGTGAATGAGACAATAGATTTGGATCATGATGTTGAAGAATTGGAAGAGGTCCCAAACTTACCTGGAGACATCCTAGAAGCTCTGAACAGAGAAAGTGAGGGGTCCAAGCCCAATATAAAAGAGACAGAGGTGATTAACCTAGCCAAGGAAGGCGAGAAGGAAAAACCCATCAAGATCGGGGTAAACTTTCCGAAGGACATGAAAGATGAGTGTTGGGGACATATTTTTATGTAATTGGCATATCCTTTGACAAAACGCACTTTACTTGTATTTGGGTAAATCTAAGTAGGTTCAAGATGATCATCACAAGTGGTTAAATTGAAGACATGAAGATTACTCAAGAACTGCTCAAGAAAAGTGCAATCTGTAGGTCTCGATACCTCCTCGACAGAATCTCGATCTATCGAGATTCATTAAATCTCGATAGATGTCTCGATCGATCGAGCTTACGGATTTTCAGATTATAGCCAGCAATGTTTTATTCTAAAAGGCTATTTGTTTATGGGTTTGTATAATCCTTATTGGACAAGGAAAAGCCCAAGGTTTGTGTAAACCTATTTGGAATAGGAGAGCCCATTAAGCTCCTATTTAAAGGAGGTGGGAAAAAGAAAAACCTAACCCTAGAGAGCTTCATACGGTTTTCTTTTTGAAACCCTAGCCTCCTCTTATAGAAAAAAGAGTTCTTGCTGCGTTTCTTGTACACCTTTGGGTTTTGTGACCAAGCAAAGTCTCTTGCACCAACATTGAAGATCTTATTGGTGTTTCTATGTGAAGTTGCTGCAAATCAACTACAACAATCAAAGGGTTGCTGTGGAGTTAGTCACGTACTGGGATTCGTGCAAAGGAGTAAGCCGCGTACTGGGATCCGCGCATCAAATTGGTTAGTCACGTACTTGGGAGCCGTGCATCAAAGATGGAGACTATCACTACAGATCAAGTCCAATTGGGTATTGGGGTAAGGGTTCAATTGTAGGTTGGTAAGGTACTTGGGATTCCTTTACTTGTAACCGCTTGATTTGATAATAGTGGAGTTTCGAGAGTGGTGACCTGAAAATCACCCGGTGGGGTTTTTGCCATTAGGGTTTTCCCCATTCGTAAACAAATCACCGTGTTATTTATTTTCCGCTGCAAATTTAGTTGATTGGTGATTTGTTTGTGCTTCCATAAAATTGCATGATTAATTGATTAATTAATTACTTGGCTAAATTAATTAATTAGGGTTAATCACAAGGGGTCATTCAGATTGTGACCTAACAAGTGGTATCAGAGCAGGCACAATCTGATTAGGGTTTAATCTTTGCTGTGTAGATCCATTGACCCCTGTTTGTCATGGATAGAGGACAATCTTTAATTATACCTCCTTTATTTGATGGCATTAACTATGCATACTGGAAAGTACGCATGAGAGCTTTCTTGCAGTCTTTAGATGAGAAGGTGTGGCAAGCTGTAGAGATTGGCTGGACAAAGCCAAAAGAAGAACCGGCCGATTGGGATGATGCTAAGATCAAGGCGGCTAACTTCAACAGCAGAGCGCTGAATGCCCTTTTTAGCGCAGTCACCAATGAGGAGTTCAAGAAGATATCCTCAACTGAAACTGTTAAGGAGGCTTGGACCATCCTCCAGACAACCTATAAAGGAACAAAGGCTGTCAAAGATTCAAAACTTCAGAGGCTCACTACAAGCTTTGAAGAAATTAAGATGGAGGAGGATGAGTCGTTTGATGAGTTCTATGCCAAGCTCAAGGACATAGTGAACTCAGCCTTCAATCTTGGGGAAACCATCCCTGAACCCAAGATTGTAAGGAAGGTGCTCAGATCTCTACCTGAGAGATTTCATGCCAAGATTACGGCAATTGAGGAATCAAAGGATATAGATAAGATTCCTTTGACTAAGCTGGTTGGAAACTTGCAGACCTATGAAATAGGGTTATCTAGGATTGGCAAGTCCAACAAAGGCAAAAGCATGGCCTTGAAGGCGAAGAGCAGAGATACAGATGAGTCTTCTGATGATGAAGATTCCAAGATGAAGTCCTACATCACTCGGCAGTTCAAAAAGTTTATGAAGAATGCCAATGGAAGGAATTTCGACAAGGACCGCAGGCAGTTCAGTTCTTCTCAGTTTAAAAGCCAAGATAAAGGGAAGAAGGATGCTAAGGAGGGCGGTCAGTATACTGTTCCAGCAGGACCAAAGTGCTTTGGGTGTCATGGGTTCGGACACATGAAACATGAGTGTCCTACATATCTGAAGAGCATTGGGAAAAGCAAGGCCCTTGCTGTAACCCTAAGTGACACTGAGCCTAAAGATGATTCTGACAATGAAGATGATGGAATTTTAAATGCCTTCACTGCCACAGTCAATCCTACTGAAGGGATTGTTGAAGAAGTGGATGAAGAAGAATTGGTGGAGTCCAAATTTGAGAAGATGGATGATCAAGATGATATCCATTCAGCCTATGAGAAGCTTTACAAGCTCTCTGAAAAGCATGAGAAATTATATAGGCTGGCCACCAAGAAGCTCAGTGAAGTGGAACTCGATCGTGAAGAGCTGTCCACGAAGTTTGATGAGGCGAATCAAACTATTGGAGCACTGAGATTTGAGAACAACTTTTTGGCTGAGAAGACCAAGAAGCTTGAAACGGAGCTGTTTCAAGTCAGAGCTCAACTGGAGAGGACTTCAAGTGCAAAGCTTGATGAGATGCTTAGCAATCAAAACCCTAGGATTGCTAATAACATTGAAATTGAGAACATTGATGTTAAAACTAAATTAGCTAGTGAGAACTTAGACAAGGGAAAATCTATCTTAGGAGCACCCCCTAAGCTAGATAAGAATACTGCTAAAAACCCTAGGGCTAAGAAGGCTAACTCTCAAAAGCCTAAACAAAAGAAGCAGCATCTCTGTCATTATTGTGGAGCTGCCGGTCACACTCGACCAAATTGCTATAAGTGGTTAGCCACCCAACAGAGCAATGGCATGATAGCATCTGGAAGCCATAATCAGCTTCAATCCTCTCTTGCTCCTCTTGGAGATCTTCTGAAAGCCCTCATGTTCCTTTCGAACTTGAACGGTTTAAATTCTTCCCCCTCACCGCCTGTTCAAGGATTCTATCAAAGGAAAGGTTCTTCCAAGGAGTGGAAGAAAAAGGACTCTAAGTGATTTCATCACTTTCTTCTCCCTTCTTGTTTTTCTTGTTTGTTGCATTGCTTGTGTGTTTTTCTTTTCTGCTGAGTCAGTCTAGTTTTTGCTTTGCTTTGATAACATGTTTTTGTTTGTTTATTTTCAGTTTTGCTTATTTTGTTTTTAATATAAAAAAAAAATGAAATTGAAAAATTGAAAAAAAAAATATATACAAAAACAGTGTGTGTTATGTGTACTTTGGTACTTGTGTACCTTGGATGGCCAATGAAACAAAGTTTTCTAAACTTTGTATCTCTTGTAGCTTAGATGAGCATCTCTATGCACAACTAAGCAAGTGAGTTTTGTGGCTCTTGTTTGTGATGAGTAAGATTAGGTTATCTCTTAAAACTTAACACTCATATCACTCTTTTTGACGGGTAGGACGAGAAAATCCTAAGAGAAAGGCATAAATGACCATCTCACCACTGTTGCCCGCCAATCATTGTAATGACACCTGTATGCTTCGGCATAGCAAAAGTGCAATGTAATGACACCTGTATGCTTCGGCATAGCAAAAGTGCAGTGTCATAGACATTCGTATGCTTCGGCATAGCAAAAGTGCAATGTCAATGCTTAACATCTTGGGTATTTCTTTTCTCTCTTTTATATACCCATGTATGATATGCAAAAATAAAAGAAAATATGCAAAGAAAATAAAAAAGCAAAAAGATTAAAAATGCTTTAAACATGATTGCAAGCGTGTTTTCTAGGAGATGTGGGAGTCATAGGATGTACCTTGAAGGTGATAGTCCCCATCAAACAGTTATGATTGTGTGTGAGTTAAAAGTTATTTTCTCATATCTCAGATCGTCATAACATCTATACACATATGCAATCTTGCGATGTTTTTCACACACAACACGCAATATTCTTTGCTACTTTTGATACATGTGCAGGTACAATGTAATTTGGCCATCACAAAGGTTTTACATGTGCTAATGTATGCTCACTAAACTGTCATAACTTGTTTTTGAAATATAAAATTGGTTAGACTTGTTTAGTGTGTGTGTGTTTTGCATGATCCTTGTGCTTATTTTCTTGTTGAGAGATGTTTTTGAGAGGTTTATATGTTGAGTGGATCTTGGTAGAGATGTGTGTTGGATTGCATTCATGTCTGTGTTTTTCCCTTCTCGAAAAACTGCCTTTTTCTGCTGGCTCGACACCTTCCTCGACACCTTCTCGATACCTGGTCATCTGTCGAGCTTCTCAAGCCTTTTTCTTATCGCAATCTCGACACTTCTTCGACACCTGGTGGATCGATCGAGAAAGCTTCTGTCCCCTCGATAGCTTCTCGACAGCTGGTGGATCGATCGAGCTTCTCTTTAGCCTTTTGTTGATTTGTCCCTCCACAGATCCTCGACAGCTGCATCTGTCGATGTCTTTTATGCTCGACACCTGTCTCGCCACCTCTCGATCAATCGAGATTCCCTTGCATGCATTTCATTTTTTTTGTTTTGCATTTTTTTTTGTCCATAGCATCTTGTTATTCTTTTTCTTGTAGGTCTATGGTTCCTTGTTCTCCTCATTTCCCTCTTTGTCAGTTTTCTGTCTGTCTCCTGTCATGTCTTTTGGCTTTTTATGCCCTTTAACAATCGTGTCAAAAAGGGGGAGAAATTTGAGAATTGAATGTCATTCCTGAGGGGGAGTAATAGACTTAGGGGGAGAACTTCATGTTAAAGGGAAGAATGTTTTTGATGTAACTAACTTAGGGGGAGAGTTAGTTTAATACACATTAATCTTGACATTATTCTTGTGTTGTGTATCTTTTGGTTTTGTAACCATTTACATACATCATGTGTTGTTTCTATATTTGATGATGATGTATGTATTTCACTCTTTATCTCACATGTATTGTTTCTTTTCTCTCTTTATACACATGTTTCTTGTTTATTTAACTTGTCATTATTTTCCACATGGTACCTTGATGTGTTTTGTTTAGTGCCTTTCAGGAAAGACAAGTTAAAGCCAAGTCAAGATTCCGAACCTTCTTCTTGCAGCAACTTCCAAGGTTCAGATCTTTTAGACTAGGCTTATTTATTCTGTAATCTTGAGTAGAATGTATTCTAGGACATTCAATGTACTCTTGTGATTTTGTCACGGATTGCCAAAGGGGGAGATTGTTGGGGACATATTTTTATGTAATTGGCTTATCCTTTGACAAAACGCACTTTACTTGTATTTGGGTAAATCTAAGTAGGTTCAAGATGATCATCACAAGTGGTTAAATTGAAGACATGAAGATTACTCAAGAACTGCTCAAGAAAAGTGCAATCTGTAGGTCTCGATACCTCCTCGACAGAATCTCGATCTGTCGAGATTCATTAAATCTCGATAGATGTCTCGATCGATCGAGCTTACGGATTTTCAGATTATAGCCAGCAATGTTTTATTCTAAAAGGCTATTTGTTTATGGGTTTGTATAATCCTTATTGGACAAGGAAAAGCCCAAGGTTTGTGTAAACCTATTTGGAATAGGAGAGCCCATTAAGCTCCTATTTAAAGGAGGTGGGAAAAAGAAAAGCCTAACCCTAGAGAGCTTCATAAGGTTTTCTTTTTGAAACCCTAGCCTCCTCCTATAGAAAAAAGAGTTCTTGCTGCGTTTCTTGTACACCTTTGGGTTTTGTGACCAAGCAAAGTCTCTTGCACCAACATTGAAGATCTTATTGGTGTTTCTATGTGAAGCTGCTGCAAATCAACTACAACAATCAAAGGGTTGCTGTGGAGTTAGTCACGTACTGGGATTCGTGCAAAGGAGTAAGCCGCGTACTGGGATCCGCGCATCAAATTGGTTAGTCACGTACTTGGGAGCTGTGCATCAAAGATGGAGACTATCACTACAGATCAAGTCCAATTGGGTATTGGGGTAAGGGTTCAACTGTAGGTTGGTAAGGTACTTGGGATTCCTTTACTTGTAACCGCTTGATTTGATAATAGTGGAGTTTCGGGAGTGGTGACCTGAAAATCACCCGGTGGGGTTTTTGCCATTAGGGTTTTCCCCATTCGTAAACAAATCACCGTGTTATTTATTTTCCGCTGCATATTTAGTTGATTGGTGATTTGTTTGTGCTTCCATAAAATTGCATGATTAATTGATTAATTAATTACTTGGCTAAATTAATTAATTAGGGTTAATCACAAGGGGTCATTCAGATTGTGACCTAGCAATGAGCTTATAGCTTTGTTGAAGGAATTCAAGGAAATCTTTGCTTGGTCTTATCAAGACATGCCAGGATTGGATACAAAGATTATTGTCCACAGGATTCTGATTAAACCTGAATGCCCCCTAGTGCAGCAAGCTCTCCGAAGGATGAAATCTGAAACTATCCTAAAAATCAAATAAGAAATGGAAAAGCAGTTGAACGTTGGTTTTCTTACCACCATAGCCTATTTTGATTGGGTTGCAAACATTGTTCCCGTGCCAAAGAAGGATGGGAAGGTACACATGTGCGTTGATTATAGAGATTTGAATCGGGCTGGCCTGAAGGATAATTTTCCCCTACCATATATCGATACCTTGATTGATAACACCGTGATCAACATGTTCTTCTCCTTTATGGATGGGTTCTTAGGTTATATTTAGATTAAGATGGTTGAAGAAAATAGAGCCAAGACAACATTCACCACCTATTGGGGAACTTGCGCCTACAATGTCATACCATTCCGTCTGAAGAATGCTGGTGCGACCTGCCAGCGAGCCATGGTAACCTTGTTCCATGATATAATGCATAAGGAGATTGATGTCTATGTGGACAATATGATTGCAAAGTCAGGCACTCTTAGAGGTCATTTGATAGTTTTAAGAAAGCTATTCAAGCGCCTTGTCAAGTACAGGTTGAAGCTTAACCCTAACGAGTGCGTCTTTAAAGCCAGTTCAGGGAATTTGCTTGGCTTCATAGTCAGCAAAAGAGGAATTGAAGTGGACCCAGTAAAAGTCTAAGCCATCAGGGACATGCCTATGCCAAAAATTAAGAAACAAGTTTTAAGCTTCCCAGAGAGGATCAATTATATAGCCTGCTTCATAATATAGTTAACTACCATGTGTGATCCCTCGTTCAAGCTCTTGAAGAAGGATACAAAGATAGAATGGACAGATGAGTGTCAAGTGGCCTTTGACAGGATTAACCAATATTTGCTGAACCCTCCTATTCTGGTTCCCCTAACGCTAGGACATCCCTTGATTCTCTACCTAGTGGTACTAGAGACATCTATGGGTTACTTGTTAGGCTAGCTAAATGAACCCGATCAAAAAGAGAAGGTGATTTACTACCAGAGTAAGAAGTTCACCAGTTATGAGATCAATTACATCGCTATTGAAAATACATGTTGCACCTTAGCATGGGCCTCGTGTAAGTTGCGGCAGTACTTGCTCTACTTTACATGCAGTTGATTTCCCGCATAGACCTTATCAAGTACATCTTTGAAAAGCCAACCCTCACATGGAAGATCTCTCGTTGGCAAATGTTGCTATCCGAGTTTGATATTGCGTCTGTGGTGCAAAAGGCCATCAAAGGCCAAGCCATAGCCGATTATCTAACGGATTAGCCATTGAACGATCTAGATTTCTCAGAATCTCTCTTCCCAGATGAGGACGTTTGGGCAATAGAGCTAGACCCCAACAATATGGAACCATGGCATTCGAAGCTTTATTTCGATGGAGCCACCAATAGCATTGGAAATAGAGTAGAAGCATTCCTAGTATCCCTGAAAGGCCAACAAATCCCTATTTCAGTCAAACTAAATTTTGATTACATGAACCATGTCATAGAGTACAAGGCATGCATAGTGGGCTTACAAGCCACTTGGAGTTCAGCAAATATGATCTAAGCATCTTTAGAGATCCCCTATTGATCATCTCCTAAATAAAGGGAAAATGGCAAGCCCGAGACACCAAGTTGATTTCGTATCAGAAATGTGTCAGCCATTTAATCCCAAAGTTCCAAAACATTACCTTTACTTATTTATCCCAAGCCCACAACCAATTTGCAGATGCTTTAGCCACTTTGGCTAGTATGGTTAAGTTGGCAGAAGGAGATGAGATGTGATAATTGCACATAAAGGTCTGCAGTTTGCCAGCCTACTGCATGAATATCGAAGCATGCATGAACATCAAAGCTAAAATTGATAGGAAGCCATGGTACCATGATATCAAGGCTTATATCAAAGATAGTGAATACCCACTTGGGGCCACAAATAGTGAGAAGAAATTCATCAGACGCATGGCGTGCCAGTTTTTCTTAAGTGGGTAAGTCCTGTATAAGAGGAACCATGACACAACTTTACTTCGATCAATAGACACCCCAAGGCTTACCATTTGAGGGAAGAGATGCATGAGGGCTTGTTTGGAGCCCATGCCAGTGGACCTTGTTGGCCTAATAAATTATAAGAGCCGGCTACTAATGGCTCACCATGGAAAGTCTATCAAAATAGGAAGAATGTTCCTCCCCAACCCCTACACTCTCTATCGACGTCATGGCCTTTTCCAGCCTGGGGAATGGATGTCATCGGACTCGTGATTCCAAAAGCCTACAAATGGGCATAATTATATCTTAGTGGCCATCGACTACTTCACCAAGTGGGTGGAGGCCGCCTCCTATAAAAGTGTCACACAAGCTGTGATAGCCCGATTCCTGAAACAAAACATCATTTGCCACTACGATGTGCCAGGTTAGCTCATTATAGATAATGAAAACAATTTGAATGGGAAAATGATCAAGCAACTTTGCCAATAGTTCAAGGTTGAACATTGGAATTCGATTCCCTATCGCATCTGAGGAATGGGTACAAAGCAACCTAGTAGCATCAAAGCCTAGTTCTTTGGCAATCTAGCTAAGCCTACTTTATGAATGTTGAAGATGAACCAACTCCCTATCCACACTTGGACTCTAGGTGCAACCCTCCCTCTCTATATCAAGCAAAACCTGCAATGTGCTAATCTCAAAAGTAGCAACTCTCAATGCCTCCTCCTTCTCGGCTACCTTAGCCTGGAGACGATGAAATGCCAACTATGGCTTACTGGGCTCATCAGCTGACCCATACTCGAGACTCAAAGTAGAGTGAATGTAGGATCTAGCTTGCACTAGCCTTATGGCTAAATCATCAACCCTACTGCTCACCTTGGCTCGACTAGCCTCTATCATGGCCTTCTCGTCATCTCTCGTCAAGCCCAAGACAGTGAATCTTTGAGTAAGATCTGCCAGCTCACTCTCCAAGCTCGTAACCCGAGATCTCAACTGAATGCACTTAGCCGCTACAGTTGAAGGGATCTGGCCCCTCTATGTGAGCTCTACTTAAAGTGTGGTAAGCTCAGCCTCGTATGTCCTCCCCATCTCATCGAAGTCATCCAAAATGGCATTAAAGGCCTACATGCAGCAATCCCTGTCTCTGATAGCCTCTGTCAAGCACTCTTTCAGGTCCCTAAGAGTACTTTTAACTCTGACCTCAAACTCTAGTATGTAATCCCTCAATATATCAACCGGAAAGTGAGGGTCAAGTGGATTTGGAATCGACAGGTCAACTATAAAACATAGATCCCTAGTAGCTTTCCACTCTCTAAACTCGACAGTAGACCATTCATAATCATCCCCGGGACAAATCTTGTAATCAATAGTTGACCTGCGCTTCTTCCAAAAATCAAAAGTGCGACCTATGACAACTGTGTCAATATCTTGGAGTCCACACTCGCAAGTAATAATAGAAAGATTGCTGAGTTAAGGAACATGCTGGGTGCCCCCAAATTGCCTTATGACCATACCCGAATAGTACCCTATACAACCCCAAATGCCCACCAAAGGGATGCCAAGTAAACCAACACAGTGGGTCTAACCCTGCCACCTAGTAACTCCCCACTTGACTCGCCATACCCAGACAATGGGAACCAAGCCAAACAAATACCTCAACCAAGCAATGGTATCCCCAACAAAAGGAAGATTAAGGGTTATAATGACCTTAACTCTATTCCTCCTCAAGAACCCCATGAGTTATGCCCTAGATGTCACACTCAAATGACTACAGAACCAAAGCTGTAACAAATGCACATAACAGCCAAGCCTACCACTACCCATCTCACGGCAAAAAGATAGAGATCGAATAGTCTCAGAGAGGGAAAAAGGGACAAAGGAAGTGCTATGAGGTAGAGTACTTACCAGAGGTAAAACTTCAAAACTGATAGAAGTCGATTGAGAAGGGAATATTATTGAACCAAAGAAGGCCACCATGAAGGCCTGGCACTAGTAAAAGGTCCAATGCTCCTCTAAGTCCACAAAGTCCTCTTAGTAAGTAGCAGGACATTCACCTAGGCCAAACCAACAAATCAAAAAATCCCAAGGGATGCTACCTCCCAAACCTCTCCTATATCGAGTTAGAATATCCATTACAGGCATCTTCAAGCCTAATAGCTCCACCAATCACTTGCAAAAGCAAGATCAAACCGATGGCTGATAAACCCAACTCACAAGGGTAGGAAGAGAAAGAAAGCGATCATACTCCTCCAAAGTAGGGACCAAGTCCACATCCTCGATGGTGATGCACTCAAAGCATGATCACAACAAGTGACTATGGCCTCCAATAAGTGCCAATCTAGAGGGGTGAGAAATAGTGAAGTGGCATTTCCGAGGAACTACTTGATGTATGCCCGATCCTTGGAAGAGAATGAAGCCCACCATCTCTTAAGCTCCCTCTTCTGAAAAGTCTACCACTAAAGCTTCACAACTGTGTCATAAGACTTGATCCCAAGAGCATCCATGCTCAAATCTAAAAGAATGCAGTGTTCTGATGAACCCAATGAAAATAGGCTATGGCGGTAAGAATACCAGCATTCAACTGTTTTTCTACTTCTTCTTTGATTTTTAGGATAGTCTTGGATTTCATCCTTCAGATAGCTTGCCACGCTTGGGGGCATTCAGATTTGACCGGAATCATATGGACAACAATCTCTGTATCCAGTCCTAGCATATCTTAATAAGACCAGGCAAAGATTTCCTTGAATTCCTTTAACAGAGCTATTAGCTCATCTTTCAAGTCCTTGGGAAAGTTTACCCCGATCTTATGGGTTTTTCCTTCTCACTTTCCTTAACTAGGTTCATCACCTCTGTCTCTTCTATATTGGGCTTGGACCCTTCACTCTCTCTATTCAGAGCTTCTAGGATGTCTTGAGGTAAGTTCGAGACCTCTTCCAATCCTTCAACATTATGATCCAAATCTATTGTCTCATTCACATCATGACAATGTACCCACTTGGGAATCAGAACAAATCCTATAAAGCGGAACATATACAGAGAAACATAAGATAATTTGCACATACATATTCATAGGAAAGCAAATAAAGAGATATACAAGAATTTTCTTGAATAATACGCTGAATATTCCATTAATGGATTATGGGTAGGGGAAAAACAAAGTTCATGCCTAATAATGATAAAAGGGAAATACTCTATTTTATTGTTTCTGGGAAAACAAACTGCGGAAATGAATAGGGAATACAAATAAAGCAGGAAATGACATAAGCATGCAAAAAAAAAAAACTAAATTTTCTATTCTAACCCCCTCGAGCAATGGGGCTTTGATGGTCCAGAGGCCAGCCATCTCGCCTGGCATCCCTGGTTAAATAGTAGAAGTTGGATCATCTTTGGAAGATTTGATAGCATTCATAGAGAACTCTTCGAGACAAAGCCGAATAATGCAAGCTAGATCAAGCTCCTCGTCTTCCATTTCCTTGAAAGGTTCTGGCATAATGACCTTGATTGGAGCCGAAAAAGTGGTCCTAATATGGGGGAATAGACATCCCTGGAATGGCACACTTCCTCTTCTTTTCTCTAAAGCCTTGAAAGAATTCTTCATGAGTGGGTTCATACCCCAGACAAAATTTTCCTTTGTTATCTAAGAGTTCAATTATAGCAGGGCTCCCACGTCCTACGACTCCGAGGCCTTGGCCTAACTTGTACCCAAACTTAAGCATTTCCTTAGCTGCCATCAAAACTGGTGCAGGCTAGCCAAACTCAAGCTCTGAAGCATTATGAATCATGGAAACTAGTTCAAAACTATGGAAGGATGCTTCTGGAAAAGCATTAGCATTGATATAGGGAATAGATGTCTATTGGAAGATAGTCATGGGCTTTTCAGCCATAATGGTGATTAACTAATTCTTAGATATGAAGTGAAGTCTCCGATGGAGGGTGGATGTGACTGCACCTACTACATGTAACCAGGGCCTCCTTAAAAGTAGATTTTATGGAGAATCCACTTTAATCACTTGGAAGTTGACCGTGAAGGATCTTGGGCTGATGATGGCTAGACTAGGCCAAGTAGCTTCTAAAGCCTTTGGGCTAAGAGCCTTGAAGATTCCTTGGATAGCCTTTGGCACTAGAGTATTGAAGCCTTGAATGGCAGGGACTACAGGGGTTCCCTTCTGAACAAATCCTGGAGATGGCTTGGCAATCCCTGGCAAAGATAAGATCAAAAGAGCAAAACCCTCAATGGCTGGCATGGTTTGTTCCTTCTTTGGAGCTAGCACTCCTGAATCCATAGACGATTCTATAATCTCTTCGATAACGACCGAAGTCAGAAGAGCTAGTGTCCTCATCCCTGGAGGAACCATACAAAGGTGCTCTTGTAAGTACTTATCCCAGTCTTTCCTTGATCCTATTGACATAACAATATGGCTAGTTCTTGCTTAGGTACTTAGAGGGCATAGGCTAGTTGCCATGCAATCACTCTTCTACACGACCTTTCTTTCGATCCAGATAATGTCATGGTTGGCCAAACTTTGAATCTGTGCCCTGAGCACTCTATAATCGAATAGGGCATGTCGGTCCCCATTGTCACAAAATGAGCAAATTTCCCAGTCAAATCCTAGGGCTCCTATATTCTCCAAAACAATGTGACTTTCTTTGGCTAGGGCCTGTAACTTGGCTTTCCAAGGGAATAAGAGGGATGAGAAATTTGGGATCCTCCCTTTTATTGTAGAGATAGCATTTATGTTCCCTTCCGAATGAGGAGGCAAGGGGTCGGCCCACCATGTTGTCAAACTGTATTAGCTTGTTATCGATGAGATCTTGGATTCAATGTCTCAGATGCATACATTCTTCCATGGTGTTCCCTTCAGCTCCAAAATGGTGCTCACATTTCTTGGTTAGGTCAAAACCGGGTAAAGGAGGACCGTCTCTAGGTTTCACAAACAGTGGAGTCACTAGCTTCTTCTCCAACAGATTGGCATAAAACTCTACCATAGGGATGGGTAATGAAGAGAATTTATGTGGTTCCCCCTTGTGATATCGAGGTTGATCAAGCCTACACCTCTGATTGAATGCTCGGTGAGGTGTCTAGGCTAGCTAAACTTGTTGCTGATAAGGTCAGGCATTCGGGGCTGTATAATCATAAATGACACCTCTTATGTTGGGGTTTATGCCCTAAAATCCAATTTATTATCATGTCATAAATAATTAAATTGTTTAGTTATATGAGACTATCTATAAATGAACTAATGGGACATTATTTTAGTCCATGAGATGCATAGTATGTGATTTATGTGATTTAGTCAAAGAAGATATAAATCACAAGTTCTTTGTAAACTCAAAATTTTAGTTCGTAGTCGGTGATGAAATTGGCATTTCATCTACGAAAACTATAACATATCAGCTAAAATGATTTGTCTTGATCATGGAAGTAGAGACTTCTAGTTGATATGTTGATATGTTTTAAGAGTTAAGACATATTGAACTGGACCGCTGTAAGATTTATTATTCTCCTAACGACTGTCAAATGAATAATAAATCTCATGACTTCTATTTACATCAACTTTAAATCCTGAGAGAATAATGGACCTAATCATGAGATGCAGGTTGCTTTGATATATCAGGAGTGAGATCTATAAGTTACGATCAAAACCTCAGTATGTTGAGCAGCTACATTTAATGTTGATGGAACATATATTTTCAAGATGGAATTCATAATCTCTTAACGGAGATATAAAATATTCCCTTGAGATAAGTTTAATGGGTTTGGTTATTCAGAGTGTTAGGCCCAACCACTTTAGTAAGGAATTACTAAAGTATATATTTATGAAATTGGATTTCATAAATATATGATGAATAACATAAAGGATTAAACTGGGTACTCAAGAATTAAGATGTAGTAATCTTCAAAGTGGTAGTCAACATTCATGACTTTATATTACTACGAATATTTTAATGAAGGGGTTGTATGTATAATAAAGTTTTGGGATATAATTTATTAATAAGGCCTAGATTGCAATTATATTCTTATAGTAGTATTGAATATAATTAATAGTAACTTTGGACTTGTCAAGAGTTGAAAGAAAGGTCTAGGGCCCATTGGAGCTAGAGTCTTATTTTTTCCCTTTGGTCCCATCTCAAGCCACAAACAAAAGCCCAATTGGGTAGGCCCAAAAGGCTAACCCAATTAGATAATCAGTTATTATTTAATAAGAGTTATTAAATAATGAAACTACCAAAATAGTTTTAACGTACATATGATGAAAAGAAAAGAAATCAGTTTTTCTCCATAAGGAGAAGAAGTTTTTTTCTTTGAGAGTCTATGTACAAAAGACTGATTGAGAGATCACACATCTCGGGTACCATGTGGAATTGAGATGAAGATTAAAGGTATTCTCAAGTCACGGTTTGAAATTCACTGCATCAAGGTACGCATCCTGTTCTTTGTTCTAGAATTCAAGGTTACATGTTATCTTTCATGATTGAAGTAGATCCGTGTTTGTTGCTTCCGCTGTATGTTTTGTATGAGATACAAAATCAGATTTTCCAACATCTTAGTCCTTCAGGAATTTTGTCGATCATGTGAACATCAACTTTCTTTCCATTGCAGTTGGTTGCCTTTTTCACCTGTTGTTCTATCATAGAACTTAGAACCTCGGGATCAACTATTTTCTTGCTTTTAATAACCTCATCAATGCACTCCCCAATAGGAATCAGGCTTACGAAGTGGGTGACTTAGGAATTGATCATCTTCTTGTAGTAAGGAGGTTTAAGGTTATTGATGAACCACATGATCATTTCATCTTTTATCATGGGAGGAAGCACTTGTGCGGCCAACTTGTGCCATTTTTAGGCATACTCACGGAAAGATTCCCTATTTTTCTTTTTTGTCCTCTGAAGAACTGTGGGGTTTGAAGCTATCTTCGTATTGAACCGGTAATACTCTAAGAATGCATTGGCCATCTCTCTCCAGTTGGAGGTCTTTTCCAATCTCACATACCATGTGGCCGTAGGGCTAGTCAAGCTATCAAGGAAAATTTGGCAGAGTAAAAGACGATTGTCTCCATATGGTGCCATCTTCCTACAAAACATGCGTAGATGGGTGCAAGGACTCCAATGCCATCATACTTGACAAACTCGGGTGCCTTGAACTTGGGAGGCATAATGACCTGAGGGAAATTGGTCAAGCTGTCCAAATCGACACTTCCTCAGGCACCAGAGCCCTTTATGATATAGATTTTCTTAATAAGGGTCTCCACTTGACTTTTGACCTAACCGTAACCAGACTCTGAGGTCTTATCATTAGGAGGATTCAATTCTTAGTCTCTCCTTTGTGGGATGAATGGCAATGTGGCTTGGCCTTGATTTGGATTTGGTGGCGGTCGTGCCTCACTTTTAGATTGGGACACAAAGCCCTTCGAAGTGGGACCAAACGAATCTCGGCTCCCTCCTACAACTAGTTGTTACATCATGCACATCGTTTCAGCCATCTGCTCTTTCAGGAGAGTGATCTCATGAGTGTTTTCCTCAATGGGGGAAGGACCACTAGTAGACATCTCTTTAGCACAAGACCTAGTGATGATCATGATGTGATGGTAACTTGGACCGTTTCCTTTGAGCAATATTTTCTCTTTATAATCCTAGAAAGGAAAAGAATGAAATGGGAAATAAATGGGGAACATTTGAAAATTTGACAATCTGGAAACACAAGACAAACACGAAGTTAGTTTAGGTTCTTGCTTATTTAAAATGCACCTATCATTTTTGAAAATATTGGCTTGGACCCTTGATTGGGTTCTTATCATTGTGAGTTTCTATAGTGATGCAGAATTAATGCACAAGCTTGGCAAGTAACCAGAACTTTCATATCATACTTGAAATTGTGGGATGGTCCCTTCTCTTTTGATTACAAAGAAAGTAATTATTTTACAAAACTTTGGCTTTTTATAATGCCCCCAAAACATGGGCTATAGACAATGGCACCAACAGTGGGCCGTTTACATTACAAGGAAATTCAAATTTACAATGAAATGGCTTCATTTTGGATGGCTTTGCCTTCTTGGAGAAGATCTTGAACTTTTGGCGATGTCTTCCTTGGTGTGGAGTTCCGGCTACTTGCCACAAATTTCATCTGTACACATTTATATGACAGAGTCATTAGTGTATGCATGCATGCCCTTGTTGGGCTGGAAACTCTTAGGGACTAGTTATGGTATAATGTGCGAGCAACACGGTTGCTTTTCCCTAGGGGTTAATCACAAATGCTATGTAAACAGGATGGATAGAACTTGAAGTAGAGCACAACTCTTCGACACAAGCAAAAAGGGCAAACCTGGAAACGAAAATTGGAGACTTTCTTCTTGACTTATTTTGAAAGAAATCCTATGAAGGATATCTCCCTAGGCTTGGATGTTCCCTCAGCTTTGGCTCTTCCTAGTCCTCATGGATTTTGATTTAGTCTAGGCCAACTACATGAGACACGGCTTAACTGGTAAGTTGGTCCTATTCTTAGAGGGGACCTCGATCATCTAATCCTTCCCTTCACAGAAGTTGTGGGATATAATGGATCAAGGGGGTCTTTTTAGCATAATCTTGTCCAACCATGGATACAACATAATCTTGTCCAGTAACTATCTAAGGTATACATATCCAGCATTCGCCTTCAACGCTGAGTCCAGGTTCGACCCAATATGAAAGGTGATGTCATGCATTTTGAAATGAAAGGGGAAAGACTTTCCAAGCACAACAAATATATGAGCAGATAAAGGTGCAGTAGAAATTAAATCTAATACCCTAGGTTCACACATGTGAAGGAAAGTTGTAAAGCATGCTTAGGAAAGCAAAAAAGCTTCATAAATACAAAAATACCTCAAAGCCGGTTTTTGGAAAACCATTTGAAAACATTTTTGGAAAATATTTTTGAGTTTTTACAAGGATATAGTAAAAACATTTTTCAAAAGGAAAGCCCCGTAGGCTAATGCCAATTTCAATGTTTTTGAAAGCCAATGTCCAAAGAATAAGATCTTATCAAAAGCTCTAAAGGCTTAACTCTCTAAGTATCCCCAATAGAGTTGCTAGTCTATCGATGCTTTGCGGCAGTTTGACCACCCATCTTGGCGATGCTCATATGGAGGAGGGTTTTACCTCTGGTGTGAGACTAGAAAATGAGTCAATTTTTATTGAGATACCAAAGGTAAGTGAAGTTGCTACCAATCATTGGGTTTTTTCTAAGGTGTTATTGGTCACCTGCCTCTATTTGATTTTATTACCAATCCAAGGCTAAGAAAAATGTCTTTTTTCCTAATCTAATATGGATAAATAAAAAATCATGATTCTTGAGTTCAGAAGTCTGGTTACGTGTGAGGAAGGTGTTAGGCACTCCACAACGTCTGTCCGTAGACAGTCCTTTGTTTTAATAAAATCATAATTTTCAAACATTGGCAATTGAAAGCAAGCTATTGGCATTAGCTTTCAAGACTTTAAATGAATTGGGCTTTAAGGTTTGGTTTCAAAAAGGGTGTGCTCTCAATCGATGCTTCCCTTGTGTTTTTGGAATCGATGTCGAATTTCCACGGCAAAAATTCGATAGCATTTCGCCTTATTAGGACATATGTGATTCTTGTTAGGAACATATGTCAATATTTATATAGTTGGCTAATCCTTTGACGAAACACACTTAACTTGTATTTGGGTAGATCTAGGATGTGTTTGATGCTTCAAGAAACCTTGTTTCAAGTTTAATTGTTAAAATCAAGCAAGTCTGTCAAAGAATCAAGTGAGAAAGTGCTGATTTTTAAAGCTTGATAGCTGCTCAACACCTCTCGACAGCGAGGCTGTCTATCGAGATCTTCAACTATTTCTTATCGTAATCTCGATAGCTTCTCGACGGTTGGTGGATCAATCGAGAAAGCTCTTGTCCCCTCAACACCTCCTCGATCGATCGAGAATTACTGAGCCTTACAAAATTCAGATTTCTAGATCTAATTTTCGGCCCATGCTGACATGTATGTGTAGGGTTTCTTTTCTCACAACCCTAGACTTATATAAGGCTTATTTTAGAGGCCGTCACATAAGAGAATACAGGAGAACGAATGCAAAAGGTGACCAATACTTTATCCTCTCTGAAAGAAGCTACTACGTCTTTGTGCATTAGGGTTCTGTAACCAAGTGCTTCTTGATCTTCATTGTTGATAAGTGAAGAACTTTGCAGCCAACAGTCTTCTTCAAGTTGGAATGTTAGTCACGTACTGGGAGTCGTGCATCTTTGGTTAGTCACGTACTGGGATCCGTGCATCAAAAGAGTGGCATTCATATATTGAAGAGTTCAGAGGTTCTGAAGCGGTAGAAGGTTTATGTTATAAGTTCATCATTGTAGAGTCTAGAAACAAAGGTTTTGTACTAGATCTGAAACTTCTCGTTACTATAGTGGATCGCTTTTCAAGAAGGTTTCCCCCTAGGTTTTTTACTGTGAAACTAGTTTGTTTCATTGGTTTTCCTGGATCATCATATCTTGTCTTATTTATTTTTCTGCTACATGATTTTGACATGATATTGATGTTTGTTTGTTTGTTTTAACAAGTTTTATTCATAATAAATCTAATTAACAACTTGGGTTTAAAACCTGTTAATTCTATCAACTAGGGTCTAAATTTCCCAACAAGTGGTATTAAAGTGAGTTCACTCTGATTGGATTAATTCCCTGAGTGTGATTCTTGACCCCTACTGTCATGGATCGTGAATAATCTCTTTCGATTCCTCCTTTATTTGATAGCACTAATTATACGTACTAGAAAGTTCGTATGAAAATCTTTTTGCAGGCTCTAGGTGAACAGGTATGACAAGCTGTTGATGTTGGCTAGGTTAAGCCGAAGGAAGCGTTAGTGGATTGGGATGATGCAACAATCATAGTGGCAAATTTCAATAGTAGGGCCTTGAATGCTTTGTTTTGTGGGGTGACCAATGAAGAATTCAAGAAAATATCATTTACGAAAGTTGCCAAAGAAGCATGGACCATTCTTGAGACCACCTATAAAGGTACCAAGGCAATAAAGACTGTGAAACTTTAACGACTCACTAGTAGTTTTGAAGAAATAAGGATGAAGGATGATGAGACATTTGATGAGTTCTATGCTAAACTCAAGGATATTGTGAATTCTGGCTTCAACCTTGGAGAATCTATGGCAGAATCCAAAATTGTTAGGAAAATCCTTAGGTCCTTACCTGAAAGATTCCATGCCAAGATCACTGCCATTGAAGACGTAAAGGATATTGATCAAATTCCTTTGACTGAGCTTGTAGGGAATCTCCAAACCTATGAGATGGGATTAGGCTCAATGGGAAAAGGTGGAAAGAGTAAAAACTTGGCTCTTAAGGGTATAGAGGAAGAGATTGAGGACTCTGAAAGTGAAGATGATGATGATGATGAGGATGAGGATCTAACCTTCATAACTAATGAGATTATCAAGCTTCGTCAATTTAGGAAAAAGGATAAGGGCCAAACCTCCTAGGAAATCTAAATCCTCTAGGAAGGGCAAGAATGAGAAAGCCCTCATCCAATGCCATGAGTGCAAAGGTTTTGGTTATATAAGGATAGAATGTCCAAATTACCTCATGAAGGAAAAGACCAAGGAGTCAAAAGATAAAGGGTTAGTTACTACTTAGAGTGATACTGAGAATGACTTTTCTAATGAGTATGCAGATGAATGTAGTCATGTTATGGCCTTTGCTGCCTCAACCGATAAGGTGATTGTGGAGAGTGCTAGTGACAGTAAGGATTCTTCTGATGATGAAGTACCCAAGAAGTTAACCCTATAAGAAGCCTATGATAAGCTATTCACTGAATTCATAAAATCTGAAAAGACTTCTTATCTTTGTAGAAAAGAGCTTAATCAGGTAAAAACTGAGAAAGCTGATCTATTAGTCAAACTAGATGAGACTACAAGGTTAGTTAAGACTCTTATTGTGGAGAACACCTCATTAGAAGAGAATGTTAAGAACCTTGAGGTTTAGCTTAGTCAAGCTAAAACTCAAATAGAGAGGATATCTAGTACAAAGCTTGATGAGGTATTGAGTGCTCAAAAGCCTAGTTTTGATAAGACTAGCTTAGGATATGTTGTTTCCTCTGGCCCCTCCTCTTCCACGGCTTCTAGATCAAGGACTGTCTTTGTGTCCCAATTTGAGAAAGGTGATAAAGGTATGAAATCTAAAACTAATTTGTCTAATTCTAAATCCTCTGTTAGACCTCATGTTTGTCACCATTGTGGTGTTTCTGGACACATTCGTCCTAATTGCTTTAAGTTGTATCTTCATAAGCAATTGTCCAAACGGTTACAGGTTTCCTCTTAAGGACCTACACCTTTGTTTGGAGAGTTATTAAAAGCTTTGAGCCTTTTAACTCAATTTCAGGAGAATTCTAATTCTTCTATGTCCTTTAGTAGACATACTAGGACACACGCATTTTCATCTTCACGATCAAAGACTCATGTTGTATGGGTGAGAAAGGAGCCTAAGACTTAATTGTCTTTTCTGTTTGTCCTCTGCTTTAATTCTTTCTATCTATAGTAGGACTCTTTTTGCTTGATTTCTTATCTATTTTTGGAATCATGCTTTCATACATCTGCATTTTTCTATCATGCCTTCATACATATGCATCTTTCTTTCTACTTTCATGTTGTTTTTCTGTTTTTGTTTGGTTGTTTAGTTTTTATTTTGTTTTATTTTCAAAATAAAAATAAAAAGGAAAAATCATAAAAATACAAAAACAGTGTGTTTGTGTACATTGGTACTTGTGTACCTTGGATGGCCATTGAAACAAAGTTTTCTAAATTTTGTATCTTTTGTAGCTTAGATGAGCATCTCTATGCACAATTAAGCAAGTGAGCTTTGTGGCTCATGTTTGTGATGAGTAAGATTAGGTTATCTCTTATACTTAACACTCATATCACTCTTTTGACAGGAATGACTAAAAAATCCTAAGAGAAAGGCATAAATAACCATCTCACCACTGTTGTCCACCAATCATGAAATGACATATGTATGCTTCGGCATAGAAAAGTACAATGTCAATGACATTTGTGTGCTTTGGCATAGCAAAACTGGAATGTCAAATGCTTAACATAATTGGGTATTTCTTTTCTATCTCTTATATGCCCATGCATGATTTGCTTAAAAAGAAAAATATGCAAAGAAAAATAAAAAGCAAAAAGATCAAAATACTTTATATATGATTGCAAGCGTGTATTCTAGGAGATGTGTGAGTTAAAGTGATTTTCTCATATCTCAAATTGTCATAACATGTATACACTTATGCAATCTTGCGATGTTTTTTAGACACAACATGCAATATTCTTTGCTACTCTTGATACATGTGCAGGTATAATGTGATTTGGTCATCACAAGGTTTTACATGTGTTAATGTATGCTCACTAAACTGTCTTGACTTATTTTTGAAGTATAAAATTGGTTAGACTTGTTTAGTGTGTGTGTGTGTGTGTGTTTTTGGGATATATATGCTTAACATTCTTGTTGAGAGATTTGTTTTTGACATATTTTGCATCTTTCTATTATCTTGTCATCCATAGAATCTTGTTTCATTATATTCATGCATTTATATGGATTTCTTGTGCCCTCTTGATCATCCTTGACCATCTTTATGTCTCTCGGGCGAAACTTTCTAGCTTCTTGTACCCTTTGTCAATCATGACAAAAAATGGGAGAAATTGTGGAGACTTTGTGATTTTTTTTTAGATTCTACATGTTAGGGGGAGAAATACATGCCTCTGTAAGGGGGAGATGTGTTTCATCTTGTTAGGGGGAGTGATTACTTCCTCATTCTTGTACTTTGGGTCTTGTGACCATTTTTGACATACATTATACTTATTTTCTTTATATGTTGATGTATGTTTCTTTCACCTACCCTTACATGTGTTGTTTATTTTCTCTCTTTATGCACATGCTTCTTATTAATTGTATACAATCTATTATTTCTGTTTCACACTAAGATGTCTTAATGAGTTTTTTTTTAAAGTGTTTTAGAAATACAGGTTGTCAAAGTCTACTGGCCATAAACTCTCTTCTTGTAAAGTTTTCCAAAAGTTTATATTAGGATAGATTTTATTGTATTGAACAAGTGAATGTGAGTTGAGTGATTTATGACTTCTCTCATATGTTCATTTGTTTGTTGTGGTTTTGCCACGGATTGCTAAAGGGGGAGATTGTTAGGACATATGTGATTCATGTTAGGAACATATATCAATATTTATGTAGTTGGATAATCCTTTGACAAAACACACTTTACTTGTATTTGGGTAGATCTAGGATGCGTTTAATGCTTCAAGAAACCTTATTTCAAGTTTAAGTGTTAAAACCATGCAAATTTGTCCAAGAATCAAATGAGAAAGTGCTGATTTTTAAAGCTCGATAGCTACTCGACACCTCTCGACAGCTAGGCTATCTATCGAGATCTTCAACTATTTCTTATCGTAATCTCGATAGCTTCTCAACAGTTGGTGGATCGATTGAGAAAGCTTTTGTCCCCTCGACACCTCCTTGATCGATTAAGAATTACTGAGCCTTACGAAATTCAGATTTCCAGATCTAATTTTCAGCCCATGCTAACATGTATGTGTAGGGTTTCTTTTCTTACAACCCTAGACCTATATAAGGCTTATTTTAGAGGCCGTCACATAAGAGAATACAAGGAGAACGAATGCAAAAGGTGACCAATGCTTTATTCTCTCTAAAAGAAGCTACTGCGTCTTTGCGCCTTAGGGTTCTGTAACCAAGTGCTTTTTGATCTTCATTGTTGATAAGTGAAGAACTTTGTAGCCAACAGTCTTCTTCAAGTTGGTATGTTAGTCACGTACTGGGAGCTGTGCATCTTTGGTTAGTCACGTACTGGGATCCGTGCATCAAAAGAGTGGCGTTCATATATTGAAGAGTTCAGAGGTTTTGAAGCGATAGAAGGTTTCTGTTATAAGTTCATCATTGTAGAGTCTAGAAACAAAGGTTTTATGTTGGATTTGAAACTTCTCATTACTATAGTGGATTGCTTTTCAGGAAGGTTTCCCCCTAGGTTTTTTACTATGAAACTAGTTTGTTTCATTGGTTTTCCTGGGTCATCATATCTTATCTTATTTATTTTTCCGCTGCATGATTTTGATATGATATTGACGTTTGTTTGTTTTAACAAGTTTTATTCATAATAAATATAATTAACAACTTGGGTTTAAAACTTGTAAATTCTATCAACCAGGGTCTAAATTTCCCAACAGGCCTTATTTTTATGACAGAATTCCGGCAGCGCTTTACCTCAAGTGCGTTATAGCAAAATGCTATCCTCACCAAGCTTTCCTCGTGAAATACGACAATGAGGATGCCCCATTTTCACAACAAAAATCCAGCAGAGTTTCGCGTTTGGTGCGCTATGGCACACCAGCAGGGTTTCATGCTTGTGTATACGGTGCGTACCAATGCTCATGCTAGTAATTGTTATTATTATCAAAAACTCTTTTTGTGGTTTTTTTTATAGTAATTTACACTACTTTTTTTAGAGGGTATTACATGCTACTTTGTTTCCCAATATCCTAAAAATATTAATTTCACTTTCAAAATGTATCGGTAATTAGTTTCCCTATTTAATCCAATAACCTCATCTCTCATCTACTTTCCCATCATTGTTGATTAATTGAAATTTAATTTAAAATACTTTCTTATACAAATTTAAAATACTTGGTTTATTCAAAATAATGATAATCTTATTGTAGGCACTCGATTTTGCACTCATGATTTAATCAAGGAAGATGACTAGAGTGACCAATCATATACCCAAAATTCATGATTGCATTACACGCATTAATTCATTCATTGAATATCATAAAAATGATTGAGGTTCTAACGGTCGTGACGGTATGCCCGATTTCCAAATCGGACTGTCGGATCGAAAGATATCGCACGATCAAGTTTGCACGATCAACATGCATTGTGTCTAGGTAGAGTCAACCACGCATGATTAATTTAAATTAATTTTGATTGGTTAAACAATTAAAATTAATTAAATAATTTTGTGATTGGTTAATAGTTAGTGTCAAAAATAGGATTGCTTGCATGGGAATAAAGGGGTAATTAGATAACGATAAAATTGTGGATAATCTAGACTTTATCAAGATCTATTTTAGAGTAATTATCTACAAGATAGTTGTTGCTAAAAAGACCTAAATTATCCAGAAAAGAGTTTAAATTTTAGAAAACTAATTAAAAGCGCGTCTAAGTGCAAGTTCTGGCTCAAGAAAACCTAAAAAAGGAGTCCTAAATGCACCCAAACTCGAAAGCGGGATTGGTACCCTTTGGCACTTTTGGAGTGCCGAACAGCACTTCAAAGTGCCAAATGGCACACATTAGGGTTTTGGCCCGAGAGCATTCCAGTGACGTTAAAACACATCCTTTTCAATCTTTTAGCGATAAGGACATGTCCTAGTTCTTATTTTGATCGTCTAAGCTATTTTTTTTAGTCTCCCTGCCTCTATAAATAGAGACTGGATCTCAAAATTTAGCACACTTTTTTAAGCTCTCAGATTTCCTCTCTTTCTGAATCCCCTTCTGATATTCTCTCTCTTACCTTAAAAAGGTTTTGGAGGCTTTAGTCTTAAGAATTTCTTTTTTGTAAGCAAGGATTTTTAGGTTTCAAAGACAATTGCATAAATTTCTTTGAACCCTAAAATATTCTTTCGAGAAAAAGAGTACGTCCATGCAAGAGGTAGCTTTTCTTTACTTCTTCTTCTTCTATCTCTTTTAATTTTATGATGCAAGAATAAATATGCGTTCAGTTTTGATTTTGCAATGCTCATCTCATATGTTGTCAATGTTTTCTTTATTAGAATGTGTTTATGATGTTTTTATTGTTAAGATCTATTTTTTATTTCAAAAATCCACTTGTTATCATATCTTTTCTCAAATCAAAAACTGATTTGCATCTTCATTAGATGTAGATCTGAATTTTTTGTCAATTAAAAAACTGATTTCATCTTCATTAGATGCAGATTTGAATTTTTTTTTTTTTTTTTTTTAACAAAAAACTGGTTTGTATCTTCTTTAGATATAAATCTGAATTTTTTTTTTTAAATCCAAAAAACTGATCTACGTCTATAGATCTTTTTTTTTTTTTTTTTTTTTAACAAAGCAAATTTTGGAAAAAAAAAAAAAAAAGTCATGAGTAGTTCGTTTAGTGCATATAGCATAGGTTTATTTCATGAATAAAGTCCTCTTCTTGTTTATATACGCATATAAAAATAGATCTAATTTTTCCTATATACAAATCTAATATTTTTGTTATAAAACGAATCTGATTCTTTTTAATACAAACCAAAAACCAATTTTTCTAGTTTTCAAAAACAAAACTGATATTTTTTTTTTAAACCAAAAGACTTTGTTTTATTTAATAAACACATATCTGAATTTTTTTTCTCCAAAAACTATTTTTTCTTTTACGTTTACAAAAACATGTCTAATTTTTCTAAACCAAATCAAAATTTTTTTTATCACAACATAGATCTGAATTTTTTAACAAAAAAAAAAAGGATGCATTCATAAATAGACTTATGTGATTTAGTTTTTTATGTGTGCAACATATCATTCATGTCATGCATAAAAGGGGTACATCGGTCATGAAAGTCTAGAAGACCAGACTCTGTTTAGGCAGAATGGGTTCCTAACACCTTCCCATTCCATAACCTAGCCTCCGAATTTAGTGTCTTTGGATAGGTAGACCTAGGCTTTATCTTTATTTTTTTTATTTTTGGTAGATTGTAACTAGGACAAAAAGGCATGTATCTTTAGTAGATTGTAACTAGGACCCAAAGCCATGTAATATTCGATTTTGTACTTTTTTACTCAATCAATGAGAATGGAACAATTCAGTCATGTAAAGTTGTATTTAATTCTTTTTCTTTTTCTTTTTTTGTATAAAAAGTAAGTGGCGACTCCACACCACTTACCCAAAAAGAGAGGCGCCCTAAAAAGGTACCTAAGTCTTTTTTTTTAGAGCACTATGGAATTTTCCCGGTCTCTCACAGTGGCGACTTCACTAGGGATGTCGAGGGCTAAACTTCATATTAGACTTAAGTGACCAGATATGTACCCTTGTTTTGCATGGTCTTGCATGATATTGTTGTTTGTTTGTTTATTTATGTTTGTTGAGATGTTTTATGATATGTTGTTGTATGATATTTTGTTGTATGTATTGTTTGTTAAGAGCTTTCCCTAACTTTCATAGTGTGTGCCATTAAAGCAACAAATATGTATGCACCTCTTTCAACAACATGTGGTGGTAGTAACCATCGATCACCGGTCTTCATTAGATTCGGGTACCCAGTGGCGAACTCACCAACTCATAGCCTAAAGTCACTGGATCATTTCTTGTTGACTGTAAAGGACAGACCATGCCATTTGGATAAACGTAATGTTCATTACATTACAAGTTAGGAGGTGTAATGTCCTAGCTATGGGAAACAATGAAACAACAAACCCACCCTACAATGTAATGACTTAGAACCTACCCTTAGGCTAGTCCATGTTAAAGTTGTATTTCATGTTGTGTGTGTTTGTTTGGTTGATTGATTGATGTGGATGGGGACTTAGCTTTGATTAACCTGACCAAGCCTGTCATTAGGGGAGAATTTGGTCAAGATCTGAAAAAATGCTGCAAAGAGGACCTAAGGCTAACACTCAAGCCAATAGCTCCAGTTCCAAGCCCATCACTCCCATTACGGTACTGAAGCCCATAAGCATAAAAGCTACTCCACTGCTACAACATCATAATCCCATCTTCGGCCTACAAAATAATTTAAGCCACAAGAAGTCTGAAACTCCTAACCATATGGCAGAAGAGGGAGAACATCCGAACACTGAGGAATCCATGAACACTCAAGAGCTACTCAACACCATGGTAGCTAGTCAAATCCAGCTAAAGGAGGACATGAACCTTATGGTGCAACAGTTTCAAAATCTGAAAGTAACCAAGAGGAGAACAAGATTGACCATGATCCACCAACCATGAAGAGTGAGAAAAAGATCAACGAAAGAATGAACAAAATGGAAGAGATGATTAGAAGATCTCGTAAGATGGAAGACCTCATGGACAAGACTCCCTCTCACTTTTCGCTGATGCGAGACTGCCTCCCAAGTTCAAGATACCAATCTTGGATAAGCTTGATGGGACTGATTGCCTAAAGTCCCATCTGAAGATGTATATGGGGCTATGTAGCCCCTAGGTGTGACTGAAAAGTACTTGCTCAAATGTTCCAAAACACTCTAACTGGAGCCGCTCTTAGGTGGTTCCTCAACCTGGATAATGCTAGAGCAAAAAGTTGGGAGGACATCTGCCGAGAGTTTCACAAGCAATACAAATACAACATAGAAGTGAACATAACAAGGAGAAATCTCGAGACCATGAAGCAAGAGCCAAAAGAATCCTTCTCTACTTTCATTACCAAGTTGAGAGCCAAGGCAGCACAGATGATGAATAGGCCAAGTGAAGAAGAACAGTTAGCTATGGTTGTAAAGAATTTATTACCTGTATACCATAAGTACTTGTTTGCACAATACTTTCCTAATTTTAAAGCTATGATTGCTGCTAGAACCTAGATTGAGGATACAATAAACAATGGCACTATAAAAAATGATGACCCACCGAGGTTTAAAAAGAATGTAGGACCTAATTCTAAGGCTACAGAAGTTTCTAATATCCATAAAAATGATCCTTATCAACTAATTGCACCCATTGCACCTGTACAAGTATCACAAGGGCCTAGACTTAGGAAGGAGTTTCATGAGTTGTATATGCCTATCAGCCAAGTGTTTGACAAGCTAAAAGTAAAAGGGTTACTGAAACCCTTAGACACAAGACCAATTCCAAATCCTTTACCCTCAACCACAAGATATGATATGGAATGAAGAAGTACTAGAAACCAAAAATTACTTAACATCTACAAATGGGGAGAGACACTTCAAACCCCAATTAAACAACTCAATACTTATAAATAGGGGGAGACACTTCAAACCCCAATCAAACAACACAATACCTACAAATGGGGGGAGACACTCCAAACCCCAATCAAACTACCAAGTACCTACAAATGGGGAGAGACACTTCAAACCCCAATCAAACTACCAAGCATCTACAAACAAGGAAAGACACTTCGAACCCCAATTAAGGAACCCAACATCCATAAATAGGGGGAGACACTTCAAATCTCAAGATACAAATCCTAATAACCCAACAAAAATTGCCCACATCATAAGGGGGGAGACACTTCAAACCCCCACATTTGGAGACAGACAACCCAGTAGAAGCCTTGAATAAATCTACCCAACAAACACCTGCTAAAGAAGATGAGGTCCTCAAGCAACTACAAAAGACACAAGCCAATATATCCTTATGGGGTTTACTCATGGCCTCATACAAACACCGTTAAAACCTGGTAGACCTTCTTAACCAAATTCAAATCCCTAAAACCATAACTTCCTAAGATTTGAATGCATGATTGGGCCCATAAGTAGGGAACTTACTATTTCCTACTCTGGCAAGGACCTGACAAAGAAATGGAAGCATCACAATGACCCATTACACATTACTATAAATGCCAAGGGAAAGAGGATACCAATGGTTTTAACAGATGAAGGAAGTGCCTTAAACGTGTGCCCTCTAAAGACTGCAAGTTTCTTGGGTCTAAGTATTGAAGACTTTGTGCCTACTGGCCAGCATGTGAAGGCATACGATAACAATAGAAGAAAGGTCTTAGGAACTGTAACATTGGAGCTCACTATAGGGCCAATGATCAAGAAGGTGGAGTTTCAAGTCCTGAACATAGCATCATGCTTCAATATGCTCCTAGAGCGACCGTGGATCCATGACACAGAGGTCGTACCTTCCTTCCTATATCAAAAGGTTTGGTTTCCGCATGAAGGAGCTATTATGACCATATATGGTGATACTTTGACTGTGCCTAAGCCCATTTTTTGTATTGATTCTGAGTAAGAGCCGTTGAACTTGGATGGCTTTAAGATTAAAAGGCCTGGCTTTGAAAGGAGAGAAGAAGTGGAGAAGATCCCGATGGACTTTGCTCCCTACAACAACAACAATGTGGTAGCGATGATGAGAAGAATGAATTACCTTCCAGGGATGAACTTGGGGAGAACTGTGAAGAAGCCTACAATTCAAGTCCCGTTGATTCCTACCACCACACTACCTTTTGTGCTAGGCTATAAGCCCACTGATGATGATTTGTTAATGGAGGTGAGAAAGATGGCCCGAGCCAAAGCTAAAGCAAAGGGACTTCCTTGACCCCCGGAACCCCTAAAGCCCTATACTCCTACATTGAACGAAATGTTTGTCAAAGCTGGAGATAGTCAACGCTATTTGGGATTCCCTGAACCAAGATTTGATCCTGTGATAAGGACAATGGTGCCTAGATTCGAGATACTACTTGATTGCAATAAAAAGCTTCCGGAATTGAAGAAGGAAGGTACAACTTGGGTTCCTACTTATTGGGCTGATTACATGGACCCTGATGCCATGACTATACTCCTTGGAGATGCCATCTGTAATATAGAAGAAGAAGAATATTGGGAGGCTTGCCAGCATGAATTGAAGAGCCCATATGAACTAAGAGCCAATGATATAGATAAAGAAAGAGGAGCAGCCCCTAGTAACAATGATGAAGGAAGTGATGCCAAGAGTGATAGTAGTAGTGACAGCAGCAGCAATGACGGTGGACATAGTGATAAGGACAGCAACAACGATAGTGAGAGCAACAACAGTGAAGACTATGATAGCCAATACAGTGGCAATGATTAGGGTGAACCCCCTAGTGATAGAGAAGATGAAAACGCAGAGCTTTACTATGAAGAATATGATGATGATGTAGACTACTACGATAAAGATATCAAATATGATGCTGAAGTTAACAGGTGGAGTGACACTGATAGTAACCAATACAAGCTAATAAATGTATTAAAAGATGCAAGAGAGGAGGTTGAACAAGCCAATAATATGGACTATGATGATTACCCTTATAGGCGCCCCTCAGATTAAAGCTGTATCACTGATGTTAGCTCAAGCTCTGGTCCTCAATATGACAAGCATGGAAGAGAGATTTCAAAGTTGGGGTTATATTACAATTCAAAACCTGGCTCACTAACCCCACATACTGAAGAAGAGGATGATATAGATGCTAGATTGGTCGCTCTAGACTAAAAACTGATGGTCCACAGTCTTAGAATCCTAACACTTAAGAATACTGGAGATAATAATGAAGGGATGGAAAGAGGCGAGTCAGAGCATCTCCCTCAACACACCTACTTGGGCAAAAAAGGGAAGCACAATTTGTTTGATGAGTGGATGGACAACATAGAGCGCCTGGATGCTTTTATGGCCATCAAGCCCACAAATATGGAGATTGATGATAAAGCCACAGATTATATGGATGAAGATCCCGCAATACTGATGCTGAGGGAAGAAGGAACTTACTAGGAACTGCCTACCATCATTGAAGCCACGACTGAGTTGAAGAATTAGGCATGGGAGGGAGCCGCCCACCCTATAGAGGACTCCATAAAGAAAATCAAGACTGTCCAGTCAATCACTCTTGCCAAGAAGATCAAGACCGTTGAGCTAGTCACCCTCGCCAAAAACATTGTTTCTGTCCCTTTTGAGTCTATTTCTGCTAGTATTTCTATTCTTGTTATGTCTATTTGTGATAGTATTCCAGTTGAATCTGATTTAATTAAGTCTATTGAGTCTATTAAGAACTCTTTTCCTTATAATATGATTACTGATTCTGCTTATTTGTTGGCTTTGAATGTTTTTATTTATGAAATTGGTAAGAAAAGTCTTAATAATAAGGAATTAAAATAAGGACATCTAGAACCCATAAAAGAAGAAACCCAACCCATTAATCTGGAATTGATGATGAACCTAAAAAGATACAAGTGGGCAATACCTTAACCATTTCTAAGAAAGATGCATTAGTGGCACTGCTGACAGAGTTAAAAGAGGTTTTTGCATCGTCATACAAAGACATGCCTGGGATTGATACAGATAGAGTACAGCACTGCATTCCAACAAATCCAACCATGAAGCCGGTCAAGCAGAAATTGAGAAGGATGAAGCTAGAGTGGACTCTCAAGATCAAGGAAGAGGTTGAGAAACAGTACAATGCAGGATTCCTGAGGGTGGTCAACTATCTAGAATGGTTAGCTAATGTGGTTCCAATACCAAAAAATGATGGGAAGGTCAGAATGTATGTAGATTTTTTAGATCTGAATAAGGCTAGCCCAAAAGATGACTTTCGTTTGCCTCACATTGACATCTTGACTGACAACACAGCAGGTCATGCTTTGCTATCATTTATGGACGGATTTTTAGGGTACAATTAGATTAAGATGGCTCTAGAAGATATGGAGAAAACCTCATTTATTACTCAATAGGGGACATATTGCTACAAGGTCATGTCATTTGGCCTTAAAAATGCTGGTGCTACTTACCGACCTGCAGCCACCACTTTGTTGCATGATTTGATCCACAAAGAAGTAGAGGTTTATGTTGATGATATGATAGTCAAGTCCAAGGACCGTGAAGGGCATATACCGGCTTTGAGAAAGTTCTTTGATAGAATCTGGTTCTACAAGTTGCCGTTGAATCCAAAGAAGTGCACTTTCGGGGTCACATCCGAAAAGCTATTGGGGTTTATTGTAAGCTATAAGGGAATAGAAGTCGATCCCGACAAGATCAATGCCATTGTAGAGATGAAGCCTCCAAGAACTGAGAAGGAGATCCAAGAAATTCTAAGGAGGATACAATACATCAGCAAGTTCATAACTCAACTCACCATGACATTTGAACCAATCTTCCGACTGCTCAAGAAGGAAGTTCCTACAGTGTGGAATGAACAATGCCAAGAAGCCTTTGAAAAGATCAAGAATTATTTTATGAAGCCACCAATACTCGTCCCTCGGGTACCTAAAAATCCATTATTATTGTATCTCACAACTACAAATACAATAATGGAGGCTCTACTTGCTCAATACCTAGAGGAGACTAGAAAAGAGAATGCAATTTACTATATCAGCAAGAAAATGCTATCTTATGAGGAAAAGTATTCTCCATTAGAGAAAACATGCATAGCACCTGTATGGGCAACCCATAAACTCAGACATTATACGCTTGCCTACAAGGTCTTGTTGATTGCAAGAATGGATCTTTTGAAGTATTTAATGGAAAAGCCTGTGCAAGATGGGAAGATAGCCAAATGGGTCTTGCTTTTGTCAGAATTTGATATTAAGTATGTAAGTCAAAAATCTGTAAAGGGGAGAGCAATTGCTGATAACTTAGTCCATTGTTCACCAGAAGAGGCTGAAGAAATCCAAGGAGACTTTCCAGATAAAGATATCATGGGGATTAAGTAGAATCATGGAAGATGTACTTTAATGGAGCAACAAATCAAAACGGAAGTGGAATTGGAGTTCTCTTAATATCTCTAAAAGGGAAACACGTCCCATTTTCTGGTAGGCTCAACTTTCCTGCCACCAACAACGCCATTGAATATAAAGCTTGTATCATGGGACTACGAGCAGCCCTACGCCTAGAGGTGAAAGAGTTGGAAGTGTATGGAGACTCAGCCTTGATCATCTCCCAAATTCAAACTAAATAGATCAAAGAAGAAAGGTCGATGCCTTATCATGAATGTCTTCAAAGGTGGGCCTCAAAATTCAGTAAGATCCAATATCAATATGTGCCAATGATGTAGAATCAGATTGCAGATGCTTTAGCAACCATGGCATCCATGATGGACGGACCTAAGGAAGATGAATTTAGGCCAATAGTGGTGGAACAAAAAGAAGAACCAGCTTATTTCATGACAATAGAAGAGGGTGAGGAAAAGAATGGGGAAGGTGAATGGTATTCAAACATCTTACAATACCTTAAGGATGGGACATACCCACCATTTGCAGACAAGAATAACCAACTGAGCATCAGGAGGCTATCTACTAATTACATTATATGTGGTGAAAGGCTTTACAGAAGATCATATGATGGAATTCATATCCTTTGTGTGAATGCCAAGGAAGCACAGAAAATAATTGAAGAGGTTCATGAGTTAAGCTATGGGCCACATATGAATACACACATGCTGTCAAGGAAAATATGAGACAAGGTTATTACTGGACTACTATAGAAGCCAAATGTGTGGCTCATGTTCGAAAATGCCATCAATGCTAAGTCCATGGGGATCTAAAGCACATGCCACCCATGCCATTACATACCATGACATCACCCTGGCCATTCTCTACATAGGGGATAGACATTATTGGAAAGATTCACCCAACAACATCTAATGGCCATGAATTTATACTCGTTCTATTGATTACTTCACTAAATGGGTAGAAGCCGCCTCATACAAGGTTCTGAATTCAAAGAAAATTGCTCAATTCATTCAGACAAATATCATTTGTAGATATGGGGTACCACATGAAATTATCTCTGACAATGGGCTGCATTTCAAGGGAGAAACAGAAAAGCTACTACGATAGTTCAACATTCAACACTATAAATATTCACCTTACCGTCCTCAGACTAATGGAGCGGTTGAGGCTGCTAATAAAAATATAGGGCGAATCTTGAAGAAGAGCACTAAAAATTACAAGGATTAGCACCTGCAATTGCCCTATGCACTATGGGGGTGTAGAACATCAATTCGATCTTCCACAGGAGCCACTCCTTATTCATTGGTGTATGGGATGAAAGTAGTCCTCCCCATTGAAATGGGTGTCTGTCCACTAAGGATAATATTGGAAAGTGAAATCCCTAAAGTAGATTGGTTGCAAAGCAGATATAACCAGTTATGCATGCTAGATGAAAAGAGACTCAAAGCCTTGTATCTTATTCAAGGTTACCAAAGTAGGCTTAGGAAAGCTTTTGACAAGAAAGTAAGAACCAGAGATTTGAGGTTGGGGTAGTGTTGAAAGAGATCTGAGCCCTGGTTCAAGATGCAAACGGGGAGTTCAAGCAAAATTAGGTAGGTCCATACATTATCAAGCAAATATACTCCGAGGGAGCAGTAAAGTCGATGGATTTAGATGCAAACCATTTTGCTAAGCCAACCAACATGGATCAATTGAAGAAATACCACATCTAAGGTGGCAATCTCAAAGCACCATGTCTGAAGTGGTTGTAAATTATGTCATTTCCCTTCCTAGGCTTCATAAAAATAAAATAAAAAATAAAAAATCAAGATAAAAGAAAAGTGAGAAACCTACTAGGTTGAAAACCCAAAAAGGCAGCCTAGACAAAAGTTAAGGCAAATAAAAGAAAATCAATGAACTATGTGATGACCTGATCCTTCTACAAAGGGGGTACATAGGCAACCCTACACCTAAACATAAGAGTTTCACATCAACTTTTAAACTAAACATGTTCAAAGCCAAAAATAAGAAGGTCATTTTGTCTTCAGTCTTTTCTCTTTTGGTTGATCATTGATTTATCCTGTGCTAGCTACCTTGTCATCTTTGTCCCTTCTTTTAAATTCATAGTTGTCATCATCATGTCTTTCCTAGTTGTCTCTAAGAAACTGCTTTCTTATAGCAACCATGTCAGTTTCCTTGTCAACAATCTTGTCCACCAACCAATTAGAGTATTCTGTAGTCATCCTATGAAAGTGAACCTTAACAAAAGACTAATCCACTCGGTTAGCCATCTCTAAGCCCAGCAACATGTTCCTTATAGAAGAAGGATTTGTGTCCATAGGAGTGAAAGGTCTTCTTCTTTTTCCACTGGGCATTCCTTGCTCATATTGGAATTGCCTCAAGAGTCTATCCACCTTATAGAAGGTGGCCCTCCGCAATCCAACAATGAAGATGTGATTCGATCCTAAAGATCGTAGTCGAGGGGGTAGGCACTTCCACCAATAACAGTTCCATCGAATTAAGGCACTGGATTTCTTGTTCAAAAACTTCACCCAGTCACTCTCAGTTTGGCACTCAATTTTAATGACAGTCCTGCTAAAAACCTGCTAGGACCATAATTACCAATTGTAGGCCTAGCAATCATATCCAGTCGTTCCATCAGCCATATCTGTAAAGCTAAGGGACTCCTAAGAAAGTTTTGAGACTCTCCACCATGAAATACAGTGTCCAGTCTTAGAAGAGTTTCTACCAAGATCAGAGAAACAGGACTATCACCATCCTTAATTTGACTCAAAACATTTATGGCTCATGCATCTACAAAACCGTGCCTTCCAAAGCAAAGCAAAAATTCTCCCACAAAGCAAAAAAAATTTCTTGCTTGGATCATAGCCCAGAATAGAGGAAAATTCTTCTATTGTGGGACAGAGTTCAGCAATTTTAAACCAGAACACGTGATCTTCAGAATCCCAGAATTTCACAGCGGCACGAAGGAAGTCCCACAGGATTCATCACTTCATATTTTAAACCAGAACACGTGTACTCTAGCCTATCGAAAGGCATGGAACTATATGTTCCATCAGGATTCATCACTTCATATTGTCATGCCAGAAAATGGGGATAAGTCTCCATGAAAGAACCCGAAAAGCTACCAGCATGGTAAGGAGAGGGAATCTCTTCCTCTCCCTCTCCCTCTTCCTCTCCTTCAGAAGATGGAGCCTGAAAAGTCCAACATGCAAATATTTTCACCTAGCAAAAATATGGAAAAGGAACATACAAGATAAAAATTTGACTTTAGAAGGGAGGGAAATACTGATGTCACAGAAATGTCAGCCAAAAAGCTTTGCAATTGAGTTTGAATAAATTTAGAATAAGTCTCTGGTACTCCTGAAACAACATGGCCAACACAAGCTCGAGTAATCTCTTCATTAGTCAAAAGGTCAACCAACCAGATGGAGGGACAAGGAGGAATCAGAATTGTTTTAGGAAGGTACACATGTTGAACTTGAGGCAACACCCGATCACCAAGATACCAATACCTCCCATGCCCACATTCAAACAATACTTGACGGCTATTCAGCTCCAAAACCCACTCACACTCATCATACTCCTCACTATTGGGGTTTATGCCCTAAAATCCAATTTATTGGCATGTCATAAATAATTAAATTATTTAATTATATGAGACTATTTATAAATGAACTAATGGGACATTATTTTAGTCTATGAGATGCATGGTATATGATTTATGTGATTTAGTCACAAAAGATACAAATCACAAGCTCTTTGTAAACTTAGAATTTTAGTTCGTAGTTGGTGATGAAATTGTGCATTTCATCTACGAATACTATAACATATCAACTAAGATGATTTGTCTTGATCATGAAAGTGGAGACTTCTAGTTGGTATGTTGATATGTTTTAAGAGTTAAGACATATTGAATTGGACCGCTGTGAGATTTATTATTCTCCTAACGACTGTCAAATGAATAATAAATCTCTTGACTTCTATTTGCATCAACTCTAATTCTGAGAGAATAATGAACCTGATCATAAGGTCTAGGTTGCTTTGATATATCAGGAGTGAGATCTAAAGTAACGATCAAAATCTCAGTATGTTGGGTAGCTGCATTTAATGTTGATGGAACATATATTCTCAAGATGGAATTCAGATCTTAACGGAGATATAAAATATTCCCTTGAGATAAGTTTAATGGATTTGGTTATTCAAAGTGTTGGGCCTAACCACTTTAGTAAGGAGTTACTAAAGTATATACTTATGAAATTGGATTTCATAAATATATGATGAACAACTTAAATGATTAAATCAGGTACTCAAGGATTAAGATGTAGTAATCTTCAAAGTGGCAGTCAACTTTCATGACTTTGTATTACTACGAATATTTTAATGAAAGGATTGTATGTATAATAAAGTTTTGGGATATAATTTATTAATAAGGCATAGAGTGCAATTTTATTTATATAGAGGTATTGAATATAATTAATGGCAACTTTGAACTTGTCAAGAATTGACAGAAAAGCTCAAAGGCCCATTGGAGCTAAAGTCTTATTTGTTCCCTTTTGGTCCCATTCTAAGCCACATACTAAAGCCCAATTGGAATGGCCCAAAAGGCTAATCTAATTAGATAATCAGTCATATATAAGAAGAGAAACATACAGAATTTCATAAGGGGTCTTCATTAATGTTGGGAAATATAGACCCCGGTTGATAGAATTAACAAGTTTTAAACCCAAGTTGTTAATTAGATTTATTATGAACAAACCTTGTTAAAACAAACAAACATCAATATCATGTCAATAATGAATGCAGCGGAAAAGTAAATAAGACAAGATATGATGACCCAGGAAAACCAATGAAACCAACCAGTTTCACAGTAAAAAACCTGGGGGGAAACCTTCCCGAAAAGCAATCCACTATAGAAAAGAGAAGTTTCAGATCTAGTACAAAACTTTTGTCCCTAGACTCTACAATCCCCGTAGATGAACTCACAGCAGAAACCTTCTACCGCTTCAGAACCTCTGAACTCTTCAATATATGAACGCCACCCTTTTTGTTGCACGGATCCCAATACGTGACTCACTCACTAACTTGAGAAAGAAGAATGTTGGCTGCAAAGTTCTTCACTTCATCAACAATGAAGATCAAGAAGCACTTGGTTACAAAACCCTAAGGCGCAAAAACGCAGTAGCTTCTTTCAGAGAGAATAAGGCATCAATCACCTTTTTGCATATGTTCTCCTTGTATTCTCTCATTCTCTTATGTGATGGCCTTTAAAATAAGCATTATATAAGTCTAGGGTTGTGAGAAAAGAAACCCTACTCAAATACATAAGCCTGGCCCAAAAATCAAAAGGCTGAAAATTCTGATTTCCCGTAACCTCGATCGATCGAGAGGTGTCGAGGAGGTGTCGAGGTTTAATGAATCTCAACAGATAGCAGCTATCGAGGAGGTGTCGAGAAGGTGTCGAGGAGACAGAAACTTTCTTGATCGATAGACCAGCCATCGAGATTGCGATAAGAATCAGCTGAAGAGCTCGACAGATAGCCAGGTGTCGAGGTAGCTATCGAGCAGGTGTCGAGATTTAAAAACCTTGCACTTCAGCTTGCTTTCTCTTGGACAGACTTGATGACTTCAACACTTGACCTTGAAACATTGTTTCTTGAAGTATTAAAAACACCTAGAACTACCCAATTACAAGTAGAGTGTGTTTTGTCAAAGGATTAGCCAATTTACATAACTAAGTGACATATGTTCTTAATCAAGTTAAAACATATATGTCCTAACAATCTCCCCCTTTGGCAATCCGTGACAAAACCACAACAAACAAATGAGCATATGAGAGAAGTCATAAATCACTCAACTCATATTCACTTGTTGAATACAATAAAACCTATCTTAACACAAACTCTTGAAAAACTTTGCAAGAAGAGAGCTTATGATAAGTAGACTTTGACAACCTGTATTTCTAAAACACTTTAAACAAAACTCATCAAGGCATCTTGTGTGAAACAGAAATAAATAGATTGCATACAAGTATAAAGAACATGTGTATAAAGATAGAAAAGAAACAACACATGTAGAGATAGATGAAAGAAACATACATCAGCATATAAAGAAGATAAGCACAATGTATGTAAACATGGTCACAAGACCCAAGGTACAAGAAGAAGGAAGTAAACACTCCCACTAACAAGATGAAACACATCTCCCCCTTACAAAGGAATGTATTTCTCCCCCTAACTTGTAGAATCTTAAACAGAAACCACTAAAGTTTCCACAATTTCTCCCCCTTTTTGTCATGATTGACAAAGGGTGCATGAAGCTAGAAAGCTTAACCCGAGAAACATAAAGATGATCAAGGATGATCAAGGGGGTACAAAGAAATCCATATAAATGCATGAATGTAATGAACCAAGATGCTATGGATGACAAGATAATAGAAAGATGCAAAACATGTGAAAAACAAGAAAAATGTTAAGCACATAAAACCCAAAACACACACACACACTAAACAAGTCTAACCAATTTTATATTTCAAAAACAAGTCAAGACAGTTTAGTGAGCATACATTAGCACATGTAAAACCTTTGTGATGGCCAAATCACATTGTACCTGCACATGTATCAAAAGTAGCAAAGAATATTGCGTGTTGTGTGTGAAAAACATCGCAAGATTGCATATGTGTATACATGTTATGACGATCTGAGATATGAGAAAATAACTTTTAACTCACACATAATCATAACTGTTTGATGAGGACTATCACCTTCGAGGTACATCCTATAACTCCCACATCTCCTAGAATACACGCTTGCAACCATATTTAAAGCATTTTTAATCTTTTTGCTTTTTATTTTCTTTGCATGTTTTCTTTTATTTTAGCATATCATACATGGGTATATAAAAGAGAGAAAAGAAATACCCAAGATGTTAAGCATTTGACATCGCACTTTTGCTATGCCGAAGCATACGAATGTCTTTGACACTGCACTTTTGCTATGCCGAAGCATACAGGTGTCATATTATGATTGGCGGGCAACAGTGGTGAGATGGTTATTTATGCCTTTCTCTTAGGATTTTCTAGTCCTACCCGTCAAAAAGAGTGATATGAGTGTTAAGTTTTAAAAGATAACCTAATCTTACTCATCACAAACAAAAGCCACAAAGCTCACTTGCTTAGTTGTGCATAGAGATGCTCATCTAAGCTATAAGAGATACAAAGTTTAGAAAACTTTGTTTCATTTGCCATCCAAGGTACACAACTACCAAAGTACACAAACACACAATGTTTTTGTATTTTTCTGATTTTTCCTTTTTATTTTTATTTTGAAAACAAAACCAAATAAAAACTAAACAACCAAACAAAAACAGATAAACAACATGTATGCATGAAAGAAAGATGCATATGCATGAAAACATGATAGAAATATGCAAATGCATGAAAGCATGATTCCAAAAGTAGATAAGAAATCAAGCAAAAAGTCCTACTTTAGATAGAAAGAATCAAAGCAAAGGACAAACAGAAAAGACAATTAAGTCTTAGGCTCCTTTCTCACCCACACAGCACGAGTCTTTGGCCGTGAAGATGAAAAGGCACGTGTCCTAGTATGTCTACTAAAGGACATTGAAGAATTAGAATTCTCCTGAAATTGAGTTAAAAAGCTCAAGACTTTTAATAACTCTCCAAACAAATGTGTAGGTCCTTGAGAGGAAACCTGTGACCGTTTGGACAATTGTTTATAAGGATACAACTTAAAGCAATTAGGACGAATGTGTCCAGCAACACCACAATGGTGACAAACATGAGGTCTAACAAAGGATTTAGAATTAACCAGAATAGTTTTGGATTTAATACCTTTATTACCTTTCTCAGATTGTGGCATAAAGACAGTCCTTGTTCCAGAAGCCGTGGAAGAGGAAGGGCTGGAGGAAACAGCATATCTTAAGCCAGTCTTATCAGAGGCTTCCTGAAGGGTCATCTTCTTAGGTACTTCATCATCAGAAGAATCCTCACTGTCACTAGCACTCTCCACAATCACCTTATCGGTTGTGGCAGCAAAGGCCATAACTTGACGACATTCATCCACAAACTCATCAGAAGAGTCATCCTCAGTATCACTCCAGGTAGCAACCAACCCTTTATCTTTTGACTCCTTGGCCTTTTCCTTCATGAGGTAGTTTGGGCACTCTATCCTTATATGACCAAAACCTTTGCACTCATGACATTGAATAAGGGGTTTTCATTCTTGCCCTTCCTAGAGGATTTAGATTTCCTAGGAGGTTTGCCCTTATCCTTTTTCCTGAACTGAAGAAGCTTGATAATCCCATCAGTTATGAATGATAGATCCTCATCCTCATCATCATCTTTATCTTCATCTTCGGTTTCAGAGTCCTCAATCTCTTCCTCTATACCCTTAAGATCCAAGTTTTTACTCTTTCCATCTTTTCCCATTGAGCTTAATCCCATCTCATAGGTTTGAAGGTTCCCTACAAGCTCAGTCAAAGAAATTTGATCAATGTCCTTGACTTCTTCAATGGCAGTGATCTTAGCATGGAATCTTTCAGGTAAGGACCTAAGGATTTTTCTAACAATTTTGGATTCTGCAATACATTCTCCAAGGTTGAAAGCAGAATTCACAATATCCTTGAGTTTGGCATAGAACTCATCAAAGGTCTCATCCTCCTCCATCCTTATTTCTTCAAAACTACTAGTGAGTTGTTGAAGCTTCACAGTCTTTACTGCCTTGATACCTTCATAGGTGGTCTCAAGAATGGTCCATGCTTCCTTGGCAACTTCAGTGGATGAAATTTGCTTGAATTCTTCATTAGTCACCCCACAAAACAAAGCATTCAAGGCCCTACTATTGAAATTTGCAGCTACAATTGTTGCATCATCCCAATCCACAGGTGCTTCCCTCGGCTTAATCCAGCCAACTTCAATAGCTTGCCATACCTGTTCACCTAGAGCCTGCAAGAACACTTTCATACGAACTTTCCAGTACACATAATTAGTTCCATCAAATAAATGAGGTATAAATAAATATTGTCCTCTATCCATGACAACAGGGGTCAATGGATCACACTCAGGAAATTAATCCAATCAGAGTGAACCCGCTCTGATACCACTTGTTGGGAAATATAGACCCCGGTTGATAGAATTAATAAGTTTTAAACCCAAGTTGTTAATTAGATTTATTATGAACAAACCTTGTTAAAACAAACAAACATCAATATCATGTCAATAATGAATGCAGCGGAAAACTAAATAAAACAAGATATGATGACCCAGAAAAACTAATGAAACCAACCAGTTTCACAGTAAAAAACCTGGGGGGAAACCTTCCCGAAAAGCAATCCACTATAGAAAAGAGAAGTTTCAGATATAGTACAAAACCTTTGTCCCTAGACTCTACAATCCCTGTAGATGAACTCACAGCAGAAACCTTCTACCGCTTCAGAACCTCTGAACTCTTCAATATATGAACGCCACCCTTTTTGTTGCACAGATCCCAATACGTGACTCACTCACCAACTTGAGAAAGAAGAATGTTGGCTGCAAAGTTCTTCACTTCATCAACAATGACGATCAAGAAGCACTTGGTTACAAAACCCTAAGGCGCAAAAACGCAGTAGCTTCTTTCAGAGAGAATAAGGCATCAATCACCTTTTTGCATATGTTCTCTTTGTATTCTCTCATTCTCTTATGTGACGGCATTTAAAATAAGCCTTATATAAGTCTAGGGTTGTGAGAAAAGAAACCCTACTCAAATACATAAGCCTGGCCCAAAAATCAAAAAGCTGAAAATTCTGATTTCCCGTAACCTCGATCGATCGAGAGGTGTCGAGAAGGTGTCGAGGTTTAATGAATCTCAACAGATAGCAGCTATCGAGGAGGTGTCGAGAAGGTGTCGAGGAGACAGAAACTTTCTCGATCGATCGACCAGCTATCGAGATTGCGATAAGAATCAGCTGAAGAACTCGACAGATAGCCAGGTGTCGAGGTAGCTATCGAGCAGGTGTCAAGATTTAAAAACCTTGCACTTCAGCTTGCTTTCTCTTGGACAGACTTGATGACTTCAACACTTGACCTTGAAACATTGTTTCTTGAAGTATTAAAAACACCTAGAACTACCCAATTACAAGTAGAGTGCGTTTTGTCAAAGGATTAGCCAATTTACATAACTAAGTGACATATGTTCTTAATCAAGTTAAAACATATATGTCCTAACAATTACGATCATATAAGAAATGAAATGGTGTATATGTGAGGGTAAGCCACTCCCTTATTCTCCCATTAGAAACTAATTGAGAGACCACACTTCTTTGGGATAAAGTGGAATTGGAGTGAAGATTAAAAGTGTTCCCAAGTACTTCTAATCTTTTGTTTTGAATTTCACTGCACCAAGGTACGCTTTCTTGTTCTTAAACTCTGAAGCTTACATAGTACATGTTATCAATTGCAAATGAAATAGATCCATTAATTTTCCACTGCGTATGCTTTGTATGCGATACAAACATGTATTTTTCCAACACTCACATCTAACCCAAGGATTTAAACACATCTGAAAAATCACCAAAGAACCTAGAATGAGAAAAAGACCAAGCCATAATCAAACACAAAAGATCCTACACACAAAAAGAGAAGGACTCACATCATCAATAGTCAAATTGTCAATCACCATACGTTAAATCTCCAAAGAACGCCTGGAGGGTGTTGACAAACGTTATTTAGGCAACCAACGGAGAAATCTAGGATAAATGTTATTAACCTCCTCCCGAATTTCAGGACCAACTCCAAAGTACTCATACATCCAAACCTGAAAATTTCACAACACCATTACAATCTAGCCAAAATAACTTTCCAAAACCCACACATAGCCAAAAATTCTAAACCTCACCTGCCAGACAAATGGAGCACCACCTAAGCTTGAGAGATTGCACCTGGAAAGTTGCGTCATGAAGTGCAAAAGGGTAGCATAAGCCATACCACCCCAGTCATAATTCTTGATTTGTTCAATATTTCTCAAGCTCCACAAATAGCGCAGGTTCACAATACGGCCTAGATCTGGGCACAAGAAAGTCCCAATGAAGAGAAGCATGAACATGCGAGGACTCATTGCCACAGTATCACATTTTGCAATGTTATCATATAGCCACATCAAAGGGACATTTTTACTCCTCATTTTTGAAGACACTACGCCTAAATGTTTCTTGATTTCCTTTGGAGTAAGGGAGTCATTGACACGGATTCTTTCACCACCCAACCTCAAGCCAGTGATGACAAAAAAGTCGTAAGGTGTTAACATCACCTCACCAATGCCCGAAAAATGGAAGGTACACGTGGTATCCCAAAAGCGCTCCAACAGGGAAATGAGTAATTAGAGGTCCTTGTATTTATAAGTCTCCTGATTAATAAACCTTCAAAGAAAGTACCAAAGCCCACATCATTGATGATATTCCTAATGTTAGGAGACAATGCTTCCTAAATGCCCTTCAACATTTAGAGACTACCTCGACTCTTAAGGCTCTGCAACACAAAAATTTAGCTAATCATTCCATGCCAAAAAATCTTATTCCATACCAACAAAAAATCTTATTCCATACCAACAAAAATTTTCCATGACCAAAAAATCATACACCTAAAAAATTTTGTCCCACCAAAAAATCAATGTCCCATCAAAATTTTACCATGACCATCGACAACAAAATTTTCGTGTCCAAAATCACAACAAAAATATTTTTTCCTAAATGTCCATGACCATCAAAAATTCATACATGTCCATGCACAACCAAAAAATCCAAACATGTCCAAAAGCATAACCACAATTTTTCCATGATCTAACATCACATACCCAACAAAAATTTTTCCATAGCCACAATTTCATGCTCATAAATTTATTCCATATCCACAAAAATTTTTCGGACCCACAAATTTATCCATACTCATACCCACAAAATTTTGCCATGATTCATGAAATCAAATTTACACATACCAACAAAATTTCCCACATGCATCATGAATATATTCATACAAGCCTACAATACAAATTTTTTACAATGTCAATGCCCACAAAATCCAAGCCAAAATTCATCCAACAACATCACAAATTACCAACATTGCCAAAATTCCATAAGCCACCAACATTGTCCAAATTACACGATGACCAAAAATACAACCCTTCCAAAATGTTCCAAAACCAAGATTACAACACGATCAATCATACAATGCCCCAAATTCCAACTAGATCACACAATAAAATGACAATGTCTCACCATCAAACTTTCAATGAAACATGAAACAATATTTTGCCAAACAAAGAAACCAAAGAAAAAAAAACTCACCTTGATGTCCATGTGAGAATATGGAGCATGGGTCTTGGGGTCTTGAAGGAGCCCCTCCTCATCATTCCATTCAAATGATGGATGATATTTCTTGCCATGAGAAGTAAGAAAAGAGGGTCCAATGGAAGAAGATGACATTTTGATGCAAAGAAAATATGGGTTTAAAAATGGGTTTTGCCAAAAATGGGTGTGTAGCAAAAGTGCTTAAGAACACAAGGATCTAAAAAAATATTAAGGGAGATGAGTGAAGGAAGGTTGAGAAGCTTAAAAAAGCGTTTTTTTTTTTTTTTTTTTTTTTTTTTTTTTGAAAAGAAATGGTGAGGTGAAGAAGAAAAGTCAAGTGGAAGAAGAAGATGAATAGCGTTAATAGTGAAAGAAAGGTGGAGGAAGGAGAAAGCAAAAAAGAAAAAAAGGAGACAAGAAAAGTGGGAGACCAAAATTTGGCCCCCACACTTAAAACTTAGCAAGTTGTTGAGTCAAACTAAGTTGACTCAGTCAACTCCCGAAAAAAAATCTTTTTCTTTTTCTTCTTTTCCTTTTCTTCTCTTCTTCTAAAAAAAATCATGAAAAGAGAAGGGTTATATCAATTTCCAAAAAAAAAAAAAAGACGAAGAAAATTCTTGGAGCGGATTTAGAATAAAAGATTCACTTTTGAATTCCAAATTTTCAAATTCCAAAATTTCAAAGTTTCAATTCAAAATTGAAAGCTCGAAAATGTGTTGAAAACACAAGAGCTGTTTAGACTTTCAAATAAAAGTTACGGCTCGATTGATTTTACACTAACTTAATACTAAGTGTGGAATAGTGTAAAAGTGAGCGGATAAACAAACAAGCTACTCTAATTCATAATCAAAGCAACACAGCAGTAAAATGAAAAGTAAAAGAGTAGGGAAGACAGATGCAAACACAAGCTTACACGCCGATGTATTATCGAAGAGGAAACCGAAGAACTAAACGAAAAACCTCTCCGCGGCCCTCCAAACGGTAATCAATCCACTAGACAATCAGTTGGGATACATGGGTTAGCAAGAGACCCTCTAAGCCTAATCTACCCGATGTACCTAAGCCCTCCAAGCTCCTACTCCAACAAGGCTTCTCAGAACCGTGTCTTGTCTAGCTCTCCAGATCCCGCAACAAGCTCCATGTTGCATCTGCTATCTTTGGCTTCTTTCAATACTTCCCAGCAGCACCAAAACTTCACTTGACACTCTGAAAGGGTGTGGTAAGTGTTTGGGCTATTAACCTCTCAATGGTATAGAAATGGAGAGGTAGGAGTTGAGGAAATTCCACAAACAAATGTGTAGAGGATTGTGGGTATAACAATCTCTAACTCTCAAGGTGTTCGGCTAGGGTTTTCTCTCAGAAGCACTCCTCAACATTTGTGGGTAATGTGGGTATAAATAGTGTAAGCACAGAAAGTGTGTATCAGAATGGACAAGCTGGCAAAACAGAATATCTCGCAGTTGTCTCGCGGGAAGGACTTACCCGCGAGATACTCATGAGACACAATTGTCTCCATCCTGGCCTAACTCTTCACATTCCAGCATGTGCAAGGCATATAAGTCACTTTGCAGGATGCTTAGTCGCGAGCTACCCGCAAAAACTCTTCAGTCTTCAATTGCTTGAGTCTTCACACTCTCTCTCTCTATCACACAACCCTTACAATCAAATCCCATAATAAATACAGGGTACAAAAGATTGAACAATAATTACAATCACATTTGGTACAGAATAAAAGCCAACAAAAACACATTGTTGTAAATAACAACTTTACGATCTCCCCCTTTAGCTATTCTGTGACAAAACCCCTAAAATAGACTCTAGACTTAAACGTGAGTTTAGGAACAGTGGCAAAACTCACTCACATCCAATCTAGAAGTTGTGAAGCACTTGCACGTATATACCTGTTACCTGAAATACTTGCACACAAACAAAACTCTCATTAAACTTATGACAAGTTGAGCATAAGGTACATACATGAGCAAGTAAAGTGTGATCAAGTTTGTAAACATTATTAAACATGTAAGCATATCTTGATTAAATAAAAACAGTCATCAAAGAATGACTACAATGAACATTTAACAAGTAAATGCTCATCCGAACACGCAATGCAATTAAGAACAATCCAAAGGATCAATTGCATGTCCAACACTCAACTAATGCAAAATATATGAAGTATTTGCATCTAGGATACAAGATCCTACTAGGGCACAAGAGTGTGGTACTTAAGACATATTAGCAATATCTTAAAAGTACAAAAAAAAGCTACAAAGCATAGAAATAATCACAAATACTGAAAATAAACTGAAATTAAAAACAAAGTATTTAAAGCTTTAAACAAAAGCAGTAACAGTAAAAACTGTAAACAAAAATGACTTCTAGCTTCTCCTCCCCCTATCACTACACTCCCCCTATCAATGACACCATCTCCTCCTTTTTATCATGGACACCATCTCCCCCTTTTTGTCATGGAATAGCTAGTCTCCATTTTCTTCTAGCTTCCTTTGAATTTCGTCCATCTGAGTTTGGAGAGATGTGAACTTTGTATCAAAGCGAATGTGCTGGGAGTACATGATAGTAGATAGTCCGAAAATCTTGGTATTAATCTCTTGAAGTGCAGCCATGATGTTTTCTAATTGTTCATCAAAGGCATGGCGGTATAACTTGAGCTTCCCGGAGTTGCATGAATTTCTTGCGTGGTATTCTTCTTGGTGTGACTCATACTTGCATAAAGAGTACGAATGTTAATTGGACTTGGCCTTGGGTATGGACGCTATCTTCTGAGGGATGGACACCTTTGAGCTTCAAGATCCTTGAGATAAGGCGACAGAAAGGAATACAATTCCTTGAAGCAGTCCAGTCAACCGTTTTGGCCAAGATGTGGAAAATATGAGAACACACATCAATCTCTTTGTCAGTGATCAAATCATGTAAGAATAATGCTCAACCGAGATTCACATACCCGGTGCTGGACAAAGGATAGAGATTGCTACACATGATCATTGTGAGCAATCTCAATCCTGGGGAAAGGGATGGCACACTAATTGATTTCTTATTGGAGGAGAATTCCAAATTAGCTCCTAAAGCTTCTTTAAGAACCTCTTCATCTGGATTTAGCTCATCATATACCAGTGGTATGGGGAGTATTGGCTGGTTAATGTGTAAGATTTCCACCAAATAAACCGGTGTTACTAAGAAACGCTTTCCTCTAACCTAACATTTTAACTCTTCTCCGTCAACAATGGCATTAGCATAGAACTCTTTTACCATGTTCTCGTATGCATCCTCAAGAGTTGAAAGTAGAAAGTTCCAATCTTTTGTGGCAAGCCATATTGGAATATTAGTTTCACGGAGAGATGGTTGGTCAACGGCCCTTTCAACCAGCAATGGAGTATCTCGAAAATAGGTCGAATAAGTCTGAAATGTAGCATAAGATCTGAACAATTCAGGATCGTACACTTCTGTTGAAAAATGAGTCCTCTTTGACCTTGGTGACGAGTCATCAACATCAATTACCGGCTCTTTCCCTTTGCTGCTACCTCCTTTTATAGCTGAGCGCTTAAATGGTGACATCTACACAAATGAACATAGAGCAGACTAGAAACATGGGCAAAAACACAAAACAGAACACAAAACTTGATTAGATTCAAGTTAGTTCCAAAACAAAGGTAAAACAGCCTAAAACAGTGCATAAATAACTCAAAACAACATCCTAAAACAATTAAACCAAGTAATCATAGACACAATGCATGAAATTACGTAGGTGTGCATGTGTATGCATATGTGTGCATGTGCTGATGCATGAGGATGCAACATGAGATGCATGAGGTGTGCCTATAGGGTGCCTAGGTGTGTGCATGGCATGGCATTGAGGCACAAAATGGAAAAAGTGTGTAAAACACACAACCATTGACCAAAACAAAGTAAACATGATCATTCGAGACCAAAATCAAATATTGGAACTCAGTTGAGTCCAATTCAACACAAAAATGTCATTCGGACATTCTGTCAAACACCTAACATGCACAATAGATAAGAATAATGCATGAACAGTTGGAAAATCTGGTTTTGTATCTCATACAAAACACACAATGGTAGCAACAAACACGGATCTACTTCAATCATGAAAGATAACATGTAACCTTGAATTCTAGAACAAAGAACATGATGCGTACCTTGATGCAGTGAATTTCAAAACCATGACTTGAGAATACCTTTAATCTTCATTGCAATTCCACATGGTGCCCAAAATGTGTGGTCTCTCAATCAGTCTTTTGTACATAGACTCTCAAAGAAAAATCCTTCTTCTTTGCCTTGTGGAGAAAAACTGATTTCTTTTCTTTTTTTTATCATACGTACATTAAAACTACTCAAGTAGTTTCTTTATTTAATAATTCATATTAAATAATAACTGATTGTCTAATTGGGTTAGCCTTTTGGGCCTACCTAATTGGGCTTTAGTCTGTGGCTTCAGATGAGACCAAAGGGAACAAATAAGACTCTAGTTTCAATGGACCTTGGACTTTTCTGTCAACTCTTGACAAGTCCAAAGTTACCTTTAATTATATCCAATACCACTATAAGAATATAATTACACTCTAGGCCTTATTAGTAAATTATATCCCAAAACTTTATTATACATGCAACCCCTTCATTAAAATATTCGTAGTAATACAAAGTCATGAATGTAGACTGCCACTTTGAAGATTACTACATCTTAATCCTTGAGTACCCGGTTTAATCATTTATGTTATTCATCATATATTTATGAAATCCAATTTCATAAATATATACTTTAGTAACTTCTTACTAAAGTGGTTGGGCCCAACACTCTAAATAACCAAACCCATTAAATTTATTTCAGATGAATATTTTATATCTCCGTTAAGAGATTATGAATTCTATCCTGAGAATATATGTTTCATCAACACTAAATGTGGCTGCCCAACATACTAAGGTTTTGACCGTAACTTATAGATCTTACTCCTGATATATCAAAACAACCTACATCTCATGATCAGGTCCATTATTCTCTCAGGATTTAGAGTTGATGTAAATAGAAGTCGTAAGATTTATTATTCATTTGACAGTCGTTAAGAGAATAATAAATCTCACAGCGGTCCAGTTCAATATATTTTAACTCTTAAAACATATCAATATATCAACTAGAAGTCTCCACTTCCATGATCAAGATAAATCATCTTAGTTGATATGTTATAGTCTTCGCAGATAAAATGCCCAATTTCATCACCGACTACGAACTAAAATTCTGAGTTTACAAAGAACTTGTGATTTATATCTTCTGTAACTTTTCACATAAATCACATACTATGCATCTCATGAACTAAGATAATGTCCCATTAGTTCATTAATAAATAGTCTTATATAATTAAACAATTTAATTATTTGTGATATGCCAATAAATTGGATTTTAGGGCATAAATCCCAACAATCTCCCACTTGCCCTCAAAGACAATTTATCATATATCCTACACTTATCTCCCTTTAGAGTAATTCATAATCACTCTAAGGCAAGGTTTGGAAACAAGTTTTAGCCAGATTTATTGCATAAATTATCTTTTCTACTACTACTTTTCACGTACTCATATCTCTCTAATGAGATAATACTTACGCTTAATGTATATCTTCACCACCTAGGATGAACACATATTTTGAAGTCCAACTTCATGATTCACAATCAAACTACAAATCAATATTTGTACATCCAATATCTATCAAAACCTCACTTTTGTGGACAAGCATATAATCCCTCATTCTCCTTAAATATTTAAGTATATGCTTTACTCCCACTAAATTAAGTGATCTTTGATTCAATTGATATTTGCTTACCATGCCCATCGCAAAATAGACATTTAGCATAGTATATAGCATAGCATAAAGACTTCCTATTAATTTAATATAAGGAATCGTCTTAATATGCTCTTTCTTTTATATGTCTTAGGACTATAGTCCTATATAAAGAAACTTCAAACTTAAAAGGAAAGAATCCTTTCTTGAAATATTACATGCTATACTTGGCTAGGATCTAATCTACTTAAGAAGTTTGAGATAGACCCAACATCCTAATTCAAAGTTTAATTCTTAGGATATGACCAGTCTTTCCCAAGTGCTTTATATCATACTGGACTAGACAACGAAAAACTCTATTGATGACAATAACTCTACATCATCCTAAATGATTAGAATGTCATCAACATACATTAAGAGATTTATTATTCTATATAGCTCTACACACTTAAGGCCTTTTAATACTTGATCAAAATCAAATAATTTAATTGCTTGATCAAAGATGATATTTATGACCTAGATGCTTGCATTAGTCCATAAATGGACTTTAAGCAACTTGCATGCTAATCACCACTGGTTCTTTGCTATGAACAAGTCTAGTTACATCATATAGATGCCTTCCTCAAGATTGCTACTAAAAGAAGCTTTCTTGATATCCATTACCATATTTCATCCAAATGAAATATAATGAATAAGAAAATCTAGATAGAGTCAAACTTGACTATTGGTGAAAAAATCTTTTCATAATCGAACCATTTCTTTTTGAATAAATCTTTTCGCCACTAGTCTTGACTTTAAAGGTTTGCACCTTCAAATCTATCAATCTCATTCACTTGTAGACCTATTTGAAAACAATAGACTTAATGCCATTAGACGCCTCTACAAGTTCTAGACTTTAAATAGAATCTAATTCTATTCATATAACTTTGATCTAGTAATCCATATTCATATCATCTATTGCCTTTACGTAGGACTGAGGATCAAATTCATATCCTTGTGGAATAACTACAAAAGTTTATTCCAAAAAGTATGAATTTATTTTGTAATCCTCCCACTACGATATTATACCAGTGTAATAGTTATCTACAGAATAACATCTTGTGGTGTATCTAATACAACCATCTCATTTCCAAATGTATTTTATAGTTGTCCTACAACAAATTCTGACATTTTTCTTCTAGAACAATCTACCTTTAAAAGAGCCCTATTCCTCCTTTATGTATTCACCAACTTAAAGAAGTCATTAAAACTTCATTCCTTTACAAAAAGGAGTCCTAGATCTTATTATCCTCTAAATAGAACTCATAGACTGGGAATATAATAAAATAATCTATATATGTATATAATAGCAGAAACTGAGAGAAAGTGGATTCCTACAATTAAGGAGGTGGTGACAAATAGGATAATTGCCTACCTAAAAAACAGACACGTTTCACTTTAAAAAGCGATACATTGTATTGTTTAGTAACGCTGCAACACCATTTAAAAAGGATAAATTTTAATACTTGACAATGTTAAAACACTGTTTGGGAGCCCTTAGTATAAAAGGAAACTAACCACTTAACCAAAAAAAAAAAAGGACAAAGATTGCTATGGAGAAAGGAGAGAAAGATCAAGAGAAAAGAGGGACAGAGAAATAGAAAGTCAGAGATAGAGAGAAAGGCGCCTCTGCCATCACCATAAGGGCACCACCCAGATCTTCTGCCATCACTGTAAGCCTCCACTCACTACTCGACTATCGGAATTGCTAGGTAAAATTCTGTTTTAAATTTAAAAATTTAGGGTTTTTGGTTTTTATTTGGAGAATCAATTGGGTGTTAATTATGATTTAGATTGATATTTTGGATCAGATTTGGTCTTGATTAATTGCTTGGTATTTTGGGTCAGAAATAGAGAGAGGCGATGAAACAGAGAGAGTCCGAGAAAGAGAGAGGCGATGAAATAGAGAGAGGATGAGGCTTGGGATACGGAGAAAGAAACAAAGAAAGAGGCAGAACGGTAAACATTGCATCGATTGGGCATCGTACATTGTTTTTTTTCCCCCCATTTTTTAGATTTGGGTATGAAATGTTACTTTTGATTGATTTTTTTGATGGATAGGTTTAGATTTGATTCGTTTTTGTTTTGGGTTTTTGGATAGGTTTATATTGTTTGGCAAGGTTAACACTGTTTACAAGCCTATCGGTATAAAGGGAAAACGAACTGGTTAAAAGACAATTAAAAGGGCTTGCAAAACTCCCAAAAAAAACCTGCAATACCGAGAATAGAGACCTATGATACCGAGAACGGAGAAGGAGAGAGATCGTGAGATCAAAAACTGCACGCTCTAAAAACTGAAACCCAAAACATCAAACACCAATGAAGATGGAGAAGAGCTCGAGTGTTTATGTTTCTATGTTTCGGAAGCTTGGGATCTTTTTCGAAGAAACAGTTGAAAGAAACAACGGTGTTTTTAGAAAACAGCGACCAAAAATTTTTGTGGGTTGTGAGAAATCCACCACCAGATAAGGATAAAGATCCAAACTTCTCATTTGGCCGATTAAGCAAACCGCTTCACTATTTTTTCTACCGTTCTGTCACTTCGTCGAAACCTTTACCGGTAAGGTTTTTGTTTTGTTATAAAATTATATCATTTAAATATGATTTAGGCTTGGCTATTTCAATCGACTTGGTTTTGATTTAGGCTTAGGTTTGGGCAGCCACCACCGTAGTGCAGCCGAAACTGTTACTGGTAAAGGTTTTCTTTGCTCAAATTACGCCATAATTATGATTTATATTTGGGTGTTTGGTACTATAGATTCAATTTAGGCATTTGGGTTAGATTTGATTTTGATTAAAGTTATTGGATTAGATTTGGTGTATGGCTAGGCTGTTATGTGATTAATTTTACAATATGCATACTATGCTGCCAACCATATTTCTCTCTACAACAATCTGTCACTAAATAGGTATTTATTCTTTTACACATTTCTTATATGAGGTATTCTATTCTCTTTTCTATTCGTTTATAGGACTTCTACCAAATGTTTCTAAGTTTCTTTACTTATATTTAATTTGAATATACTTTAACCATATATACCCAAGGTTAGCATAATGTTTTTTTTTTTTAATCAAATATTGTTTTTGCCAGTAGTTTATGCAATTCCCAGTTCATTATTTCCCACGGTTGCTTTTCCTATTCAAATACTATTACTTCAATTGCATAGTTAATTGATGGGGTAATGCTCTTTCTTTGGGTGCTCTTTCTTTGTATGTTTTTCCTTGGCGTATATAACCTTTGGCTTTCTATTTGCTTTCTAATGTATTCTATGGGTTTTTTTTTTTTTTTTAAATTGAAATGTCTTTCATTAATGTTTCCTTTACCTTTTTGCTTTCTCTATTTCTTATTGTGTTGATTATAGGGTTTTGATTGAGGCATTTGGGTTAAATATGGTTTCAATAAAGGTATTTTGGTTATAATTTGTTTTTGTTTTAGCTTTGGTTTTGGTTTGGAAATTTGGATGATTTTTTGTTAGATTTCTGATTCAATATCTTGGTTTCTCTGTTTGTGTTTGGCTTTTGCTGGGCATCCAGTTTGGAATATATATTGACTTTATATGTATGACAACATGAACTTTCAACTAGGAAGACATATGCTAGGTACATGGAACTTTTCTTTCTAATTTCAATTGGGTATTTGTTTTTGTGCTCCTTATTTTGAATTATGGCAGTGCAATTGATGTTTGTCATGTTTCATTCATTGTTGTTTTTTTGTAGTGTGTGGATTTTTGCTACCTAGAATGTTACTTTTATGTTGATGAAATATCTTAAAGAGCATATTGGGTTTTCATTATTTGATATTTTGTTGCACTTATTACTGCAAGGCTGAATGGAGTCTCCCTTGATTGCATATACAAACATAGATGATTTTGAAAGGATTCGAAATGGCATTATTTATTTATTTATTTTTTTTTTTGCCTTTGGAATGGTAACTATTGTGTTGTCTCTTTCGACTATACTCTATATTAGAGTCACTTATTATTGAAATTTTTATTTGACTATGTTTTGGAGGTATTGTGGTATTCTATTATTTTTGAAATTATAGGTAGTTCTTTTGACAACAAGGTAGTTCTTTGATCATGTTATAGGTAGGGAATGGTTGCAACAATAATGCATGATGTGTGTTTGATAAAATGTCTCAAAAATCTGCACTGCACACTGTCTTATAAAAATCCGTATTGCAGTACACTATTTTATAAAATCTACACTATTTTGAATAACTTTCTGCATTGCTTTTAAATAACTTTCTATAAACCAATTTTCTGTTTTCTATGTTGGTATTTGCTGTTTCATATTTTGCAGCAGAGTGAAAAGAAATTGAGTTAATACTTTTATGTCATGTAAGGTTTTGAACATTGGAAGTTGTAATTTTGTTGTTTTTTGCCTTCTCATATTTTATTATCTTCTTTCATGTCCCGTTTAAAGTTAATCACGTTGAAGAAGTGTCTTTGTTGTTGTCTAGGCTCTATTTATCTTTAAAAAAACACATACTTTTTTTTAAGTTGTTGTCCTTTTTTGTTGGTATCCACATTAGTTTATTGCCTTTGGTTGTTTTGAACAACATATAATGATTTGTTCACTATGCATTTCATGTTTTGTTACAGATGGACACCATCACTGAAAAATGTACCTATTCGTATGGCCGCTTAAGCAAACTGTTTCTGTACTATCTTTGCCACCATCGTTGTTCAGTTTCATCGTTCCACTGGGTAGTTATGAATTTTACACCGTTCCAAATAAATTTCACATTATATTTCTTTAGACAAAAAACCTAAACCTTTAGTTCATTCTTCATACTCTCCCTCTCTTTACAGTGAGCTTTTTGTTTTTACAATTTTTTTTTTTTTTTTTTTTTGTTATCTCAATTCAAGTTATTGAGTCATATTTCAATCTTTGAAAGAAATTTTTGATTTTCACTCTATTCTCTCTTATTGGACTAACTTTTTTTAGATCTGCCAAGAAAACCTCCAAATTGGGCGAAACCAAGAGTTGCAAGTGTAGAAAGAGGTTTCTGTTCTTTGCAATAGGTAGTGTTGGGAACGGTAATACAAAATTTAAAGTTTTCTTTTCAAACATTATTTTCATTTGATTTTTGTTATATAATATGCATTTGATAGTTTATGATTTGGCGTCATCAAATGCAGATTTTATTTTCCTCTTAGGGGATGTGGGTGTTTTTTTTTTCTTGGGGTTGATTATAGAATTTGAGACTTTGGAGAATATGAAATTGTTGGTGTTATATGATTTTATGGAATGGGTTGTTGGATCTGGTGCAGGGATTGGTACAAATTGATAGAGCTACTAAAGCCTAAATGTTATGGTTTGTGCCGTTCTAACTTGCGCCTTTATTATTTTTGGTTATTATTTACTCATTTTTCTTTCTTACAGCCTTTGAAAAACTTTTTGAACAATTTGTGGGTTATTCTTATGAAAAGCATGCCAAGTTGCCAACTATTAAGTTTCCAACCATTTATTACTTATCTAGAAAACACAGTTAGTTGTATGCAGACAAGGAAGAGTTTAATGGAAAACTTATAACCAAAAAAAATTGCCACTACCACCAGTAAAGGTTTTTTTTTTTTTTTTGCTATTTATTAATGATATTATATATATGATTTAGGTTTGGGTATTTTGGTTGAATTGGTTTTGATTTAGGTGTTTGGGTTAGATTTGGTTTTGATTAAGGTATTTTAGTTAGAATTCATTTTGTCTGTACCTTAAGTGACCAAATAATCAAGTAGTCACCTCAGTATAAATTTTAGGCAAGAAAGAAAAAAAAAATTCTGCATATGCTTAACAAATAATAAAATTAGTTAAGTTTATATGAGGACATAATCTCATTTTAAAATCTGTGTGTGTGTGTATGTTGGAACATTTAATGTTTAATGAGTAGCTTTAGGGATTTTAAAGAATGTTAGCAAAAGGTTTACGCATTTAGGATCAAATATGATTTGGACACTTGGAGTAGATGATGGCTTAGGTGTTGACTATTTATCCTCCCTAAAAAATCACTAACATAGGCACTCTAATTGTAGATACAGTGGAGAGATTGACTTCAGTGGGCATAAGAACTTTAAATTAAAGACTACATCAACTAACTTTTGTTCCAACGTTCCTCAATGCTCATTTTAGAAAGATAGACAAGCTTACCATGCATTTTGAGCTTATTTAATTGCTTTTGGGTTACATATTCATGACCTCTTCGGTAATACGATTCCTAAAACTATAAGTAATACTATTTTTACGACCATTGGTGTTCAGTTGCACCATTCCAGTGAGGTAGTTATAAATTTTACACCGTTCCGAAAAAATTCCACTTTATATTTCTTTAGGAAAAAAAATCAAAAACTTCAAATCATCCTTCACCCTCTCTCTGTATGGTGAACCTTTTGGTTTTTACTAATTGTTTTGGGGGTTTTAATGTCATGTTCCATTTTAGTTTTTTGATTCAAGTTATTGTGTTATATTTCAATCTTTGAAAGAAAATTTTGATTTCACTCTAATTCTTCTGTTGTCTCTCTTTCATCTTTCTCTCCTGTAATTTGAACAACCTTCTGACCCCGTGTAATTTAAATTAGTATTATTGTAAGCATTTGGTTTTACTTTGGGCGCCACTCCATTTGGAGATGATTGGAACTTTGATTATGACAGCGTGTTTATAGGCTTTATGAAGTATGACGTGTTGTACACTGCATTAATGCAGTTGGTGTTCTTTCTTCACTTAATTATCTGCAAATAGATTAACGTTAATTGTGACAAAGGTTCTAATAGATGACTTTAGCAAGCTTGGTTTAGAACAAATTAATTTTTATAAGGTGAAGTTGTAACCAACTTATATCTCCTGCTTGAAGTAAATGGTGCTATGTAAGGAGCTAACTTAGTAAATGGAAGGCATTGAATTTTTGAAGGAGTTTTTAGAGTAAAGTTCAAAACTTAGTTTTTAACTAAGATCCTTACAACATTCTTTCTTTGAGAATGCACTTGAAATTCCAATGTCTCTTTAGTTTCACAAGTTAACATAATTTATGGTTATTTTTGATGGATCAAACCTTTCTTTTGTAGTCTCTCTTTCATCTTTCTCTCCTATAATTTGAAAAACCTTCTAACCCTATCATTCTGTTGAAATACAGATTTGCTTAGTTCTTTGCCAAATGCCAAGCACAACACTTGGGTAATTTACAAGAAGAGTTGAGGAACAAACTGAAAGGTAAGGATAGCCTGATTTTCTATTTTTTATGCTAATACTATTTTTATGCTAATACTATTTTTTACGAATATTTTATTTTTAATTTGCTAGGTCTTATTTGCTACTTAGAGCCAGAGAGTAGTTGAAAAAGAAGTAGAGACAAATCAGAAAATGAATATTGGTGATACTGAAAAAAGTGCAAATATTATCAAGATCCTAATGAAGTAGAAGTTGATGGAAAAGGACAGCGGTAGGAAGCATCAAGAAATTGAAAATCAAATGTACACGGCTCAATGAAGGCAATGCAAATTTCTATTGGTACCAACTCTTATCTTTTAAGGATTGCTATTGAGAAAATTCTATAATGGAAGACTTGGTTAGGCCTACCATAGCCACTTTCTTTGCACTTACATAGGCTTGGGCATTTGATCTTGAGGGACCAATTTATAGTTTCAATTAGTGCAAGTGCAAAATAAGGATTGGCTTTAAGGGATCTCTTTTTTTCTCCCCCCTACCTCAAGATAGATAGATAGATAGATAGAGAGAGAGAGAGAGAGATATATATATATATATATATATATATATTGTGTCTTTGTAATCTTGGAATTAATTGTCCTCTTTGCAATGTAAATTGGGGAGTTAGAGTGAGAATCCTATAATGGTGATGAGGTGTTTTGTATTTTCCTCATCATGTTTTATTTGAATATATTTCATGCATAAAAACGCAAATTAAGAGGGATTTTAAATCTCCTTTATAAAAAAAAAAAAGGAAGTTTATAAAATAAAAATAATAGGGAATTTTTTGGCCTTTTCTTTTTTGACAGAAGTATTTAGTTCTCTATTAATCATCTATAGAGTTATCATAAGATTTTTATGATATCATATTTATGATATCATGTTTACATTATTAGAGAACAATATTGGTAGGATTAAACACTTAGTGAAAATAGCAATTAACGTATCCCGCATATAGCGCAGGTTATATGCTAGTGGTTCTAAAAGCCCATCTTTCACCAATCTTGAATATCATTTAGATTAATAAGATCTATAGACATAAGTGCCAAAACATACAATTACAAAGGATGGAAACTTTCTCTTTAAAAAGTAAAACATGTAAATTTCCATCTAGAAAACAATCATGGACAATGCTTAGCTTTACCAAAATCAAAAACACTTTCCTTTTGGTCATGCTTTTGAGTCTAATTTCCTTTTTGTGAACTATTGGGGCAAATAGCTTGTCCAACTGTTTGGTATTATAATTCCTCTTCTTACCACCTTTACCTTTCGATTTAGGCTAAGAATTTGAATTAAATCATATTGATCCTAGCCTTAGCTTTTGGGATGTCTTCCATTGCGTAGAACTCACTTATCAATTGAGATAACATAAAAGAATTTACTTATTTTAAAAAACAATCTGAATTGATCAAATGATTTTAACAAGAACTTGTGGATCATATCCAAATGAGATTAACATTTAATCTCAACATCCAAGAATTCCAATTCATTTTAAAAATAAAATATTTTCATAAAATGATATAGAATTGGAACTCCTTAAGCTTTTCTTAGCACTCAATATGATTCATACCAAACATCTCATTTAGACTTAATATAAAGTGTAAGTCTAGTACTAACTCTTGCATCTCATGCTGTAGTACAATTGAGATAGAAGCCAATGAAACATTTTAGCATTTCAATGGAAACTATGATCATATCATAAGCTATCTTCCATTAAATGCATCATGTATAGGAAATTATGATAATGCTGAATCGAAACATAAATATGTACTTCAGCTCTTTTAAGTACCAAGTCCAAAATTATTTCTTAGTTAATGTGATTCAATTAAAATAGTAGCTAGAAGAAAAAATTTATGACAACTTTATTTTGAGACTATGAACATAATAACCAAGACATTATCATTTTGCATCCATAACCATATAACATGGAACCCGAAAAACATACTATACTAGGTGCAACGACAACCTAATCCCGTAAGTAATATTCCTCGGAAGCGGGGTCATACCAATCACTATGATCAGGCGATAATTATTCTCATTATTAATGCTATCATGAGTTAATCATGGTAACTCTTACCAAACAAAAATAATTTGCCGTTTTTCCTTTAGCATCTAAGTAATAATGACATGGCTCTGAAGGGAGGTTAACATTACACTTAGTCTAGTGTACACCATTATCTAGAATCAATGTGAGTCACCAAGTAACTCCACGAAAGCGTGGTCGTTCTCAATGTAAAAACACACTTCATCCATCATTAAGAATTTTCATCTGTAGTACCATGAATTAAACACCCTCCGAAGGGAGCAAGGCATATACGCCAAGGCGAGGTGCCTAATCACACTACTATAAACCAGGAAGTTCAATCTTGTAGTACCATGAAATAGACATCCTCCGCATGGAACGCAAGGCTCGAGGCCAAGATGAGATATATACCCCACACCACTATGAACCGACAATAAAGGCCGTGAGATCCAACCCTTGTATCTCTCTCCCACTAGAAATTTTAAAACAAGTGGATTGACATGAAATCATTGTGATCTAATCACAATTTTAACCCTACACATCAAATGTGTTTAATTGTTTAAATTCAATGTGATGTTACTAAGTCACATCACAATAGCATAACGAACATTTGCGCAATCACAAAGAAGTTTAACCTTGTAACCCATGAAGTAAATACCCTCCGCATGGAATGCAAGACTCAAAGTCAAGACAAGGTATCTATTCACATTACAATAAACTTAACAAAAGAGTTATTTCAACACTCCCACTCATTATTTGGATTTTTTTTTTTTTAAATAATTGTGATCCATTACAACTAATAACCCTGCACTTGTTGAAGACTCTAATCTTATTAGAATCACTAACTAAAATGGAAGTCCTAAACTATTTAGGATTCCTTAAACACTAATGAATCAAAAATTGGTTATATAGAACTCTATCCTTAATTTCCTAGATAAAGTATTCTAATCTCATTAGAAACTATATAACTTTTAATTAAAATTCTAATCTCATTAAAAACCTCTAATTAAAATAAATTAAGGACTTTTAATCATAAAACAATTTCAAATTAAGAGTTCTATTTAACAAATATCTTTGATCTCATTAGCTCTTTTAGTTAGAACCATGTGTAATCACATCCAAAAACCCGAGTATTCAGTTTTTCAATGGTAAAATTGAATTGCTTTCAGAATTTTCAAGTAACCATTTTTGACATCTTCATTGTTCTTCCATCAAAAATACTTTTGATTTTATCAACGAAGATTTACAGATCAAACATTAGGGTTTTCAATATCAAAATCAAGAACCAAAATAATGTAAAAACTTAATCTCAAAAATAACATCACGCCTATATTAATATATGTAATCATGAACTGATATCACAACACCAATGGTTTATATACCCAGACATGAATCTATACATATATTCATTTAATCCAACGATGTCAAGCACACAATTCCATAAAAAAAGTTCTAGTGCTTCAACTTTTATATGATTAAGCATAACAGTTATATTAACAAACTAACACATCCCATGGAACCGACACTATAAATCATGGCACAATAATTCCAATGCTTGATCACAAATGGATCGATTGGAATTAAAACATGTTTATACGATGGCCAGGAAACAAATATCAACATAAGGATTCAATCTTGATAACACATAAATCATATCAACCTTTTATCTATAAAATACGGATTCAATAGATATAAGGTATTTGAATCCTTATGACATTAAAACTCCATGGATACGGCACCATTAAAGCATGAATATTAAAAATCATGACACAACACCATAAATCTAAAACTAAATTATGCAGAAACGTTACTGCAGAAAATTAAATCACCAAGAGAACGGTTTTTCTTTAATTCTAAAACTCAATCACATGTTATACAAGCATGATATTGAAGACCGCTCTGATACCATTTGTTGGAAAATTTGATTTTGTATCTTATACAAAACACACAGCAGAAGCAACAAACATGGATCTACTTCAATCATGAAAGATAACATGTAATATTCAATTCTACAACAAAGCACAGGATGCGTACTTTGATGCAGTGAATTTCAAAACCATGACTTGAAAATACCTTTAATCTTCATCCCAATTCCACATGATCCCCAAGATGTGTGATCTCTCAATCAGTCTTTTGTACATTGACTCTCAAATAAAAATCCTTCTTCTTCTCCTTGTGGAGAAAAACTGATCATACGTACGTTAAAACTACTCAAGTAGTTTCTTTATTTAATAACTCTTATTAAATAATAACTAATTGTCTAATTGGGTTAGCCTTTTGGGCCTACCTAATTGGGTTTTAGTTTGTGGCTTGAGATGTGACCAAAGGGGACAAATAAGACTTTAGTTCCAATGGACCTTGGGCTTTTCTGTCAACTCTTGACAAGTGTAAAGTTACCATTAATTATATTAAATACTACTATAAGAATATAATTGCACTCTAGACCTTATTAATAAATTATATCTCAAAAATTTATTATACATGCAACCCCTTCATTAAAACATTCGTAGTAATACAAAGTCATGAATGTAGACAGTCACTTTGAAGATTACTACATCTTAATCATTGAGTACTCGGTTTAATCTTTTATGTTATTCATCATATATTTATGAAATCCAATTTCATTAATATATATTTTAGTAACTTCTTACTAAAGTGGTTAGGCTCAACACTCTAAATAACCAAACCCATTAAACTTATCTCAAGGGAATATTTTATATCTCTGTTAAGAGATTATGAATTCCATCTTGAGAATATATGTTTCATCAACATTAAATGCGACTACCCAACATACTGAGGTTTTAACCGTAACTTATAGATTTCACTTCTGATATATCAAAGCAACCTACATCTCATAATCAAGTCCATTATTCTCTCAAGAATTAGAGTTGATGTAAATAGAAGTCATAAGATTTATTATTCATTTGATAGTCGTTAGGAGAATAATAAACCTCACAGTGGTCTAGTTCTATATATCTTAATTCTTAAAACATATCAACATATCAACTAGAAGTCTCCTCTTCCATGATCAAGACAAATCATCTTAGTTGATATGTTATAGTTTTCATAGATGAAATGCCCAATTTCATCACCGACTACGAACTAAAATTCTGAGTTTACAAAGAACTTGTGATTTATATCTTCTGTGATTTTTCACATAAATCACATACTATGGATCTCATGGACTAAGATAATGTCCCATTAGTTCATTAATAAATAGTCTCGTATAATTAAAAATTTTAATTATTTGTGACATGCCAATAAATTGGATTTTAGGGCATAAATTCCAACATGAACATGGTGAAAACTTGCCTCAATACATGCTAAAATACCTCATGGGTCCAACACAAATGTACAAACAACAAATGGGACACAGCCCAATGAAGGATTTTTTTAAAAAAAATTTACAAAATAAAGAACCCCAACCCAATTTCGAAAAATCCCCAAAGTTTGAAACCCTAACTCAAATAATTGCATAAACTTAGAAAACCATGGAGAAAATGTTTTAGAAAACATACCTTGAAGTTGAAAATGCAGAAAATGGGCTTGAAAATGATGGGGTTTGAGTAAAATGTGATTTTGGGTTGAAAGGGTTCGAGAGAGGCTCAGCGAGGGAAATGAGAGTATTTTGAAAAACTATCATATCTGCAATATAAAACTGAAAACATGCGTTTTTCGTGGGTTAGACAGTAGCGAGGCAGTCTCGAGAATGGCCACTGAAGCACAAAAACTTTTGCTAGAAGTTTTAATTCGCGAATTAGTCGCGAGAGTTTCTGTCTGAATTTGAAGAAATTCCATTTTTTGCCTAAAATACATTTCGCGAGAAGTGTTTGGTCGCGAAATACTCACGAGACAGTAGCGAGAGTCTCTGTGTGAAATGACCAAAAATTTATTTCCCTTAAATCCTTTTCGTCGGAAGCTCTAAGTCGCGAGCTTCTCGCAAAACACCCTCTGAACTAGTTTTTGAAGAAAAACACAAAAATGCATTTTAAACAAAAACTAAAGATATGAAAGTATAAAATCACTTTCAAAAACATATAAAACACTCAAAAATCTTTTTAGGTTTGATTAGCAAGTACTTGAGCATACACATCACATTTGAACATGTAGAATCACACAAATGAGATAAGCATTAATTGAATCAAAGTCTTGTGTGTTGTGGGTGAGTATCAAGTGTGAAATAGTCTTTAGATCAGAGTGAAGTTTCAATGATCAATTCAATCAAGTCATATATAACTGGTACTTAATCAAGTAGTCTATCTCAATTATAGAAATGAACATATATGATCTCCCACAAATTGATTACAAATCTTAGAAGCTTTTCATTTGGCTTCTGCATAAATCATAACATTTGATCCATTTTAGATAATACATTTCTTTTTGAGATCGGTGCTTGATGTTTTTAATATATCAACATTTAAAATTAGCCTTTGGCTTTTTTAGCACCATTCATTTCAAAACAAAAGTCGATTTTCCTTTTTCCTTGTCAAATACTAGTGTGTTCGACAAGTTTTTGCAATTTAATATCTCTTTTCATTTGGAGATTTATATTTGGTGAGCTCTTTTGTAAAAACAAAAAAATAAAGTGGGAAGAGATATAGGCACAAGTCTATGCAAGTATCAAGACCATCAAGACTATTGACCAATCATTCATGACAAGTTTGAAAATCTATTTATAACAATCACACATAATTTTCAAGATTTCTTCCACATAGATAAATGTGCATACAAAACAAGCTAAGCTCGTAAATGCACTACGCCATTAGTACGAACGTACTACGCCAAACTCACATGTGATATACACAATACAAGCGATCAAACATTTTGAAGATTTTTCAATTTTTATGGGTTTTTGAATTTTTGAACACACTAAAAAACAAAACAAAAAACAAGAACAAAGCAAAAGCTTGTAAAAGAAACAAGCTAAAAACCAGAAGCAAATGGTACAAAGTAAATTGTGCATGTAATGATGCATGAACAAGTGTCCCTAAACATCGGAAGTATTAGTGCATGGACATGTGAAATACTTATGCATGAGTACCTCTCTTCACCTACACGGCACGTGCGTTTGGGGTGATATTCCTATAGGATTGAGTACAAGAGTTAGGACTTTCAAACCGCCTAGTGAAGCTCTCCAAGCAAGTGGTGAATGCACTAATCATCTTCATCATATCCATCACACCGGAATCACCATTTCGACCTCTTGATTGCTCAACAACCCAATTCCTTTTGTCATTTTTTGAGCTTTTTGACATCTGAACACTTGCATTCTTCAATACCTTCAACTTATGAAAAATTGGTCTGGTGTGTCCTTGAAGTCCACAGAAATGACAGAAATGTTGAATTCTCGGACCTCTTTGTAATTTTGGAAGTGATTTCCCTTGAACCTTAGGCTTGACCACTGATTGATTACGAGACTTATTCAACACCCGTTGGTCAGCTACATTCTTCTTCTTTTCATCCTCTACTTTCTTAAGGGTAGAGGCAGCCACTACTAGTTCTTTGGCTTGCACAAACTTCACATCCTTGGTAATTTTGACAATTGAACTACTTTCTCCAGTATATCCCAGTCCGGTTTTGTTGGAGAAAGGTTTTTGATAAAAGAGGACTTCATCAAGCTTCTTAGAAGAGACTCGCTCTACTTTTGCATTGGCTTGAACCACCTCAAGCTCAAGGAATTTTATCTTTGAGTAGGCTTTCGTCAACTCTCCATTCAGCATCTCTATTTCACATTTGGCCTCCTTATATCACACTAGGAGACTTCTATAGTCCTCATCTACCTTCTTCATCATTTTAACAGCTGCCTTGGCCACCTTTATATATTCTCCTAACTTCTTAAGTAGGGAATTGTAGTTTTCTTGAAGACCGGTTGAATCTTCATCTTTTTTAGCATCCGATTCTTCTACAATTCCCATGAACTCCTCATCACTATGCTCCTCAAGTTCTTACACTAGCAAACTCAAGTCCTCCGAGGACTCAACATGAGCAATAGTCATAAAGGCGGAGTAATTCCCTTCTCCATCACAGCTCTCTTCCGAATCAGAATTGGATGAATCCGAGTCACCATCTTCTTCGAAGGAATCATCCATTCTTTCAGTAATGGTTTTAAGAGCAAGAGATTTGCTTGACTTATGAGAAGGCAGTCCCAACTCATATGTTTGGAGAGATCCAATGAGCTCTTGGATTTTAATCTCATCCAAATCTTTGTTTTCCTCTATAGTTGTGACTTTTGCTCGAAAGCTCTCTGGTAAGGACCTCAAAATTTTTCATACTACCTTAGCATCCTCAATCAACTCACCAAGATTGAGCTTAGCAATTACAATTTCGTTGAGCTTCCCATAGAAGGAATCAAAGGACTCCTCATCTCACATCTTAAGCTCTTCAAATTTGGTGGTAAGCATCTGAAGTTTTGTATCCTTCACTTTCTTTGCTCCTTCATAGGTGATCTCCAATATCTCCCAAACTTCCTTGGCTATTGTTACGTGAGAAATCCTGTGAAATTCATCTGGAGAAATACCACAAAAGATTGCATTCAAAGCTTTACTGTTAGCGTTAGCTGCCACAAGAGCTGCTTTATCCCAAGTGGATTTAGCGGCCTCCGGCCTAGTCCAACCTACTTCTACCTCATCCTAAACAGTATTATCAATTAAACACAAGAATGCCCTCATTCGGACTTTCCAAAAAGTATAATTACTACCATCAATATATGGTGAAACATTTAAAGATTGAGACCGATCCATCTCAAATGAGGTCAAGGATCACACTCAAGTAGTTAAACCACAACGAGTGCACCCGCTCTGATACCAATTGAAAACTCGAAAATGTGTTGAAAATACAAGAGTAGGGAAGCAAGATGCAAACACAAGATAACACGCCGATGTGTTATTGAAGAGGAAATTGAAGAACTCGGCAAAAAACCTCTCCACCGCCCTCCAAGCAGTAATCGATCCACTAGACAATCAATTGGAATACATGGGTTAGCAAGAGACCCTCCAAGCCTAATCTACCTGATGTACCTAAGCCCTCCAAGCTCCTACTCCAACAAGGTTTCTCGGAACCGTGTCTTGTCTAGCTCTCCAGATCCCGCAACAAGCTCCATGTTGCATCTGTCATCTTTAGCTTCTTCCAATGCTTCCCAGCGGCACCAAAACTTCACTTAACACTCTGAAAGGGTATGGTAAGTGTTTGGGCTATCAACCTCTCAATGGTATGGAAATTGAGAGGTAGGAGTTGAGGAAATTTCACAAGCAAATGTGTTGAGGATTGTGGGTATAACAATCTCTAACTCTCAAGGTGTTTGGCTAGGGTTTTCTCTCAAAAGCACTCCTCAACATTTGCAGGTAATGTGGCTATAAATAGTGTAGGCACAGAAGGTGTGTATCAGAATGGACAAGCTGGCATAACAGAATGTCTCGCAGTTGTCTCGCGAGAAGGCCTTACCTGCGAGATACTCGCGAGGCACAGCTGTCTCCATCCTGGCCTGACTCTTCGCATTCCAGCATATGCAAGGCACATGAGTTACTTCGTGGGATGCTTAGTCGTGAGCTACCCGTGAAAACTCTTCAGTCTTCAATTGCTTGAGTCTTCACACACTCTCTCTCTATCACACAACTCTTACAATCAAATCCTACAATAAATACACGGTACAAAATATTGAACAATAATTATAATCAAATTTGGTACAGAATAAAAGCCAACAAAAACACAGTTGTAAATAACAACTTTACAAAAATTTTCATTCCTAAGTTCAAAATCTCAATGTTTGAAGTTGCAAGTTTTCAAAATCTCAGGTTTCGCAATGTCAAGTTGCAAATTTTCAAATCTCAAAGTCCATGTTTCAAAATTCAAGATCTCAAGTTTCAAGCTTCAAAATTTCAAGTCTCAAAATTCCAAAATTTCAATTTTCAAAATTCCATGTTTCAAATTTCAAATTTCAAATTCCAAATTTTCAAATCTCAAAGTCCATGTTTCAAAATTCAAGATCTCAAGTTTCAAGCTTCAAAATTTCAAGTCTCAAAATTCCAAAATTTCAATTTTCAAAATTCCAAGTTTCAAATTTCAAATTTCAAATTTCAAGTCCCAAATTCCAAGTTTCAAATTTCGAGTTTCAAAATATAAAAATCTTTTTCAAGGAACCACAAAAATCCATCAAGGTTTTCTTGCTAATGTAAAATAATTCAAATTAAAAGGGAACCAATGGAAATCACACATCTCAAAAACAATGGGACCATAAAGCCCTCATCATTTAAAGACTAATCCCAAATTTTGACTTTTTGTAGGTGACAGTCGAGTCAAAGTTCAAAAGCCCTTTAATCGACATTCCAACAGCAAATCAAAGTTGAAAAGCCCTTTAATTGACATTCCAGCAGCCAGATCAAAGTTGAAAGCCCTTTGATCGACATTCTAGTAGCCAAATCGAGGTTGAAAAGCCCCTTAGTCGCCACAACTCCGATTCCAAGGTTGAAAAGCCCATTGGTTCCCTTTCTTCAAGATCGAGGTTGAAAAGCCCCTTGGTCGCTACAAATCCGATTCCAAGGTTGAAAAGCCCCTTAGTCACCTTTCTTCAAGATTGAGGTTGAAAAGCCCCTTGGTCGCCACAGTTCAAGAGTGAGGTTGAAAAGCCTCTTAGTTGCTACAGCTCTGGTTTCAAGGTTGAAAAGCCCAATGGTTCCCTTTCTTCAAGATCAAGGTTGAAAAACCCCTTGGTTACCTTTCTTCAAGATCGAGGTTGAAAAGCCCCTTGGTCATCACTGCTCCAGTTCCAAGGTTGAGAAGTCCCTTGGTTGCCTTTTCTTCAAGATAGAGGTCGAAAAGCCTCTTGGTTGCCACAGCTCAAATTGAGGTTGAAAAGCCTCTTGGTCATCACAATTCTAGTTCCAAGGTTGAAAAGCCCCTTGGTTACCATCCACGTTCAAGATCGAGATTGAAAAGCCTCTCGGTCACCTCAATTATCAAGAATCATTTCAAATATCATCAACTATCAAATAGGTCAAGTATTTACAATTTTCATTTTTTTTTAAAAGGTAAAGCATTAGTTCTATGTTCCAAAGTTTTAGGATTGAGGGCTGGGTAATCTTTAAAAATTCAACCTCAATTAAATCATGGCAGCTAAAATTAGTGTCTTTGTTTTACATTGACATTCGCTTTCCAAGCTCTGTCAATGAGGGGCATTCTATAGACACTCAATTTTGCACCCAAAATTTAATTAAAGAAGATGACTAGAGTGACCAATCATATACCCAAAATTCATGATTGCATTACATGCATTAATTCATTCATTGCATATCATAAAAATGATCTTGAAGTTCTAACGATCACGACGGTATGCTCGATTTTCAAATCAGACCGTCGGATCGAAAGATATCACATGATCAAGTTTGCACGATCAGCATACTTTATGTCTAGGTAGAGTTGACCATGCATGATTAATTTAAATTAATTCTGATTGGTTAAACAATTAAAATTAATTAAATAATTTTGTAATTGGTTGATAGTTAGTGTCAAAAATAGGATTGTTTGCATGGGGAATATGTTGGTTAAATCTGGTTTTGTATCTCATATAAAACACACAGCGGAAGCAACAAACAAAGATCTATTTCATTCATGATTGATAACTTGCACTATATAAATTTCAGAATTTAAGAACAAGATAGCGTACCTTGGTGCGGTGAAATTCAAAAAAAAAGATTATAAGTACTTGAGAACACTTTTAATCTTCACTCCAATTCCACTTTATGCCCAAGAAGTGTGGTATCTCAATCAGTTTCCAAGGGAAAATAATTGAATGGCTTCACTCGCACATACACACCACTTCACAATGGTGTCTCTCTTTTTTATTTTTTTTTCTTATGAAAAAATTCTGTATGTTTCTCCCTTTTATAACTAACTAATTATCTAATTGGGCTGGCTTATTGGGCCTTTCCAATTGGGTTTTAGTGTGTGGCTTGGAGTGGGACCAAAAGGGACCAATAAGACACTAGCTCCAATGGGCCTTAGGCTTTTCTGTCAACTCTTGACAAGTCCAAAGTTACCATTAATTATATTTAATACCACTATATAAATATAATTGCACTCTAGGCCTTATTAATTAATTATATCCCAAGACTTTATTATTCATGCACCCCTTCATAAAATATTCATAGTAATACAAAGTCATGAATGTAGACTGCTACTTTGTAGATTACTACATCTTAATCCTTGAGTACCCAGTTTAATCCTTTAAAGTTATTCATCATATATTTATGAAATCTAATTTCATAAATATATACTTTAGTAATTTCTTACCAAAGTGGTTAGGTCTAACTCTCTGAATAACTGAACCCATTAAACTTATCTCAAGGGAATACTTTAAATCTCTATTAAGAGACTATGAACTCCATCTTAAGAATATATGTTCCATCAACACGAAATGTGGCTGCCCAACATACTGAGGTTTTGACCGTTACTTTAGATCTCACTCTTGATATATCAAAGCAACCTACACTTCATGATTAGGTCCATTATTCTCTCAGGATTAAGAGTTCATGCAAATATAAGTCGTGAGATTTATTATTCAATTGACAGTCGTTAGGAGAATAATAAATCTCACAGCAGTCTAGTTCAATATGTCTTAACTCTTAAAACATATTAACACATCAATTAGAAGTCTCCACTTCCATGATCAAGACAAATCATCTTAGTTGATATGTTATAGTCTTCGCAAATGAAATGCCCAATTTCATCACCGACTACGAACTAAAATTCTGAGTTTACAAAGAACTTGTGACTTATATCTTCTGTGACTAAATCACATAAATCACATACTATGCATCTCATGGACTAAATGATAATGTCTGAATATTCATGTTACCATTATTTTAGGTAATAATAAAACAACTTTATTAATTACAATATTAAGTCATACATCATGTCATACATAATGTCAATCATAATATTATACATAGCATCACACAATAGGATTTAAGGGCACTAATCCCAACATATCTCCCACTTGCCCTAAAGACTATTGTGCACTAATCTAACTCCCATTCCCTCCAAATGCGACTCGAAGGTCCTTTGAGGCAAGGCTTTGGTAAAGGGATCTGCTAGATTATTTGCACTTTCAATCTTTGCTACCATCACATCTCCACGAGCAATAATATCTCTAATGATGTGGTACTTTCTCTCAATATGCATTCCTTTCTTGTGATTCCTTGGATCTTTTGATTGTGCAACTGCACCACTATTGTCGCAAAACAATGTGATGAGAACTTGTTCCATTCTCATTACACCAAGGTCAAAAAGGAATTTCTTGAGCCATACAGCTTCTTTTGCTGCTTCACAAGTAGCAACATATTCTGCTTCCATGGTGGAGTCCGCAATACAAGATTGTTTGACACTCCTCCATGTTATGGTTCCACCTCCCAAGGTGAATACACATCCTGATGTGGACTTTCTAAAATCTAGATCCGACTGAAAATCTGAATCTGTATAGCCAATGGGTATCAAATCCTCACATTGATAAACAAGCATATAATCTCTCGTTCTCCATAGATACTTGAGAATATGCTTTACAGCTTGCCAATGTTTTGGTCCTGGATTTGATTGATATCGGCTGACCATACCAATTGAATAACTAATATCTGGTCTAGTACAAAGCATGGCATACATGAGACTTCCTACTGCAGAAGCATAAGGAACTTGTCTCATCATATCTTCTTCCTCTTGAGTCTTAGGCCTTTGGTCATCAGACAGAGGAACTCCATGTCTGAAAGGAAGTAATCCTTTCTTGGAGTTTTGCATGCTAAACCGTTCTAGAACCTTATCTATATATCCAGCCTGTGATAAGCCTAACATCCTATTCTTGCGATCTCGCCAAAGCTTGATTCTTAGAATAAAGTTAGCCTCACCCAAGTCCTTCATATCAAATTGGCTTGACAACCAAAACTTTACCGATGACATTACCCCTACATCATTTCCAATGAGTAGAATGTCATCAACATAAAGCACTTGGAACATTACTACTTTATCTCGATGTCTTTTGTACACACATGGTTCATCAAGATTTTGTTCAAAACCAAATGTCTTGATTGCTTGATCAAATCTGATGTTCCATGACCTAGATGCTTGTTTAAGTCCATAAATGGACCTTTTTAACTTGCATACCATATGCTCTTAGTTCTTTGCTATGAAACCTTCCGGTTGTATCATATAGATTTCTTCTTCAAGATTGCCATTAAGAAATGCAGTCTTGACATCCATTTGGCAAATCTCATAATCATAATGAGCAGCAATGGATAAGAGAATTCTGATAGATTTAAGCATGGCTACTGGCGAAAAAGTTTCATCATAGTCAATACCTTCTTTTTGTGTATACCCTTTCGCCACTAGTCTTACTTTAAAGGTTTCAACCTTTCCATCTACCCCTCTCATCCTCTTGTAAACCCATTTGTAACCAACAGGTTTAATGCCATTAGGCACCTTTACAAGATCCCAAACTTGATTGGAATACATGGAATCTAATTCAGATTTCATAGCTTTGATTCAATGATGTGCATCTATATCATTCATTGCCTCTTCATAAGTGTAGGGATCTGATTCAGCCTCTTCTGAGATAGCTTCATAAGTTTCTTCCAAACCTATGAATCTTATAGGAGGCCGAACAATTCTCCCACTACGACAAGGCACCTGTGTACTAGACATCTTATGAGTAGTATCTTGTGATGTATCCAATACAACCACATCATCCCTAGTTTCATCTATTGGTTGTTCAACTAAAGGTTCATTCATTTCAGCAAAAACAACTTTATTTCTAGGGTCAAAATTATTCATATAATCATCTTCCAAAAATTTGGCATGTGTGCTAACAAACACTTTGTTATCTTTATGATTATAGAATAAATAACCCTTTGTTTCTTTTGAATACCCTAAAAACATGCATACTTCGGTTTTAGATTCTAACTTATCAGACTTCCTTTTCAACACATGTGCTGGACATCCCCAAATGTGGAGATATTTCATACTAGGCTTACGCCCACTCCACAATTCCTTAGGTGTGTTGGGAACAGATTTTGATGGAACTAAATTCAAAATATGCATTGCAGTTTTTAGTGCATATCCCCAAAAAGAAACTGGTAAAGTTGAGTAACTCATCATGGACCTAACCATTTCCAAAAGAGTCATATTCCTTCTTTCTGCTACACCATTCTGTTGGGGAGTTCCAGGTGCAGTTAATTGGGATATAATCCCATTTTGAGTTAAGTAATCCTTGAAATCCCCAAGAAGGTATTCGCCACCACGATCAGATCGAATGGCTTTTATGCGTTTACGTAATTGATTCTCAACTTCAGCCCTAAACTCTTTGAACTTTTCAAAGGCTTCGGACTTCCGTCTCATTAGGTACACATAACCATATCTTGAGTAATCATCGGTAAAAGTGATGAAGTACTCATAACCTCCTTTTGCTTGGGTTGACATAGGACCACATACATCTGTATGAACTAATTCAAGTAACTCTTGGGCTCTTCTACCTTTTGCATTAAAAGGTCGTTTGGTCATTTTACCTTCCAAACAAGATTCACAAACTGGAAATTCATCAAAGTCCAATAGCTCTAAAAGTCCATCTTTAATCAGTCTTTGAATTCTATTTGGATTAATATGACCCAAACGCAAGTACCAAAGATATGCTTCATTAGTAGAAGGAAACTTTCTCTTTAATGATTTTACATGAGAGTTATGATCTAATTCAGAATTATATAATTCATGCTTATCAGGAGTTAAAATATAAAGACCATCCACAATATTGCCAGAACAGATAAACACTTTATCCTTCTTTATTACAACATTGTCTTTTAGGATAACATAATATCCATGTTTACCTAAATAAGTTGCAGAAATTAAATTCCTACGAACATTAGGTACATACAAACAGTCTTCTAATATTAAAACTCTAGATTCAAAACATAAATTAAACACTCCAATAGCTACAACTGGAATCCTGCTCCCATCAGCCAAGGTAAGAAACATTTCCCCTTCATTCAGTTTTCTGGTCTCCTGAAACCCCTGCAAGGATTTGCAGACATGATTAGTACAACCTGAATCCACACACCAGGAATCTGTGAGATTCTGTACCAAACATGTTTCAAGAAGGAATGTACTTTTCATACCTTTATTCTTGGCAGCCTTAAATATTGGACAATTCCTCTTCCAATGTCCTTTCTCACCACAATGGAAACACTTTCCTTTGGTTTTCTTTCCTTTGTTGGCAACTCCTAAGATAACTTGTTTACCATCTTGCTTAGTGAAGTTCTTCTTCTTCTTCTTCTTACCTTTGCCTTTCGACTTAGGTTGAGAAGTAGAAGCTTCACCAACATTGGCTTCAACACTAGAAGTACCAAGGATGCCTTCCGCTGCTACCAACTCATTCATCAATTCAGACAATGTATAAATCTTTTTGTTCATATTATAGTTAAGTCTGAATTCCTTGAATGATTCTGGTAGTGACTGGAGTATCATATCCACTTGGGATTCTCCATCAATATCGGCACCTAAAACTTCCAATGTATTCAGATTGGAGATCATCCTAAGACAACGCTCCCTCACTGAAGTACCTTCAGCCATTTTGGTATTATAAATCTGCCTCATAGTTTCTTGCCTTGCGGAACGGCCTTGCTCACCAAACATCTCCTTCAGACTTAGCATTATGTCCGAAGCTAGTTCTACATCCTGCATTTGATGCTGTAGAACATTTGAAATAGATGCTAGGATATAGCACTTAGCCATCTCATTAGATTTCTGCCAACGATCATATCGCTGTTTTTCCTCAAGAGGAGCATCTAATGATGGAAAACTAGGACATGGTTGAGTAAGCACATATTTGTGTTCTTCAGCAGTAAGAACAATGTCCAAGTTTCTTTTCTAGTCAACATAGTTGGATCCAATCAGTTTGTTTTGATTAAGTATAGCAACAAGTGGGCTAAATGATGCCATGATTTTAAATCTGAAAATAACAAACATGAATATAATAAGTAAACTAAACACTATCAATTTAGCATATAATCATATAATATGGAACTTTATAAAACCATAAAATAATATATGCAACGGCAAACCAATCTATGTCTATAATTCCTTGGTAGCAAGTTTATTATAAACACATTAATTGATTGAGAACTATTCTCATTATTAGTGCTATCATGATAACTCTTATCATACACTAATAATATTCCGTATTAGCTTTAGCCTCTAAGTAATAATGACATAGCTCCTTTGGGAGGTTAACATTACACTTAGTCTAGTGTAAACCATTATCTAGAATCATGTGTAGCCACATTTCATCTCCCTTATAATGTTTAAACTTGTAGTACCATGGAACAAAACACCCTCCTTTGGGATCGCAAGGCATATACGCCAAGACGAGGTGCTTGTCCACACTACTTTAAACAGGTTAGTTCAATCTTGTAGTACGATGAAGTAAACACCCTCCTTTGGGATCGCAAGGCATATACGCCAAGACAAGGTGTTTACTCACACTACTATAAACTCATAATGGAGGCCGTGAGATGCAACTCTTGTATCTCTCTCCCACTAGATATTTTTAATTAAAGGTTTTTATGATCAAGAACTATATTAATGCTAGAAACCCTTGAAAACATAATCCCAATCTCATTAGGAATAAATTTCATTAAATGAATACTTTAATCCTAGCATTAATATATATATATAAATATATAAATATATATAACGTAATATAAACCCATATTACATTATAAACCCATATTACATTATATATATGGATTATTAAATGTAATATATGATTATTACATTATATATAATATACGGATTGTTAGAATCCTTTATAAACAATTTGCATGCCATCAAGGATTTGCACTCCAAGCCAATCCAGGAAGTTAGGCTTTGAATCCTAATATCACTTCCCTAAAGATAACTAACACATGCAAAGCAATTGAATGCTTGAATAGCCAAGCGGTGCAAAAAAGAAATCCAAGCAGTGCAATTACTTGATTCACGCACATGACAGTTATATGTCAGTTACATTCAATGCACGCTAATAACATAGATGACAAAAACGAATATCATCATCAACTATGAATCCGCCTATATATTAGACTCATATTCTCACATGAATCCACATATACATTAATAAACACAATCAATGAAACAACGTTGAACATCATCATGTGAATGAATTCATTGAAACAATATTAAAATAATATAGAAACAAACAATGGTGTCAAGTGCATTAACATCATCAAGAAACCGTTTTTCTTTTATTCTAAAATCCAATCACATGTTATACAATCATGATATGAAAACCTGGCTCTGATACCAATTGTTGGTTAAATCTGGTTTTGTACCTCATACAAAACACACAGCGGAAGCAACAAACAAAGATCTATTTCATTCATGATTGATAACTTGCACTATATAAATTTCAGAATTTAAGAACAAGATAGCGTACCTTGGTGCGGTGAAATTCAAAACAAAAGATTATAAGTACTTGAGAACACTTTTAATCTTCACTCCAATTCCACTTTATGCCCAAGAAGTGTGGTCTCTCAATCAGTTTCCAAGTTAGAATAATTGAATGGCTTCACTCGCACATACACACCACTTCACAATGGTGTCTCTCTTTTTTATTTTTTTTTCTTATGAAAAAATTCTGTATGTTTCTCCCTTTTATAACTAACTGATTATCTAATTGGGCTGGCTTATTGGGCCTTTTCAATTGGGCTTTAGTGTGTGGCTTGGAGTGGGACCAAAAGGGACCAATAAGACATTAGCTCCAATGGGCCTTGGGCTTTTCTGTCAACTTTTGACAAGTCCAAAGTTACCATTAATTATATTTAATACCACTATATAAATATAATTGCACTCTAAGCCTTATTAATTAATTATATCCCAAGACTTTATTATTCATGCACCCCTTCATAAAATATTCATAATAATATAAAGTCATGAATGTAGACTGCCACTTTGTAGATTACTACATCTTAATCCTTTAGTACCCAGTTTAATCCTTTAAAGTTATTCATCATATATTTATGAAATCTAATTTCATAAATATATACTTTAGTAATTTCTTACCAAAGTGGTTAGGCCTAACTCTCTGAATAACTGAACTAATTAAACTTATCTCAAGAGAATATTTTAAATCTCTGTTAAGAGACTATGAATTCCATCTTAAGAATATATGTTTCATCAACACGAAATGTGGCTGCCCAACATACTGAGGTTTTGACCGTTACTTTAAATCTCATTCCTGATATATCAAAGCAACCTACACTTCATAATTAGGTCCATTATTCTCTCAGGATTAAGAGTTCATGCAAATATAAGTCGTGAGATTTATTATTCAATTGACAGTCGTTAGGAGAATAATAAATCTCACAGCAGTCCAATTCAATATGTCTTAACTCTTAAAACATATTAACACATCAACTAGAAGTCTCCACTTCCATGATCAAGACAAATCATCTTAGTTGATATGTTATAGTCTTCGTAGATGAAATGTCCAATTTCATCACCGACTACGAACTAAAATTCTGAGTTTACAAAGAACTTGTGACTTATATCTTCTGTGACTAAATCACATAAATCACATACTATGCATCTCATGGATTAAATGATAATGTCCGAATATTCATGTTACCATTATTTTAGGTAATAATAAAACAACTTTATTAATTACAATATTAAGTCATACATCATGTCATACATAATGTCAATCATAATATTATACATAGCATCATACAATAGGATTTAAGGGCACTAATCCCAATAGAATAAAGGGGTAATTGGATAACAATAAAATTATAGATAATCTAGACTTTATCCAGATCTATTTTAGAGTAATTATCTACAAGATAACTGTTGCTAAAAAGACCTAAATTATCCAGAAAAGAGTTTAAATTTTAGAATACTGATTAAAAGCACGTCTAAGTGCAAGTCCCGGCTCAAGAAAGCCTAAAAAATGAGTCCAAAATGCACCTGAACTCGAAAGCGAGATTGGCACCCTTCGACACTTTAGAGTGCCGAATGGCACACATTAGGGTTTTGGCCCGACGGAATTCGGGTAAGTTAAAACACATCATTTTCGATTTTTAGCGATAAGGACGCATCCCAGTTCGTATTCTAATCATCTAAGCTATTTTTTCGAGTCTCCCAGCCTCCATAAATAGAGATTGGATCTCAAAATTCAACACACTTTTTTACGCCCTCAGATTTCCTTTCTTTCTAACTCCCCTTTCTGATATTCTCTCTCTTATGTTAAAGAGGTTCTAGAGGCTTTAGTCTTAAGAATTTCTGTTTTGTAAGCAAGGATTTTTAGGTGTCAAAGACAATTGCATAAATTTCTTTAAACTCTAAAATATTCTCTCGAGAAAAAGAGTACGTCCATGCAAGAGGTAGCTTTTCTTTACTTCTTCTTCTTCTATCTCTTTTAATTTTATGATGCAAGAATAAATATGTGTTTAGTTTTGATTTTGCAATGCTCATCTCATATGTTGTCGATATTTTCTTTATTAGAATGTGTTTATTATGTTTTTATTGTTAAGATCTATTTTTTATTTCAAAAATCCGCTTGTTATCATATCTTTTCTCAAATCAAAAACTGATTTGCATCTTCATTAGATGTAGATCTGAATTTTTTGTCAATTAAAAAACTGATTTGCATCATTATTAGATGTAGATCTGAATTTCTTTTTTTTTAAAACAAAAAAACTCGTTTGTATCTTCTTTAGATATAAATCTGAATTTTTTTTAAATCCAAAAAACTTATCTACATCTTCTTTAGATATAGATCTGATTTTTTTTTTTTTAACAAAGTAGATTTTTAAATTTAAAAAAAAAAAAAAAAAAGTCATGAGTAGTTTCGTTTATTTGTTTAATGCATGTAGCATAGGTTTATTTCATGAACAAAGTCCTCTTCTCAAAAAATCTTTTTCTTGTTTATTTACGCATATAAAAACAGATCTGATTTTTCCTATATACAAATCTAATATTTTTGTTATAAAACGGATTTGATTCTTTTTAATACAAACCAAAAACCAATTTTTCTAGTTTTCAAAAACAGATATGATATTTTTTTTTTTAATCCAAAAGACTTTGTTTTATTTAATAAACACAAATCTAAATTTTTTTCTCCAAAAACTTTTTTTATTTTTTACATGTACAAAAACAAATCTGATTTTTCTAAACCAAATAAAAAAATGGTTATCACAACACAAATTTGAATTTTTTAACAAAGAAAAGGATGCATTCATAAATAGACTTATGTGATTTAGTTTTTCATGTGTGCAACATATCATTCATGTCATGCATAAATGGGGTACATCGGTCATGAGAGTCTAGAAGACCAGACTCTGTCTGGGCGGAATGGGTGTCTAACACCTTCCCATTCCGTAACCTAGCCTCCGAATTTAGTGTCTTTGGATAGGTAGACCTAGGCTTTATCTTTATTTTTTTATTTTTGATAGATTGTAACTAGGACAAAAAGCCATGTATCTTTGGTAGATTGTAACTAGGACCCAAAGCCATGTAATATTTGATTTTGTACTTTTTTACTCAATCAATGAGAATGGAACAATTCAGTCATGTAAAGTTGTATTTAATTTTTTTTTTTTTTTTTGTATAAAAAATAAGTGGCGACTCCACACCACTTACCCAAAAAAGAGAGGTGCCCTAAAAAAGTACCTAAATCTCTTTTTTGAGAGCACCATGGAATTTTCCCGGTCTCTCACACTTATATTTAGCCCTAACTCTTTTGTGTCTCTTAGGTTGACGTATGTACAAATTTATTGGATTGCATTGAGGAGGCATTGGAATGAAATATTAGATAAGTTTAGGTGAGAGACTTTACAAGAATTATTGTATGATTCAAACCTCACATGAAATGGTTGTTATCTAAGAAATTGTCGTAAAAAATTTCTTGTGTAAGAGAAACTATATTTATCATTTTTATAATTCTATGTGAAATTCAATTTACATTTTTTTTTATAATTATTAATTTACTGCTCCATAAAAAATGCTATGTACCTTTTCTCAGTTTTAAAGGTAGTTAATATATTTTAAATTAGGATTAAACAAAAAAGGATAACTGCCATAAATAAAATTTGTGAAAAAGAACAACAACGACACCGCCAAAAAGGATAAAAAATGTGGATGTGCACAACAGCATCTGGAGCCTTTCCTTTAACACACACACACACACACAAAATGTAAGCCTTTTAGTGTAAAAGGGAAAAAATGGTAGTTGCTAAATTTTAAATATAAGCTCTTTTCTACTTTTTTTATGAATATGTAGTACATGGCTAAATTTTAGGATTAAAACACTACATTTTAGGGTTAAATGCAACTTGATAACTGTCATAAATAAAAGAACAACAACAACACCACCAAAAAGAAAAAATGTGGATGCACATCTGGAGCCTTTCCTTAACCCAAAAAAACTAAAACAACAAAAATTTTAGTCTTTTATCGTAGAAGAAAAAAATGGTAGTTGCTAAATTTTAAATATAATCACTTTTTAACTTTTTGTTATGCATGTGTAGTGCATAGCTAAATTTTAGGATTAAAACACTACATTTTCGAATTAAATACAACTTGATAACTGTCATAAATAAAAGAATAACAACACCACCAAAAAAAAAGGTGGATGCACATTTGGAGTCTTGCCTTAACAAAAAATAAAATAAAATAAAACAACAAAAATTTGAGTCTTTTACCATAAAAGAAAAAAAATGGTAGTTGCTAAATTTTAAATATAAGCTCTTTTTACCTATTTTTTATGGATGTGTAATACAGTACATGACTAAATTTTATGATTAAAACACTACATTTTAGGATTAAATAAAACTTGATAACTATCATAAATAAAACTAGCCTTTAAGCATGCTCTCATGCGTGTGCTCAGAGGCTCTTCTATTTTTTTGGAAAAAAGTTAATAATTTGCATCTATTATAATTTGGTATTACTACATTTCCCAATTAAAAAAAAAAAAAAAAAACCTAGGGTGTGATGAGTATTATGTGTTTGCAGGTGAAATAATTTTTCATCACACCCCTAGGTTTTTTTGTGATTGAAAAATATAGTAATCCTAAATTATAATTGATGCAAATTATTAACGTTTTCCGCCCAAAAAATAAAAGAGCCTCTGAGCACGCGCGTGAGTGCATACTCAAAGGCTTGTGTGTGTGTGTGTGTGTGTGTGTGTGTGTGTATACACACACACTAGCTTCATCACACGTAGGGTGTGCAAAGGAGCCGAGAAACCACTACAACCAACTGAAGCCGAGAAACTGCACTGCACCTGAAGCCGACTGCAGGAGCCGAGGCCGGTAAGCAGAGACTAGTAGTCTTTCTGATGCCGGTGCGGTGATGTAGTCAGAAATCAATTCCAATTATCGATATTATATATATATATACACACACACACACACACACACTAGTCTCATCACATATAGGGGTGTGTAAGGAAGCCGAGAAACCACTACAACTGACCAGAGCCGAGAAACAGCACCGCACCTGAAGCCGACCGTAGGAGTCGAGGCCGGCAAGCGGAAACTAGTGGTCTTTCTGACGCCGATGCAGTGATACAATCGGAAATCAATTCTAATTACCGATATTATATATATATATATATACACACACACACACTAGCCTCATCACACATAAGGGTGTGCAAGGGAGCCGAGAAACCACCACAACTGACCGGAGTAAAGAAACCACTACAACTGATCAGAGCTGAGAAATCGCATTGCACCTGAAGCCGACCGCAAGAGCCGAGGCCGACAAGCGGAGACTAACGGTCTTTTCGATGTTGGTGTGGTGATGCAATCGGAAATCAATTCTGATTATCGATATTTGTACTGAACCGATATGTTAATGCTCCAGTCCAGTTCTATAAGACGATGATGCTATGAATCTATGATTCCTATTTCCTAATATATGACTTAATGAAACAAAACATTTCAGTTTAACAAGGCTATTTAAAAAATAAAAAAAATAAAACAATAAAACGACGTCATTTTAGTTTAGGGTTACAAATTATAACAAGCATATAAATTGTTCTTTTCACATAACCTACCTCAGAACTCTCTCACCTCTCTGCTGCTGCAACATTGAAGTTGTTGCTCAATGCTTTCCCCCTACCAGTCTACCGTAACACCGCCGGTGAGTTTCATAGTCAAAAACAATTAATCCATTTCTTCTCTTTCTATACTCTAAGTCCATGAGTACTGACATCTTTTTTTTCTTTTCCAGCAATTTGATTTTGAGGGAAACTGAGAGACCTATCACTCTTCAATCATTCACAGAGAGAGTTTTGAGCTTTTTTGCTTTCTGGGATTTTAAGGGTTTTTGCTGTTGGAGGCTATCACCTTTTGATATGGTTGAAATGATACGTGGAGGCCTATGAACCTTACGTCTGTGGCTTGTACTAATATGGGAGTTTCTAGTACATTTGGGTCTTTTTCTTTTCTTTTCTTTTCTTTTCTTTTCTTTTTTATTGGATAAGAGTTTTCTAAAAATTCGTGATTGTTTTTTGACCTTTTTTTTTTTTTTTTTTTTTGGTAATTTGAGAAAGAGTCCTAAACTTGGTGAGCAAGTTTCTATTTGGCTTATTCTTTTGACTTGGGGATTTTGAGCTACTTTGTGGAACTACTGTCATACTGCCATACTACCTATTAGGCATTGGCTTTTGTTTATTTGTTATAGTATATGTTCATTGCAAAGCATTTCTTTGGTCAAAAAATTTATTTATTTATTTATTTTTACATGGAAGTCGATATTGATTTTATTTGCATTACATTCTGATTTTAGTTGTTTAGGTTTTGCCTCTCTATTGAGTTAATATATATTGAGATTGAGTAATGTATATTGTTAGTGTCTGATTGAGTAATGAGTAATTATGGTATAAGTATGAGTTGGAATATTCTTTTGTGTGTTAGCCGGATGTAAAAAAAATATTATTTGGCATTTTTACTTTTTTTTTTTAATTTGACTTTTCTTTTGCTTCTGTTTTATGCGTGACTAGATTTTTTATGGCTTGCTAAATAAAAAAACAGTTTGTATTTACTTGAAATCTTGAACAGGTTGATATGTTGATATTGGGCTTGAAAGCCCAATTTTTTTATTATTAAAAAAAAAATTTTAATATTTCAAACCAACTGAACCGACTAAACCGACTCTAGGCGGTGTGCATCGGTTCCAATTATGAAAAAACTGATCTCTATTTGTTCAGTAATAAATTTGGAAAAAAACTGTACCAACTGAACTGCGCATACCCTTAATCACACGCACTCTGCATGTGTAGTAAGGCTTTTTTTTTTTTTTTTTAATTCTGATTTTAATGTAATTTTTCAATTTAAATTTATTTATTGTTAGTGAGGTTACATAAGGGGAAAAAAATTAAGAAACTAAAATTTAGAATTTGAAATGAAGTAAACTGCTGGTTTAGTGTGCTAATTTTTAGAAAAAAAAAAGTTTATCTGGTAGTTTTTTTTTTTAAATTTGGTTGAATTACAATTTTAACCCCATTTTTTATATTTTAAGAATAAGGATTATCTAATTAGATTAGGGGTATTTTTGACATTTTCTAAAATCATAACTAACTTTCTAAATCTTTTTAATATATATATATATATATATATATTCCTCACGTGCGTACTCAGAGATTCTTCTATTTGTTGGGGGAAAACGTTAATAATTTGCATCTATTCTAATTTGAGATTACTACATTTTCCAATCACAAAAAAAAAAAAACCTAAGGGTGTGATGAAAAATTATTTCACTTGCAAACACATAATACTTATCACACCCCTTGGTTATTTTATTGTGATTGAGAAATGTAGTAATCCCAAATTATAATAGATGTAAATTATTAACTTTTTTCCCAAAAAAATAGAAGAGCCTCTAAGCACGCACGTGCTTAGAGGCTAGTTTTATTTATGACAGTTATCAAATTGTATTTAATCCTAAAATATAGTGTTTTAATCCTCCTAAAATTTAGCTGTGTACTGTATTACACATCCATAACAAAAAGTTAAAAAGAGCTTATATTTAAAGAGCTATGTGCTTACATTTAAAGAGCTATGTACTGTATTACACATCCATATTTTATTTCTTTTATGATAAAAGACTCAAATTTTTGTTGTTTTAGTTTTTTTTTTTTGGGGGGGGGGGGGGGGGGGGGGGGGTTAAAGAAAGGCTCTAGATGTGCATCCATGTTGTTTTTTTTTTTTTTAGTAGGGTTGTTGTTCTTTTATTTATGACAGTTATCAAGTTGTATTTAATCCTAAAATGTACTGTGTTTTAATCCTAAAATTTAGCCATGTACTACACATCCATAATAAAAAGTTAAAAAGAGCTTATATTTAAAATTTAGCAACTACCTTTTTTTTTTCTTGTAAGATAAAAGACTCAAATTTTTGTTGTTGTTGTTGTTGTTGTTTTTTTTTTTTTTTTTTTGGGGGGGGGGGGGGGGGTGGGTTTAAAGGAAAGGCTCCAGATGTGCATCCATATTTTTTTCTTTTTGGTGGTGTTGTTGTTCTTCTTTTATTTATGACAATTATTAAGTTGCATTTAATCCTAAAATGTAGTGTTTTAATCCTTAAATTTAACCATGTACTACATATCCATAACAAAAAGTTAAAAAGAGCTTATATTTAAAATTTAGCAACTACCATTTTTTTTTCTTTTACACTAAAAGGCTGATAGTCTTTTTTTTTGGTCTTAAAGGAAAGGCTCCAGATGCTGCTACGCGCATCCACTTTTTTTCTTTTTGGTGGTGTTATTGTTGTTCTTTTTTCACAAATTTTATTTATGACAGTTATCCTTTTTTGTTTAATCCTAATTTAAAATTTATTAACTACCTTTAAAATCGAGAAAAGGTACATAACATTTTTTATGGAGTAGTAAATTAATAATTATAAAAAAAAAAATATAAATTGAATTTCACATAAAATTATACAAATGATAAATATAGTTTCTATTACAAAAGAAATTTTTTTTACAACAATTTCTTAGATAATAACCATTTCATGTGAGGTTTGAATCGTACAATAATTCTTGTAAAGTCTCTCACCCGAACTTATCTAATATTTCATTCCAATGCCTCTTCAATGCAATCCAATAAATTTGTGCATACGTCAACCTAAGAGACATAAAAGAGTTAGGGCTAAATATAAGATTATCATTATTTTGAATAAACCAAGTATTTTAAATTTGTATAATAAAAGTATTTTAAATTAAATTTCAATTAATCAACAATGATGGGAAAGTAGATGAGAGAGTAGGTTATTGGGTTAAATAGGGAAACCAATTACCGATACATTTTGAATGAGAAATTAATTTTTTTAGGATATTGGGAAACAAAGTAGCATGTAATACCCTATAAAAAAAGTAGTGTATATTACTATATAAAAAAATAAAAATAAAAAACCAAAAAGAGAGTTTGTGATAATAATAATAACAATTACCATATAATAGTAGCGCAAATTAGAGATAAGAGTTTGTGATAATAGTAGCGTAAATTACTATATAATAAAAAAACTTTAAAATAATAATAGTAACAAAAAGAAATCCAAAAGAAGTTGTTAAGGACATATTTTATATAATTGGCTAATCCTTTGACAAAATGCATTTTATTTGTAATTGGGTAGATCAATGATGGGTTTAGTACTTCAAGAAACAAGAGTTCAAGTCAAGTATTAAATTCATGAAGATTGGATCAAGAAACAAGTAAAGAAAAGCTGTTCATTAAATCTTAACAGATACCTCGACAGAAACAATATCTATTGAGATTTAAGAACAAAGCTTAACAGAAGCTCAATAGAAGCTGAATCTGTCGAGATCTAAGAAATTAGAATTTCTAGATCTAATTTTTGGCCCTAGCTGACATGTATGTGTAGGGTTTCTTTTTTCACAACCCTAGACATATATAAGACTTATTTTAAAGGCCATTATACATGGAAAACACATGCAGAAAGTGATCTAATTTCTTATTCTCTCTATAAAAAGTTACTGCGTCTTTTGCGCCTTGGGGTTTTATAACCAAGTACTTCTTAATTTTCATTATTAATGAAGTAAAGAACTTTGCAGCCAACAACATCTTCAAGTTGCTGGAGTTAGTCACGTACTGAGATCTATGCAAAAATGTGGTGTTCATATATTAAAGAGTTCAGATGTTCTGAAGCGGTAAAAGGTTTCTGCTGTAAGTTCATCTACGGGGATTGTAGAGTCTAGGGACAAAGGTTTTGTACTAGATTTGAAACTTTTCTTTACTATAGTGATTTGCTTTTCGAGAATGTTTCTCCCCAAATTTTTTACTATGAAACTAGTTTGTTTCATTGGTTTTCCTAAGTTATCATATCTTGTCTTATTTACTATTCCATTGTACATGATATTGATATTTGTTTGTTTTAACAAGATTTATTCATAATAAATCTAATTAATAACTTGAGTTTAAAACTTATTAATTCTATCAACTGGGGTCTAAATTTCCCAACAAGTGATATCAGAGCAAGTTCACTCTGATTGGATTAATTTCTTGAGTGTGATCTTTGACCCCATTGTCATAGATCGTGGACAATTTCTTTTGATTCCTCTTTTATTTGATGGCATTAATTATGCATACTGGAAAGTTCGTATGAAAGTTCTTTTGCAAGCTCAAGGTGAAAAAGTATGGAAAGCTATTAAAGTTGGCTAGATTAAGCCAAAGGAAACGCCGGTGGATTGGGAAGAAGTAACAATTAAAGCAGCAAATTTCAACAGTAGGGTCTTGAATGCTTTGTTTAGCGGGGTGACCAATAAGAAATTTAAGAAAATATCATCTATGGAAGTTGCCAAGGAAGCATGGACCATTCTTGAGACCACTTATGAAGGTAGCAAGGTAGTAAAGACTGTGAAGTTTCAAAAACTCACTAATAGTTTTGAAGAAATAAGGATGAAGAAGGATGAGACCTTTAATAAGTTCTATGCTAAACTCAAGAATATTGTGAATTTTGCCTTTAACCTTGGAAAATCTATAGCGAAATCCAAAATTGTTAGGAAAATCCTTAGGTCCGTACTTGAAAGATTCCATGTCAAGATCACTACCATTGAAGAAGTGAACGACATTGATCAATTTCCTTTGACTGAGCTTGTAGGGAACCTTGAAACCTATGAGATGAGATTAGGTTTAATAGGAAAATATGAAAAGAGTAGAAACTTGGCTCTTAAGGGTATAGAGGAAGAGATTGATGATTTTGAAGATGAAGATGAAAGCGAAGATGAAGATGAAAATGAAGATGAGGATGCGGATCTAACCTTCATAGCTAATGAGATTATCAAACTTCTTCAATATAGGAAAAAGGATAAGGACAAACCTCCTAAAAAATCTAAATCCTATAGGAATGGTAAGAGTGAGAAACTATTTATCTAGTGCCATGAGTATAAAGGTTTTGATCATTTAAGGATAGAGTGCCCAAACTATTTTATGAAGGAAAAAACCAAGAAGTCAAAAGATAAAGGGTTGGTTGCTACCTTGAGTGATACTGAGAATGACTTTTCTAATGAGTGAATAAGTGTGGTCACTTTATGGCTTTTGCTGTCACAACTGATAAAGTGATTGTGGAGAGTGCTAGTGACAGTGAGGATTCTTTTGATGATGAAGTACCCAAGAAGTTGAACATTTAGGAAGCTTATGATAAGCTATGCACTGAGTTTATAAAATCTGAAAAGGCTTTATATCTTCCTAGAAAAAAGTTTAATGAGGTAAAAATTTAAAAAGCTGATCTATTAGTCAAATTAGATAAGACTACAAGGTTGATTGAAACTCTTGTTGTGGAGAACACCTCATTAGATGAGAAGGTTAAGAATCTTGAAGTAGAGTTTAGTCAAGTTACAACTCAAATAGAGAGGATGTCTAGTGCAAAACTTGATAAGGTCTTAAATGCTGAAAAGTCTAATTCTGATAAGATTGGCTTATGATATGTTGACTCTTTTAATCCCTCCTCTTCCATGGCTTCTGGATCAAAGACTATCTTTATGCCCCAATCTGAGAAAGGTGATAAAAGTATGAAATCCATAACTGATTTGTCTAATTCTAAATCCTTTGTTAAACCTCACTCTAGGAAGTCTAGTAGTCCTAAAACTGCCCATATTTGTCTCCATTGTGGTGTTTCTGGATACATTCATCCTAATTGTTTCAAGTTATATCCTCATAAGCAAATGTCCAAATAGTTACAAGTTCCTTCTTAAGGTTCAACACCTTTGTTTGGAGAGTTATTAAAAATTTTGAGCTTTTTAACTCAATTTCAAGATAATTCTAATTCTTCTATGTCTTTTAGTAGACTATTGAAAAATTACATATTTGTATCGCATACAAAACATATGCAGTAGAAAATTAACAGCTCTACTTTATTCGCAATTGATAACATGTATTATATAAATTTCAGAATATAAGAATAAGAAAGTGTATTTTGGTACGGTGAAATTTAAAACCAAAAATTAGAAGTACTTGAGAATACTTTTAATCTTCATTCCAATTTCGCTTGATGCCTAAGAAATGTAGTCTCTCAATCAGCTTATATGTATGTGTTCAATGGAGAATGAGAGAGTGTCTAACACTTACATACAAACCATTTTATTCTTTTACAAAATTCTGTATGTTTCTCTCGTTATAACTGATTATCTAATTGGGCTAGCCTCTTGGGCCATTCTAATTGGGTTTTAGTATATGACTTGGAGTGGAACCAAAAGAGAACAAATAAGACACTAGCTCCAATAGGTCTTGGGTTTTTCTGTCAACTCTTAACTAATCCAAAATTACCATTAATTATATTTAATACTACTATATAAATATAATTGCACTATAGGCCTTATTAATAAATTATATCTTAAGACTTTATTGTACATGCAACACCTTTATAAAATATTCATAGTAATACAAAGTCGTAAATGTAGACTGCCATTTTAAAAATTATTACATTTTAATCCTTAAGTACGTCGTTTAATCCTTTAAGTTATTCATCATATATTTATGAAATCTAATTTCATAAATATATATTTTAGTAACTTTTTACTAAAGTGGTTAGGTCTAACACTCTGAATAACCAAACTCATTAAATTTATCTCAAGATAATATTTTATATTTCTTTTATCAGATTATGAATTCCATTTTGAGAATATATGTTCCATCAACACTAAATATGGCAGCCTAACATACTGAAATTTTGATCGTAACTTTAGATCTCACTCCTGATATATCAAAGTAACATACACTTCATAATCAGGTTCATTATTCTCTCAGAATTAAGAGTTCATGTAAATAGAAGTTGTGAGATTTATTATTCACTTGACAGTCGTTATGAGAATAATAAATCTCACAGCGATCTAGTTTAATATGTTTTAACTTTTAAAACATATCAACATATCAAATAGAAGTTTCTACTTCCATGATCAAGACAAATCATCTTAGTTGATATGTTATAGTCTTCGCAAATAAAATACCTAATTTCATCACCGACTATGAACTAAAATTCTAAGTTTACAAAGAACTTGTGATTTATATCTTTTGTGACCAAATCACATACTATACATCTCGTGGACTATATGATAATGTCTAAATATTCATTCTACTATTATTTTAGATAATAATAAAATAACTTTATTAATTAGAACATTAAGTCATATATAATGTTATACATAGCATCATATAATAGGATTTAAGAGCACTAATCCTAACATAGACATACTAGGACACGTGCCTTTTCATCTTCACGGCCAAATACTCATGCTATGTGAGTGAGAAAGGAGTCTAAGACTTAATTATCTTTTCAATTGGTCCTCTACTTTAATTCTTTCTATTTAAAGTAGGACTCTCTTTACTTGATTTTTTATCTGTTTTTGGAATCGTGTTTTCATGCATCTGCATTTTTTTTTCATGCTTTCATGTTGTTTGTCTATTTTTGTTTGGTTGTTTAGTCTTTATTTTTGTTTGTTTTTCAAAATAAAAAGAGAAAAATCAGGAAAAAAAATACAAAAATAGTTTATGTTTGTGTATATTGGTACTTGTGTACTATTGATAGCCATTGAAACAAAGTTTCTAAACTTCGTATCTCTTGTAGTTTAGATGAGCATCTCAATGCACAACTAAACAAGTGAGCTTTATGGCTCGTGATTGTGATGAGTACGATTAAAATTGTCTCTTATACCTCATACTCATATCGCTCTTTTTGATGGGAATGACTAAAAAATCCTAAAAGAAATGCATAAATAATCATCTCACTACTAAAGCCCGCCAATCATGTATAACATTTGTGTGCTTCGACATAGCAAAATTATGATGTTTTGACTTACATAATTGAGTATTTCTTTTCTCTTTTATATGTTCATACATGCTATACTTAAAAGAAAAATATGCAAAGAAAAATAAAAGTAAAAAGAATCAAAATGTTTTTAATATGGTTGCAAGCGTGTTTCTAGGAGATGTGAGAGTTATAGGATGTACCTCGAAGGTGATAGTCTCCATCAAATAGTTATGATTGTGTATGAGTGTATTTGATTTTCTCATGTCTCAAATCTTCATAATTGAGACACTTCTGCACTCTTGCTTTGCTTTGTTTCACACACAACACACAAATTCTTTGCTACTTTTGATACATGTGCATGTACAATGTGATTTGACCATCACAAATAATACATGTGTTAATATATGCTTGCTAAACTGTCTTAACTTGTTTTTGAAAAATAAAATTGATTAGACTTATTTAGTATGTATATGTGTCTTTTGATCTAGAAATGCTTTACATCTAGATTTGAGCTTTGTTTGAGTGCTTAACATGCTGTTTGGATACTTGTTTGAGTATCTATCTTATCGCATTCATCTTGTGTGTTTTTCCTCCCTTGGAAAACCTTGCTTCTGTCTTCTTGACAACTACTCGATACATTCTCGACAACATCTCGACAGTAGCTCGACACAAATTTCTTCCATCGAGATTTCTGGATTTGACCTCGATAGCTTCTCGACAGCTAGGTTGATCCATTGAGCTAAATTTCTATGCTCTCTATCTACTCAATACATTCTCGACAGATTCTTAATCCATCAAGATTTCTGGGTAGCTTCTCGATAGATTCTCGACACATATATCTATTGAAATAGTTTTATGTGCTCTCTGCCAGCTCGATAGTAGCTCGACAGCTTCTCGATTTGTTAAGACCCTATTGCATGAATTATTTTGCATATGTTTTGCATCTTTCTATTATCTTGTCATCCTTGTGTCCCTTGATCATCTTAGCTCATCTTTATGTTTCTTAGGTGAAACTTTATAGTTTCTTATACCCTTTGTTAATCATGACAAAAAGGGGAAGAAAATGTGATTTCTTTTTAAGATTCTATATGTTAAGAGGAGAAATATATGCCTTTGTAAGGGGGAGTTGTGTTTCATCTTGTTAGGGGAAGTGTTTAACTCCTTATTGTTTTAAGAGCTTCTTTTAGCTTTTTATATACCGGTCTTGTGACTATTTTTACATACATTGTGCTTATTTTTAATATATATATATATATATATATATGATGTATATCTTCTTCACCTATCTTTACATGTGCTGTTTTTTATCTATCTTTATATGCATGTTTCTTTATGTGCGCAATCTTTATTTTTGTTTCACATATGATGCCTTGATGAATTTTGTTTAAGTGTTTCAGAAAGACAGATTGTGAAAGTCTATCATGCCGTGAACTCTTTTCTTACAAAATTTTTCAAGATTTTGTAGTAGGGATAGATTTATTTTGTAATAAAACATGAAAGGCCACAAACTGAATGACCCCTTGTGATAAAATTAATTAATTAATTAGCCAAGTTATTAATTAATCAATTTAACATGCAAATACGTGGAAGCACAAACAAATCACCAAATACTAAATATGCAGCGGAAAAATAAATAACACGGTGATTTGTTTACGAATGGGGAAAACCCTAACGGCAAAAACCCCACCGGGTGATTTTCAGGTCACCACTCCCGAAACTCCACTATTATCAAATCAAGCGGTTACAAGTAAAGGAATCCCAAGTACCTTACCAACCTACAGTTAAACTCTTACCCCAATACCCAATTGGACTTGATCTGTAGTGACAATTTCCACCTTTGATGCACGGCTCCCAAGTACGTGACTAATCAATGCGCAGATCCCAGTACGTGACTTCAAACACCAACTTGAGAAGGAGAGGTTGGCTGCAAAGTTCTTCAGTTCATCATACACAATAAAGATCAGGAAGATGCTTGGTTACGAAACCCTATGGTGCACATACACAGCAACTTCTTAGAGAGAAGATGAACTAGGTTAAGAACTTCGTCTTTTGATCACAATTTGCTTGAACAAGGATTGCTTAATGCTTTTGCAACTTGTGTACCACTTGACGGCTCTTAAAACAATCATTTTATATGTTTAGGGTTAGAAGAAAAGAAAACCCAAAACCATATTCACGGATCCCAAGAAAATCAAATCAGAAAAACTGATTTTATAAATCTCGACAGATAGCAGGTGTCGAGGTAGCTATCAAGTAGGTGTCGAGCTTTAATGAAATTGCACTTCAGCTTACTTTTTCTTGGACAGACTTGATGACTTCAACACTTGTTCTTGAAACCTTGTTTCTTGAAGTATTAAAAACACCTAGAACTACCCAATTACAAGTAGAGTGCGTTTTGTCAAAAGGATTAGCCAATTTACATAAACAAGTGACATATGTTCTTAACAAGTGAACACACATATGTCCTAACAATCTCCCCCTTTGGCAATCCGTGACAAAACCACAACAAACAAATGAAAATATAAGAGAAGTCATAAATCACTCAGCTCATATTCACTTGTTTAATACAATAAAATCTATCCTAACATAAACTCTTGAAAAATTTTGCAAGAAGAGAGTTTATGACAAGTAGACTTTGACAATCTGTATTTCGGAAACACTTTAAACAAAACTCATCAAGGCATCATATGTAAAACAGAAATAAATAGATTGCATACAAGTATAAAGAACATGTGTATAAAGATAGAGAAGAAACAACACATGAAGAGAGAGGTGAAAGAAAACATACATCCACATATAAAGAGAATAAGTACAATGTATGTAAAACTGGTCAAAAGACCTCATATACAAGATCAATGTATCTATAAAGACTAGAAAAGAAAAGATACAACAAAGCCTCACTACATCCCTCAACAAATATCAACACTCCCCCAATCAACATGTCCTATACTAACTCTCCCCCTTAGATGACTACTCTCATAAACCCAAAACTACTTCCCCTTTTTGTCACGAGTGATAAAGGGTAGAATGTCATGTAGACATCTCATCAGTAGAGCTATCATCCCCATCATCATCATCCTCAGAATCTGAAGCTGCTAGAGTAGGTGGTGAAGGAATAGCCTCTGGAGCAAAACCACCCATAGTCGCCTGCCGTCATGCAATACGACCAACACAAACATTCACCTGATACAACTCAGTGGAGAGTGTATCGAGGCGAGCTTCCATGCGCTGCAGCTGCGCCATAATATCTCCAAGAGATACATCACCCGTAGAGGAAGAAGGAGCAGATGTAGAAGGAGCGGATCTGGATGGAGCTGATTTGGATGGTGCTGAACAGGAGGGAGGAGTGGCATCCGTCTGTCGCGACCTAAACTAAGCCTCACTACGTTTTACGGTAGCGGCATCTATGGTACAGATATGAGTGAAGTGGTCGGACACAGGAAAGGGAACAGAAAAATGGCATAAGATCCTCGTGATAGCGGAAGGAAAGATGAGCTTATCATGGGACGCCGAATCTATATGGACATCTATAATAGACAGGATGAAGTGAGAAGGAAAATTTATAGTAAGATGCTCTAGAAGTGACAACAAAAATCGAGCACGAGGCTCTGTGATAGAGTTGTAGTGAGAGAGTGGATGGAGTACAAATGTCATCACCATGTTAAGAAATCTAGGACCTTTAGCAAAAGGCCTACATGATGTGAACTGATGCTCACCCCAATCAGCAGCGTGCTTACAAAAAGCAGAGATGAGCTCATCTTTGGACACAGTCCTCAGACGCTCACAGGAAGGGTAATCAGGAAAGTCGATCCTAGGTACCTTAAGTACATCCGCAACAAGCTGCGGTGTAACAGGAATGCGCGTACCTCAAACGCGAGTGAAAAAGAGAAGTACTGAATGGTCTATCCCGTGCATGTTGGAGTAAAACTCCTGGATCAGCACGAGAGGGCAAGTGACCGGGATGTTACACAGTGACCCCCATCCCCTACTGTGAATGACAGAGGGAAGGTCAGTGTCGGCGAAGTCCGCCAGAATGACTTGGCGTTCCGAATGAACACCTCGTTGAGAAAAGTTCTCCGAAAATGCCTTGTGGGCATCTCCATCACGGAACCGAAGGTGAAGAGGAGCAGAGTCAGAAGAAGAGGAAGCTCCAGAATGCAGAGGGTTTCGAGCAAGAGTGGATTTACGTTTGGGTGCCATAGACACTACTAACGTAAAAGAATGAGAAAGAGATGAGAGGGAGACAATCAGAAAAGTCCCAACACAGTTCAAATATATCAAATATGTTGAACAAGAAGTACGTATACATGGGAAAATATCATTATAATGCAAATGAAATGCAATGTATGACATTTTGAAAACATTTAAGTGCAAACTCAAACCAAAATTTGAAGAAAAACTCATCAATTTTGAAAAACCCCAAAAATTTAAAAAAAAAAATCCCAAAACCTAGGTTTTAAAACATGAAATGCATGAAAAAGGAAGGGAAAAGTGATCTTACCAAGAGATTGAAGCAAGGAATGAGCAAGATCCAAGTGGGGTTGAAGATTTGAGTGAGAAACCAAGTTTGGGAGATGAAAAGCCACGGACAGATCGAGAGAAATCGAGAGAAATGAGATCAGAATCACGATCTGACCTTAAATAGGCACCTTAGTAATTCTCGACAGTTGAGGTGTCGAGAGGTATCGAGGAAGCTGTCGAGGGAGGTATCGAGGAATTGACCTTCGACAGATGCAGGTATAGAGAGGTGTCGAGGTGCAAGGCCAAATTTAGATTCAAGAAGCTCGATCGATCGACCAGGTATCGAGAAGCTATCGAGAAGACAGCGACTTTCTCGATTGATCCAGAAGGTGTCGAGACATGTGTTGAGATTGCGATTAGAAAAGGCTTGAGAAGCTCGACAGATGACCAGGTATCGAGGAGGTGTCGAGGAGGTGTCAAGCCATCAGTGAAAAGCAGTTTTTCGAGAAGTGAAAAACACAGACATGAATGCAATCCAACAAACACCTCAACCAATGATCCACTCAACATAAAAAGCTCTCAAAATCATCTCTCAAAAAGAAATTTTAAGCACATAAATCCTCAGAAACACACACACACACTAAACAAGTCTAACCAATTTTATATTTCAAAAACAAGTTAAGACAGTTTATTGAGCATACATTAGCATATGAAACACTTGTGATGGCCAAATCATATTGTACCTGCACATGTATCAAAAGTAGCAAAGAATATTGCGTGTTGTGTGTGAAAAAATATCGCAAGATTGCATATGTGTATACATGTTATGACGATCTGAGATATGAGTAAATAACTTTAACTCACACACAATCATAACTGTTTGATGGGGACTATCACCTTCAAGGTACATCCTATGACTCCCACATCTCCTAGAAAATACGCTTGCAATCATGTTTAAAACATTTTTAATCTTTTAGCTTTATATTTTCTTTGCATATTTTCTTTTAAGTATATCATGCATGGGCATAAAAAGGAGAAAAGAAATACCCAACATGTTAAGCATAGACATTGCACTTTTGCTATGCCGAAGCATACGGATGTCTTTGACACTGCACTTTTGCTATGCCGAAGCATACAGGTGTCTATGACACTGCACTTTTGCTATGCCGAAGCATACAGGTGTCATACAATGATTGGCGGGCAACAATGGTGAGATGGTTGTTTATGCCTTTCTCTTAAGATTTTCTAGTCCTACCCGTCAAAAAGAGTGATATGAGTGTTAAGTTTAAGAGATAACTTAATCTTACTCATCACAAACAAGAGCCACAAAGCTCACTTGCTTAGTTGTGAATAGAGATGCTCATCTAAGTTACAAGAGATACAAAGTTTAGAAAACTTTGTTTCATTGGTCATCCAAGGTACACAAATACCAAAGTACACATAACACACATTATTTTTGTATTTTTCAATTTTTCAGTTTTTTTTTAATTTTTATATCAAAAACAAAATAAACAAAACTGAAAATAAACAAACAAAAACATGTTATTAAAGCAAAGCAAAAACTAGACTGACTCAGCAGAAAAAGAAAGACACACAAGCAATGCAACAAACAAGAAAAACAAGAAGGGAGAAGAAAGTAATGAAATCACTTGGAGTCCTTTTTCTTCCACACCTTAAAAGAACCTTTCCTTTGATTGAATCCTTGAACAGGTGGTGAGGGGGAAGAATTTAAACCGTTCAAGTTCGAAAGGAACATGAGGGTTTTCAGAAGATCTCCAAGAGGAGCAAGAGAGGATTGAAGCTGATTTTGGCTTCCAGATGCTATCATGCCATTACTCTGTTGAGTGGCTAACAACTTATAGCAATTTGGTCGAGTGTGACCAGTAGCCCCACAATAATGACAGAGATGCTGCTTCTTTTGTTTAGGCTTTTGAGAGTTAGCCTTCTTAGCTCTAGGGTTTTTAGCAGTATTCTTATCTTACTTAGGGGGTGCTCCTAAGATAGATTTTCCCTTGTCTAAGTTCTCACTAGCTAATTTAATTTTAACATCAATGTTCTCAATTTCAGTGTTATTAACAGGAGGAACAAAAACAGTATTGCTAGTAGAAGCAGTATTAGAGAAAGAAATACCATACCCCAAACCAGTTCGATCCGAAGTAAATTTCTGATTGCTAAGCATCTCATCAAGCTTTGCACTTGAAGTCCTCTCCAGTTGAGCTCTGACTTGAGACAGCTCCGCTTCAAGCTTCTTGGTCTTCTCGGCCAGAAAGTTGTTCTCAAATCTCAGTGCTCCAATAGTTTGATTCGCCTCATCAAACTTTATGGACAACTCTTCACGATCGAGTTCCACATCACTGAGCTTCTTGGTGGCCAGCCTATATAATTTCTCATGCTTTTCAGAGAGCTTGTAAAGCTTTTCATAGGCTGAATGGATATCATCTTGATCATCCATCTTCTCAAATTTGGACTCCACCAATTCTTTTTCTTCATCCACTTCTTCAACAATCCCTTCAGTAGGATTGACTGTGGCAGTGAAGGCATTTAAGATTCCGTCATCCTCATTGTCGGAATTATCTTCAGGCTCAGTGTCACTTAGGGTTACAACAAGGGCCTTACTTTTCCCAATGCTCTTTAGATATGTAGGACACTCATGTTTCATGTGTTCGAACCCATGACACCCAAAGCACTTTGGTTCTGCGGGAACAGTATACTGACCGCCCTCCTTAGCATCATTCTTCCCTTTGCCTTGGCTTTTAAACTGAGAAGAATTGAACTGCCTGCGGTCCTTGTCGAAACTCCTTCCATTGGCATTCTTCATAAACTTCTTGAACTGTCGAGTAATGTAGGACTTCATCTTGGAATCTTCATCATCAGAAGACTCATCTGTATCACTGCTCTTCGCCTTCAAGGCTATGCTTTTGCCTTTATTCGACTTGCCAATCCTAGATAACCCTATCTCATAGGTTTGCGAGTTTCCAACCAGCTCAGTCAAAAGAATCTTATCTATATCCTTTGATTCCTCAATTGCTGTAATCTTGGCATGAAATCTCTCAGGTAGAGATCTGAGTACCTTCCTTACAATCTTGGGTTCAGGGATGGTTTCCCCAAGATTAAAGGCTGAGTTCACTATGTCCTTGAGCTTGGCATAGAACTCATCAAACGACTCATCCTCCTCCATCTTAATTTCTTCAAAGCTTGTAGTGAGTCTCTGAAGTTTTGAATCTTTGACAGCCTTTGTTCCTTCATAGGTTGTCTGGAGGATGGTCCAAGCTTCCTTAACAGTTTCAGTTGAGGATATATTCTTGAATTCCTCATTGGTGACTGCACTAAAAAGGGCATTTAGTGCTCTGCTGTTGAAGTTAGCCGCCTTGATCTTAGCATCATCCCAATCGGCCGGTTCTTCTTTTGGCTTAGTCCAGCCAATCTCTACAGCTTGCCACACCTTCTCATCTAAAGACTGCAAGAAAGCTCTCATGTATACTTTCCAGTATGCATAGTTAGTGCCATCAAATAAATGAGGTATGATTAAAGATTGTCCTCTATCCATGACAAACAGGGGTCAATAGATCAACACAGCAAAGATTAAACCTAATCAGAGTGTGCCTGCTTTGATACCACTTGAAAGGCCACAAATTGAATGACCCCTTGTGATAAAATTAATTAATTAATTAGCCAAGTTATTAATTAATCAATTTAACATGCAAATACGTGGAAGCACAAACAAATCACCAAATACTAAATATGCAGCGGAAAAATAAATAACACGGCGATTTGTTTACGAATGGGGAAAACCCTAACGGCAAAAACCCCACCGGGTGATTTTCAGGTCACCACTCCCGAAACTCCACTATTATCAAATCAAACGGTTACAAGTAAAGGAATCCCAAGTACCTTACCAACCTACAGTTGAACCCTTACCCCAATACCCAATTGCACTTGATCTGTAGTGACAATTTTCACCTTTGATGCACGACTCCCAAGTACGTGACTAACCAATGCGCGGATCCCAGTACGCGACTTCAAACACCAACTTGAGAAGGAGAGGTTGGCTGCAAAGTTCTTCAGTTCATCATACACAATGAAGATCAGGAAGATGCTTGCTTGCAAAACCCTATGGTGTACATACACAGCAACTTCTTAGAGAGAAGATGAACTAGGTTAAGAACTTCGTCTTTTGATCACAATTTGCTTGAACAAGGATTGTTCAATGCTTTTGCAACTTGTGTACCACTTGACGGCTCTTAAAACAATCATTTTATATGTTTAGGGTTAGAAGAAAAGAAAGCCCAAAACCATATTCATGGATCCCAAAAAAATTAAATTAGAAAAGTTGATTTTATAAATCTCGACAGATAGCAGGTGTCTAGGTAGCTATCGAGTAGGTATCGAGTTTTAATGAAATTGCACTTCAGCTTGCTTTTTCTTGGACAGACTTGATGACTTCAACACTTATTCTTGAAACATTGTTTCTTGAAGTATTAAAAACACCTAGAACTATCCAATTACAAGTAGAGTGCTTTTTGTCAAAAGGATTAGCCAATTTACATAAACAAGTGACATATGTTCTTAACAAGTGAACACACATATGTCCTAACAAAACAAATGGTTATAAGTTAAGTAATTTAAGACTTCTCTCATGATTAGTTGTTTCGTTGTCATTTTGTCACGAATTGCCAAAGAGGGAGATTGTTAAGGACATATTTTATATAATTGGCAAATCTTTTGATAAAATGCACTTTACTTGTAATTGCGTAAATTTAAGATGTGTTTAGTACTTCAAGAAACAAGAGTTCAAGTCAAGTATTAAAGTCATGAAGATTGGACCAATAAACAAGTGAAGAAAAGTTATTTATTAAAACTCGACAGATACCTAGACAAAAATAGTATCTATTGAGATTTAAGAACGAAGCTCGACAAAAGCTAAATCTGTTGAGATCTACGAAATTAGAATTTTTAGATCTGATTTTTTGCCCTAGCTGACATGTATGTGTAGGGTTTCTTTTCTCACAACTCTAGACATATATAAGGTTTATTTTAAAAGTCATTATGCATGGAGAACACATGCATAAAGTGACCTAGTGCCTTATTCTCTCTGTAAGAAGTTACTGCGTCTTTTGCGCTTTAGAGTTTTGTAACCAAGTACTTCTTGATCTTTATTGTTGATGAAGTAAAGAACTTTGCAGTTAATAACATCTTCAAGTTGCTGGAGTTAGTCACGTACGAGGATCTGTGCAAAATGGTAGCGTTCATATATTGAAGAGTTTAGAGGTTTTAAAGTAGTAAAAGGTTTCTGCTGTAAGTTCATGTACAGGAATTGTAGAGTCTAGGGACATAGGTTTTAATACTAGATCTGAAACTTCTCTTTACTATAGTGATTTGCTTTTCGGGAAGGTTTCTCCCCAGGTTTTTTACAGTGAAAGTAGTTTGTTTCATTGGTTTTCATAGGTCATTATATCTTGTTTTATTTACTATTCCGCTGTGCATGATATTGACATGATATTGATATTTTTCTGTTTTAACAAGGTTTATTCATAATAAATCTAATTAACAACTTGAGTTTAAAACTTGTGAATTCTATCAACTAGAGTCTAAATTTTCCAACAGAAGTCTTCCTTGGATTGAGGATATCCAAAAGAATACTATCCAATTTCCATATTCACGTGGAATCAGAAAAGTTAGATGGTAATTGGAAGTATTTATCTAGTTAAAGACCAATTTGGCTAGAAAAAGAAGTCAAAATAAAAGAGAGTTCTTATGCTTGAAGGAACTTGTTTTCACTAGTAAACAAATTACTTTCGACAATGGCCACTGATCAAAGTATTTGATTCAAAAGTCATCCAGCCAAGATTAAGAAGGTATCACCGCTAAAATCGTTGGCCAAGATCAAGAAGGTATCACTACATGAAACTTCATGCGCTAAAACAAAAGAAGAAGAAGAAGTCCTTCTTTCATTGAATTTGGTGTTAAAGAAAATCTGATCTAATAACAACTATCTTGTTTGCGTGGAGTTGTATAAGAATTCTTTAATGTCTTGGTAGAGGAAAAAAAAAAAAAAAAAAAAAAGGTGGTCCTAAGTTATAGTTGGATATCTTGAAAAAACAATTTTTGTTCTGTCTCGACCTTAATATTAAATTTTGGGTCCTAAGACTAAAAAAAAAAACCGTAAATTCCAAAAAAAAAAAAAAAAAAACCCAAAAAAGAGTTTGTGTTTAATTCTAGGCCAAAACAAAAAGAAAAGGCCCTTACCAATATCCTTTTCCAAGCAACCAGCTTAAGCACAAACCCTCCTGTTTGAAATTTCAAAGTCAACCATGGGTAATAAGCCACCGTCAAACACCCTTGAATCCCTAATCACATTCACCCATGGGTAAGTACTTCTCAAATTATGAATACTTGGCAGCCATGATAGGTAAGAACTCAAAGAAAGTCAATGACAAAGAAAATAAAAGAAAAGAAAAGAAAGAGGAACTTGCAAAAGATAGAACCTGAAAAGCCATGAGCTTCTAACTCTGTTTAAATTGTTTAGAAACTAAATTTGAAAGTAGAAGAAGAAGAAAAAAGAAGAGGATGTAGAGCTAAATTAAATGTCTTCAATCTGATGAAGAATGAAATAAACTGGCAAAGTGTACGTGAGTTTGTGGGTCTTAAAGTAGAGCAGTTTTAATTTACATATTTATCCCCGTTTGTTGAAAACTTGTATGTGGGTATGATGAGGGTATTTTAGGCATAAAAATTGAGGGATCCAAATAGAGAAAGCCCCTTAAATAGTAGTATAAATTAAAAAAATGTAAATTGAATTTTTACATAGAATTATACAAATGAAAAATATAGTTTCTGTTACAAAAGAATTTTTTTAAAATAATTATTGTAAAATCTTTCACTCGAACTTATCTAATATTCCATTCCAATGCCTCCTCAATGCAATCCAATAAACTTGTGCGTATGTCAACTTGAGAAAGATAAAAGAATTAGGGTTAAACCAAGTATTTAAAAAAAAAAAAAAAACTTTAACCTACAAACCAAGTAGCTAGCGTGTGTGTTATTAATTAAAGAGTTTACTATAAATCCACCATCAATGATTCTGAGATACTTTATTAGAGTTTGTATTTGATTGGGAAACCAAGTAGCACTGAAATAAATGGCTCTGTTAAAAGCTTCTAACCCCGATAGTATGCCCTCTCTCTTCTATCAAAATTATTGGGGTCTTGTAAGTGATGATGTCACAACAACTATCTTGTCATATTTAAATTCTGCCACCTTACCCCATCCCCTAAACCATACATTCATAACTTTAATCCTAAAAATTAAAAATCTCGTTGCTATCTCTAATTACTGTCCTATTAGCCTTTGTAATGTCCTTTATAAAAATTTTTCAAATGTCCTTGCAAATAGGTTAAAAAAATCCTACCCTTAATCATAATTGAACACCAAAGTGCATTCACAAAAAACAGTTTGATTTCAGATAATATTCTTGTTGCTTTTGAAACACTGCATAGTATGAATATTCACAAATCTAAGAAATCAGGATATATGGCGATAAAATTATATATGAGTAAGGCGTATGATAGAGTGGAGTGGTGTTTTTTGGAGGAAGTAATGAGAAAATTAGGAATTAATGAAAGATGGATTACCCTCATGATGGTTTGTGTCAAAACAGTTTCATACTCAGTGTTGGTGAATGGTGAACCAAAGGGTTTGATTAATCCCACAAGGGGAATTCGCCAAGGTGATCCCCTATCTCCCTTTCTATTTCTGTTATGCACGGAAGGCCTTAACAATCTTATTTTGAAGGTAGCAAGTGAGGGCTTTATACACGGCTTTTCTTTGAGTAGAAGAAGCCCAAAACTAACCCATCTTCTCTTTGTAGATGATAGCTTATTGTTTTGTAAGTCCAATAGGAATGAATGCCAAAAGGTGCTAGATATCCTAGCCTCCTATCAAAGTATGTCAGGGCAGCAAATAAATCGAGGCAAAACATCCATCTTTTTCAGTAAATCCACCACTACTGCCATGAGGATAGAAATCAAGGAAGCTTTAAGGGTTCCTGAAATTTTGCACTACAATAAATATTTGGGTTTGCTATCACTTGTAGGAAAACACAAAAAGGCAAGTTTTGATTCCATCAAAGAAAGGGTTTGGAGGAAGCTTCAGGGTTGGGGAGAAACCCTACTATCATAAGCAGGGAGAGAAGTGTTGATTAAGGCAGTGGTCCAAGCTATTCCAACATATACAATGTGTTGCTTCAACTCCCACTTGGCCTTTGTCATGAAATTGAAAAGCTTATTTGTAGTTTTTGGTGGGGAGAAAGAAAAGATCATAGAAAAATTCATTGGATCAAGTGGGATGATATGTGTGAACCAAAATTCGAAGGTGGCATGGGTTTCAAGGAGTTATCATTGTTCAATGATGCTCTCTTAGCCTAAGCAAACGTGGAGGTTGCTGCATAATAAAAACTCTTTGTTTTACAAAGTGTTTAAATCAAAATTCTTTCCCAATTGTTCTATTATGGAAGCCAAGGAAGGACAAGGAGGTTCGTATGCTTGGAAGAGTATTTTGAAGGGTAAGGAAGTCATATAGCAAGGAGCAAAATGGAGAGTGGGAAATGGAGAATCAATTAAACTTTGGGGTGATAATTGGCTACCTTCGTTACAAAATCTAAGACTCCAAAGCCCCCTCACAGCTGAGCTTCAAAATGCCACTGTAAGTTCTCTCATTAATCCTACAACTCGATAATGGGATCTAACCTTGCTGCCTAATGTGTTTAGTCATGCAGAAGCTGAATTGATTAAACAAATCCCACTAAGCCAAACCAATATAGAGGATGCTATTTTCTGTCCATATGTCCAATCCGGTCAATACACCACAAAGTCAGGGTGTTTCTTCCTCAAAATTGAAGCTAGAACGACAATTCCACTGAACCATACCCAAGCTGAGTTGTTGAAACCACTATGGAAGAAAATCTTGAAGCTCTCATTGCGGTGCAAAATTATTAATTTCCTTTGGAGAGCTTGCAAAAATGCCATTCCAACAATGACCAACCTATTACGCCGCTGTGTGGTGGATGACCCTAGCTGCTCTCTCTGTGCACAACATAATGAAGATGTACTTCATTCACTATGGTCATGTCCGAACCTTGCACAGGTATGGAATGAAGACGCTCAATGGAGTTTTAGAGGACAAACGACCTTCCAAGACTTCCCTCAATTGCTTCTCAATGTCTTTTAGTCAGGTTGCAGCGTTGAGATGTTTGCTATGCAAATTTGGACGATCTGGTACAAAAGAAACAAAGCTCGAACAGCCCCACCTAGATTTCCCTTAAACCTTATATCATAGTGAGCTTTTGAAGCTCTGATGGAGTACCAATTTGCACAACCAAAGAAAACCGTAGCAGCCCCTTCGGTCAGACCACATGTAAGGTGGTTACCACCACCAGTGGACTGGTACAAAGTTAATTTCGACGCGGTAGTTTTTTCAGGATGATGGTAGAGCAGGTATAAGTGTGATAATCCGTGATAGCCGAGGCTCGATTATGGTCTCTTTAACACAGAATATTCAGCTCTCTAGTTCAGTTATGGAGATGGAAGCCTTGGCAACCACTTGGGCCATTGAACTTGCTCTAGAACTGGGTTTTAACAGGATTATTTTCGAAGGCGATTCTGACATTGTTATGAGAGCTCTAACAATCTCCCTTTGCTCCTTTCAGCTTGCTGATTAGGGATGCCCAAGTTTTTGCAGATTAGCTTAGTTGGGTTAAGTTTCAACATGTTGGTAGAGATGGTAATAATGTAGCTCATAACCTTTGCTAGACATACACGTCATGTCACAGGTTTTTTTGTTTGGATGGAGGATGTTTCATTCCATTGTTTTGATGTTTATCAGGCAGACTTTCTTGTTTCTTAATAATAATCAAAGTCTTGTTTCTCAAAAAAAAGTAGCAAGGTAATCCCCTAAAAAATAGTAACATAAATTCTTATATATAAAAAAAAAAACCAAAGTAATCCCCTCAGGAAAAAAAAGAAAAGAAAAAAAAAGTATTGTATATTCCAAAAAAAAAAAAAAAAAATCAAAAAAAGAGTTTGTGTTTGATTGCAGGCCAAAACAAAAATAAAGATCTTTTACCAATATCCTTCTGAAGTAGCTAGTTCAAGCACAAATCCTCCATTTTGAAATTTCTAAGTCAGTCATGGGTAATAAGCAACTGTCAAACATTATTGAATCCCTAATCACATTCATCCAAAAAAAAGTACTCCTCAAATTTGAAAGAAGAAGAAGAAGAAGAATAAGAAGAAGAAGGGAGAGGATGTAGAGTTAAATGAAATGTTTTCAACCTAAAAAAGAATAAGAGAAATTGATAAAGTGTACATGAGTTTGTGAGTCTAAAATATAAGAGTTTTAATTTACATTTTTATTCTCGTTAGTTGAAAACTTGCGAGTATGATAATGGTATTTTAAGCATTAAAATTGAGAAGAAAACCTTTAAATAGTAGCAGTAGTGTGTACGTGTGTGTGTATATATATATATATATATATATGTATGTATGTAATACTGTATACATATCTCCACATATTATAATAATAAACCGATAAAAATCCACCTTCAGTCACCACCAAACCAAACCCACAAAAGTAACCTCCAATCTCAGGCCCACATTTCATGCAAAACCACCACCTCTGCTACTGCTAGGGTTTACTGTCAATCGCCATGGCTTTTCAAGGCAAGAAGCTCATCAACGATCCCAACGGTTCGCATTCTTCCTATCTCATCAAAATGCATTAATTTGTTTTTGCACATTTCCGTTTTGAGATAACAACCTCTTTATTAATTTTACATTTTTTTTTTTTTACTCTCTGTTTGGTTACCGGGAAATTTTCAAAAATTCAATGAGCCAGATTTTTGCGTTTTTGACTTTAATAGCCTACAGATGAGATGGAACTTAATATATTTGAATCTGATTCCTTCCGTCTAAGATAGATGGTCCACTGTGGTAAGTGTAGGGTCTGTCTAGATACCTACATTCATATAACGATACTCAGAAATTTTGCTAGGATCTTGATCTTCAACCATATTCTAAATAGATGGAAACTGCGCTCATGTTTCGTTGTTTTTGGCACTGATTGTGTCAATTAATTTAGTTCATCCATAAAGCTTTGTTGTTACCCTCTTGCCCATAAAAATTGGACAAATCTCTTTGGTCTTGTATCCAATGAGGATCGAAGTTAATTACAAGTTGAGTCACTCAAAGCAATTTGATGGCAATAGGTCATTTTCTAAAAGGAGAGTGATGGCAAGGATGATAACATATTAAAATTGAGGGATGAAATTGAACTCCAACACAGTTCAGAAAAAAATATATGTTTGCTTTTTCTTTTTCAAAAGCAATTTTAAGAAGCACTCTTCCTTATCATTATCTGCATTTTTTTGGTTTTAGAAGATGGAAGGACTGGTTTTGGTACTGATTAAGAAAGTGGCCCTGAAGGCTAAATCTTGTATTGTCGTTATCTTTTTATTTTTTGGGCTGCCGGGGGTGTTCTCTTTTCTCTTTTAGTTTTAAATTAATTCTAAACCTTAGAAACTAAAACCTTTACTCAGCTTAATCTAATATAACTACATGGCATATCAAGCTTAGAAACAATGGAGAATTAGGGAAATGCTTTATGGCATTTGGAGTTTTCTGCTGCCGGGGGAGGGGAGGGAATTTGCGCTGTTTTTCCCTCATATAGTCCTTGTCTCTAATATGTCAACGTGAAAGTTTATAGTGATTGAACGGTTTGGGATAGAGGAACAGAGAAGTTGGGATGTTCATTTTATTCGGAGACCAAATGATTGGGAAATGGGTAGTGTGGATGATTTTCTCCGCACCTTGGATTCAAATCTACCTCCTAATGAGAATGGAGATCGAATGCGATGGAAGTTGACAAAGAATGGGGATTTTGATGTCCAATTGTTTTACAATAAGATAAGAAGACCTTTGCCCATTATCTTTTCGTGGAAAGATGTGTGGAAGGTTAAGGCCCCTAGGCGTGTATCTTTCTTTGTGTGGACTGCTGCATGGGATAAGATCCTTACAGGTGATAATTTGAGGGGTAGAGGGATGGATTTTGTTGACTGGTGCATTATGTGCCGTTGTAACGAGAAGACGGTGGATCATCTGCTCCTCCATTGTGGTAAGGCTTATTGGCTGTGGAGTTGAGTGTTTAGATCTTTTGGGATTTCATGGGTCTTGCCAAGAACAGTTGTGGATGCTCTCTTTGGTTAGTGGAATTGGCCAGGAAAGCATTTGTCTAGCATTTGGAATTTAGGTCCTTTGTGCTTAATGTGGTGTCTTTGGAGGGAGCGAAATCGAAGGACGTTTGAGGACTTGGAAAGCTCGGATGACCAGCTATTGGCTTCTTTTAGTGGCTTTGTGTTTGACTGGTCTAAGGCTTGGGGACTCACCTCTAGTGACTCTCTCCCTATGTTCCTTAACTCTCTCATTTGTAATTAGTATCTTTTCCTTTCTTTTTTCTTTCCTCTTTATCTTATCTTACTGTATTTTACTCTTTGCCTTATGTTTTTTTGCATGAGGTAGTGTTCTTCAATATATATCCTTATTACTTATCCAAAAAAAAAAAAAAAAAATTTATAGTGATTGAATAGGCAATGAGCTTTGTCAATTGCTGTCATATTTCACTTTGACATATTGGAGGTAAATTGAAGAGGCAATTAGCTTTGTTTACTTATCCAAAAATAATTGTACGGAAAGCCACATAAGGTTTGAAAAAGTGATAAAAGCAAATTGATAAAATTTGTTTGTAATTGTTTCAAGTACAAATTGGTCATCATTGTGAGCAAGACATACTTAATAAAATTTCCAATTACCTATCAATAAATGTGTGTGGTTCATGGCCTAGACTGGTCAGTGGTATGAAATTAAATAAGAAAAAGAGTCTGAATCACAAAGAGTTTTCATTTCAGTTTTTCTTTTTCATTACATGTGTTACTTGTGACTTTCAAAAAATGGTTTGTTTGGTTCTTTATTGAAGTAAAATTTGAGGGTTTTAGTCTTATACTATTGTAAGTGTTGGTGCCAATGAGTTGTTGAACTAGACATCCTATGTTTGATCCCCACTAGGAGTTTCCCTGGATTACCTGATACTTGGTTATGGCAGTTAGGTCATATATCTGTAAATTACTCCCTAGGGCTGGGTCCAAAGGGCCCTACCTTGGTGAGGTTCCATATCATAAAAAAAAAGTGTTGTTGCCAATGAGCCTTGGCTCAAATCACATATCCTCCTCTGGGTCCTCTCATAAGAAGGAATGGAGGGTAAGGTAGGGGGTTCAATACCCATCATGTTGACTAATAAAAAAATAGTCTTGGTTCTCTTTGGCTTTGCTTAATTCTACAAGGACAAGGTAAGGGGAAAAAAGGAGCTTAAAGCTATCTTCCTTTCTTGAGAAATATTATGTCCTTTTTGTCTTTCTTTTGGAGTTATATATGGGTAGTTATGGAGTTGGTCTATGCCCTTGTGTAAGTACATCACTCTTTTGTTTTTTTGGGCTTGGCAAGTAACGTGGCTAGTTACAATAAAAGAGAATTGCAATGTAGTCTTTGCCTGTTGGAAAAATTGGGTTTTAATTGCTTGTCATTGTGGTTTCACTGTTGCAGATGTGGTAACTGAGTTCATCGAGGGACTTGTGGAAACTTATCCTGGGCTGCAGTACTTAGATGGTTTTCCAGAGGTGATCATTTTCTCTTAGAGTTTTCTTCTATAATCAATGAGAAGCAGCTTATATATATAAATGTAGAATTTATAATGATACTTTCCCGCTTTCTGGGGATACAGGTGAAGGTTGTATTACGTGCTGATGTTTCAAGTGCAGCATATGATAAAGTTGCAATCATATCAGGTTTCAGACCATGAAAAATATTAAATAATTTTTTGATTTTAGTGTTGTAACTTTGATCACCCTCTCTTAAACTTTTAATATCATCTGTGTATAGTAATTTTCTGGCCTAGAACAGTTGTAAATGCATGTTTGATTGTTTTCCATAGTTTCCCTTGTCACTTGTACGGTTTATAGAAGAAATGGCAATTGGGAAAAAGTTATCCTTTTTTAAGGATAATAGCCTATTGCTAGCATGGAGATATTATTTTATTGAACACTAATTCCTTTTCTATAAATTGATATTGACCCGAGAGTATTTATTTGTGCTTGCCTTTCATTGCATTTTTTGTTTTGCAACTATTTTAGCCCATGGTAGGGCATGAATCTAACAACTTGTTAGTTAATAGCATCTAACTTTTAAAACAACCCCTACATTCATAGAAATGGTTTTGGCAAAAGCATCAAAATGCAAACTCTGTGGAAAGATTTTTATTTTTTTTCCCCAGGTAAATGGGTCTTGAAAATCACCCTTGTCTGTTTGGCAAACAGTGGTTAGCTTTTTGCTTTTTATCTCTCCTTTTACCAAATAAGTAGCAAAGCTTGCTTTTTGTCTCACCTTTAACAATTAAGCTACCAAAATTAGGTGATGCCAAATTGGTAAGCAGAAACAAGTACTAATTCTATTTATTTATAGGCCTGTAATATAAGGTTTTTGGTATCTCCCTTTTCTGATTCCTTTGCTGTGAGTTTTCCCCTTTTTAAAATCTTAATAACAAAATTGTTGGTGAAGATTTGCAATTGTGTTTTTTAATTACCCAAAAAGACATGTGAGGGACTAGATGTTATGGATTATGGTGCTCAGTAGAAATGATTCTCACAATTCGCATGAGATTAGTCATTGGCAAATATCAACTTCCTATGAAGGACGCATTCTTTTTGTGGACAGCAACTTGGAATCGGATTCTTACGTTGGATAATCTTATGCGGAGGGGTTTGCTATTAGCGAATCAGTGCTGTATTTGCCAAAGGGAGGGAGAATCAGTAGTTCATCTCTTTTTGCATTGTGATGTTGCCCATGCGCTGTGGGGGATGTGCTTCAATTGTTTGGGATTCATTGGGTCGTGCCAGAGTCGGTTAAGAATTTTTTATTTTTCTGGAGAAATTGGCTTGGGGGAAGCATGGTTCGGATACTTGGAACTTAATTCCGGGATGCTTGATGTGGATTGTTTGGAAGGATAAGAATCACCACTCGTTTGATAACTCTGAGAGCTCCTTGGATCAATTAAAATCTGGGTTTCACTGCACTCTTTTTGATTGCTCTAGGTGTTAGGGTTTCGCTGATTGTTCTTCCTCTTTTGATTTTCCTATTTCCCTTGGACCTCCCTTTTGATTTCTCTGTATTTTTGTTCCTTTGTATTCATTATCATGAACCTAATGCCTCTCTTTTATGTTTAATAAAATTGCATCTCTTACTTATCAAAAAAAAAAAAAAAAAAAAAAAAAGACATGCTATGTTTTGTTATCCGGTTAACAGTATGAACCAACTTATTTCACACAATTAGATGCCATTTCTGCTGTGCCTGACAGCTTTGACGACCTTTTTTCTACTTGGTCTGTGCTCTTTTATTCATTATTTTCCCTTCTGTATCCATGATGGCGTCTTTTTGGTGAAGAGAGAGAGAGAGAGAGAGAGAGAGAGAGAGTAACACTAGGTAATTAGCGGAGCTTTTACTGGGTCATGGATCATCCAAGGAGATAAAGAAGTTTAACTAAAACAGGAGTCTGTCTAATATGCAGTTTTGTATGATAACTAGAATATGAAAATTTCACTCTTGTTTCATGAAAACTTTATACTTTTGAGGCAACGATGGGGCTTATGGGCCTTGGAGCTATGTTTCCAATCCATATCTAATTACTATCACTATCCCTTTTTTAATATAATGCATGGAACAAGTCATTCTTGTGCATCTTGTCAGTATTTGGCCTTTCACATGTTTCAAGATAGTCTGCTTACATTCAATTACTGCCCTGCAAATAAATTGCGTATCCTAGGGAGCCTTTCTTTATACTGTTCTATTCCAAACAGGAGGTGGAAGTGGGCATGAGCCTGCACATGCTGGATATGTAGGGGAGGGGATGCTGACAGCAGCTATTTGCGGGGATGTTTTTGCCTCTCCACCAGTAGATTCAATTCTTGCTGTACGGTTTGTTTGTATTTATTCTTATATTTGGAAGCGCACATTCATCACTTTGTCAATAATTATATCACTCTTCTTAGAAAACTCTAATATAACCTGTTTTTACTTTAGGGCATCCGTGCTGTAACTGGTTCTATGGGATGTCTTCTGATTGTCAAGGTATTTTTATTTGTTATGTAATATCTTAATTACTTTTAGATTTCTACATCAGGGTTTGTGGAGGCGTCCTTGTTCTAGGTATCTAATGGAATTTCTTTCGGAAAAGTGATGCTGATTCTGGATACCCCCCAGACCAGTTAAAAAGAAAATATATAAAAAGGAGTGAGAGAGATTTTGCAAGGCTCTTCAAACCATGTTGGAAACTACAGTAAGCTTGGTGAATGGTTTATGGTGTGAATGTGGTTAACTTGAATAGGATGGTTTGATTAATAGGAGTCGTTTTATTTTTGTGTCTTGATTCATGGTGTAGTGATCTGTTATTGACAGAATTATACTGGAGATCGTTTAAATTTTGGTTTGGCTGCTGAGCAAGCAAAATCTGAAGGTTATAAAGTGGAGGTATTGTTTTCATTTAATTTTTCAATTCAAATCATCTTATATATGTTTAGATCCCTGAACAACCCCCCCCCCCCCCCCCCCCCCCCCCCCCCCACAAAAACAAAAAAAGTGTAATAAAATTTCTTTTTTTGCACCTTGTAGACCGTGATTGTTGGGGATGATTGTGCTTTACCTCCACCTCGAGGCATAGCTGGACGAAGAGGATTGGCTGGGACTATTCTTGTTCATAAGGTTCACTCTCTCTCCCAAAGCACATAACACAAAGGAGCTTGGTGGCATGTCCATTTGTGTGGACAAAGAGAATAGACCCCTTGCTCTTTTTCCCTCTCTCTCTCTCTCTCTCTCTCTATATATATATATATATATATCCTTTTTCTGGATACTTCATATAGAAAATTTTCTATTCTTTAGTGCGCTCTTTCCTTGTCTTATTAATTTTTTCCTCAGTAAGATTCTTTTTGAATATTTTTCAATAGTTATTTTAATGTATGTGTTCACTGGGTGAAAAATTATGAATAAGGCTATTCATGAAGAGTATGAATCTTTCTTGATCATAGATCGTACATTCAGATCCTGGTTTATAAGTTCATTGTATCAAACAGGAAAATGAAAAGAAAAGAAAAGAAAAAGCTAAAATAAATTATTATGTCAAAGTTTTCAATGAGATTCTTCTAGTATGCTTTTTCCACCTTTCGGAGTCATGGCTTGTTATATTTAATTAACAATAGAATCACCAGGTTATTTTTTTTTTATCGGTAAGTAAAATCGTTAGGTAATTTTTAAAAGTTTTTCCCCACGTAATTAGTCCTACAAATTCTTACTCTTTGGGAAAGACAGGTTGCTGGAGCTGCTGCTGCTGCTGGCCTTTCACTTGCTGATGTTGCTGCAGAAGCAAAATGTGCATCAGAAATGGTTGGAACAATGGGTGTTGCGCTATCTGTTTGCACACTGCCTGGACAGGTTACATCAGATCGTTTGGGTCCTGGAAAAATGGAACTCGGCCTTGGAATTGTAAGCGAGTTTGGGTGCATAAACTTATCTTTGAGATAAGAATTGCAGTCTTCATTTAGGTTTCAAAATTATAAATTTCTAGTTTATTTTAAAATAAGCTGGAGTTCATTCTCTGCTGAACATATGCTTAGTTGATTCTTTTTGATGTATGCACCTTTTAATCTGGCTAATATTTATTGGTTTTCTCCATCAATTGCTTGGTTCGGCTTCCAAAATAGTTATATTTCTTGTTTCATATTTACATATTAGGCATGCATAGTCTTTTCAATAAAATCTTTCTTACATATAAAAAAAAAAAAAGCATATTAGTTGTACTTAATGATAAATTACTAATTGTCTCAAAATATTAAGCTATGTGAAGATGATGAATTTAATCTTTTAACCATAATTCTAACATTTCCCCTATTGTGTGGGCCCAAACTCCGCCTTAAAAAGTATTTTAACTTTTTAAATGGGAGGTAGATTGGAGACAAGGATTGAACTTAGGATCTCCTATTTTGATACTAGGATGAATTACATTGTCCCAAAAGCTTAAACTGTTAAGAAATGATGAATTTAATCATTTAACCACAATTTTAACACTAAACATGCATGTATTTACAGCATGGTGAACCTGGTGCTGCAATGGCTGACATTCAGCCTGTGGACGTGGTGGTTTCTCATGTTCTTAATCAGATACTCTCACCGGTATGTCCAAGTATTTAAGGTTCAATTCTTCTATTAATATATAACATGCTCCTCTTACTGTTTTAAACAAAAACTAAATTTGTGTTTAATATAGCTTATTCCACAAAATTATGCTAATGATCTTTGAATCAATTGGTAATCCCTTACCTATGAATAAGAGGTGGAATGGGGGGACGTCTAGTCCTTTGGCTGCCTCAAGGCTGGGTGGGTTAGGTAACTTGGGTCATTGTTTAAAATTGGTATGGTTGTGTTACTGGTTTCTTCCTGTTGAAAGTGAGAGGAGAAAAGAGGGGGGGGGGGGGTCTTATACCCCATAGTTATGAAGGTCAATATCCATTATAAATTTAAAATTTGTGTACCTTTCTTTTATGGTTATTTCTTTCTGTTTTTCTATCATCCTTGTCTATGTGGAGAATTTATGCTCTTATTTTTTGTTGCTTACATGGGAAATCATTGAAGTTAATTCTGTAGATACTAGATAGTCTTTTGAAGAGTTCTTTTATTTATTTATTTTAAAAATTTTTTTGGGACAAATAATGTTCCTAGTTACATTTTGTATCGTATAGCTTTGGTGTCTTGCTAACACAAGCATTTTTATTTTTAAGTCTTGACAACATGTTCTAGTTGTTTGAAACTTGTAGCTATTACTAGCAAGGTGATGCAAGAGGCAATGGGAAAACAAATTTATTTGATTTTATGTATCAAGGGCAATTTTGCAATTTTATAATATTCTCTAATTGGCTGTGCAACAGTCCATTAGATCTTTTTTGGGTTTTATTTAAGTTTGGTTATTTAGTTGGGCTTAGTAGAAAAAGCGTAAGAAGTCCAAGTCCAGTCTTGTTAGGGGGTTGAATAATCCCCGAAAGAGAGAGGTGTGTAAGAATCTTCTTAAGGAATGGAGGTGTGATATTATTTGTCTCCAGGAAACTAAGCTTTCTTCGGTAAACTCTGCTGTCTTGCGAAGCTTATTGGGTAGTCCTTTCAATGATTGGGCTGTTTGGATGCGGTTCAATCATCTGAGGGGATTCTGCTGATTTGGGATAAGCGGGTGGTCGAGAAAATTGATGTGTTGGTTGGTCTGTTTTCTATTAGTGTTCTTTTTAGGGGTGTTGTGGATGGATTTGAATGGGTTTGTACTGGCATTTATGGTCCAAACGCAGACCCTCATAGGGCTGTTTTTTGGGAGGAGTTATCAAGGGTGCATACTCGTTGGAACAAGTCTTGGTTTTTATTTGGTGATTTCAATGTTATTAGATATCCTTGCGAGAGGCTTGGCTGTGACTCTTTTAGCCTAGCCATGTTTGGTTTTTCAGATTTTATAGAGAATAATTTCCTAGTGGATTTACCATTAGAGGGGGCTTTTTTCACTTGGTTTAAGGATTCTGAATCGAAGTCTATGTCCCGTATCGACGGGATGTTGGTCTCTGTTGATTGGGAGGATCATTTTGGAAACGTGTCCAAGAGGGTGCTTCCTTGGGTTATTTCTGATCATTGTTCGATTTTGGTGGAATCTGGTGTTGTGGGGAGGGGGCGCGGTGCTTTTAAGTTTGAGAACATGTGGTTAAAGGTGGAGGGTTTTGTTGAGAAGGTTCAACAGTGGTGGATCAGGTATTGCTTTACGGGATCACCTAGCTTTTTTTTGGCTCAGAAATTAAAGGCTCTTAAAGAAGACCTAAAAAGGTGGAATGATGACGTTTTTGGTGATTTGGCTTTTAAGAAGAAGAGTTTGCTGTCTGAATTACTGGGTTTGGATGCCCAGGAAGATATTTTGGGCCTTACGCGTGAGGATCAAGCTCGCCGTACTCAGGTTAAAGGTGAGATTGAAGTTTTTGCTTCCATGGAAGAGACTTTCTGGAGACAAAAGTCCCGAACTCTGTATGTGAAGGAAGGTGATAACAATACACGCTTCTTTCATAGATTAGCAAATTCTCATAGAAGAGCTAATCATATTAGTAGTGTTGAGGTGGATGGGGTATTATATGAGGATGAACCTGCTGTGCGGGCTTAGGTGGTCCAATTTTGTCAGGAACTTCATACAGAAACGGACACGTGGCGTCCAACTGTGGATGGGTTGGATTTTGTTAATATTGGGGAGGATGATAGGTTGTCCCTTGAGAGGGAGTTCTTGCAAGAAGAAGTCTCCCAAGCGCTGGCAGAGATGGAGGGGGATAAAGCCCCTGGCCCGGACGGGTTCACCATGGCATTTTTTCATAAATGTTGGAGGGTGGTGGAGGATGATGTGATGGCTATTTTCATAGGTATTCAGTTTTTGAAAGGTCTCTTAATGCTTCTTTCCTCACTCTTATTCCCAAGAAATCTGATGCTATCAATATTAAGGATTTTCGGCCTATTAGTTTGGTGGGCAGCGTTTACAAGTTGCTATCTAAGGTGTTGGGAGAATAGGTTGAGGGTGGTTTTAGACAGTTTGATCTCGGAGACCCAAAATTCCTTTTTTGGTGAAAGACAAATTTTGGACTCAGTGTTAATTGCAATGAGTGCCTGGACAGTAGATTGAAGTCTCATTCCCCGGGTGTTGTTTGTAAGCTAGATATTGAAAAAGCTTACGATCATGTTAATTGGGATGCCTTGCTTTATTTGTTGAATAGGATGGGCTTTGGGTTGAAGTGGAGGGAGTGGATTAAGGCATGCATTTCTACTGTTCGCTTCGCAGTTCTTGTGAATGGTTCCCCGGCAGGCTTTTTTGGAAGCTCTCGTGGATTGAGACAAGGAGATACTCTGTCCCCCTTTCTTTTCCTCTTGGTTATGGAAGTTTTATCTCGGATCCTTAAGAAAACCGAGGATAGTGGTCTGCTTCGTGGCTTTCATGTGGGACCAGTGAACTCTATCGGGGTTCGCATATCTCATTTGCCTTTTGTAGCCGATACTATTCTGTTCTGTGATGCTTCTAGAGATTAGTTGTTGGCTATTAGACTAGCTTTGTCTTGCTTCCAAGCCTTTACTGGTTTAAAGGTCAATGTGGGGAAGAGTGAGATTGTTCCGGTGGGGGAGGTTGGTAATATTGATGCTTTGACTAATATTCTTAGTTGTAGGGTGGGTAGCCTGCCCATGAAATATTTGGGCATGCCTTTGGGCACCTCGTACAAGACTGCATCCATTTGGAACCCCATTTTGGAGAAGATGGAGAAGAAGCTGGCTGGGTGGAAGCGTCTATATTTGTCTAAGGGTGGTAGGCTTACTCTCTTGAAGAGTACCCTCTCTAGTCTTCCCACATACTATTTATCCTTATTTACCATCCCTGTAGCTGTGGCTGACAGACTGGAGATTATTCAGAAGAAATTCTTGTGGGGGTCTTCGGAGGAGTGTTTTAAACATTCTTTGGTGGCTTGGGAGAAGGTGTGTTCACCTCTAGAGATGGGTGGTTTGGGGGTTAGGAAGTTAGGTCACTTCAACCAAGCTGTATTAGGGAAATAGTTATGGAGGTTTGGCCAAGAAGGAACTAGTCTTTGGCGGAGGGTTATTGCCACCAAATATGGCGAGGATCAAGGGGGGTCGAATACTAAAGATTGTAGAAGGGCACACGAGTGTGGCCTTTGGTGTGGTATTAATGTCAGTTGGGAGAGGTTCTCAAAACACTTAGCCTTTGTGGTGGGTGATGGTTCCCGTATTCGTTTTTGGCATGATAGGTGGGTTGGGGATTTCTCTCTTAAAATACTCTATCCTCAGTTATTTGCGTGTTCTAGTGACAAGGAAGCTTGTATTTCTGACTTGTTGGATCATCAGGAGGATGAGAGTAGTAGATGTTGGGATGTGAGATTTTATAGGAATTTCCATGAGAGGGAATTTGAGGCTGCCTTCTCTTTCCTAGAACTCATTCAGTCTTGGATCCCACGAGGCTTTGGGTGGGATAGACCCCTTTGGTGTCTTAATGGGAATGGTAAGTTTGATACTCGGTCCTTCTATCATAAGATCAGGGGCACAGCTCCTTCCTACTTCCCATGGAAGGGGATTTGGAAAGTCAAGGTGCCTAAGAGGGTGGCTTTCTTCTTGTGGACCGCAGCACATGGCCGGATCCTTACCTTGGATAATCTCCGGGGCCTCCATTTGGCAAATAGGTGCTATATGTGCTACTGTTCTGCGGAATCTGTGGACCATCTTCTTATTAACTGTCCGGTAGCTTATGCTTTGTGGGTACAAATGTTACAAGTTTTGGGATTCAATGGGTCATGCCAGGTTCTGTGGTGAGTTTGGTGTCTTGTTGGAGTAATTGGTAGGGAAAATATGCTTTGGACGTATAGAATATGGTTCCTGGTTGTTTGATGTGGGTTGTTTGATTGAAAAGAAACCGACGCTCTTTTGAGGGTCTAGAGAGAATGCTTGATCAGTTACAAGCGCTCAACCAAAATACTCTTTTTGAATGGGCTAAGTGCTGGGGTTATTCAAACTGTTCTTCTGCTTTGGAGTTCTTTTCTATCCTTAGTAGTGCCACTTAAGTTGCTTCTCTTATTCTGTTTTCAGTTGTTTCTGTTTGCTGTTTTTTGCGTTCACCATCATGAACACGTGTAATGGCTGTTTGCGTTTTTCTTGTTGAATAAAAGTCTTATTACTTATCAAAAAAAAAAAAAAAAAAAGAAAAGAAAAAGAGATCCTAGTTCAACTAGGAATATGTAGTCCAATCATATTAGTGTTTTTTAAGATATCCTAGTTCAACTAGGAATAGGTATTAGGCTTTTATTTAAAGAGTTGTAATGCTTTCTATTGAGATGATGAATATATTTAGAATTTAATAGCTATGAAGCTTTCTTTATGGTTTGTGTGATGCAACCTTCTCTGAGGTGTGACACCAATGAACCCTAGGTATGATGCTTAGGAAGTCTAGGTGTGAAGCCTAGAATTTATCTTTTCTTTAATTTTACTATTCATGTTACTGTTCACATCACCGTTTACAGCAACCCAAATCTTGATTTTCACATTGTTTCATCCCCAAACCCTACTATTCCCCTTCCCCTTTGGAAACCCTATATTCTCTATCAAAAACAAAATATAGCTATTGCTAGCATATTTGCAGAATCCATCTATCACTTCTCACAAAGCGAGGCACCTAGCTGTTAATGCAACTTCAGATTATTAGATTATTTTATTTTATTTTATATTCTGAACGTATTAGTAGATGAACGGTTTTGTGGTAGTTTATGTATCTTTACACCATGCATATATTTAAATTTTGAATCACATTGTATATATTGTTAACCTCACAGGTTAAGGTTCTTTACTCTCTCCCCCAAAATGTTACAGCTCAATTTTATATCCTTTACTTTGAATTTTTAATCCCTGCAGGAAACAAACTATGTTCCTATTACACGAGGCAATAGAGTGGTGCTGATGATCAATGGGTATGTTGGATTTTCTTTAGTGCTTTAGATCAGAATTCACCTTATCAAGTAATGGAACATGAATTATTGTTCACATCATGATAATCGACACAATATATCAAAGAGATTTTATCTATACACAGTTGAGTGGAATGAGTTTCTAGCTTTCCCATGGCAATGTATCAACGCATCTCAGACTGAAATTTCAGAAAATTGTATGATTGGTTTTTTTTTTAAACAATCAATAATCAATTTTTAGCTATTGGCTACCTGATCTAATTTAATAATTCTCTTTATTTAGAGGAGAAAAAGGAGGATTCAGATTTGGAAATATCTTTTTCTCAGATTAGATGGTAATATATTTCCTGTCAATGAAAGCTATACTATTTTTTTGCTATACGTTTGTCAGAAGATTGAGAAGATAAAAAAGGGAAGGTAAAATTCGACAATACATCTCTTTTAGACTTTTCTATGATCATAAGTTCTCTGTTTTTACTCTCCATTCTTCAATATTAAAAATTTCTATTTCTGAAGTTTTTGTCAATGTTGTGATGCTGAACTCTAACTCTAACAATCGATATCCAAACACTTAGAATTGGCTATATGAATTCTTTAGAATACTATGCTGCAGTTTTCCTCTGTACTGGAGTTTGGAGCAATCTCCTCTTCTTAATATGATAATGATTTACTGATAATAATAATATTAAAAAAAATCTATTCTGCTACAGTTTACATATAATATGCCATATATCAGAGGAAATGAGTTTTGATAGTTAACCTGACTTGTAATACTCCAATCTGACCTTCCTGATCTTGGAAAATGTGTAAAAATTTGCCTTGCTTTCTAAATCAACAACCTCATTCAGCATAGAATAGTGATCGAGGAATGTAAATCTTATCAATCATTTGTATTTGTTTCTAATGGGTGAATTTGGTATGGCTGGTTAGTTAATACAGGTAAGTGTGCTGTTTTGTAGTGTTATTGTTTCCTATTATCATATTTTTTAAAACTTAGAAAATTTCAACTTGGTTTGCTTCCATACGATTGTCAAAATTTACCTGATGTTTGACTGTCCTCATGGTATGCCTCCATTTTTGAGAATGTTTTTCTTTCAATTCCAGGTTAGGAGCCACCCCAATAATGGAATTAATGATTGCATCAGGAAAAGCAGTGCCAAAATTGCAGCTAGAACATGGACTGGCAGTTGATAGAGTGTATACAGGGTCATTTATGACATCTCTTGATATGGCAGGTTAGTTATCACTGGCAATAACATTCTATCTAAACTGATATTGTATTTTTTCTGAGGGTTTTTTTTTTTTTTTTTTAGGCTTTTCAATTTCCATCATGAAGGCAGATGAAACAATTTTGCAACGTCTGGATGCTGCAACCAAGGCTCCATACTGGCCTGTTGGTGTTGATGGTCTGTGAATGTGTTTGAACATTACTTATTTCCTTAATTTCCCTAAATTCATTTCTTCTATGTATAGGATTGTCTTTCATGAAGCTTCTTCAATGGCATTAGCATCATGGAGTTGTTATTGATAGTGGTCTAGTACCAAAAGGAGGTCCACTTTTTAGTAAAAAACATTATTTGTGTGTGTGTAGGGTTCAAGTTCCATTTAGTGTAACTCTTTAATAATGTTAAACCGCTTAATAATTTTCCTTGGATTAATATTTCTCCAGTCACTTTTGGATTATATGATCTCTTTATGTCATCATGCATGCTAAAAGTATATTTTTCTTATATTATAAAAACTAAAAATATTGAGTTTTGGATTGGATAGTAAATGAAATCTATTGATGTGACATTTAGCATGAATGATAACTGAGGAAAATATTTAATCCAACGGTGTCTTGGACCTCTTGGTAAAATATTAGTTGAATGAAGAGTAATTGAATAGTGTAACATAACAAAAGTTACATAAGGGCAACTTGAATCCAGTCTCATATGTGAATAAGAATGACAAGTCCTACATTGATTTGATTTTCTTTGAGCTTAGAAGTTGTCTTTATTGGCAGGTAATCATCCACCTGCCAAGATTCCTGTTCCAATGCCACCATCTCGTTCTATAAAGAGTGATGAGGTATGTGCATGATTTATTGGTCACCTTGAAATTTGGGTTTAGATGACTCCATTCTAAGGAAACTTATTTGCATAACATCTTTTCTGTATGAATATTTGGTTGGTTTCCTTGAGTTGCTGTAGAAAAATGTGATATACTTTTGTTGTGAAAGGTGAAAAGTGTTTAGGGTTTGATAAGTCAACCTTAACACATAAAATATTATTTATATGTATATAAAGTACATGATATTACTGTTTTGCCCCTAATACTCATAACACTCCCCCTCAAGCTGGAGAGTATATATCATACAATCCTAGCTTGTTACACAATAAACCCAAACGAGTCTTACATGAAGCTTTGGTAAACATATCAACAATTTGAACTCTTGTAGAAACATATGGAGTAGTAATCACACCATCTTCTACTTTCTCCCGAGTAATATGACAATCTACTTCAATATGTTTGGTTCGCTCATGGAACACAGGATTGGAGGCAATGTAAATTGCTACTTGATTATCACAATGCATAGTCATAGGCAGCTTCACAACAAATCTTAATTTCTCAAGTAAATACTTAATCCACATAAGCTCACATGATGCGTGTGTCATGGCTCTATACTCAGCCTCTGCACTAGATCTAGAAACAACAGTTTGTTTCTTACTTCTCCATGTAATCAGGTTTCCTTCCAAAAATTGCAATACCTAGTGGATTTTCTATTTGACGGTGATCCAGCCCAATCAGCATCAGTGTAGGCTTCTACCCATAGGTGACCATTAGCTTTATACGAAAGACCACGGTCTGGATGTGCTTTAAGATACCTCACAATTTGAATAACTGCCTCCCAGTGTGGAAGGAGAGGATCTTTCATATGCTGGCTCAAAACTCTAACTACAAATGATATATCTGGGCGAGTAATTGTGAGATAATTCAATTTGCCAACCAGACGATGATATCTCTCAAGATTAGATAACAGCTCCTCCTGATCTTCATATAGTTTGACATTAGAATCCATAGGAGTCTCCACTAGTTTAGATCCTAACAAGCCAGTTTCTTTCAAAATACCCAACACATACTTCCTTTGTGATAAACTGATGTCTTCTTTAGATTGTGCTATCTCAATACCTAAGAAATAACGAAGTTTACCCATATCCTTAGTTCGAAAGGAATTTTGAAGATATCTTTTCAAATCATCAATACCCTTCTTGTCATCACTAGTAATTATAATATCATCAACAAAATCTTTCCTCATGTAGAGGTATGAGAAAACACAGAGTGATCAAAATGGCAACGTCGCAATCCAAACTTTAACACTACTTTATTGAATTTACCAAACCAAGCTCTGGGAGATTGTTTAAGACCATAGATGGCCTTATGCAATCTACACCTCTTCCTTCAAATCGCCATTCAAGAAGGCATTTTTAACATCTAACTGAAATAATGACCACCCCAAATTAATAGCCAAGGAGATCAAAATCCGGATAGAAGAAATTTTAGCAACAGGTGAGAATGTCTTGACATAGTTGACACCGTATGTCTGGGTATATCCCTTGGCAACCAAGCGAGCCTTCAAGTGCTCAATAGAACCATCAAGCAAATACTTCACATTATACACACAACGACAACCAACAGTAGCTTTCCCTGGAGGACGCTAAAGACCAAGTAGCATTTTCAGACAGGGCGGACATTTCTGCCTCCATAGCAAACTTCCAACCAGAGATAGACATAGCCTTTTGGATAGACTTAGGAACAATAGTAGAATTTAAGGATGTGGTAAAAGCATGGAGAGATGAAGACAAGTGAACATAAGAGACAAACTAAGAGATAGGATGATAGGTACAAGAACGCTTACCTTTGCACAAAGCAATTGGAAGAGGCAGGATCAGGAGGTGGATCATTAGGCGGGGAAGAAGTCTCCGTTGGAGGTTTTTGTCGACAACGATACACTTGGAGTGGTTTCTGAGGAGATTCAGTGAGACACAGGTGGTAGAAGAGGAAGACAAGGAGGAGAACTGTCACTAGCAACTGAAGGAGAGATATAGGACTGAGATTCATCAAATGTGACATCAGCACTAACGAAATGACAACGAAGAGTAGGTGAGTAACATCATTATCCCTTTTGAGTACAAGAATACCCAAGAAAAACACATTTAATAGATCTAGGATTAAGTTTGTCACTTCCTGGACCTAAGATATGAACATAGCGCACACAACCAAAGATCTTAGGAGGTAGATGAAACAAAGGTGCATTAGGAGAGAGCACAGTATAAGGGATTTGACGACCTAGAACATTGGAAGGCACACGATTAATCAGGTGATAGGCAGTGAGAGCAGCATCACTCCAATATGATTTGGGAACGTGTGTCGGGGAGATAAACACATTAGGGAGCTTCCTTGAGTAATTAATATAACATATAGAGACACACTTTAACCCAAAAGGCCTAAGCCCAATGGGTATGTGCTCAATTATGTTATATTAACTACTTATTCTTCTCATCTTTATTCAATGTGGGACTTCACTCACACGTGTAACCCAACAATCTCCCACTCACGTGTGAGTCTCTGCCACTCTGTGGGCTTCAAGACTTCTCTGTGGGCCATGAATAAGTCCTACTCGTTCCCCCTTGTCTAATGGGCTTTTCACTTCATCAGCGCGTCATCCATGGGTCTCTCGTACGCCATCCATGCGAACCACGTGTCAACCCCGCACGCACATCCATGGGAACCCCGCACGTTCCTGTCCATGGGAACCTCGCACCTCATCATTGTTTAGCACCATTTGCAATATTCCTTTTTTAAGGCTTTCTCTGTCCCCGCTGGGTAGAGACCATGAACACCTCACCACCTTCGCCGCACACCACCATGAGCTCTAATACCACTTGTCGGGGAGATAAACACATTAGGGAGCTTCCTTGAGTAATTAATATAACATATAGAGACACACTTTAACCCAAAAGGCCTAAGCCCAATGGGTATGTGCTCAATTGTGTTATATTAACTACTTATTCTTCTCATCTTTATTCAATGTGGGACTTCACTCACACGTGTAACCCAACAACGTGCATATGAAACTTTAAGGCACGAGTGACCTCTAATAAATGACGCATTTTGTGTTCAGCAACACCATTTTGTTGTGGAGTATAGGGGCATGAAGATTGGTGAATTATACCATGATCATCAAAAAATTGAGACAAAAATGTATGAAAATATTCACAAGCATTATCAGACCAAAAAATCCGAAGGGAAGCATTAAACTGAGTCTTTATTTCCACGTAAAACGATTTGAAAATTGAGTATAATTCAGACCTTTCTTTAATAAGATAAAGATAGGTGACTCTAGAATAATCATCAACAAAAATGACAAAATATCTAAATCTTAACAATGAGGGGTGTTTATTGGACCCCTAATATCATAATGAAGTAAATGAAAAGGACTACTAACACGACTCTCACGCCTAGAGGCAAAAGGCAAACTATGGTGTTTACCCAACTGACATGCTTCACATTGTAAGGACTCAATTTGATGACACAACGGAACTAATGACTTCAAATTCTAGAGAGATGGATGACCAAGGCGACAATGATGTTGAAGAGGCAAGATTGACAAATGAGAAGCCACTAAACGGGAAGAACTACGCCAATCCAGGTAATAAAGTCCCTCGGCTTCATGCCCTTCACCAATAATCTTCCCCGTCTTGAGATCCTGAAAGATACAATGAGTGAATAAAAAAATGGCAATGCAATTCAAAAGCTTAGTAAGCTTACTAATTAACAAAAGATTAAAAGGAAAATTAGGAATGTATAAGACAAAAGAGAGAGAGATTAGGACTAAGATTGGTAGTCCCCAAACTAGAAATTGTAGTGGCTGAGCCATTTGCCAATGTAACATTGGGAAGACTACTAGAATGCTCAAGGTCAGAGACTAAGCCTGAGGTACCTATCATATGATCAGTAGCACTTGAGTCAATGACCCAAGGGTCCTGAGTGGCAAGACAAGCCGTGGAAGTACCTTGTTGAGCCAAAGGAGCAGTAGAATCAGATCCAATAGAGTTGGAATGCAGCGACAAGAGGTGATTCTACTCTTTCTCAGGGATGGAGACTACTTTGGATGTTGGTGGAAGTGACTGTGAAGGCGGTTCTTCAACTTGAAAACTAGCTTGGTGAGCCAAGGGTTTACCATACAACTCCTAACAAAATTCTATTGTATGATTCTCACCATGACAATAAGTGCACTTACGAAGACCACGTCCTGGACCATAACCCTGTTGTTCACTACCACGACCCCTTTGGTCGCGACCTTCACGGCCTCGGCCCTCATGACCTCGACCTCCACGACCACCTCTATAACTCCCCGTATAAGTGGCAAAGGTAGATTTATCACCAGAAGGTAATGCATCAGTATTGGAGGAAGAGATAGTACAAGTTAGATAATGTGGCTTGTCAAAGTCTACCAAAACTTCACTCAATGAAGGGAGGATAACCAAACTACAACTAATCTTGGGCTCCATGCTATTCCACAAGTAACTCCTAATTTGTGCATCTATGGCTCTCCAATCAGAAAATTTAGGGTTTGTAGGTATAGGGGGTTCACTAATCACGTAATCAAATTTCTTTCTATCAAGAAGAAAAACTTCAACAGCCTGGGCTCACTGAGCATAATTACTTCCATTAAGACGAATGGAAGTAATTGATAACATATCAGGAGATAAGAAATGATTAGGGGGATGAACACTGTCTTTGGACTTCATAATAGCAATCTTAAGAACAAACTAACACTAAATAAATATGCTAGTGAACTCGTAAACAAATGAAAGAACCACATTGACTACAGTGAAACAAATTCAAAACCAATGTCCTCCAACTAGTTGGCAAACCAATAGCAACACCAAACTCCAATCAAGGCAGCAATCAATCCATACCAACACCAGTATACCTAGTCCACCACTAAACATCAACCAACAAAGTCTAGCCCAACAAATCAACCTAAGGTTGCTTAAACTTAAAGTCAGACTGTAGTGAAGAAAATAAAAAATCAGGCCATATTAAATCATAGTCGAAAAACTCTTTTGGAAAACTCCGGTGGTGGTGCTAGGGCATAGGAATGGTAGCGTAGGAGGTGGTGAGGGGGCTAGGATGGGTTGCCAGAGGAAGGCGAGCAAAACCGTGCCTCTCTCGCGGTTAGGCGATGTTGATCTGGTGTCGTGAGACCCGAGAGAAGATCACCGGCGCTAGGCAGCTCCTCTAGCCACTAGATCGAGGTCGTCGAAGAGCATCAGTCCTGTCAGAGAGCTAGTGAAAGTGTCCGAGAACTAGCAAGGTCGTCGGAGGCAATTGTAATGGTTTCCGGCGGTGGTGGCGGTAATGGGTGGCTGTCGGAGGGTTAAAGGCAGTGGTGTGTTGGGGGCTCTAATACCATGTTGTTAAAGGTGAAAGTGTTTAGGGTTTGATAAGTCAACCCTAACACAAAAAATATTATTTATATGTATATAAAGAAGTACATGATATTACTGTTTTGCTCATACTCGTAACAACTTTCACTACCTAATGCATGGAAGTATTATCTGTCAGCATGTTTAGACATTATATGATGTAGTCAGGAAAGTGTTGGTATGTTACAGTGGTAGCATAATGGTATATACTAGTCTTCATTTCTTATTCCTCTTTTGGTTCCCCCAAGGCCACCCTCTCCCGCTCCCCAAACAAAAAAAAAAAAAAATGTTCACGGGTTCTATGGTTGTAGAGTTCATGGTACCATGGAAAGTTGTCTGTTCATGTGGTATTGTAGCAGCCTAGTTTCATTTTTTTGTATCAATTTGGAGCACAATTTGATTGTGATGTACAATGTATTTGTTTTCTATTTTCAGTTATTCATTTTTTTCCTCTTTACTATACTTCCTTATTTGACCTGACTGCTGGTATCTACTTTGGAATAGTCGTTAAGCCGACCACCACAACTGAATCAACAAGGACATATTCTTGAGGTGGCTATTGAAGCAGCTGCAAATGCAATTATTAATATTAGGGACAGTCTTAATGAATGGGATAGCAAAGTAGGAGATGGTGACTGTGGGTCAACAGTGAGTTCTATCCTCAAAACTCTCATCATTTCCTTTTTATTGTTATAGTATGTTTCATTCAATGACTAAATTATTTGCTTCTGCAGATGTACAGAGGTGCAACAGCAATTCTGGAGGACATCAGAAAGTAAGTTTCTGTTCAGTTGTTTGGACCTTTTTGTTTCCCATCTTTATCTTATATATACATGTGTGTGTGTGTGTATAAAAGATTGCAAAGTGTCTTGAAATTTCTTCTATTTGAATATGGAACTATTATATCCCTGAGTTGCTTTGCAGCCTCCAGTATTCAGCTCATCCCTCTTCAGAATTAATCTAAAAACATGAGAGATTGATTCTAAATTTAGAGAGAACACAGGAGGAGGCCCGACTACCTCAGATTAGCCAAATATTTTGTTCTTCTTTTTCTCCAAGCAAGTATGGGAGGTTCTTGCAGTTTTTTTATTGAATCCAAATTATTTCAGTTGGTGATTGAGGAAGGGGACGTTATTTTTCTCTAAAGATTTTTGAATGGGGCAAATATTTTATAAAATTAGTTTTTATGGGTAAGAGTGCGGCACAATGGCTGATTAAGAGTATCAAATACACTGTTGTTGGGGTTAGTTCCAAGCATTTTTTTATAATCAGGGATGGGTATATTGCTTATACTCTCCAACGGGGCTCCAACTCTTTTGGCCAATTCTTATTATTGACTGAACTTAAAGTTGGTGGTTTTAGGAGGTCTGTCATTATCCCTGAAGGCAACGCAAAAAATAGTAGGAGGGTTTTTGGGCTTGGATTAAGAAAGATGTTGGAACCTAACCAATATGCTATGGGTGTTTCAGGCCATTCAAAGTTCATTGCTCAGCCTCTTAAAAACTCTTAAAAACTCTGAGCTTCAAATTTCTAGAACCTTTGCTGATACACTGAAAGGCCATCATGTGCAAGCAAGGGACAGGAAAAACCCAGAGCAGTTGGCTACCAAAGAAAAAGGGAAGGCTCAATTAGGGGAGAAGAGGATGGTGGTTCTGAATCCAAAACCTGCAAAGCTGTTGTTGAGTGAAAAACTAGTGGCCAATCCTTGTTTGACTGTCGTAGGTGGTGGTGTTGAGAGAGCTCGGAGCATTAATGTGGATTTTAATTTAGGAGAAACAATTATGGGAGGAAATAAAAAGAGATTTCCGTTGACATTCAATTCAAATTCAGAAGTTTCTAATTATGGAGGGCGTGATTTTAGGAATGCATGCTGGACAGGGAAGGGATTGATTGCGGAGGTGGATGAGAAAGGAAAGAGGAGGGTTATGTGGGATTATAAAACAGGTGGACCAAAGTTTTTTTAAATGGGCTTCATGGGGGATTTAAAAACCTGATAGTAAGCCCAATGTGGTTCACGGCCCGACATTGACTCAGCCTTGTGTGGGCTTTTCTAATCCCCTCACATTAAGTTTCTTTGGCCTAAGCACTTTTGAAGTGGGCGAGAACTCATCTAAGGCAAGCCCAAGCCCTCTCGTCATTCCTTTGGCATCAAAGGATGAGTCTCAAGTCACCCATGAGCCTTCAGAGGTGTTCGGTCAACTAGTGGAGACCCCAATCATGGTCATCCGTGGCATCTCGGATGGGGAGCCAAGCCCGAGCCATCTGGTCCAATTATCGGTAACAAAGGATGATTGTTAGGTAGCCCACGAGCTTTCTTCTTAGGTAGTGGTGATGGGTTGTTTGGTGGAGACTGATGGAGGCTCATCGTAACATTTTTGACGGGTGTAGCTCTGATGGGCTTGCGATGGTCCCAAGTACAACCAGCAAGGTTATTTTGCAAGCATCAATCAGCCTTTTCTTGGCAGGTATTCTTTGGAGTTTATCGAAAGCTGGGTTTATGGATTTTGGTGTCTCGGAGTATAGTGGTGAAGTTGGAAGTGGGAGTTGTGTGAGTATTATTTAGGGGAAGGAGGACTGGTTCATTAGCCCGATTGCAGCCCTTGAGATCGATCAGCCCACTTTAGTGTTGATACCATTGATGACAGATTGTGGCCTGCCAAGGATGTGTGGTTTGATGGGGGAGGAAGTGACTGGCTCAAAACTGGGTTTGGGTGAGGAGTGTTTTTCAGATTGTAACCACCTGATTATCATCACTCCTCCGGAGCTGGCTTTGTCAGAGGAAGTGCACAATGGTACTAAGGTAATGGGTCTTGGTAGTAAGGTGGATGTCTCAAATTGGGTGCAGCACAGAATCCTAGGTTTTGGTAAATTGGTTGGGCTTCTTGTTAGTCCTCATGAGTGGTTGTATTGCTCACCTTCAAAGGCTAGAAAGGGAGATGGAGGAGAACAACCTGTTATAGAGAAAAGCTACTGTTAATCGAAAAGTAGTTACTCCTACAGGTAGAGGGAAAAGAGAGCTAAGGAATTTAATTTCCTCTGTTAACTATGATGGATGGTAGAGTGTTGGTTGTGTAGCAGAGATAGTAGGGAAAAAAAGGTCTTTATGAAGCTGAAATTGATTTCTTGGAATGTCAGGGGGTTAAATGACTCTCAGAAACGTTTGGTAGTGAGAAACTTATTACATGAGTGGAAGTGTGATATAGTGTGCCTTCAAGAAACTAAACTTGCTGGCATGAATAGACAATTAGTTAGCAATCTGTGGAGTTGTCTGTATGTGGATTGGGCGTCTTTAGATGCTGACTAGATGGCTGGTGGAGTATTGATTATGTGGGATAGGAGGGTTTTAGATAAGTTGGAGTTTCTGTTGGGTTCTTACTTGGTGTCGGTTCAGTGGCAAGGTGTGGAGGATGGTTTTGTTTGGGCATGCTCAGGCGTATATGGCCCAAATGATAATAGTATGAGGGGACATATGTGGGATGAGTTGGTTGGTATTCAGCAATATTGGAATGTTCCTTGGTGTTGCATTGGGGATTTTAACATTGTTCGTTTTGCAAGTGAACAGAGGGGTGGAGTCTTACTTCAACTATGGAAAAATTTTCAGAGTTTATTGAGAATCTAAACTTGACTGATTTGCCTTTGGAGGGAGGGAGATATACTTGGTCAAGTGGCACTGACCAACCCTCCATGTCTAGGATAGATAGAGTTTAGTTTCACATGATTGGGATGAACATTTTCCAGATGTGATCTAGCGGTAAAATTTGCGACCTATTTCAGACCATTTCCCAATTTTTTTGGAGGCAGGGGGAATGGTGAAGGGGAAGAGTCCCTTTAGGTTTAAGAACATGTGGTTGAAGATGGATGGGTTTGTTGATAGGGTTAATTCTTGGTGGAATCAACATTCTTTCTCTAGCACACCTAGTTATGTGTTTGTTGAAAAATTGAAGGCTTTGAAAGAAGACATGATTCAGTGGAACCGTAGAGAGTTTGGCTTTAGATTTATTAGATATTAGATGTTAAGGAAGGGGAACTTGGACTCTTTGAGGTAGAAATCCATGAGAGAAGTGAGTGAAGTCTCAAGTAGAGCATCTTCTTTCTTTGGAGGAGATTTCATGGAGATAGAAGTCGAGGATGTTGTGTATCAAAGGGGGTGATAATAATACTAAGTTCTTCCATAAGATGGCTAATTCTCACAGAAGGTATAACCATCTGAGTTTTTTGGAAGTAGATGGGGGTGATTTATGAGGAGGGAGCAGAAATGGCTACTCAGGTAGTTCAATTTTACAAGACTTTGTATCAGGAGACAGAAGAGTTGAGGCCTTTTGTGAAAGGCTTGGAGTTTGATGAAATTGGGGGGTTGGAAAGGGGCTGGCTAGAAAGGAGGTTTGAGAAGGAGATTCTATTAGTTGTCCAAGAACTGGAAGGGGATAAAGCTTTAGGTTCGGATGGCTTCTCTATGGTCTTTTTCCATCATTGTTGAAGAGTTGTGGAAAGAGATGTCCTAGCGGTCTTTGAAGAGTTCTATTAGCATTGTAAGTTTGAAAAATCTCTCAATGTTACTTTTATTGCCTTGATCCCTAAGAAATGATGCCTCTAATATTCGAGATTTCAGACCTATCAGCTTGGTGGAGAGTATTTATAAAATCTTGGCTAAGATTCTGGCAAATCATTGGAGAGTGGTGTTAGGTCAGTTGATATCAGAATCTTAGAATAGCTTTGTGGGAGATAGACAAATCCTTGATTCAGTTCTTATTACTAACGAGTGTGTTGATAGTTTGGTGAAGAGTAAGATTTCGGGGGTGATTTGTAAGTAGATATTGAGAAGGCTTATGACCATATGAATTGGGAGGCTCTTTTATATTTGCTAAGGAGAATGAGCTTTGGGGAGAAATGGTGTAGATGGATTCGTACCTGTATCTCCACAGTTCAGTTTTCTGTGTTGGTAAATGGGTCTCCAGATTTTTTTTGGCAGTTCAAGGGGTTTGAGACAAGGGCATCTACTGTCTCCTATGTTATTTTTGGTTATGATGGAGGTATTTAATAGGATGTTGAAGAGAATGGAGGGGGCAGGTTTACTTTGTGGCTTTAGGGCTGATGGTAGGAGGGGTGGTGGGGAATGTGTTTCGCACTTGTTGTTTGCGGATGATACTATTCTAATTTGTGATACAGATATGGAGCAGCTTTTACATGTTCGTTTGTTATTACTCTGTTTTCAGGCTGTGACGGGTTTGAAGGTCAATGTGTCTAAGAGTGAAATGGTTCCTATAGGGGAGGTGGATACTGTGAATGCTTTGGCAGAGATTTTGGGTTGTAGGGTTGGGTGCAAAGACAATTTTATATAATTTTAGAAGTCAATTGTATTTTTAATATTGGTCCATTAAATTTATTTTAGGTCGTATTAGCTAATTAGGTTATTAGTATTTTATTTAATTTCTAAGAATTGAAGTTATTTTCATAATTCAATAATTGGGCTTTGACCCAAGTTAATTGGGATTAGGGTTTGCTATCAGTAGTCTATATAAGTGCACTATTTTATTCCAATGGAGACAGTTTGCTTGGGTAATAAGATTTCCTATTGAAACTTTTCCAATGGCTTGGTGTTGATTCTAGGCAATCTTAGGTGTTGATTCTTAGGGTTTTTTTTTCTCTTGCTTGGTGCTAATTCCAAGCAAATTTAGGTGTTGATTCCTAGATATATCTCTAATATTCTGTTCTTGTTGATTCTTAATCCCTTTGGAGAATTTGTGCTGCATCAATTATGGAAATTTGATTGCAGTTTTCAAGTCGAAAAGCAGTGTCAAACAAACCTCCAACAAAATCACAGCCACGAGCTGATCCTTACTGCCCACAAAAGCCGTAGTTGCCACCTTGCAGCAACCCATCACTGCTGCTTACCTCCATCAATTACTTATCCTGCCACCATTGACATAACCCAAACCACCTAAAGTTGAACACCTGACTGAAACCTATAGCCCCAATCAGCAGCGCCGCCCTTCAACATAAATCAAACCAAGTCCAGCCATGACAAGTTACAACCCCATACACCCTGTCATCATCACTAAAACTCAAAAAAAGAAAGAAAAAAGGTACACATACCATCATGATGCCACCTTTACTGACGTCAAAACCCCTTCCTCACAACCTAACCAAACCCTAGTTTTCTTAATCTTTTATCCCCATGCTTCACCGTTGTTGAGTCCGTGCTAAAAACCATTGTATGGAAGTGTTGCCATGCATCAAGAGATCCTTTTAACCATTGTTTCATTGTGCCATGGGCATATCTCAACAACACCCATTGGCAACTCACATTGCAGATTGTGAGTTGTCTAGCAACATCTCCACTCCGCTGAGTGCTGCCGTCACACCCCCGCAAGGAAAAGCCTAGTTTGTCTCCATAAAGCTACAATACCGCATCATTGTTCTATTTGAGATTGATTGTGAAGAGTTCCACCTTATTGAGAGGAGGTGGGAGCTGATTTTTGTTTAAGTGTGGGTTTAGTTGAAAATTGGGTGAAGTGAAAATAAATAAAATAAAAAACTTAATTAGGAAAGGGCAAAAGAAAGTTTTGATATAGCGGGTTAGCCCAAGCCTGTGGTGCTTCATGAACCTGATCCATTAAAAAAGAATCGGGCCCATCATGATCATATGGTTGCCAAAATTTAGCGACTGTGTTGGTGCTGACCTTAGCACACACCATGATTATCTAATTATACCTCCAGATTGTTCCAATGTGTTTTGGGGCTGGATCAGTGGTCTTTGATGCTAAGTGAAGTTGTAGAATATGAGATATTAGGATTAACAGAGAGAAAATGTGGGGGAAAAGATGGAGAGAGAGATTTGAGAAAAGGTGAAGGGCTTTGTTAATTTGATTACTCTCTAGGGTTTATGCTTTATGGCATAATTTCCAAAATACCCTTATGCCAATGTAAAATAACATGTTAATATAAATGTATCAACTATCAAGTAACTATGGCGTACATAATTTGTATGAGTGGTTTATATAATGATTAAAGTCCTGACCTTATTAAATGGGTTGGATGAGTATGAGTACTATCTACTAAGTTAAATGAGTAATAAATGGATAGTTATATACCCAAACCAGTTATGATTATTACTAATAAAAAATTTATATATGTTATGAGGAGATTTTTTTTTTGGTTGGATAAAGATATATATATTATGTGGAGATATCATTGGGTTAACAGGTAAAGTCCTAACTCTTATTAAATGGAATGGGTTGGGTTGGGCATGGGTATTAGCTAAGTAATTAAATGAGTTACCAGGTAGTTATGTACCCATCTCATTTATGATCTTCCCTAAACTACCTGTTTCCCATCCCTTTGTTTTGAATATGAGTTGTAATGATCTAAACTGCAGTACCAACATTTCTTGTGGTTGAGCTACTTTTAATGTTCAGAATTTGTGATCCACAATGTTAAGGCTTTGAACTTAAGCAATATACCTTTTCTTGTTTTGGTTGATCTGTGTGATATATTTTTTTTGGAAGCTTATGCGTATACAAATTCAGAGGTGGCAGGTATATTTACAGTTATTTTAAACTAACATACATGACGGTTTTTAGCTCAAGTATCTTTAAGTTTGTTATATTTGTCACATTACCAGATGATTATCGTTTCAGATTTTTGCTCTCTTACTTTAGTATCCATCTTCTGTTCCCAGTTATCCTCTGAATGATGCAGCAGAAACAGTGAATGAAATTGGATCATCTATTAGAAGAATTATGGGAGGAACTAGTGGGATCATGTATTTTACTTTATCTTAATCTTTACTTGATTAAGCTTTAACAATAATGTTTTTTGACAATTACTTCTGTAACATTAGTCTGAAAGTTGACTTTTTCTCTCTTCTGGAAACAGATATAATATATTTTGTAAGGCAGCATATGCACAGTTGAAAGCAAGCTCCCAGCCAGTTGTCACGGCAAAACAATGTGAGATGATTCTCCTAATATTATAATAATCAGACTTGGACCTTCACTCATCAAGTTTCTTCTTTCAGGGGCTGAAGCACTTGAAGCTTCCATTACTGCAATCAGTAAATATGGTGGAGCTAGTGCTGGTTATCGCACATTGTTAGATGCCCTTATTCCAGCATCAGCAATGCTTCAGGAGGTCATCAATAATGAGCACTATCTCTCTGTCTTCATTGTTAATGTGGTCTTATGTGACTAACATATCTATCTTCACTTACAGAGGTTAAATGCTGGGGATGATCCCTGCGTTGCTTTTGTCCTCTCATCTGAGGCAGCATTGGCTGGAGCTGAGTCAACCAAGCACATGCAGGCACAGGTGACATTCATATTATTCCTTTTCCTATATTGTAGGGGATTTGCTTCTTTCTGTAAGCATTGTAACTAATTGATGGATATGAATGTAAATAGCCCTTGACCAAACAAAGTCATATAAAACCATGTGTTTTCTTTTCATGATACTTATTAAGTTGGAAGTAATTTCCATGAATCCAGTAAGCCTCAGTTTGTATCTTGGACAGCTCTAGGGTTCTAAGAAAATGATTGAAAAATGTTGAGTGAAATTATATGTGATCATACCTTGTCCAATCTGTTATACTTTCTCTTTAAGGTTCAAACTGATAGATTCTTTTCTCTTATTTTTCTTTATTTATTTATTGGAACCATTTAAGTTATTAAGGATGTCAACCACATGGACTACTAAATGATTGTCATTGTATATGCACATTTTCTGGCATAAGATGGCTCTTAAGGTCAAAGGTTAAGACCTAGGATGCATGAAAACTTCATTTGGGGTGCTGTTCCCGTGTTGTAACGGTGTCCAATCTGCCGTATCATGTTATATTTTTCAAAAATTGCTTGTGTCGCCCGTATCGTACCCGTACATGTACATGTACTTGTACCTATACCTTTAGCTGTCCGTGTCCGTGTCTGTGCATCCTAGGTTAAAACACATCTTAACCTTTGACCTTTGTGTGTGATCTTCAGCTTACTTGCATACTATGATTGTTCCTAGAGGTGTGTTAGAGTCAGAGGGTTTAAGCTATTGAGTCTGATGGTTATACATCATGCTTTTCTTGAGGTTAGTCTGGATGGGCAACTAAGGTGAGCTTTATAAAGCCCTTGAGATATATAACCATCATTGTTGTCCATGAGTATCGAACATACTTGCCATAGGATCCAGTGCCAGTACTACTAATTTCTTTCATAATTGTTGCAGTTTGGAATAGGATCTGCAATGTTCAAATTTTGAAGAGAAAAAAAAAAAAAAAAAATGGAAGTGTGTTTTTGCGAGTTGGCATCAGAGTTAAGGACTTGTGTCTGTTGGTCTTTTCGTTGCATAGGGCTGGCCAATTGGTTGGTTATCTTTTGTCCTCTGCTGTTCAATGCAGAGTCATTACATTTTGAATTGTAGATGGATGCAGTTTGGATGGTCGTAAACTCATGATAACTTATTTTACACCTAAACATCTTATGTTCAGGTCAGTGACGGTAGTCAGGTTGGATGTATGTATGTAAAGTATATGTTAATCATGCTACCAAAAAAAAAAAAAAAAAAAATTCTTTCGTGTGAATTCCACATTCTTATGCATTGGTTTTATGAGTATGGGGATCTGATGAGAAAGCTTTTGTAGGCTGGTCGTTCGACATATGTTGCTGGGGAGATCCTTGCATCAGTACCAGATCCTGGTGCAATGGCTGCAGCTTCATGGTACAGAGCAGCAGCTTTGGCTGTCGAGGATAAGTCTGGGGCTTCTTCATGAGCTAGTGAATCTTACTCATGCAATTCCTGCTCCTATTTTGCTGCAGATTTAACCAAAGTTTTGTTCATGATTTTAAGAAGGTCTAACTGGTTAGGCTCTCCGCTTATTCTTTTTGTGCATAAAGCCGAGAGAGTGAATTTCACCCATACATCTCTTAAAACTTTCTTTTGAAATTTGTAAATTTCAAATATTGGTGACATCTATTCAAAATAATACACATTTAAATCTGAGCATATTTTGTAATTTCCATGGTTCGAAAATGTGACCTTTAACGGTCTTTATGTCAGATTTATATGCATTAAACCCTGAATTATGTATTTAGCTTGTCTGCTATGGGGTTTCAATTATGCTGGAGTCTAGGAGTACATTCTACTCTTGCAATTTTTCTGTGTTTCACGCTAATCACAATATTACACAATGAATTTGTCTGTCATATGTAATCAACTTAAAGAGTATCAAACTTTCTAGAGTGAGCCTCTTTACTTTACAATTTGTTTCAACTAGATGATGTCTCACGCGATGCGTGGATTACTTTACAATTTCATTTGAAATTATTTTATATATATTAAGACCTGTACATATAATACTTATTTTATTGTATAATATTCATGTTTGCCCATGACATTGTTGAATACTTTGAAAGTTGAAACTTGATTTTCTTAATTCATATTTTATTTAAAAAAAAAAAATTATATAACACTATAGGACTATAACATATTATAATATATATTGTTAAAAGTAGATTTTATTTTTTAAACTGATTAAATGATTTTGAAATATACAAATAAGAATTTAAAGCTTAAAATGCTTTTATATCTTAAAATTACATAAATTTAAGTGACTTCTTATACACTTCCTCAACTACTCTATTCTCACAACCAAATATGGAAATCTCAATCGCAAATGCCTAATTCATTATCTCAATGAAATTAAAGAAATCATTTTTAAGTATTAGCATAAAGAGAACACAATTAAACAAAGAGAAATTGGCTAAAAACACATTCATTTATCAAAATTTAATTGTCTTTAGTTGGATTTTCGTATAATTTTAAAAAAAAATTAAAAATACTTTGAAATCATCATCGATTTTTATTTTTATCACTATGGCTCATACTGCACAAAATAACAATAAAAAAAGGTGCAAAGAAATTTACAAAGTATGAGTTTTAACACAAATAAATAACAAATAGCTAACTTTATAAATAATCAGTTATAATTTTTTTTTTCCTTTAATTCTAAACAAAATACATTTATAATTTACGCAAACCAAAATCTCAAACACTCAAAGACTCCAAGCAAATCACAACATTTACAAAACTCATAACATCTGACTTCAACATCAAAATTGTAAATTAACATTACTGAATAAAAAATGCAATCTCTCTTCCTAGGTCATAGTCTACTCATATGGGCTAGATACAAATAATACTGCAATGTTGGAGTTATGTAGATGTTGTTGGAAAGTTAAAGGCAAATTACGTCGTTTTTTGTTTAAGTGTATTTAAGATGGGATGGCATGAAAGACTATAAGCATGTGAATATATAGGAGTAGAAGTGAAAAGTGTGAATAGAAATGCAAAAAGTTCTTTTGTGTATGAGAGAGGAAAATTTTTGAAATATTGAACCAAATGAAACAAATAAGTAGTTTTAAAACATTGAATAAAAAATGTAACAAAAAGTAGTCTTGAAACATTAAACTAAAGGAAATAAAGAGTCTATATTTTTAAATTTATTCTTATCTCTGATGTAGTTTAAAAATATTTCACTTCTCTTCATAAAGTGCGCCACATGGTTGAACCTTATGCTCTCTTGCATGAGGTCTCTACTCTTATATATATATATATATATTGATTTGTTTGGATGAAAGGGGAGGAGAGGAGAGAGGAGGGAGGGAATGGAAGGAGTATGGTTTTGGATGTTTTTTAAGAGGGGAGGGGGAGAAGTTTGAAGGGGGTTTGGAGGGGTATCTACCCCTCTCTTTTTTTCCCCCAAACCCAAATTGGGGGGAATTTGGAGGGAATTAAAAAAAATGAAATGTTAATTTTGTCCTTAAGATATCAATTTATATTCGTCTCTTTAAAATTAATAAAATTAGGTTATAATTGTCAAATTATATGAAAATTTTCTCCCGTCGTATCTTTACTTAATTGTTAAAACATCCAATCAAAGAGAGATATCTATTCCCCTTTCTTATATTTAATTTTAAAAACATTTAAATAAGGTATTGGAGTAACCATTTCTCTTATGCGTAGGGGGCTATCTTACATATTTTTATTCCTAGCTAAAATGAGAGGGAAGAGAAAAACAATGGGAACTCAACTTTTACATGTCACTAACCTTAAAATGTGTGTTATGCATGGTGTCACAGTGTAAAATTTTCTTTTAAATTTTTTGCCTGTGATGGCCCTAAGTCCCTAACTTAATCTTAGCCAACAATACACACACTACAGGAACACTTAGAACATAATATTAGGAACACAAGCGCATAGCACAAACTATGTTTACAGGAAAAACCTCCAACATTTATTACTCACTCTCAAGTACAAAGGAAATATTTGCAAAACTTAGAGAAATACACACAAATCTCTCAAAAAACAATTACCGAATTTGCTGTTGACTCCCTCAATAGCATATGGGTCAAATACACAGAAATAACTGTCAATGGCAATTACTGCCTGCACTTTGGATAATCTACCACTTGGGTCTGACTTAGGACATCATCAACTGCTGCTGTCTAGGTTCATTCCCCACGTTTCGAACCCCTACACAGCAAGCTAGCATAATCAAGAACATCATGAACTACTTAGTAATTGTTGGTAACTGCCATTGCACATCAGCACATGTCGTAGCCCATGTCTCAGCACATCATGGGACTTCTTCCCATCACTCAACAACCCACACAATGGGTCAATCCATGTTTGGGGAGGCTTGGTCCATTCCTAAGCCATCCCCCATCAAGCCACATAGCCCACACAGCCTGTCCACATGCAGCACACATATAATACTTGTCCATCAGCTCACTAGCATCAGTCCATACACTAGGCCAGCACCCACCAGCCCATGCCTTGCACACATCATCAAATTGCTCATCATCATGGCAGACTAGCCTTGCCTTGCACACAAGTCACATTGCCCACACACAAGCAATCAGCTACCAAGCCACTAATGTCATGCACCACTACAAAAGGGTTGACACCACCGATTGTTGCCCATCATGAAACCATCTCTACCCACCATGGCCCTCCTATGCCATGACCTTGGGGCATCATGTGGAGTAAGGTACCACCACATGCTACCCCATCAGCTGCTCAATGATCCAACTCGAGTTGAGGAACCGGCTATGTCCCCCTTAAAGAGTGCTATGGAGCATTTAGATTCTGGCATGAGGAGACATTGATGTGTTGAGGAGACATAAAACCATATAACTAGCCCCATGCTACCCAAGCACTACCATTCCTCATGCCATCATCATAACCAACTAAAGCTCATAACACTCGGACACTTTTGTGTTTATATTGGCAAAAAATTGATTAAATTTAATTGATTTTTCATTTTAATTGACATTTAATGACAATTTAAATAGTAAAATATGGTTATATTTTTTAAACAAAAAAAATGCATAAAAGGTTGTTAATTTCGTGATAAAGATTTTAAATATTTTCATGTGATTATAAATTTCTTAGATTTATTACAATATAAAGTAAACCTATAAAGCATAAAAATAGAATTTGATGCAAGAGCATAGTTACAACTCACTTGGCAGTCACGTTGGTGACATATGTCATTTACTTGAGTGCAATTGTCTTTTATATATCTGTATTATTCGGTCAAAGTTATATGTGAAGAGTCTCTTTGGCAATAGCTACAACTTAATAATCTAATTATAGGGTGATGTGAAGTCAATCTAGGAAGTTGTCAATTAGGTTGGAAGTTGTCTAGCACTTCTTTGTATGCATGTATCTCTCATACCAATCCCTATAAATATCAAATTTGCTAAGAAGTTTAGCAAGAAAGCATCCAAAGAAATGGGAGTTTGTCATTTCTCAAGCTGAGTTTGCTTATAACAACTCAATCAACCATTCAAAATATAAGCCTCCATTTGACGTTGTCTATGAAAAAAAAAAAAAAAAAAAAAAAAATTCCAAATCAAGTTCTAGATCTCTTGCCTTTATCAAATATAGTAAGAGTGAGAATGGGAGCTGAAGAATTTTCTGGTCACATAAAGGTAGTTCATGAACAAGTTTGAGAGCAATTGAAGTTATCATCTCAAGCTTACTAGTCCAAAGTTGATGCTCATAGAATATGTTTGGAGTTCAAAGAGGGTGACTTGGTTAAAGTTTATTTGCAAAGAGAAAGATTTCTAGTTGGTACTTATGGAAAGCTCAAGCAAAGGAAGCTTGGTCCATGCCAAGAATTGAGAACGTTGGGACAGAATAAATACTGTAGAGCTGCCAAAAGATTTTTCAATTAGTCCAATTTTTAATGTGAGTGATCTATATCTTTATCATGGAGATGAAGTGAAGATTGTGTTGAAGCCTAACGACATCCATTATGATCTTTCTACTTCACCAAAGTAAATTTAGTGGTGTAAAAAAACTGATAAATTGCTTGAACCGAGTCCAAAATTTTGGTTCTGTTTCGGTATGGTTTGGTTTTGTTTTGAGTTTCTTGAAACCGAAATATTTTGGTTTCGGTTTTGATGTTCCACACAAATGCACTGACCCGACTGAAACCAAACTGAATTATATTTAATATTAATATATACAAGTTCTATCAAGATTGATCTTGGTAGCATAGTGGAAAGGACATGCATGTTCACACCTATAACACAAATTCGACCCATAATAAAATAATTTTTATTTTCTCTCCTTATTATAACAAAATTATGTCATTTTGGGTTTGTTTTATAACCATACTAACCCCATTTTTTTTTTAATTTCCTCTCTCACTTCAGCAGTAGTTGTTCTCCCCTCTTTCTCCATCCATTCTCCTTCTATCTTCCACTTTCTATCATGCCTTCGTTTCTATGCTTCTGTTTCTCTCTCTCTCTCTGCTTCTCCATCGTTCCCACCTAACCTTTCTCCTACTCCCTCCTCATGACCTTTCTCTCTTATTTTAGTATGTTCTCTAAATATATACATGATTTTGATTTTTGATTTCTGATTTTTTGGTGCTTGGTGTTTAGGTACTGAGAAAACGTGGAAAAGCAAAGGGAAATAGGGTTTTCCTCATTTTGGTATGTTCTTTGAATATATACATGATTTTGAATATATTGTTTTTGTGTTTGCTTGGTGCTTGGGTGCTGAGAAAATGTGGGAAAGAAAAGGGAAATAGGGTTTTTTTTTTTTTTTTGGTTTTTAAGGAATTGGAAGAAACCAAAAGCCGACTGAACCGAACTAATTGAAATCCAGTTAGTTTGGTGTCGATGTTCCTCCCCTATGGTTCGGCGTCGATACCAAATTTGGTAAAACCAAAAATTTTGTTTTGGTGGAAAAATTGCACTTCATACCGACCGATTACACCCCTAAGTAAATTAATGACATGCGAATGGTAGTCATGGTTCCACCTCCCATGAGTGGGTTAGTCTTTTAAGCCCATTTCCCAAGGGTGGGTTAGTCTTTTCCTTTGAGCCCATAGGACGAGACATTTAGAATTTTGAGTTTTTGACTCATTGTCACAATTTAAGACCTGATGTATAATATATATATATATATATATATATATATTTGAAAGCTCGAAACCGTGTTGAAAAACACAAGAGCTGTTTAGACCCCCGATTAAAATTACGGCTCAATAGATTTTACACAACTTTAATATAAAGTGCGGAATAGTGTAAAAGCGAGCGGATGAACAATATAGCTACTCTAATCCATAAACTAAACAACACAGCAGTGTAATGGAATATAAAAGAGTAGGGAAGAGAGATGCAAACACAGAAAACACCAAGACGTGTTTTCGAAGAGGAAACCGAAGAACTCGGCGAAAAACCTCTCCGCCGCCCTCCAAGCAGAAATCGATCCACTAGACAATCAGTTGGGATACATGAGTAAGCAAGAGACCCTCCAAGCCTAATCTACCCGATGTACCTAAGCCCTCCAAGCTCCTACTCCAACAAGGCTTCTCGGAATCGTGTCTTGTCTTAGTTCTCCGGATCCCGCAACAAGCTCCATGTTGCATCTGCCATTCCAGGCTTCTTCCAATGCTTCCCAGCAGCACCAAAACGTTACAAAACACTCTCAATAGGTGTGGTAAGTGTTTGGGCTATCAACCTTTCAATGGTGTGGAAATGGAGAGGGAAGGGTTGAGGAGATACCACAAGCAAGTGTATAGAGAAAGGTGGGGATGACAATCTCTAATTACAAATGTGTTTGGCTAGGGTTTTCTCTCTGAAGCATTCCTCAACATTTGTGGGTAATGGGGGTTTATATAGGATAGGTGCAAAATGTGTGAGTCAGTCAGTCAGTACAGGCTGGCAGAACAGCATGTCTCGCGGGTGTCTCGCGGGAAGGCCTTACCCGCGAGATACTCGCGAGAGACAGCTGTCTCCATCTGTCATGACTCTTCGCATTCCAGCATGTGTAGGGCACATGCTTCACTTCGCGGGAAGCTTAGTCGCGAGATACCCGCGAGATTCCATCAGCTTCCAAATTGCTTGAGTCTTCACACACTTTCTATCACACACCCCTTACAACAATTTCCACAACAAATATAGGGTATAGACAATTGATAGTAATTACAATCAAATTTGGCACGGAATAAAAGCCAACAAAACACATAGTTGTAAATCACAACTTTACAATCTCCCCCTTTGGCTATTCCGTGACAAAACCCTAAAACAGACTCTAGACTTAAACGTGAGTTTGGGAACACAGGCAAAACTCACTCACACCTAATTCTAGATTCTGATAAGCTCTTGAAACATATGAACAAGTAACTCCTGAAACACAACAACAAAATATTATCATTGTATGCAGAAAACTTGAAAAACATATGGAGCAATAAGCACATGATCAAGCAGAATGAAATAGAAACACTAAATCATGGCAAGATCAAACGAGTAATCACTATACACAAGCAATTACTATGCTCATTCACACAAGGAATGAACATCCGGATATGCAAGATGATAAGCTCATATGAAGAGTACCATTTGCACATCCAACACTCAACCAATGCAAAATACTTGAAGAATTTGCATCTAGGAACAATCCTACTAGGGCACAAGAGTGTTCATCACTCAACCAATGCATAGAACGTATATGCATCTAGGAACAATCCTACACGGGCACAAGAGTGATGTAGTGAAGTAAATGTATGACATTAAACTTCAATAGCACAAGCAAAAAGGCTGCATAAGCAAAGTATTGCAAATACATGGCACAAACCATAAAAGCCTACAAAATATGCAATGAAACAAAACAACCCTTAAAGCTTACAAAAGCAACATGGGTACATGCAAAGAGTGCTACAAAGCATAGAGAATATCACAAAAGAAACATCTGAAAATAAATACTTAAATAAAGCATAGTATCAAAGCTTTAAACCAAAAGCCGTAAAACACAAACTAAAAAATACTGAATAAAAACCGTCTGAAAAACCAATAACCAATGTTACTAAGTTGTTAGACTATGCTCCCCCTAACACTGTGCAATCTCTTCTCTAGCTCCCCCTCAGAATTTTCTCCCCCTTTTTGACCGGAATGGCCAAAGGATCAGAACTGATCTGACTCTGAATCTGAGCCGTGCTCCATAGATAAGTCTTGTACTTGAGAAGAAAGCGCGGTGATCTGTCCTTGAAGGTATGCAAACTGGTCCACGGTGTACTGCACATGGGAGTCAAGCACTGTAGACATCTGATCCATCTTAGCAAGCAACTGATCCAGTTTGCTTAAGCCTTGTGGAGGAGCCGAAGATGATGGCTGTGTAGAGGGCTCAGGAGCCGAGGTGAACCTGTCAATCTCTTCCTCTGTATCTTCGCCTTCATCCTGTTGAACCCGTCGTGGTGGTGGTATGGTATGCACACCGGTCTTCGATCCCTTGATGCGTGCAGTGCTCCTAGTCAGTGTATGACCACCAATGGGATAGTCTCTCTGAACGACCGTGAGGCCACTAGGTAGCTTGATCTTTGCCTTGGCAATCAATCCCATGATCAAAGAGGGGAACGGCATCACAGTCCGTGAATTCTGCTTTGTGATGCTCTTCTTCAGGACATGCATGATATGGCCACAAATGTCAATCTCCTTATGTGTGAAGAGATCATACAGAAATCTTGTTCTTGGAGTAAAGAGAGTGGCGAGATTGGTGACCGGATAAAGATTGTGAATCATCACATAGCTTAGGGTCCTCATTTCTGGAGAGAACTTGATGGTGTTCATGGATGATTTCTTTGGTTCACCACCAAGGAGTGTAATCATCTCATCAGTAGAACCCATTCTGTCCTCATAAGCAACAGTGATTGGCTGAGATGGTGGACGAGTTTCCAGAAAATCTTGAATGCTCTCTCTTGTAATCACAAACTCCTTGTGTCTTATCCAGCACTCAATACATTCTCCGTTGACAGTGGCATTGGAGAAGAACTCTTTGATAATCTCTGAATAGACCACTCCAGTTGGGTTCAGCAGCTTGGTCCAAGTTCTATCTTTGAACACTTCAGGGATGAAAGTGCCCTCAAGAGTCTCTAACTGGACTACTCGTTCCATGATGATTGTCTTGTCCTTGTAGCAGTCATTGTACTTCATATCAGCTTCTATAGACCGGAAATGATCAGAATCAGTTCGGGCTCGCTTTGAAGACGATTTCTTCTTAGCAGCATGCTTGGTGGGAGACATCTGCACAATTTTACAAAGCAAATAAAAGAAGATGCACAAGCACAAACCAGAAGACAAACTTCATTAGATTCAAGTTAGTTCCAAATCAGACTTAAACTAACTAAAAAACAGAGCATGGTAGACACTAAACATCATGCTAAAAGACTCCAACTTATAAAGCATAACTACAATGTACCAAATTAAGAAAGAAATGCAATAGAGGGTGTCTGTGTGCATGTGCTAATGAGTGTGTGCGGCATGAGATGCATGAGGGTGCCTAAGTGTGCCTAGTTGTGTGCCAAGAGTGTGCAACATGAACTAAGTGAGTGAAACACATAACCAATGACCACACCTAAGTAAAATAAGGTCAAACAAGTGAAAAACTATGGATTGAAATCACTTGATTCCATTTTGTCACAAAAATGTCACTTGGACATTTTGACAAACACTTAGCGTGCACAAATGCAAAAATTATATAAATAATGCATGAACATGTGAAAATCTACCCTCAATACATGATAAAATGCCACAAGGGGCCAACACAGATGCAGAAACAACCAATGGGACACAGCCCAAGCAAAAGATATGAGAAAAATACACCCAAAATTGAAAACCAACCCAAAGTTTCGAAAATCCCCAATTTTGAAAAACCTAACAAAAATTCTGCATAATCTAAGCAAAAACTTAAAAAAGAAATGGTTAACAAACATACCTTGAAGAAGAAAATGCAGAAAAAATGCTTGGATTGAAGGGAAATGAATGGAATAGTGATTTTGGGTTGGGAAAGTTTGAGAGAGGTTGAGCGAGGGAAGTTTGATAGTTTTGAAAAACTGTCACATCAGCTATATAAAAACTGAAAACACGCGTTTTTCGCGGGTTAGAGAGGGGCGAGACAGTCGCGAGACAGTCGCGAGAAGTGCCACTGAAGCACAAAATTTTCGCGAGAAGTATTAGGTCGCGAAACAGTCGCGGTAGCTCCTGTCTGAAATTGGAAAAATCCAATTTTTAGCCAAACAGCATTTCGCGAGAAGCTGTTGGTCGCGATACAGTCGCGAGACAGTCGCGAAAGTTTCTGTGTGACATGATAAAATAAAAAATTTCCCTCAACTTCTTTTCGCGGGAAGCTCTAAGTCGCGAGCTTCTCACGAAATTTCCCCTGAACCAGTTTTTGAAGAAACACAAAAACATGCATTTTAATCAAAAACAAAAGACAAGAAAGTATAAAAACACTTTCAAAAACAAATAAAACACTCAAAAATCTTTTTGGGTTTGATCAACAAAGATTGAGCATGTGAAAACACATTTAAACAGGTACAATCACACAAATGAATAAGGCATTCATTGAACATAGACTTGTGTGTTGTGTGTGGATATCAAAAATGAGATAGTCCTTAGTCCAATGTGAAGCTTCAATGATCAATTCAATCAAGGCATACACAACTAGCACTAGATTATGTGACCTATCTCAATTATAGAAACATGCATATATGACTTCCCACACGTACTTGATAACAATTCATTGAAGCTTTTCATTTGGCTCCATATTTAACATATCATTTGCGACTTTTGAGCAAAGAGAATCTCATCTAGAGAAAGATGCCTGAAATTTTTGATATTTCAATTTATGAGTTAGCCTTTGGCTTTTTGGGCATCATACATTTTATTTTGGTCGCTTTCCCTTTTTCCTAGTCGAATACTAGTTTGTGCGACAGGCTTTTGCAGCTCTATATCTCTTTTCATTTGGAGATTTACAATTAGAGAGCTCTTTTAAAGCAGAAAATAAAAGTGGAAAGATATATAGGCATGAGTCTATGCATGTCTCAAGATCAACAAAACTATTCACTAATCATTCATGACAAGGTTGAAGATCTATTTACAACAGTCACATAGATTTTAGGATTTCTTCCACAATGATATAAGTGCATGAGAGACAAGCTAAGCTCGTTGAATGCACAAAGCCATAAGTACAAAGGTACAAGGCAAAATATGCTTTGAGACAAAACTCACCAAAGTGATCAAACTTTTTGGATTTTCTATTTTTTATGTGTTTTTGAATTTTTGAACACACCCAAAAACAGAACAAGAGAATAAAGATTAATAAAAACAACCGGTACAAAACACCAACAGTAAAAATAGAGCAATGCATGAAACAATGCAACAGCAAAAGTCCCTAAACATTGAAAGAATTTATGCGTGGACATGTTATAATGCTTATGCATGAGTACCCCTCTTCACCCACATGTCACGTTCGTTTGGGGTGATATCCTTAACGGATTGGGTACGAGAATTTGGACTGTCAAAACTTCTGGTGAAACTCTCCAAGCAAGTGGTGAAGGCACCAATCATTTTCATCACGTCCATCATGCCAGGATCACGATTCTGACTTCTCGGTTGTTCACCACCCCAAGACCTCACGTCATTTCTCCTTCCTCGTGACCGAGGTGCGCTTGAGTTGTTGTCTGATCTCAGCTTTTGACAGTTAGGTCTGGTATGTTCTTGCATTCCGCAGTAGTGACACACATAGTCCGTTCTGGGACCCCGTTGAGATCTTGGGAGAGATCTTCCTCTGGTTTCATGTCTACCTATGGAATGATTTCGGGGCTTATTCACCATCCGTTGCTCACTCACATTCTTCTTCTCAGCCTTAACATTCTCAAGAATGGGCTCTTCTACAATCGGCTCTATGGCCTTTACAAATTTCACTTCTTTGGTGGCTTTGGCTGATGAGCTGCTTCCTCCGGTGTATCCTAACACGGACTTGTCTGAAAAAGGTTTTTGCGATGAGATAACATCATCTAACTTCTGGGAGGTGACTCTTTCTATCTTGGCATGAGCTTGCACTACCTCTTGCTCAAGAAACCTCACCTTCGTATAGGCTTCAGACAACTCGCCATTTAGTGTCTCAATCTCACACTTAGCCTCTTTATATCTGATCAAGAGGCTTCTATAATCTTCCTCAGCTTTCTTCATTTTCCTTACAGCCGCCTTGGCTACTCTGGTATACTCTCTCGACTTCTCAAGTAATAAAGAGTAATTTTCTTGAAGATTAGCTGTATTCTCTTCTTCTTCTTCAGCATCTGATTCTTCCATATTCCCAATAGACTCTGAGTCAGAATGCTCACCAAGCTCCTTCACCAGTGCACCCAAATCATCCGATGACTCTACACGAGCAATGGTCATGAATGCGGAGTAGTTTTCCTCTCCGTCACAACTCTCTTCCGAGTCAGAATCAGAGGAGTCTGAATCACTGAGTGTTGTGGCATAAGCTTTGCCTTTTCCCCTCAAAAAATTTGGACACTCCTTCTTTAGATGTCCATGGCCATTGCACTCATAGCATATAATTTCTGAAGAAGGTTGAAACTCCCTCCCTTCTTTCTTTGTAAACTCTTTCCTATCACCTCTTGAAGATGAAAATTTTCCTCTGTTGAATGGTTTCCCACTGTTTTTCATCTTCAGAAATTTGCGGAAGTTTTTCGCAAGAAATTCTACCTCCTTCTCCACCCCATCTTCTTCGGAGGAATCACCCATCCTTTCGGTGATGGTTTTAAGAGCAAGTGATTTACTCATCTTATGGGAAGGCAGTCCCATCTGATATGTTTGGAGAGACCCAACTAATTCTTGAATCTTAATCTCATCCAAATCCTTGCTTTCCTTTATGGCTGTAACTTTTGCTCTAAAACTTTCAGGCAAGGACCTCAATACTTTTCTCACCACCTTAGCATCTTCAATCTTCTCCCCAAGATTGAGTTTAGCAATTACAATTTCATTGAGCTTCCCATAGAATGAATCAAATGGTTCATCATCACCCATCTTGAGCTCTTCAAATTTGGTGGTAAGCATCTGAAGCTTTGTGTCCTTAACTTTCTTTGTACCCTCATAAGTGGTCTCCAAAATCTCCCAAGCTTCCTTAGCAACTGTCATATGAGAGATCCTGTGGAATTCATCAGGTGACACAGCACAGAATATAGCGTTTAAAGCTTTACTATTTGCATTGGCTGCTGCGAGAGCTGCCTTATCCCAATTTGCCTTAGGAGCTTCCGGCTTAGTCCAGCCGAGCTTTACCGCATCCCAAACGGTATCTTCTATAGAGCATAAAAATGCTCTCATTCTGACTTTCTAGAATGCGTAATTGTTCCCATCAAAAAATGGTGGAACATTGAGCGATTGAGACCGGTCCATCTCAAATAGGGTCAAGGATCACACTAAGGTATTTAAACCAAGCAAGTGTACCCGCTCTGATACCAATTGAAAGCTTGAAACCGTGTTGAAAAACACAAGAGCTGTTTAGACCCCCGATTAAAATTACGGCTCAATAGATTTTACACAACTTTAATATAAAGTGCGGAATAGTGTAAAAGCAAGCGGATGAACAATATAGCTACTCTAATCCATAAACTAAACAACACAGCAGTGTAATGGAATATAAAAGAGTAGGGAAGAGAGATGCAAACACAGAAAACACCAAGACGTGTTTTCGAAGAGGAAACCGAAGAACTCGGCGAAAAACCTCTCCGCCGCCCTCCAAGCAGAAATCGATCCACTAGACAATCAGTTGGGATACATGAGTAAGCAAGAGACCCTCCAAGCCTAATCTACCCGATGTACCTAAGCCCTCCAAGCTCCTACTCCAACAAGGCTTCTCGGAACCGTGTCTTGTCTTAGTTCTCCGGATCCCGCAACAAGCTCCATGTTGCATTTGCCATTCCAGACTTCTTCCAATGCTTCCCAGCAGCACCAAAACATCACACAACACTCTCAATAGGTGTGGTAAGTGTTTGGGCTATCAACCTCTCAATGGTGTGGAAATGGAAAAGGAAGGGTTGAGGAGATACCACAAGCAAGTGTATAGAGAAAGGTGGGGATGACAATCTCTAATTACAAATGTGTTTGGTTAGGGTTTTCTCTCTGAAGCATTCCTCAACATTTGTGGGTAATGGGGGTTTATATAGGATAGGTGCAAAATGTGTGAGTCAGTCAGTACAGGCTAGCAGAACAGCATGTCTCGCGGGTGTCTCGCGGGAAGGCCTTACCCGCGAGATACTCGCGAGAGACAGCTGTCTCCATCTGTCATGACTCTACGCATTCCAGCATGTGCAGGGCACATGCTTCACTTCGCGGGAAGCTTAGTCGCGAGATACCCGCGAGATTCCATCAGCTTCCAAATTGCTTGAGTCTTCACACACTTTCTATCACACACCCTTTACAACAATTCCCACAACAAATACAGGGTATAGACAATTGATAGTAATTACAATCAAATTTGGCACGGAATAAAAGCCAACAAAACACATAGTTGTAAATCACAACTTTACAATATTTTTGGTTCTTGTCTATTTTAACTTAAGAGCTTACTACTACTTTTTATTTTACATAATTAATTTTAAAAAAACACATAAATCAGATTATTTATTTTACACTACATTTTATTAAAATATTATTTCCTTGTCAATTTTATCTCTCTCTCTCTCTCTCTCTCTCTCTCTCTCTCTCTCTCTCTCTCTCTATATATATATATATATATATTGCCTCATCACACACTCTCCACATGTGAGGCTTTTCTCTCTCACTCTTTTTCTTTCTTTTTTTTTTTTTTTTTTTTTTTTGAGTTTAATGGCATAATTTTTCAATTTGAATTTGTCTATTGTTAATTTGTTAGTTAGTTTATACAAGAAGATATTTTTATGATGCTAAAGTTTATGATTTTGAAAAAGAGTAAACTGCTGGATTTATTATGTGCTAATTTTTAGGTAAAGTGTATCAAAGGTGTGTGAGATATATAAGAAAAAAGTTTCTTAAGTAATTTTTAATTTTTGAATTACAATTTTAACCCTATTGTTTTTATTAAGGATTATCTAATCAATTTTAGCATTCTCAATCGGGTTTCGAGCAATTAATCCGCTCTTTTCTAGTTTTCTTTTGCACTTTTGTTACTGCTATTGTAAAATTCTTTGCTAATTGTCAAAAAGTTTGGTTATGAAAGCTTGAAACTTAGTAACTTTTCAGTCTGACATGTGACTTCTTTTTTCTTCATTAATGTTTTCATGCTTAGTTTCTTTTACAACTATTAGTATATCTTTTTACGATTATTCATGAAATAAAACAAACTTGCTAATGTAAACTTTTCTGATGGCAATTCAATATATTGTTGATGTTGATAAAAGCTTTGTTGGGGTTATTGTAATGGAAAAAGTTTCATTATTAACCTTTTCCTGCTGGGTTTAGGATCAAGATAAGATGATACTTGCAGTCAGATATTTAGGATCTGCAAGACCACAATTCTAGATTTTGGTATTCAAAATGCTTGGCATTAAAATAACGGTTATATATGTTAAGTTATTTTTTTAAGGGCAAAACTTAGGTACAGTACTTAAGTTTCTCTCTTAAAATTTAGTCAAGTGGCTGTACTTAACTAAAAATACACTTTCATCTCATTAGAAAAATGCTACATGATTGAATTTTAAGAGGAAAACCTAAAGAACAATATTTAAGTATTGCACCTAAGTTTATTTATTTATTTATTATATATATATATATATATATATTCCAATTTAGGCATTTATTTTATTTTAATATAATTTTATGAGATTTTAGTAACTAATTAACCAAGTAACATATATAAAATGGGAAAAAAAGCTCACACACTCCCTGAACTTTGAGGTAGTAGCCAAGACACCTCCTGAACTTTTAATTTGGCCTATTTACTCCACAAAATTTATACACTTGCCAAATCAATACCTCTGTTAGTTTGGTGTTAAAAAACCAACGGAAACTCAGGTGAACATAAAAATGACAAGGGAATATGAATCAGTTCTGTTGGAAATTTAGACCCCTTAAACCAATCAGATTAACCTAGTTAATTAGCCAAGTGATTAACTTAGTCAATTTATGCAAATCTAGGTTATCACAAACATACAAACATATCAAAAATATAAAGCAGCGGAAAAATAAATAACACAATGATATGATCACCCAGGAAACCACACAGTAAAAACCTGGGGAGGATTTGACCCACCTATCCTCAAGGCAAACCTGAATCCACTATGAAAGAATCGAAGTTCATACAAAAGGACTTACAAGCTCCCCGCTCGACTTCCTAATGCTACCTACCAGTAGAACTTACTGACACGACCACGTGCAAGCTCCGAATCCACAGACTCCTTCTTTCTTGGATTCTCCAATCAGCTACAAGCACCCACGCTTGTTATTCTTTAAGCTCCAATGGTGGCAACCGAGTTGATCATCAAGATGTTAATACTATCTCTACCTTGAAAACCCTAAGCTTTGTGTAAAGGAAAGCTCCTCTAAATCTCACAAGAGATTTACACAAAACAGCAATATGAGCAACAAAGACCTTAGAGAGGTTTGGGTACAAAACCCTAGATACAAAAGAGGCACTCTCTTCTCTCTCTCTAAAAGCCTCAAAAACATTCTAGGGTTTTCCTTATATATAGGATTGTTTTACTTGATCCCCAAGACGTTTAAATAGAGTTTGGGCTGAACTGGAACTCTGCAGAAAAATAAATCTGTACGTGGTTCGATCGATCGAGTCTAATTTTCAATCGATCGAGCCTTACAGATTTAGTCCAATAAATCTGCAATCACTCGATTCCAGTTTTACAAATAAACATACTTTGAGCAAGCCTAAACAAGACTAAACAACCTGTTTTGATCATGATTTGCCAACAATACAAATTAGAGTTCTAAATGTTGGAAATAAAGATAAATGCAGCGGAAAATAAGTTTTAAACGGATCTACTTCATTCAATATTGATAACACGTACAAAGTAAATTTCAGAATTCGAGAACAAGAGATCGTACCTTGAAGAGGTGAATTTCAAAATTGAAGATCAAACGTTCTTGGGAAGACTTTCAATCTTCACTCCAATTCCACTTGATACCCAAGATGTGTGGTCTCTCAATCGGTAACAAAAGGGTGATTAGAGAGTGACAAAAAATCACATCCACACCATTTCACAATGATGTTTCTCTCTTTCAATATTCTGAACGTTTTTCCCTTTTTGTATCTAACCAATTATCTAATTGGGCTGGCCTTTTGGGCCTTTCCAATTGGGCTTAAGTTTGTGGCTTGGAGTGGGACCAAAAGGGACCAATAAGACACTAGCTCCAATGGGCCTTGGGCTTTTCTGTCAACTCTTGACAAGTCCAAAGTTACCATTAACTATATTTAATACCACTATATAAATATAGTTGCACTCTAGGCCTTATCAATAAATTATTTCCCAAGACTTTATTGTACATTCAACCCATTCATTAAAATTATCGTAGTAATACAAAGTCATGAAATATTGACTGCCACTTTGAAGATTACTACATCTTAATCCTTGAGTACCCAGTTTAATCCTTTATGTTATTCAATATATATTTATGAAATCCAATTTCACAAATATATATACTTTAGTAACTCTTTACTAAAGTGGTTGGGCCCAACACTCTGAATAACCAAACCCATTAAACTTATCTCAAGGGAATATTTTATATCTCCGTTAAGAGACTATGAATTCCATCTTGAGAATATATGTTCCATCAACACTAAATGCGGCTGCCCAACATACTGAGGTTTTGACCATAACTTATAGATCTCACTCCTGATATATCAAAGCAACCTACATCTCATGATCAGGTCTATTATTCTCTCAGGATTTAGAGTTGATGTAAATAGAAGTCGTGAGCTTTATTATTCATTTGACAGTCATTAGGAGAATAATAAATCTCACAGCGGTCCAGTTCAATATGTCTTAACTCTTAAAACATATCAACATACCAACTAGAAGTCTCCACTTCCATGATCAAGACAAATCATCTTAGTTGATATGTTATAGTCTTCGCAGATGAAATGCCCAATTTCATCACCGACTACGAACTAAAATTCTGAGTTTACAAAGAACTTGTGATTTATATCTTTCTGTGACTTTTCACATAAATCACATACTATGCATCTCATGGACTAAGATAATGTCCTATTAGTTCATAAATAGTCTCAAATAATTAAGCAACTTAATTATTCATGACATGCCAATAAATTGGATTTTAGGGCACAAACCCTAACACTAAATACATAAGTTCCTAACTCTTTAGAACCTAACAAGTTCAATTGAGATGGAGAGAGAAAGCTTTAGAGAGAGAGAGAGAGATAGACAAACTGTAGAAGGCACCCACTGTAAAAACAAAATTGGTACCTGTAGGGGCCTTTTTTGTGTTGTGCGTTGGGCTGGGCTGCCTCCTGCGGTGATGGGCCCGAGTATTCTGAGTAGGAGAGTTGAGACCGGCCCAACTGTAACTCACTTTGGGCCAGCTTGTGCGCAAACTAGGCCTCGTCTGCCAGGAGTGTACTTATGGTAGGCAGAGCTGTTTCAAATGATTTACGGCAGGCAGATAAAACAATAACAGAAAAACAAAAATATAGTGACATTTTCTTAATGAAAATGACCAAGTAATCCCTATTTATGACAATCACAATAATAACAATAGCTTTTACAAAAGAAGTAAAGGATTAAGTGGCAATATGAGTTAATCGAAGAAATAATATCAAGTCAAGTTTGGGTCCTTAGAGGCAAAGACCAAAGAGAAAGAACACTTTCTCTCAATGAAACTAATCTCCCAGGAAAAAAAAAGATCCTGCTGTGGGGATTAATGACTTTGAGGGAACCAGACCTAAATGATTAGTGTCCAAAGGAATCTCTATTGTTTACTTGCCCCAAAGAGCGGGATTTCGAGGGAGAGAGAAGGGAACAAACCTACTGGTGCATGCCCATTATATTATCTTTCTTTTGTTTTCTGTTTTCTCTCTTATCTTTTTTCTCTTTCCCTTATTTTTCTTTTGCTTTCTTTTCACTTCCTCATACCTCTGTTTTTCGATCCCCCTTTCACAAAGCACGACAAAGGTCTTCTTATAGGGCCTGCAGTGACCAAATTTTTCCTCTTTGCCCTTTAACTGCCTTTGTCTGGTCTGGGCGTACTTACCGACCACTAAAGAGTTCGTCTGTATACCACTTACCCTCGCCAGACAAAGGTAGGTTTGTGTCGTTTGTTAGTCCGCCGTGGCATCCTTTCCTGCCACGGCGTAAATGCTTTCTCTCTCTTTCCTTCATGGCACACACCTAGTGATTTCCCCCTTAACCTTGCCTCTTTTGGGTGGTCTGTCATTCCAGAAAGACGTACCTCCCAAAAGGGCTTGGGCAGGAGCCGCAAAATAGGTCTTTTCCCCTCTCCCCACCACCAAACCATACGCCCTTTACCTCTTACCTTTGACCCATGACCCCACCACGTCCCATATTAGCTGGGTATAGGCTGGTGGTGCTTGGGCCTTGCGCGTGCTTCCCTCTCATGTATGTCAAAAATCTGCCTGCTGCTCATGCGTTTGCCACAGTCTGGAGCTTTGTTTGCAGTTTGCCGCACCTCTTCGTTCTTTTATGTGGGCCGTTTTATAATTCATTGTTTCCTTTAGGGGCTGAGCTTCATTTGATACTGGATTTTACATTTCTCTTAGCTCATTTCTTGGTTGCCCTCATGTCTTGCCATACTATTCTGTCATTCCTACTATAATGACTTGGTCCTGCTGGTCCTCTTTTAGACCTGCCGTTTACTCTCTTCCCCAAATGGCTTTGCATGGCCATGGACTTTCTTTCTTAGGGGCTCTTGTGTCCCCTTGGGCATCCTCAGCCCATTTACTTGTTTTGGGCTTCCTCAGCCCTTTTCCTAACTTTGTGTTCCCATGGGCTTTTACTTACTTCATTGGGCTTCCCCGGCCCAATTACTTCATACTCATCCTTGGGGTTTGTGGGCCTGCCAACAATCCCCTACTCTCTTTGCTTATATTACTTTGAGCCTGCCGCGGCCCATTCTTACTTTTTCACATCATATATTGCCCATGGGTTTGTTATTCTCTCTTTCTGGGACTTTCGAGCCCACTTGCTTCCTCAAGGCCCATTTATTTATTTTATGGACCTGTGACCCATTATTCTTGCCGCTTGGGCTTAATGGTTTTATTCTATGCTTGCCACTTCTATTTGCTGCCTGCGTTGCTGAGTTGGGTCTCCTTCCTTCTATTTGTGTTTTACGAAAATGACCCTCAACAGTACCAAAACTACCAATACCATAAAATGCAGAAAACAGACGAACATAACAAAATCAAATCAATGAAAATCAAATCGAAACAATCAAAGAAAATACATCACATATTTATAGATTCTAAACATTAGCTCAAAACAACAGAATTGAACTGAGATTAAAACCAATACTTTGGTTGAAGGCACAAAGATAGACCCAAAAATCCCAGATGACGAAGAAGATTCTTTAATTGGACCTAAAAAGTTCAGAAGTCAAGGAAGAAGATGATGCCGTTTTCTTATTCCCTTCCATTGCTTCTCTCAGAAACCTCTCTATTGTGTGTGTCTATATATATATATATATATATATATAGTCAACAACCACTATCTACGAAAAACTTTCCCAAGAAAAGAAAAATGGTGAAAGAAAAGGTATTTGCTGATAGCCAAACAGAAACAGTATAATGAAACAAACAAAATAGAAGTGAACAGAACAATGGAAAAGAATGAGAGAGACACGTGGTTCCTGACTTTTGGTTCCACAACCTCTCTCTCTCTCTCTCTCCATCTCAATTGAACTGATTCATACTCCCTTGGTCATTTTTATGCTCATGTGAGTTTGAGTTTCTTTTAGTTTTTTAACACCAAACTAACAAAGGTATTGATTTGGCAAGTATATAAAGTTTGTGGAGTAAATTGGCCAAATTAAAAGTTCAGGGGGTGTCTTGGCCAATACCTCAAAGTTCAAAGGGTGTGTGAGCATTTTTCCCTATAAAATGTACCTTTTTCAACGAAGAGATGGTGATAAATTGATTTTTTTTTTTTTTGAGAAAATCAAAGTCTATGTGCAGAGAAAGTAAAAGCTGAAACGTGAAATATATACAAATAGAGTAAGGCATTAACAAGCTCGTAGTAGCTGAAAGCTTTTTTTATTTTTATTTTTATTTTTTATTTATTTATTTAGATGGGGAAGTAAGAAATTTGAATTCAAATAAACAGGTGATCAAACGTGTGCGTGCTAGATAATGGGGAGTTACTTTATAGTTGTACATAGGTAAAAAGGTAGATGGACTTTCGGTGGTGTTTTTTTCCCCCCAAAAACAACATTGATACACTAGTTTGTAGAGTTGATAAAATTTTGGGTAAGTTTAAAAATTAGGAGATTAAAAGGATTTTTTTTTTTTTTTTTTTTTTACGTGTGTTTCTGTTTGTATTTTTCATTGTATTTTCCTTTTCTTTGAACTAATCTCATGTTTGATTTAATCTCCTATTATATATTTATTTCTCATAACTTTTATCTCTCTTTTCCAAGTACTTCCCACAGCTCCATTGATTTGCTCTAATTTTATCTTACTATAAACCATCTCCTTTTTAGAAAAATATATATATATATATATATATTTTTTTTTTTTTTCACTTTTTAAACATTCTTCACTCCCTTAGAATTTTGGTGAAAAATTTTGTCCTATAAAAAAATTGAAGAGCCTTTGATCATGCACAGTGCCTGTGCGTAGAGGCAAGTTATTATGATAATGATAAGCTTTAAAACTGAAGTGTGAGAATAGATCTAAGAGAAGTGCTACGTTTAGAACATTTTCACAACAAATTATAGGTAGTACATAACATTCTAGTAACAATTTGTCAATTAAAATTTGTTGTGAAAATGTTGTCTCTAGAACTGATATGCTATTCTTTCTTTCTTTTTATTTTTTATTTTTGGATAATGGTAAGATTCAAATTTGAAATGTGAGATTTTTTAATGATAAAAATAAGCTACTTAATTTATGAAATAAAAGAGTTAGGGCAAATATGTGAAGTCCACTTTATTTAATTTATTTACAACTATGCTATTAAAAACATTTTCTGTATTTTGAAAACATCATTTCAATTGTTTCAAAATCCTATTTTGAACATGAAAATTACAAAATAATTTTTTGAATACAATATATTCATGTGTGGGACCCACTATTTTATGGTTTCAAAAACAAAATATTGTATTTAAATCATCTTACCAAACAAACCTTTAATACAAAATATGGTAATTGCTGGTTAAATAATTTTTTATTAGTATTGAGTTAAAATATATATATATATATATATATATATATATTATCAATACTGAATTCAGTCCCTTAATTGTGGGCATATCTTAACTTTTTTTTTTTAAAGAAAATTTTTTATGGTAGTTATCAATTTTTTTATTCCTAAAATTTAGCTTTGTAATCCTAAAAGTTAGACACTTTCTACACATCCATTACAAAAGTTAAAAAGAGCTTAAATTTAAAATTTAGCAACTACCGTTAAAACAAAGAAAATGTATGTAACATTTTTGATGGAGTAGTAAATTAATCATCCTAATTGCTTTCCAACAGCAGTTACCGTGAACCTGTGATACAAAATTTGTTACTTTGTCTTATTAATAGACATTTTAAAACGTACACAACAATCTTCTCAAAAAAAAAAAAAAAAAAAACGTAAACAACAGTGATAAGTACAATACAAATCAAGCATAAACTTGAGAAATGAGATATGAACTGACCTTGTGATGATATTGCATAGCTCTATGTATGTGAAATGGTCTACTTCAGCTTAGGACTTGAAAAAATGACATTTAATTACCAAAATTTTTATAAAAAATTTAAACAAAAACTATCTAATTAAGGTTTTTTTTTTTTTTAATTTTTAATTTTTAATTTTTTTAATTTTTTTTTATTTAATTTTTTTTTTTTACAAAATTAGATGTTGTAATGATTTGTACATGCTTTATTATCACATTGTCCTTGACTCTCATTTTCTGTTTGTCTTTATTGTTTTGGATGTTGAAAATTGCATCATCCTTGGGAATTTTTCTTCATTTGTCTTTTTTTCTTATGGATGTTGGAAACCACATTGTCCTTGATTTTCATTCTCTGTTTGTCTTTGTTTGCATGAGTGTTAGAGATCACATTGTCCTTGACCCTCATTTTTCCTTTGTCTTTATTCTTATAGATGTTGGAAACCTCATTGTCCTTGACATTGGTTTGTTGTTTGTCTTTGTTCATGTATCTTGAAAATGAAAAAAAAAAAAAAAATTGTTTGCATATTAAAATTATCAATTAGTTATTATTCTACTTTTAACAATAATTTAACACACCTTTCCAATTCTGGTGACTCTAAAACTCATTTTACTAGTTTCCAAAGCTCTTTCTTGTCAGCTTGAACAATGAATCCCCAGCCAGGTGAATAAATTCACAATTTTTGAACCTAACCTTTTTTATATTAATTTTGATAAAACAATAGAAAGGGATGCTAATTAAAGATATTATTAAAAAGAACTGTACCTTGTTATCAGTGGCCTCCATGTTCGATATTGATTGATCATCCTTCCACTTTTCCTAATGAGCAATAGGAACAGCATGAACTCCATTATTCAACATAGTGGACTCAATCCTCACATTTGAGTTGTGCATCCTTCCCATTACCAATTAATTGTATACATAAAAAAAAAAAAAAAAAATCAAGAAATGAAATATTAAAAGGAAGACACCATAACCATTAAAAATTGTAAATTATTAAAATGAATCAATATCTCAGACAATGCTTGCAAATTATTAATTAATACCTATGATGAAGGGAACAAAACATCTTTATACACAATATTTCTTGTGTGAACAACTTCCTCCTCAGGTATTCTTCCTTTTTGCACCAATATTTTTGTGGTGGATTGGGAGACTCCCCTTGACAAAGCCACATATAATTGTTCATGACTAAAAACATGAGTAGGAAGATAAATTCCAACATTTAGAATTGTTTGACCTTGCGTTTTGTTTATTGTAAGTGCAAAGCTCAAATGTACCGAAAATTGTCTTTTGATCATTACAAATGACAGGTGTACATTTTCTTTTGTTTTCAAAGGGATTCTTGGCAAGAAAACGCGTGTACCCACATATTGTCCATTTAAAATTTCAGCTTCAATTACATTGTTAAAACATCCACACCATATCAATCTTGTGCCATTACATAATCCAACTTTTGGATCTATATTGCACAACAATATAATTGGGGCTCGCTTTTTTAGTCTTAATATATGTGTTGGTAAATCCCCTAAAGATATATAATTTAGGAATCCTTGTTAATATAGATGTTGTCTATCTCCTTCAACCTCATCAAAAGAATGTAACGTAAACTCATCTCTTGGGAATTGAGAAATCATCTTTGCATTAAGCTATTCAACATCATCATTTATAGGTCTTAGCAAAGCCCTATCAACTATATATCTTGCATCATTTAGTTTTTTAATCCTAAAAGTTAGCCACTTACTACACATCCATAACAAAAGTTAAAAAGAGCTTAAATTTAAAATTTATCAACTACCTTTAAAATTGACGAAAGGTACATAGCATTTTTGATGGAGTAGTAAATTAATAATTATAAAAAAATGAAAATTGAATTTCACATAGAATTATACAAATGATAAATATAGTTTTTGTTACAAAAGAAACTTTTTTACAACAATTTCTTAGATAACAACCACTTCATGTGAGGTTTGAATCATACAATAATTCTTGTAAAGAATCTCACCCAAACTAATCTAATATTCCATTCAATGCCCTCTCAATGCAATCCAACAAATTTGTGCATACGTCAACCTGAGAGAGATAAGAGAGTTAGGGTTAAAAAAAGAGAGGAAACTTTAGTCAACAATGGATTTGAATGACTCTTTTCATCCACAAACACTTTGAATGACTTTGAATTAATCAACAATTATGGGAAAGTAGATGAGATGAGGTTATTGGGTTAAATAGGGAAACCAATTACTGATACATATTGAATGAGAAGTTAATTTTTTTTAGGATATTGGGAAACAAAGTACTGTGTAAATTCCTAAAAAAATAAAAGGAAAACCAAAAAAAGAGTTTGTGTTTGTCTTAAATTGGGAAACCAATTAAGTAGCGTAATCCCCTCAAAAATAAAATGTAACGTAAATTCCTATAATAATAATAAAAAAAAACCCCAAACCAAGTAGCAGGCATGTTGCTTCTAAAAAAAAAAAAAAAAAAAGTAGCAGGCGTGTTATGTCACATTGTTTTACAAAGAGAAGCATAAATTCCTATTAATTATAAAAAAAAAAAGAAGAAGCGTAAATTCCTATTAAAAAAAAAAAAAAAAAACCCAAGCAAGTAGTGTTATCCACTAAAAAAATAGCGTAAATTAAAAAAAAAAAAAAACCTCCAAAAAAGAGTTTGTGTTTAATTCAAGGACAAAACGAAAAGAAAGATCCCTTACCAATATCCTTTTTCAAGCAGTCAGTTCAAGCACAAACCCTCTTGTTTGAAATTTCAAAGTTAGCCAAGGGTAATAAGCCACTTTTAAACACCCTTGAATCCCTAATCACATTCACCCATGGGTAAGTACTCCTCAAACTATGAATACTTGGCAGCCATGACAGGTAAGAACTCAAAGAAAGTTAATGATAAAGAAAAGAAAAGAAAAGAAAAGAAAAGAAAATATGAACTAGCAAAAGATAGAACCTAAAAAGTTGTTGAAGCCTTTGACAGTGTCTGTTTAAATTGTTTAGAAACCAAATATGAAAGTAGAAGAAAAATAAAGGAGGATGTAAAGCTATACTGAATGTCTTCAATCTGAAGAAGAATGAGAGTTAGAAAGTGAGATAAAAACTGGCAAAATGTACATGAATTTATGGGTCTTAAAGTATAGGAGTTTTATTTTACATGTTTGTCCTTGTTAGTTGAAAACTTGCAAGTGAATACGATAAGGGTATTTTAGAACCACAAAAAATGAGGAACCTAAACAGGTGAAGCCCTTTAAATAGTATTATAGAAAAAAGTGGAAACCCCTTAAATAGTAGTGTTGACGCCTGGCCTCGATTGGAACGAGGCGGAAAGACCGCCGCCGTCATCTAGGGCCCTTGTTCGACCACCTATTGTGGCGACAACTCCTGCACTCGCGGGGCGCCGTTGGAAGGCCCCACTCAATATGATGGTTGTGTGGTTCGTGTAGGGCTTTAGGTGCTCTCTCTCTCGGTGGAGGAGGGTATTTGTCTACCTTTGGTTTTATGGTAGGAATTTGGGCCAAATTTTAAGGGATTACCAAAGGTGAGTGGAGTTGCCACCAATCATTGGGTTTTTCTAAGGGGTGATGGGTCACCTGTTTCTATTTGATGTTATTACCGATCCTAGGTTAAGAAAAGGGAATTTTTCCTAATCTAATGTGGATGGAAAAAGAATCTTGATTCTTAGGTTCGGAAGTTTGGTTATGTGTGGGGAAGGTGTTAGGCACCCCATAATGCCTATCCAAGGACAGTCCTTTATTTTGACAAAATCTTAATTTTCAGAAATTGGTAGTAAAAACATGATCATGGCATTGGCTATCGGGGCTTTGCATGCATGGGGGTTTCGAGTTTTGGCTTTCAAATGGGTGTGGTCCTAATCTATGCTTTCATAAGGCATTCGAGCAAAGTGCCAGATTTCCATGGAAAAAATTCGGCGACATGTCACCTTGCTTTCACAGTGGAAATTAGGCATGATATACCTAATACAAACCATCTAAGAGAGAAAGGAAGGAGGAAGGAAGGGGTTTAAAAGAGTACATAACCAAAGGGAAAGGCTAAACTCCTAAACCTACTGAATATAGCCGCTTGCTACATGCTTGCGTTTGCGCCCTTTTTGCTTGCACCTGGGAGACCGTCCCCTAGCTCCATGCGTCCTCACTCCATGTGTGTGCATGTAAAGGCAAAGAGAAGAAACTAGCAGACAAGCAATGGAAGGAAAAAATGCAAAGAGTATATGAAAGAGGCATAAAATAGATGAACGTGATAGAGATGGCAAGCATAGAAGGAAAGCAAGCAAACAAGCGTAAGAGCAAACAAGAAAGAAAACGAACAAAAGGTGGTGTCTACGAGGGACAAATGTAGGTTTGGAGCGAATGTTCATAACTTCATTGTGTTGAAGCATGGACGACACAGTAGCAAGTAAGACTCATGCATGGACATGTTAGCAAGAGTGTAAATATACATAGAAAGCCAACGGGTGGCACAAACAAGCATGACAAGCATATCATCATGCAGAGTAGAAACAAAAAGGAAGGGTACGCACAGAGCGACCTGGCACCTAGAGACGCATACCAAATGGTTACACCAAAACAAGGCCATATGGGCGTCAGATGCAACCACACAACCACAAACCCGTTAAGGGTGTCAAACGTGGCAAAGACTAGAACTAGAGAGGCTAGAACAAGCATAAAGCATAAAAGCAAGCAAGCATAGACATGCAAATAGGATAATCCAAACCCTTTTATGTGGGCCTTGGTGTATGGACGACGACAAAGACCACAGGGTCTAGATCGGGTCCTAACCACTAGACCAAAATACAAGAAAGAAAGATAAAGCAACAAAAGAGCTACAATAGTGCATGACATGACAAACAAGATCTAGGTTTAGGCACACAAACATGGCATGGAACACACAAGCACATGGAAAACAACATGAAATAGGTAAAGAACATAGATCCAAGCACACAAGCATGTGGAAACATAGACCTAGGTGCAAAAAACGTAGAAACATGCGTGTAAACATATAGAAATTTAGCACATAGACATGGTAGAACATGAATCCAAGCATATAAAAATGTACAGATGTAGATCTAAGCGCAAAAAATGGTAAAAAGCGCAAAACACGAAGATCCAAGCATGGCATAACAAACATATGAGCATGTAACCCTAACATCAACCTAGAACTAAAGGAGGCATAAAACATAGGAAAACATGGCATAAAAACCCTAAGCGTGTAGATCTAAACATATGAACATGTAAGAATGTAGATCTAAGCATGAAACATGGCATAAAACATAACAACCAAGAAATTTAAGCTAGAAACACAAATAAAGCCAGAAACATGCTGAAGACAGCAATAAATCATGTTCTTCAAGCAAAAATAGCAAGACAAATGCTAGAAAAAGATTTAAAAGGTTAGGGGTGTGGATGATAGCTAGATAAGCTACATCCACACCCCTAATCCCCAAATCCAAAAGTGTAGAATCAAGGAAATGAAGATTGGGTATAAGAACAATACCTTGTGTTTTTGGTGAAGAGAGAAGAATCAAGAGACTTTGATGTATTTCTTGGGTGTTTTTTGGTGTTTGGAAGAGAGAAAAAAAGTGCAGAGAAACTGGGCAGAGAGTCTTCCTCCCTTGGTCTGAAGGTGCCTGGGGCCTTTTGTAGCCCTGATGCGTTTTTTGAGGCAGCAGCCCTTGTAGGGCTTCCCCCCTCAAAAGTCCTCTGATTGGGTTGATATTGACACCATTGGAAATATCTTGATTTTAAGTTTCTAAAAATGTATGGAACTAAAAAATTCAACGCTCAGATCAAAAGTTATGGCACCAGGAAGCTAGCGGTGCATCTATTAGTGCATTAACCCGGTTTTCGTGATATCTTTTCCATTCTAACTCCGATTTTGACTCATGAATAGTCGTTGGAATGAGGATTTGATAATCTTCGCAATGACATTGGTTTCGACCAATTCTAACATCTGGATCAAAATTAGGGTTTTTGGGCCCACCCAAAGTCAATTTCAGGTCAAACTTGGTCAAAGTGGCTAAAAATTTTCGCGAAACTCAGGTTTAATGAAAAACTACGAAAGGTGTTATTTTTTGTGGATTTTGACATTGTTTGACCTTTGGTCAACCCTAGGTTGACTAGGGGCATTTTGGTCTTTTTTGCTAAAAAAGGCACTTTGGGTGCTCAAGTGTTCAAATGGGTTGCGCCATGTCATTTTGGATGTTCTCGCGACCCTATGGGGAGAAAATAATATGTTTGGATTTTTTGGGGTCTAGCACGCAAATCAAGGGCGGATAAAATACGGTATCAATAACTGCCCCTTCTTTATCTAATATCTCGAGTGTAATGAGAGGTGTCCGATAAAGAACGTGATTTCGAATTTTGTCGCCCCTAAATTGTGTGCAGAGGCTATTCATGGATCGAGACTAGTTTTTTACTTGATGCGGTTGAGCTACTGCAGTTGCTTCTGAAACACTTTCTAGTCTTGAGGACAGTGTCTATTTTTTCTTCTTCTCTTCTTTTGTTTTCTGCAAAATGTTAGTAGCAATACTATTAGGGATGCATGCTATTGTTTATTTTATTTTTTTTGAATTTTCACAATCATATATTTTTCCCATGCTATCTTAGGAAAATATGTGTATATTTTGTTTTTGATATATGAGTGTGTGAATATGCGGGAATTTAAATGTTGAAAATAAAATGCGGGGTATGGGTAAAGGGACTTACCTGGTAGTTGGGAATAATGGAAATGTGAGCCTAAGGCACGGCCACTAGTTTACTCACTGTAAATCGGAAATCTTGAAAACTCTTGAATGAATGTGAGCCCGAGGACGCTTGTCGCCAATTCACCCACTGTAAATTGTGAGCCCGAGGGCGTTTGTCGCCGATTCATCCACTGTAGATTGTGAGCCTGAGGACGCTTATTACCGGTTCACCCACTATAGAATGCGAGTCCAAGGACGCATGTCTATAAATTAGAAATCTTGAAAACTCTTGAAAGAATGTGAGCCCGACGACGCTTGTCGCCAGTTCACCCATTATAAATTGTGAGCCCGAGGGCATTTGTTGCTGGTTCATCCACTGTAGATTGTGAGCTCGAGGACGCTTGTCGCCGGTTCACCCACTGTAGAATGCGAGTCCAAGGACACACATGTCACTGGTTCACCCACTGTAGATTGTGAGCCCGAGGACGCTTGTCGTTGGTTCACCTATAGGGATGCTTATTGCTGGTTCACCCATTGTAGAATGTGAGCTTGAGGATGCTTATCGTAGGTTCACCCACTGTAGATTGTGAGTCTAGGGATGCTTGTCCCTGGTTCACCCACTGTAGAGTGCGAGTCTAGGGACAGAGGCAGAGGGTATCCAGTTTAGATCCCAAGTTATGGGTTTGGAGGACGAGCTTATGGCTCTTACTCGGAGGTTTGCCGCTAGATCACACTTGGGATGAAGAGAGAGCCGCATTGGAGGCTAGTAGGGCCAAGGCTGGTAATAGGGCCAATGGCTTAGCACTGGCGCTTGTGCAGGCAAGATCCTATATTCACTCCACTTTGAGCATGGAGCATGGGCAAGAGGGCGATGAGCCTAGCGAGCCTCAGCTGGCTTTCCGTCGCCTTCAAAATGAGCAGGCTGAGAGAGGGGAGGCCTTGAAAGTTGCTACTGCAGAGGTGGGCACCTTGCAGGCTTTGCTAGAGACTGAGAGGCAGGGCTCTACTTCTGATCCCATGATGGAGAGGGAGCTAGTCCGTCTTCTTCATTCCCATGATAGACTTAGAGAGATTGCTAGAGACCTAGGCTTCGATGCAGCCAGATTGCTTTGCACTTATGCTCAGGATGACTTGATTCTTCGCACTAGTTTTGGGAAGTTGTGTCAGGCTGTGTCTGATCGCTTGGGCCATGTTTGATTGGCTGGCATTCTTTTCTATTTACTTTGTTTTTGCATATGAGCTATGTAGTTAGTATCCGGCCATGTATGGAAAGGTCCTTTGTAAATTGCTAGGCAATTGCGTAAGGCCTTTCGCTTTTTTGTTTGAGTTCTTAAAGTAGTATAATCTTTTAGGCATGCTTAGACACTAAGAGATGGTGTAGAGAGATGTTTATGATGACATTCAGAAAATATTTATGAGATGGGATTTCATGTTTTGATACCAGAATGTATGAAAGAAACAGAATGGCATAATACAGGCATGTTAATGAATATGCAAGCAAATGCTTTGAAAATGCAAGATTATACAAATAAGTAATAAATGTAAAATCCATGCACATCAATATCCTATTTTTCCAAGGATACAGCTTGTTCTAGATGGATCTCTTCCTTTTCCCATTGAGGTACATTTCCCATTGGCATAAGCCAAAACATCTTGAGCGGACCATCAGGTTATGGCCATGTTGTAGACAGAGGTGTCTTCGTATCTTAACTTGGATGCTGGATCCCTTTAATTTTCTGATCTTAAGCGGACATTCAAACAGGCCAAGTTGACTAATTTTTCTTTTAGGATGTGACAGAACCAAGATGGCTGCCTACGTACCTCCACGAGGAAGGATCAGGTCATTACGTAGTTCAACTGACTTTTTGATCGCCTTAATTTTTGCCTAGACCGCCCTTTTGGGTTTTCAATCTAGTAGGCTCTCTCACACTTTTTCTTTTACTTTCCTTTGGCGTAGACTACCCTTTTGAGTTTTCAATATACCTTTTGCATTTTCTAATGCTCTCTTTCTTTTGGCTCTCCTTTTGCGTAGATCGCCCTTTCGGGTTTTCGATCTACCTTGACATATAATTTTTTTTTTTTTGACACAAAAATGTAGAAATGGGGTGAGCTGATAGGCTCCTTCATGCAAAGTACTGTATGACGATGTCAGAATTGGTGGGCATATTAAAGTCATGCCCATCCATGTTGGCTAGAATCAAGGCTCCTCTGGAAAAGGCCTTTTTTACCACTTATGGGCCCTTATAAGTTGGGAAAACTTTCCTTTGTGATCAGGCATGGCTTGGTTGTGCTTCTTCAAGACTAGATCGCCTTCTTCAAAGACCCTGTGTCAAACTTTCTTGTTGAATGCTTGCTTGACGTGGCGTTGGTACAACTATCCATGGCACATTGTGGTCATGCGCTTTTCATCTATCATGTTCAGTTGTGCATATCGGGAATGAGCCCATTCAGCTTCTGATAGCTCTGTTTGAGATAAAATCATGAGAGACGGAATCTCTACCTCTGCAGGGAGGATGGCCTCCATGCCATATACTAATGAATACGGGGTCACACTCGTGGAAGTACGAACAGAAGTGCAATATGCGCATAAAGCAAACGGCAAGTACTCATGCCAATTCTTGTATGTGTCTATCATCTTCACCAAGATTTTCTTTATATTCTTGTTAGCGGCTTCTACTACACCATTCATCTGAGGGCGATAAGGAACTGAGTTTTTGTGCTTGATCTTGAACTGTTAGCAAAGTTGCTGGGTCATTTTTGCATTTAGGTTTGTCCCATGATCTGTAATGAGCTCTCCTGGCACACCGTAGTGGCAAATAATGTTATGTTTCAGGAACCAGGCTACCACTACTTGAGTGATGCTCTTGTACAAAGCGGCGTCCACCCATTTGGTGAAATAATCGATGGCCACTAAGATGTACTCATGACCGTTTGAAGCTTTCGGAATCACGGGTTCGATGACATCCATACCCCAGGCTGAGAAGGGCCATGGTGCCACCAAAGAATGCAAAGGCTGAGGAGGAGCATTCTTTCTGTCTTGATAGGCTTGGCAACGGTGGCATGTCCTCATGAGTTTAATGCAATCATTTTCCATGGTGAGCTAGTAGTAACCAGCTCTCATAATCTTACGGGCCAACAAGGGTCCACTGGCATGAGCCCTTAGTAAGCCTTCATGCATCTCTTCCATCAAATGATTAGCCTCAAGGGCAGTTACGCATCAGAGCAAGGTAGAATTGTGGTTCCTTTTGTACAGGACTTTTCCACTCAGGAAAAATTGGTAGGCCATGTGTCGAATAAACTTCTTTTCACTGTCCGTTGCACCGGGCGGGTATCCACTGTCCTTGATATAAGCCTTGATATCATGGTACCATGGCTTTCCGTCGGCTTCGACTTCGACTCTCATGCATTCTTCGATGTTCATGCAATAGGCTAGAAAACCGTGGACCTTTATGTGTAATTGCAGCATATCGTTTCCTTTTGATAACTTGACTAGGCTAGCTAGGGTAGCTAGGACATCTGCAAACTGGTTGTGTGCTCGGGGCAAATGGGCAAATGTGATGTTTTGAATTTCAGAATCAAGCGGTTGACGCATTTTTGATATGAAATCAACTTGGTGTCTTGGGCTTACCATTTTCCTTTGATTTAGGACATGATCAATAGGGAATCTCCTAAGATGCTCAAGTTATAGGTGCCGAACTCTAGGGCCACTTGCAGGCCGACTGTGCACGCTTCATATTCTGTGATGTTGTTGGTGCAATCAACATTCAACTTGATTGAAATAGGGATTTGCTAGCCCCTGGGGGAAACTAAGACTACTCCCACTCCATTTTCGGTAGAATTAGCGGCTCCATCGAAATAAAGCTTCCAATGCCATAGTTCCACACTGTCTAGTTCTGGCTCTAGTGCCATGATGTCCTCATCAAGGAAGAGGGATTCTTAAAGTTTTGGATTGTTTAGCAGTTGGTCCGCTAGGTAGTCGGCTGGTCTGGCCCTTAATGGCCTTTCTTGTCACGAACACAATGTCGAACTCGGAGAGTAACATTTGGCAATGGGAGATCTTCCCCGTAAGGGCTGGCTTTTCAAAGATGTACTTAATAGGATCCATGCGGGAAATGAGTCGCGTGGTGTAGTAGAGCATATATTTCCACAACTTGCGTGATGCCCATGCTAGGGCACAACACGCCTTTTCAGTGGCAATTTAGTTGATCTCACAACTAGTGTATTACTTAAGTAGTAAATTGCCCTTTCTTTTTGGTCAGGTCCAGCCGCTTGGCCTAACATGTAGCCCATTGAGGTTTCTTTTACTACTAGGTAGAGGATCAATGGATATCCTGGCATTGGGGGAACCAAAACAAGAGGGTTTAACAAATACTGCTTGATCTTGTCAAAAGCCGCTTGGCACTCATTTGTCCATTCTATCTTTGTGTCTTTCTTCAAGAGCTTGAGCAACAGATCACATGTGGTGATCAACTGCGCTATGAAGCGAGCTATGTAATTGACTTTGCCTAAGAAGCTATGAATCTATTTCTTGGTTTGCAGTGTCGGCATATCCTGGACAGCTTGGACTTTGGTTAGGTCCACTTCAATTCCTCTTTGGCTAACTATGAAGCCAAGCAGTTTCCTTGAATTACTTCTATTTGTTAGGGTTTAGTCTCAATCTGTACTTGATAAGGTGCTTGAACAGCTTTCTCAAATCCACTAAATAATCCCTGGCAATGCGGGATTTGGCAATCATGTTGTCTACGTAGACTTCAATCTCTTTGTGCATCATATCATGGAACAAGGTTGCCATGGCTCGCTGATAAGTAGCGTCTGAAATTTTTAAGCCGAATGGCATGACATCATATGCATAAGTTCCCTAATGTGTGGTGAATGCTGTCTTGGCTTTGTCCTCCTTGGCCATTTTGATCTGGTTGTAGCCTGAGAATCTATCCATGAAGGAGAAAAGCCTATTGGTAGCGGTATTATTGACCAGGGTATCGATGTGTGGCAACGAGAAGTTATCTTTAGGGCTGGCCCGGTTTAAATCCCTGTAATCAACGCATATGCGCACTTTCCCATCTTTCTTAGGTACGAGAACAATGTTGGTGACCCAGTCTGAGTAGGTTGTCACGGTAAGGGAACTGGCTTTCAACTGATTTTCTACTTCTTCTTTGATCTTCAAAATGATCTTAGATTTCATCCTTCGAAAAGGCTTGTTGCATTTGGGGGCATTCAGGTTTGACTGGAATTCTGTGCCCAACAATCTCGGTATCTAACCCTGGCGTATCTTTGTAAGACCAAGCGAAGATCTTTCTGAATTCCTTGAGTAGCGCTATAAGCTTGGGCTTCATGTCTTTAGGAAAGTTTACCCAAATCTTGACAGGTTTTTAATTTTCGCCTTTGTCGGCAAGGTTAACCACTTCTGTCTCTTCTATGTTAGGCTTGGACCTTTCACTCTCTCTGTTTAGAGCTTCCAAAATATCACGAGGTAGACTCAGAATTTCCTCTCACCCTTCAATATCATGTTCCAACTCTATTGTCTCATTCGTGTCATCAATATCTTCATTATAGCAACAGGACAATGTACCTGCTTGGGAATTAGAATAGATCCTGTAGAACAGAACATATACAAGGAAACATAAGACAATTTGCACACACATATTCATAGGAAAGTAAGTAAAGAGATATATGGAGCGATTTCCCCAATAATATGCTGGATAATTTCATTAGTGGATTATAGATAAGGGGAATAACAAAGTTCATGCCTGATAATGATAAAAAGGAGACATTTTTTCTTGGAAGATAAACTAGGGAAATGTAAACAGGAAATGCAGGAAATAGGAATTAAACATGCAAAACAAACTAGATATGCTATTCCAACTCTTTTAGGCAATTGGAGGACCCAACCACACGATAATGGAATACTTCTTACTCAGCCGATGCAACCACAAAGTAGGGCTTAGCAGTCCAATGGCCTACTGTCTCGCCTGGCATGCATGGCCTAATGGTCGCAGTCAGATCATCCCCTGGGGATATGATGGCATTCACTGAGAATTCTTCTAGACAAAGATGGATGAGACAAGCCAGATTTGATTCCTCCTCACATGATTCCTAAGCTACTTCTGATCTAATGACCTCGGCTGGAGCCGGAAAAATGACCCTGATGTGGGGAATAAACATCCCTTGTCCAATGCACTTCCTTTTCTTTCCTTTGGAAGCCTGAAAAATTTCTTCGTCAGAGGGGTCATAGCCCAGACTGAAACCTCCTTTGTTGTCTAGGAGTTCAATCAAAGAAGTCTTTTTATGTCCTACAGCATTGAGGCCTTGGCCTAACTGATAGCCAAATTTGAGCATCTCCTTGGCAGTTAATAGAGTAGTGGAGGGCCACGCTGACTCAAGTTCTGAAGCTCTAGAAATCATGGAGACTAGCTTGAAACAGTGGAAAGTTGCCTCTGGAAAGGCATTGGCATCAATGTAGGGAACAAAAGTCTCCTTGAAGAAAGTTATGGGTTCCTCAACCATAATAGTGATCAACAGATCCTTGAATGGGGAACTTGAGTCTCCGATGAAGGGTTGAAGCAACTGTGCCCATGGCGTGTAGCCAAGGCCTCCCTAGGGGCATATTATAAGGGGAATCCACCTTGATGACTTGGAAGTTGACCATGAAAAACATGGGGAGTGCCACAAAAAGCTTTAATGATCATGGTGGTAAGGCGGATAAGAGAGGTATCCACATTCAAACGCTCTAAAGTTGACATTGGGCAAACATTCAGGATTGATCCATTGTCAATCAATACTTTAGCAACGATCATATCTTCACACTTTACTATAACTAGCGTTTAACCCCTCAATGCGCAGGGTCATTTTACTTATTAGAAGGCAATAAAATACATTAAAATTCTTATGGGGCATGTATAATTTAACTGATTGTTAAAATAAACCAACGTTAAACTTTAATTACGGAAACAATATTTTATAACAATTCTAAAAAGCTGTATAGAACACAACCTAACATAAAATTATATACATAAGAAATCAATAGACATATACAAATGTTATAATGAATTATAGAATCAATTTAAAATGTAAGATAAATATATATGGTACAAATAGATAAATATAAGGTTTGTCAAGCAAGATGAGGTTTGGGAAGAAAAAAAAAAATCTATCTACATCTTGTGATAATGTCGAAAACACAGCAAGTATTAGAGTAATTTCTATTGTTGATAAGGGTAATTTCTATCTTCATCTTCTGATCATGATGAAAATGCAACCACCAACAACCTATTATGATATAGCACATCAAGGGAAATAATTAATAAATCAACCAAAGAATAAAACATACATACGGACACATAAACAAAACATAACTCTCACTAAAGTATTTTAACTTCGTTAGACAATGTGGCTCAAGCCACAGCAAACCCTTACATGTAAGTTAATTGTGGGGGGGGGGGGGGGGGGGGGGTGGAAGCCCAAACACTATGACACTTCACAGCAAAGATTGAGTAATTATAAAAATGAAAAATAAATTGAATCAAAATTAAGTCAAATCATTCTTTTCACAGCAAATTTAGTAAAGAAAATTGAGTATAGCACATACACAGCACTGAAATAGTGAAAAGTAAAAACAGAGATAAAGGGAAATATGCATTAAGTTTGAATTATAACACATCCCAGTAAAGAAAATTGTCAAAAAAAGGGGGGAAAAAAAAACCTTCAAATGATCCAAATTCAATCAAACAAAACTATCAATTTATATAAGCAGAAAAGCTGACATGGTAACTTCACTTTTTTGCTTAGCATCAAAACAAAACAATTAATTATGAAATTCAAGGGTTACTCCAAAAGAATAAGGCCTAAAGCCTCATCCTTGGACTTGCTCATAATACAACGTATATATAATTAATAGAAATAAAGAAATGCACTTGTTCAAAAATAATAATTAAAATAAAAAAGAAGTTCTACTTATTAAGATCTTTCAAATACTTTATTCCTTGCTTAATGACTTCCTGCTTTATCTCTAAATCTTGTAGGTCCAAAGTTGTTAACAACCATGCCTTTGAACATTGCATTTAATCTCATAATTTCTTCATCGGCTAAACATAAATTAAATATCATCAGCCAATGTAAAAAATATTCCTAAACCTAGAAAAGCTTACATAATGCAAGTTCAATCTTGACCAAGGAAAATCCAATAAATAAGAAAAACAAAGTAAAAATAAACATGATATGATAAAAATTCTAAGATAGCTAGGTTATATTTATACGCACAAAAGTAAAAGTAATATTTTAGCTTGGTTATATTTATATATGTAAATTATAAAGCAAAAAAAATTAATAACAATAATTAGTTTAGAATATTTGCAATTGGTTAATTCAGTCTTCAATATACATTGGTTAATGGTTACACACCCACATAAGGCAATTTTTTTTAAACACGTGTGTGCACCAACATGTAATTGTTGAAACAATTGGCCACCATAAACCAAAGTGTAAAATCATCTTCACGTTTGCAAGAACCTTTTTCATAAAATTTTTAAATAAATATAGTACGAAGCACAAAGTTTGACTACAAACTCGCTTATAACCAATGTCTACAACTCCCACTAAGAAAATTAACATAATTACATATTTTGAAAATTGAACTTCTTAAAATGCGTGCCAAATTTCATACCAATTAGATTTACTATTTAATATAAAAAGAAAACTGTAAAATAAGAAAAATGACCCTTGAATAGCTAAATCAGGTTGTTGCATAATACCACAGCTTTCCAAAGTACTATGAAATCATAGGTTGGTCCTTTGGTGATACTTAGTGTGAAAGTATTCAATTTCTCTAAGTGCTACATAAAATCACAATGTCAGTCAAAATTATTCGACACACTTAGAAAGAATTTAGTACCAATTCAAACTGATAATTCAGCATTTATAAATTAGAAAGCAAAGATGATCAATATTAAATCTGGATAACCCATTTTACCTAAAAAAACGTTCATATCCTAACACTAATTGATCAAAAAAATATCTATATTAGAATTAATTTGTAGAGGAATAATCACCAAATTCAAATATAATAAATGCATAAATTAAAATAATTCAAAGACCTACATCATGTAAGTTTGAGAAAGTTGTAAGGTGCAATGAGTACAAAAGAAATTTCTAATTCTGTCAACGTGAATTAGCTACATTTAAAATTACCTGATTTTTTTTCTATCCTTCTCACGCTTTCAAAAATCTTTTGAAGTACCTCTTTGTTTGATTTTTGAATGCCCTTACAAACACAAAGTGTCATTGAGCAGCATTTAGAAATTCACCCAGTGAAAGATTTTTAAAATTCTTTTGAAAAATTAAATTGAAATCTTACAAACATGAGAATGCACTTTAGTGACTCTAGTGGAAAACACTTGAACAACATGACTAACCCTCCAAGATAGAAAAATATTATAACAAATTAAGATGCATCAAACATGAAAAGAGCAAGAAACTAAATGCATACGAATGGATAAATAAGAAAGGATAACGCGTTAAAATTTAAAACAACAATTCCATTGAGAAAGAGTAAAGGGTTCTTCAAATTGTTCATATTGTTGAAACTCGTATCTCAAAGGAAACAACAATTTCTGAAAAATTTATTGATTCTATAATTTAAAAAAACAGGTGGAGCACATCATTAAACAAATATTTGAAATAAATAAATATTGGGACTTGAAACTCAGATATTTAACATCTAAAAATATTTGTCACGGTCTGTATTTCTCTGCACCTGTTGGTTTGCATTTGTTGCTCTAAATTTCTCTGCGCGTACCTATTGGTCTGTACTTCTTTATTGTATTCTGCTTCTTGTTCTTTCTGTTTTCAGCTTCTTGTTTCCTCTATATTTGGATTTCAAGGCTGTCTTATATGTATTTGTTTTCATCTGTTATCAATAAATAGAAACGAAAATCCAATTCAGATGCAAAGTCTACAATCTTAGCCCTATTGATCAAATATGGCCATCCTCATTCTACATTACAAAGTGTGTGTATACCAATGAAATACAATTTAAAAATAAAATTGACACAATCACTGTGATATGTGAATTATATGGGGAAAAAATCTAATACACAGAAATATATACTGGAAAAACTTGATAACAATGCTAGAAAAGAAACATGGGAAATGAAATTATAAAGGGAAAAAATGTTTCAACAAAAAATTTAAAATAGAATAAATAAAATGAAAGCTTTAAAGTGTAGAGATATACTCAAAACAAATTGAACCAATTATCCGAAAGGAAAACCAAATCCAACATAAATAACGGATATTAAAAACCATTCTTAACCCAAATTCCTTATTCAAAACCAAATATAAGCCAAAAAACTTAATGCAATCCAATCTAGTCAAAATACCCCGCCCTAAATCAGATTTGACCCCAAATTAAAAAATAAAAATAAAAGTAAAAAACCAAAAAACAGAGACTATACTGGTGGAGGGAATGGGTTTGACGATGGCAGAGGCTTGGACTGTTGCTTGACGCAGTTGGGGGCACATTTCTCTGTTTTTTTTTTCTCTCCACTCTCTGTGCCTAATAGACTCATTCTCTCTCTCTCTCTCCCTATGTTTATCAAACTCTCTCTCTCTTTCTCTTTTAATCTGTGTTTTCTGTTTTAAACTGTGTAGGTTGCACAATAAACAGTTAAAACTTAAAGCCTCAAACAGTGCAACGTGCGGTATTTTGTAACTTTCAAATTGTAGCTGTGGCAGGTTTTTAAGTGGGCAATTTTCCTTACATGTCTTCGCAGCCTTAATTACAGGGAAAGACTGAAGCAATGGAAGTAAAATTAAAAGTCATATGAAAGATTTGCAGGTTCATGCTAAAGCAATAAACCAAACATACTACTACCATATAGATTTTTTGTGATAGAAATTTCACAAACTATAAATAAAAAATTAACCAAAAGATATTAAGATGATACCACTAAACTGGAAAGAATTAATCAAATTTGCTTTCCTATAGCTAATTGATTAGAAATATACCTAACTGTTTCATTTTTCATCCTATTATGTGTCAGTGGAACTAAAAAAAAAAAAAAAAAAAAATTGTCAAGAACTATATAAAATCATCTATCACCAAACACTCTACTTTATCCTTATTTTTGTCATATATCTGTGAGTTTCAAAACTGGGCAAAGTTGTAGATAAATGAATCAATTCTTGAAAATGCGCACATGTTTAGATTTCTTGAGGAGAAACACAAATATTAAGAGTTGGATTCACTACTTCCAAGAGTCATTTGAAAGATTAATTAATCTTTGTGTTAATCATGGCAATATACACTTAAGCAACTATATTTTTAAAAAATTAAAAAAAAAATATGTAAAGAAACATCCAATAGATGTCCTATAAATAAAGAGGAAAAAGTACAGATTAACTCTTATAAGAAAGGCATAAAAGTATAAATACATGTTTAGTGACAGATTATTGTAGACAGAGAAGCGGTATCCAACAAAGAAGATATGATTGGCAACATTGGCCACGCTTTGAATTCTTTTGTCCCCTCACTATGCATATTGTAAACTTAGTTACAAAACAGCCCCAAAACCAATTTATTTCCTAATATCCAAAAAAAAAAAAAAATACTAAACAAATTCTAATTTTCTAACCCAAATACCTGAATCAAAACCAAATCTAACCCAAATGCCTAAATCCAACCAAATACCCAAACATAAATCATACTATCTCTGAGAAAATTATCTTTTTTTGATAAGTAAATATTTGAGAAAATTATTCTCTACCATAACATACAAAGTAATCAATTTTGTACAAAGAACATCATTCTTTCAGATTTAAGAATTTAAAACATGCAAAACTCAGAAAAACCCAACACCAAAAATAACAAAATCATGACTTAAAAGTATCTTTTAAAAAAAATATTGTCTAAAATCTACAATGTATAAACAAAATAGCAAAATATTTTCAGATTTCAAAATCCCACAATTTCAACCCCCCTTACTAATAACAGAACATGTAAGAGAGGTAAAGTCAGGAGAATATTAGGAAAAAAATTGGTACCTTTGCTTTGATGAAATTAGAGACTCCATATTGAAGAAAGATTCCACTTCATCTTTGTAGAGAAAGAAATTGAATGTTTTACATCCAAAAGAGACAAATTTAAACAAACCCATTACTAAAAATATCTAATAAAATAGTCACATATCAGAATTTGAATGATTTAATTCCAAAATAGATGAGCTGAAAAAAAATCTATTAACAAAAAAAATTAAAAAAAGAATAGTCACATATTAAAACCTAATTTCCTTAGCCCTAATTTTTTAATCCAAATCTAGAACCAAATTGAAAAAATTGAAAGTATATAATAGAACTAATTTACCTTAAAAAATCAGAGAAAGAATAGAACCCATCGAAGGCTTTGTTTGTGGGCAGAGGGGACTTTTTTCGTTTTTGACGCTGAAGTCGGTATCATCTTCCTTCTTCTGCTTCTTTCTCTGGTAAAATCAAAATGGCGAAGGAACTCTGATCTTAGTGAGAGAAACAGAGAGGCGTTCTGTCAGAAACAGAGAGGTGCTCTCTTCTTTCTCTATGTCCCAGGATCGCCTCTCTCTTTCTCAACTTCTTTGCCCCTTTTCTCCTCGCCTCCCTCTCTCTCTCTCTCTCTCTCTTTCTTTCTCTCTCTCTCTCTCTCTCTTTCTATTTCTATTTCCAAGTTTCCTATAATTTTAACCGGTTATATTTTTGTTATTTATAATGAGAGGTTTTAAACGGTGTGTAGATTGCCAACCCACATAATTTATCGCTTTTCAACTTAAACGTGGCAGCATTTTAAGGAGTCATTTTTCCTAACGTGGCAGCACCTCCTTAAAGCTTTTGCTATTATATATAGTATTAGATGTGCATGGGCAAAGTATGCTCTTTACCTTCTGGTGGTAGTTCATCATCTGTAAAGGAAATCTGGTTGGTGGCCAACATCTTCGAAACCATACCTTCAAAGGCAGATTCTGTAGCAATTGTAGGAACGCATGTCTCTTTCAAGACTTTCAAGAGAGCCTTGCAATGGACATCAAAGGATAGCAATAGCACAAAAATGGAGATCTAAGCTGGTGACTTGTTTTAGATGTTGAATCATGTTGTACTCTGAGTTTCGGATAACTTTCAAGAACTCCTCGGCTTCTTCGGTTGTGGCCCTGTTCCTAATGGGTTCAGCGGTGCTCTTGCCAATCTCTTTCCTTCTCTTTTCTAACTCCTCGGGAGTATAGCAGTGGCCACTCCTAGTAAGCCCAGATAGACCTAGAGAGTTATTGGAATAGGCCTCCTCTTTCTCAGTTCGAGTGGAGATCAATGACACATTGTATTTCCATGGGATACGATGACTATCTTCATAAGGGAACGGCTTTGGCATGCGAATGATAACACCTTCCTGAGTTTGTAAATTGGGGGCTATAGAGAACGTCTTTAGATTAATGACCACCGGGCTTGGCAGAATGGCTTCAAGGGCCTTTGAGCCGGATTCCCCAGAGATTCTCGATGTAAGCTTTGGTAGAATAAGAGGATCGAAACCTCGGATAGCGGGAGCGATGGCGGCCCCATCTTGTACTGACAATGAAGCTGGCCCTGTGACTGTAGGTAATGCAAGGACTAGAGGAACAAATCCTCTAATGGCAGGCGGGACTTGCCTTTTCCCTGAATCTGATGACCCCGGATCCATAGGCATTTCTACAATCTCCTTAATGACTACTGAAGAGGAAGGTGCTGAAGTAACCTGGCCAAGGTGTTTTAGTAAATATTCATCCCAATCCTTCCTTGATCCAACTGATATAGCATTGCAGCTGGTTCCTGACTGGGCAATTGGAGGAAACAAGCTGGCGGCCATACAATCACCTCTTTGCACAATTTCCCTTTCAATCCAGATGATACCACGTTCAGCTAGACTCTGCACTTGTGCTCGAAGCACTTTACAGTCAAACATGGCATGACTGACTTTATTGTCACAAAATGAGCTGATTCCCCAATCAAATCCTGGGGTTCTCATACCTTTAAGATCAAGGTAGCTTTCTCGGACTAAGGCTTGAAGCATAGCCTTCCATGGGAATGATGGTGAGGAGAAATCCGGAACCCTTTCTTCCACTGTGATGATGGCATTCATATTCCCTTCTTGATGGGAGGCAAAGGGTTGGTGATGATGTTTGGAGTGGTTGCATTATTGAATTGTATCAACTTGCTGACAATGAGATCTTCGACATAGTCCCTCAAATGGTAACATTCTTCAAGGGTATGCTCCTTGGCTCTAAAGTGGTGTTTCCACTTCTTGGACGGATCAAAATTGGGCGATTGAGGGCCTTCTCTAGGTCTCTGAAAGATTGGCGTCACCAGCTTCCTCTCCAGTAGGAAAGCATAGAGATCTGCCATGGGCATGGGTAACAGAGTGTACTTCCGATTTTCCCTCTTAAAGGGACGAGGTGGGTCTGACCTCCCTCTCTGATTAAAGGCTCGATTAGGTGCTTGAGTAGACTGACCCTGTTGCTGATAAGGTCTAGCAGCTGGGGTAGCATAGGCGGGAGCAACACCCTTAGGCCTTTCTGATGCATTATCGGCCATATGCACATCGGCTTCCTTAGTCTTGTGGCCGGTCATTCTCTTGACTTTTTGTTCAACCACGGAACTCAAAGACTCGGAATCCATGATCTTCTTGCTTCTAATACCCTCGTCAATGCGCTCCCCAATAGGGACGAGTCTAGCGAAATGAGTGACTTGGGTGCTGATCATCTTCTCATAGTAAGAAGGCTTGAGGTTGTCGATGAACCACTTGATCATATCATTTTCCATCTTGGGGGGTTGCACTTGTGCGGCTAGCTCACGCCACCTCTGGGCATACTCATGGAAGGATTCTCCACTCTTCTTTTTTGTCCTCTAAAGAACTGTGCGGTCGGGAGCTATCTCGGTGTTGAACCTATAGTATTCTAGGAAAGAGTTGGCCATTTCCTTCTAGCTAGAGGTCTTTTCCAATCTTGCATACCATGTGGCTGCGGGGCCAGTTAGACTATTTGGGAAAGTTTGGAAAAGTAGAGGGTGATTATCCCCATAGGGAGCCATCTTCCTATAGAACATGTGCAAGTGCGCCGAAGGGTCTCCAGTAGCATTATACTTGACAAACTCTGGTGCCTTGAACTTGGGAGGCATAATGACCTAAGGGAAATTGATCAGATTGTCTAGATCAACACTTCCATGGGAACTAGAGCCCTCCATGATACGAAGCTTCTCAACTAGAGTTTCTACTTGGCTCTTGACTTGGCTATACCCAGATTCGGGGTTCTTGTCCTTAGAAGGATCTATTTCCTGGTCATTGCCCTGGGGTCATACATTATGGCCTTGATCCTATATTGGCGGAGGCTGATTTTCATTCTTGGTTGGGGGGCCTCCTCGACTATGTCCAGAGGAGTTTAGTCCTCCTCCTACAACTAGTTGTTGCACCATGCGCATCAATTCTAACACTTGCTCTTTCAAAAGAGTGACTTCCTGAATAGTTTCCTCATGGGGAGAAGTACCACTAGTAGACATCTCTCTTGCGTGAGACCTAGTGACAATGGGATCACGACGTGGCGGTAGCTTAGCCTGTTTCTTTTTAGCAATCTTTTGATCCTAAGAGAGAGTTGGAAGTGAAAGAAACGGGGTACATTTGACAAGGTGGAAACAAAACTCCATAATCAAGTTAGTTTATTCCTTGCTATTTAACATGCACCTACCATTTTTAGAAAAATTTGGCTTTGTACCCTTGATCGGGTATTTATCATGGTGAGTTTCTACTATGATGCAAGATTAATGCACAAGATTGGCAAGTAACCGAAACTTTCATGACATTCTTAACAATGTGGGAATGACTATTCCTTTGATTACATGCTTGTACAAGACTTGTTTTTTACGATGCTGGATTCATCGGCTCCAATAATGGGCCTTTTACAAGAAATGCAACTGCGAGGGAGAACTCGACTACTGATAATGCGGATTTCTCGGGGAAGCTCTTGGACACTTGGATCTCTTGGTAACTTGGACATCATGGATCTCTTGGACCTTTGGATCTCTTGGGGGAGCCCTTGGATTCTTGACATCTAGGACCTTTTGGCAATCTTGGCGATTTGGATCCTTTAGCAATTTGGACAGCACGGATCTCTTCGACCTTCTTGGCCTCTTAGCAATCTTTTTTTTTTGGATCTTCCTTGGGAGAATTCTTGAATGCTTGATGCTTTGGAAATCTTGACAGCTTTTTGGCAGCTTTTCCTCTTGAACAGAGTTTTGGTTACTCGCCACAAATTTTATCTTTGCACAATTAGGTGATGGAACCCTTGTAGGGTTTTAAACCCTTAGGGATAGGGTTATGATCTAGCATATATAAGCAACAAGGTTGCTTTTCCTAGGGATTTAATCATGGATGTCTGTGTAAGCAGGATAGAAAGAACCTGGAGTAGAGCATAATTTCTTTGGCGCAAGCAAAAATGGCATACCTGTTACAAGACACTTTCCCTTGACCTTTAGCCTTATAAGGGTGTCCTTTCCTAGGCTTGGTTGTTCACTCTTTAGGTTTCACCTTGTCCTGATGGGCTCTAGGCTTGATCTAGTCTACACGGGTTTGACATAACTAGGCCAACTGTAAGCAAAGGCTTAACTAGTAGGTTGTTCCTGTCCTGGGGTACTCAATCGCCATACCCCTCCCTTCATGGAAGTTGTGGGGTAGGAAGGATCAAGGGGGCCTTTTCAGCTACTCCTGTCCACCCATGGACCCAGAAGTGCCTATAACATCAGCCTCGAATCTAACTATCGGTAACATTGTCAATGTGTGTGTCTAGGCATCTGTAGATGGGGTGATTAAATCCCCAAAGAGATAAAGCGGTAAATCATGTGAGGAAAGTAGTAAAAGCCCTATGTGAAAATTCCTTAGAGTCTCCCCTTTTGAAAAAGGATTTTTTTTGAAAAAGATTTTTTGCTCTTTTGAAAACAGTCTACTAGGATATAGTAGAAGCCTTTTTCCAAAGGAAAGCCTCGGAGGCCAATGCCTGTGTTTTTGAAAGTCAATGTCCAAAGATTATGGTTTTATCAAAAGCTCTAAAGGCTAAACTCTCATAGTCCCTAATGGAGTCGCCAGTCTGTCGATGCCCAACCACGATTGGAATGGGGTGGAAAGACCACTGCCGTCGTCACGAGCCCTCATTCGACCACCCGCCGTGGCGACAGCTCCCATGCGCGCAAGGCCCCGTTGGAGGGCCCTTCTAGATATTGTGGTGGTGTGGTTCGGGCGGGGCTTCGGGTGCTCTCTCTCTTGGTGGAGGAGATATTTGTCTACCTTTGGTTTTATGGCAGGAATTTGGGCCAAATTTTAAGGGATTACCCAAGGTGATTGGAGTCGCCACCAATCATTAGGTTTTTCTAAGGTGTGATTGGTCACCTGTTTCTAGTTGATTTTATTACCGATCTTAGGTTAAGAAAAAGGGCATTTTTCCTAAATAAATGTGGATGGCGAAAAAATTTTGATTCTTAGGTCCGGAAGTTTGGTTACATGTGGGGAAGGTGTTAGGCACCCCACAATGCCTATCTAAGGATAGTCTTTTGTTTTGATAAAACCTTAATTTTCAAAAATTGGTAGTAAAAACATGATCTTGGCATTGGCTATCGGGGCTTTGCATGCATGGAAGCTTCGAGGTTTGGCTTTTGTATAGGTGTGGTTCCAATCTATGCTTTACTAAGGCATTCGAGCAAAGTGCCAAATTTCCATGGCAAAAATCTAGGGACATGTCACCCTGCTTTTGCAACAGAAATTAGGCATCGCTTGCCATGGGTGACATGGACTATGATGATCACACCGGGAAGGGGCAAGCAGGTACATATATACATACATCATGCACAATGCAAGCACACAGAGCATGAAAGTAAATGCCTACATCCCTAGAGCATGGCCCAAAATATAGGTGCAGGAAAATAAATAGGAGGTGCCATACTCTAGAGATGAGGATGAATGGTACATGGCATAATATACCTAATACAAACCATCTAAGAGAGAAAGGAAGGAGGAAGAAAGGGGTTTAAAAGAGCACATAACCAAAAGGAAAGGCTAAACTCCTAAACCTACTGAACACATCTGCTTGGCTTATTTACATGCTTGTGTCTGCGTCCCTTTTGGTTGCACTTGGGAGACCATCCCCTAACCCTATGCGTCCTCGCTTTATATGTGTGCATGCGAAGGCAAAGACAAGAAACTAGCAGACAAGCAATGGAAGGAAAAGATGCAAAGAGTATACGAAAGAGGCATAAAACAAATGAGCATGATAGAGATGGCAAGCATAGCAGGAAAGCAAGAAAACAAGCGTAAAAGCAAACAAGCAAGAAAATGAACAAAAGGTGGTGTCTGCGAGGGACAAATGTAGGTTTGGATCGAATGTCCATAACTTCATTGTGTTGAAGCATGGATGACACACTAGTAAGTAGGACTCATGTATGGACATGTAAGCAAGCATGTAAAGATGCATAGAAAACCAACGGGTGGCACAAACAAGCGTGGCAAGCATATCATCGTGCGAAGCGGAAAAAAAAGGGAAGGGGTATGCACAGAGCGACCCGGCACCCGGAGATGCATTCCAAATGGTTACACCCAAACAAGGCCACATGGGCGTCGGATGTAACCACATAACCACAAACCCGTTAAGGGTGTCAAATGTGGCAAAGCCTAGAACAAGAGAGGCTAGCACAAGCATAAAGCATAGAAGCAAGCAAGCATAGACATGCAAGTAGGATGATCCAAACCCTTTTATGTGGGCCTTGGTGTATGGACGATGACAAAGACCATAGGCTGTAGATCGGGTCTTAACCACTAGGCCAAAATACAAGAAAGAAAGATAAAGCGACAAAAGGGCTACAATAGCACATGGCATGACAAACAAGGTCTAGGTCTAGGCACACAAACATGGCAACGAACGCATAAGCACATGGAAAACAACATGAAATAGATAAAGAACATAGATCCAAGCACACAAGCATGTGGAAACATAGACCTAGGCGCAAAAAACGTAGAAACATGCATGTAAACATATAGAAATTTAGCATATAGACATGGTAGAACATGAATCCAAGCATATAGACATGTACGGATGTAGATCTAAGCACGAAACATGGCAAAAAAAGCATAATCACAAAAAACATGTGAGCATGTAACCCTAACATCAACCTAGAACTAAAGGAGGCATAAAACATAGGAAAACATGGCATAAAAACCCTAAGCGTGTAGATCTAAACATATGAACATGTAAGAATGTATATCTAAGCACGAAACATGGCGTAAAATATAACAACCAAGAAATTTAAGCTAGAAACACAAATAAAGCCAGAAACATTCTGAAGACAGTAATAAATAATGTTATTCAAGCAAAAATAGTGAGACAAATGCTAGAAAAAGATTTAGAAGGTTAGGGGTGTGGATGATAGCTAGAAAAGCTACATCCACACCCGTAAACCCCAAATCAAAAAGTGTAGAACCAAGGAAAGGAAGATTATGTCTTCCTCCCTTGGTCTGAAGGTGCATGGGGCCTTTTATAGCCCCGATGCGTTTTTCAAGGCGGCAGCCCTTCAAGGTCCGCCAGCCCCAAAAGTCCTCTGATTGGGTTGATATTGACACAATTGGTAAGATGTTGATTTTAGTTTCTAAAAAGGTGTGGAGCTAAAAAATCCAACAGTCAGATCAAAAGTTATGGCTCTAGGAAGTTAGCGGTGCATCAATCGGTGCGTTAACCCGGTTTTCGTGACATCTTGGCCGTTCTAACTCCGATTTCAACCCATTAATAGTTGTTGGAATGAGAATTTGATAATATTCGCTATGACGTTGGTTTCAACCTGTTCTGATGTTCGGATCAAAATTAGGGTTTTTGGGCCCACCTAGAGTCAACTTTGGGTCAAACTTGGCCAAAGTGGCTAAAACTCTCCGAGAAGCTTAGGTTCGATGAAAAACTATGAAAGGTGTTATTTTGTGTGGATTTTGACCTTGTTTGACCTTCGGTCAACCCTAGGTTGACTAGGGTCGTTTTGGTCATTTAGTTAAAAAAGGGACTTTGGGTGCTCTGTTGTCCGAACAGGTTGCGCCACGTCATTCTCAATGTTCTCACGACCCCATGTCTTCAAATGTACAGAATTTCCATTGAATTTTTATGATATCGTACATTCAATAAATTCGAATTTTTCCTTGAATCCATACCATCTGTACATCTAATGCTTACAATTTTCCCTTGAATTTTCGCAATATCGTAAATTAAACGAATTTGATTTTTTCCATGAATGCAGACTATCTGTCCATCTATTGTACAAAATTTTCCACTGAATTTTCTTGGTATCGTACATTCAACGAATTAGAATTTTTCCATGATTTCTAACCATTTGTACCTCTAATGTACTCAAATTTCCATTGAATTTTCTCGATATCGTACATTTAATGAATTCAAATTTTTCCACGAATCCGAACGTTCTGTACATCAAATGTACATAATTTTCCATTGAATTTTCTTGACATCATACATTCAATGAATTTGAATTTTTCCACGAATCCAGACGTTTTGTACGTTAAATTTACATAATTTTCCATTGAATTTTCCTGACATCGCACATTCAAAGAATTCAAAATTTTCCACGAATCTGGAAAATCTGTTCATCTAATGTAAACAATTTTCCAATGAATTTTCATGATTTCATATACTCAATGAATTTTAAATTTTCCATGAATCCGAAATTTCTGTACATCTAAAGTGCACAATTTTCCATTGAATTTTCACGATATCGTACATTTAACGAATTTGAATTTTTCCACAAATCTGGAGGTTTTGTACATCAAATGTACAGAATTTTCCATTGAATTTTAATGATATCGTATATTGAATGCATTCGTATTTTTCCATGAACTTGGATTTCTGTACATTAATTGCATAGAATTCGCCATTGAATTTCCATGATATCGTAAATTAACCGAATTTGAATTTTTCCGCGAATGCGGATTATCTATCCATCTATTGTATAGAACTTTCTATTGAATTTTCATGATATCGTACATTCAAAGGATACAAAATTTTCCACGAATTTGGACCATCTGTACATCTAATGCACACAATTTTCCATCGAATTTTCACAATTTGTACATTCAACGAATTTGAATTTTTCCATGAATCCTATCTTTTTGTACATCTACTATACACAATTTTTCATTGAATTTTCACGATATCATACTTTCAACCAATTCTAATTTTTCCACGAATCAGGAATTTTTGTACATTTAATCTACAGAATTTATCATTGAATTTTCACAATATTGTACATTTAATGAATTCGACTTTTTCACGTATTCGGACTATCTATCCATCTAATGTATTCAATTTTCCATTGAATTTTGACGATTTTGAACATTCAACGAATTCGAATTTTTCCACGAATCCGGACTTTCTGTACTTTTGTAAGGTTGAAATTTATCAACCATCTTGTTGGCTTTATCCCGTGTCAATTTGCTTGTAATTTAGCACTTAGTAACCCTGTATTTAGGTGTGATTCATGTAAGGGTAGTGTGTGAAAAGAGTGTGAAGAAAAGCTCAAGTTTGTGCAAAGAAGTAGAGTTTCGCGGCTAGGACTCGCGGCTGACTCACGACTGGCAAGCTGCTAATTGCAGGCACATGAGAAGCACACAGGGGAGCTGAAGGGTCACGCCAGCTGTCGCACTACAGGACAAAGTCCCAGGCTGGCCAGACCGTTATTTCGTGACTTGAACTCGTGACTTGGACAAGCTGCTAGGCCAAGCCGCCAACCAGCCCTGTTTGGCAAAAACTGTCTCTTCGTATTCCAAACACACACCACTATATATAGACCCTTATACCCACTAAATTGAGAGAGCTTCTAGAGAGAATTTTGTGAGAGAAACCCTAGAGCAAAACAAGATTGCCTCATCCCCAATCTTCATCTAAGAGACTCTACAAATTCCTCTACTCTTTTCCTCTCTATTGTTACATCCTTGAGAGGTCATTGACCAAATCCTTTTCTCACCACACCCACGTCTGTGAGGAGGTCCATTTGGTGCTAAGGGAAGCAGTTAGGAAGGAACCAATATACATTGGTTGATGCTATGGTCTAGTAGCGAAATCTGGGAAGTTAAAGAAGAAATAGGTTCGGCGTAACCTCGTTGAAGCAAGAAGCTTGGAGGGCTTAGGTACTTGGGTAGATTAGGCTTGGAGGGTCTTTTGCTATTCATGTATCCCAACTACATTCTTTAGTGGATTATTTCACCGCTTGGAGGGCGGCGGAGAGGTTTTACGCCGAGGACTTCGGTTTCCACTTCGATAACACATCGTGTGTTGTCCGTGTGTTTGCATCTTCCTTCCCTTTCTCTTTGCCTTATATTTACTGCTGTTGATGTGTTTATATTTGGCTTAGATTAGTTATCAATTCTGTGATTGGCTTATGTTCATGTTCCGCACATTAATTGTTTGATTATAAGCTTGAATTGATAATTTATAATTTGGGGTCTAAACGTTCAAGGGTGTTTCATACCCATTTTGAACTTTCAACTTCTAATGTACACATTTTTCAACGAATCTGGACCATCTGTACATCTAGTGTACACAATTTTCCACTGAATTTTCTCAATATCGTACGTTCAACGAATTCAAATTTTTCCACGCATCCAAACTTTCGTACATCTAATGGACATAATTTTCCATTGAATTTTTATGATATCGTAGATTTAACGAATTCGAATTTTTCCACATATTTGGAATATATGTCCATCAAATGTCCTTAATTTTCAATTGAATTTTGATGATATTCAACGAATTCAATTTTTTCCATGTATCTGGACCATCTATACATCTAATGTTCACAATTTTCCATAGAACTTTCTCGATATCATATATTCATCGAATTCGAATTTTTTCGCGAATTGGGACTCCATGTACATCTAATGTACACGGTTTTCTATTGGATTTTCACGATATCGTAAGTTCAATGAATTCAAATTTTTCCATGAATCCAAAATTTCTATACATCTAATGTACAAAATTTTCGATTGTTTTTTAGTGACATTCTACATTCAATGAATTTGAATTTTTCCACGAATCCGGACGTTCCATACATATAATGCACATAATTTTCCAATATATTTTCACGATATCGTACATTCGACGAATTCAGATTTTTCCACAAATTTGGCCTACTTGTACATCTAAGGTACACAATTTTCCATTGAGATTTCTCGATATCGTATATTCGACGAATTCGAATTGTTCCACGAATCTGGACTTGTTATATATCTAATGTATGCAATTTTCTATTGAATATTCAGGATATCATACATTGAATATTCAGGATATCTGATTTCATGTATTTGGACTATCTGTCCATCTAATGTATTCAATTTTCCAGTGAATTTTGACGATTTCGAATATTGAACAAATTTGAATTTTTTCATGAATCCAGACTTTTTGTACTTCTAATTTACACAGTTTTCCATTGCATTTTCACGATTTCGTACATTGAATGAAGTCAAATTTTTTTTCGTGAATCTAGATGTTCTATACATGAAATGTACAGTATTTTCCATTTAATTTTCTCGATATCATACATTTAACGAATTCAAATTTTTCCATGAATCCGGACATTTTGTACATCTAATGTACACAATTTTCCATTGTGATAGGCCAAAAACCTATTGACCCCTTGTGATTAATTAGTTGATTAACTAGCCAAGTTTATTAATTAATCAAATTAATATGCAAAGCGCGTGGTAGCACAAACAAATCACCAATTAAACTAAGTGCATTAGAAATTAAATTGACACGGTGATTTGTTTACGAATGGGGAAAACCAACACGGCAAAAACCCCACCGGGTGATTTTAAGGTCACCACTCCCGAGAATCCACTATTATCACAACAAGCAGTTACAAGTAAAGGGATCCCAGTACCTTATACAAACCTACAGTTGAACCTTGAATGTTCAATATGTGTGTAAAACACCTTTGAACGTTTAGACCCCAAATTACAAATTATCAATTCAAGCTTATTATTAAACAATTAATGTGCGGAACATGAACATAAGCCAAACACAGAATTGATAAACAATCTAGGCTAATTATAATAACATCCACAACATAAAATAAATGGCAAAGATAAAGGAAGAGAGATGCAAACACAAGGACAACACGCGATGTGTTATCGTAGAGGAAACCGAAGTCCTCGGCGTAAAACCTCTCCGCCGCCCTCCAAGCGGTCAATAATCCACTACAAAATGTAGTTGGGATACATGAACAGTAATAAATGTAGTTGGGATACATAAACAGCAATAGACCCTCCAAGCCTAATCTACCCAGGTACCTAAGCCCTCCAAGCTTCCTACTCCAACGAGGTTGCGCCGAACCTTTTTCTTCTCTAGCTTATTGGATTCCGCTATAACCCATAGCATCAACCAATAACCAATGGTTCCTTCCAAACTACTTCCCTTAGCACCAAAAGACCTTCTCATAGACATGGGTGTGATGAGAAAAGGATTTGGTCAAGAACCTCTCAAGAATGTATCAATGGAGAGAAAGAGAGTAGAGGAATTTGAAAAGTCTCTTAGTAAAGATTGGGGATGAGGCAATCTTGTTTTTCTCTAGGGTTTCTCTCTTAAAATTCTCTCTGGAAGCTCTCTACATTTCGTGGGTATAAGGGTCTATATATAGTGGTGTGTGTTTGGAATACGAAGAGACATTTTTTCCTAAATAGGGCAAGTTGGGGGCTTGGCCTCGCGATTGGTCTAAGTAGCGAGTTCAAGTCGCGAGCTAACGGCTTGGCCAGCCTGGGACTTTTGTCTTGTAGTGCGACAGCTGGCATGACCCTTCACCTCCCCGCATGCTTCTCATGTGTGCAGTAATTGGTGGCTTGCAAGTCGCGAGTCCTAGCCGTGAGTCCCTGCTTCTTTGCACATTGTTGAGCAATTCTTCACACTCTCTCACACACTACCCTTACATGAATCCCACCTAAATACAGGGTTACTAAGTGCTAAATTACAAGCAAATTGGCACGAAATAAAGCCAACAAGATGGTTGATAAACTTCAACTTTACAAACCTTGACCCTAATACCCAATTGGACTTGTTCTGTAGTGACAATCTACCCTTGTAATGCACGGCTCCGAGTACATGACTAACCAATTGCGTGGATCCCAGTACGCGACTTCAATCACTAACTAGAGAAGGTTGTTGGCTGCAAAGTTCTTCAGTTCATCCAGACGATGAAGATCAAGAAGATGCTTGGTCACAAAACCCTATAGTGCACAAACACAACAACTTCTTCACAAGAAAGATGAACTAGAGCAAAACTCTGTCTCCGGTCACAATTTTGCTTGAACAAACTTTGCTTAATACTTGTGCAACTTGTGTCCACTTTGACGGCCCTTAAAATAATCCTTTTATATGTCTAGGGTTGTGAGAAAAGAAGGCCCAAACACATAATCACGGATTAGAGTCAAAATAGAATTGAAACTCTGTTTTTCATAGACCTTGACAGATAGCCATCTGTCGAGCAGCTGTCGAGCCATGGGGCTGGAACAACTCTTCAAGCTCGATAGATACTAGCTGTCGAGTTTTAATGAACTTTCACTTTTTAGCTTGAATCTTGGACAGACTTGCATGGTTTTAACACTTGATATTGAAACAAGATTTTTTGAAGCATTAAACACATCCTTGATCTACCCAAATACAAGTAAAGTGCGTTTTGTCAAAGAATTAGCCAATTACATAAAATAATGACATATGTTCCTAACAAGTGAATCACATATGTCCTAACACATTGAATTTTCAAGATATTGTACATTTAACGAATTTAAAGTTTTCCATGTATTCAGACTATTTGTCCGTCTAAAGTATTCAACTTTCCATTGAATTTTGATGATTTTGTACATTCAACGAAGTCGAATTTTTCCATGAATCCAGACGTTTTGTTTATCTAATGTACAAAATTTTCCAGTGAATTTTCATGATATCATATATTTAACGAATTCAAATTTTTTCAAGTATTCGGAATATCTGTCCATTTAATGTACTCAAATTTTCATTGAATTTTGACGATTTCATACATTCAACAAATTCAAATTTTCCTATGAATTTGGACTTTGTCTAATGTACACAAATTTCCATTGAATTTTTATGATTATGTACATTCAATGAATTTAAATATTTCAATGAATCCGGACGTTTCGTACATCAAATCTACTAAATTTCCCATTGAATTTTCCAGATACCGTACATTTAATGAATTCAAATTTTCCCTAAAATCCATTCTATCCGTACACCTAATGTGCAAAATTTTCTATTGATTTTTCATGATATTGTACATTTAAGGAATTCGTATCTTTCCTCTAATCTGGACTTTTTGTACATTTAATGTACACAATTTTCTATTGAATTTTCACAAGATCGTATATTTAATGAATTCGAATTTTTCCATGTATTTGGACTATCTGTCCATCTAATGTACTCAATTTCCCATTAAATTTTGACAAATTCGTACATTCAACAAATTCAAATTTTTCCACGAATCCGGACTTTCTGTACATCTAATGCACACAATATTCCATTGACTTTTCATGATTTCATACATTCAATGAATTCAAATTTTTCCACGAATCCGAACTTTCTATACATCTAATTAGCACAATTGTCCATTTAATTTTTACTATATTGTACATTTAACGAATACGAATTTTCCCTCGAATCTGGACTTTTTGTACATCTAATGCCCACAAATTTCCGTTGAATTTTCATGATATCATACATTCAATGCATTCGAATTTTTCATCGAATGCAGACTTTCTGTACATCTAATGTACATAAATTTCCATTGATTTTTCACAATATCGTACATTCAACAAATTTGAAATTTTCCACGTATCCTGACTTTCTGTACATCTAATGTACATAAATTTCCCTTGAATTTTCACGATATTGTAAGTTCAATGAATTTGAATTTTTCCCCATATTTGAACGTTTTGTATATCTAAGGTACACAATTTTCCATCGGATTTTCACGATATCGTAAGTTCAACGAATTCGAATTTTTCAACAAATCCGAACTCTTTGTACATCTAATGTACACAATTTTTTATTGAATTTTCATGATCTTGTAAATTCAACGAATTCGAATTTTTCCACGAATCCAAACTTTCTATACATCTAATGTACACAATTTTCCACTGGATTTTCACTATATTGTAAATTCAACGAATTCTAATTTGTCCACAAATCTGGACTTTCTTTACATCTAATGCACCCAATTTTCCATTGAATTTTCATAATATCGTACATTCAATGAATTCAAAATTTTCCACGAATTTGGACCATCTGTACATCAAATGCAAGCAATTTTCCATTGAATTTTCACAATTTCGAACATTCAACAAATTTGAATTTTTCCACAAATCCGGTCTTTTTGTACATCTAATGTACACAATTTTCCATTGAATTTTTATGATATTGTATATTAAATGAATTTGAATTTTTCCATGTATTCGGACTATTTGTCCATCTAATGCACACAATTTTCCAAAGAATTTTCTCAATATCCTACACTCAATGAATTCGAATTTTTCAATGAATCTGGACTTTCTATCCATCTGTTGTACACAAATTTCCATTGAATTTTCTCGATATCGTACACTCAATGAATTCGAATTTTTCAACATCTTATGTACACTATTTTCCAATGAATTTTCACGATTTCGTATATTCAACGAATTCAAATTTTGCACGAATTTGAAATTTCTGTACATCTAATGTATACAATTTTCCAATGAATTTTTATGATATTGTAGATTTGACGAATTTGATTTTTTCCACGAATCCGGACGCTTTGTACATCAAATGTACTAAATTTTCCATTGAATTTTCATAAAATCGTAAATTAAACGTATTTGAATTTTTCCACTTATGTGGACTCTCTCCATCAATTGTGCAGATATTTCCATTGAATTTTCACGATATTGTTGATTTAACGAATTCAAAATTTTCCACGAATCTGGACGTTCTAGACTTCAAATTTACAAAATTTTCCTTTGAATTTTTATGATATCGTACATTCAACAAATTCGAATTTTTCCACGAATCCAGACCAGTTGTACATCTAATACACAATTTTCCATTGAATTTTCGTGATTATCGTAAATTAAAAGAATTTGAATTTTTACATGTATGCAAATTGTTTGTCCATCTATTGTACACAAATTTCCACTAAATTCGGACCATCTATACATCTAATGTACACAATTTTCCATTGAATTTTCTCAATATCGTACATTTAACGAATTCAAAATTTTCCATGAATCCAGACGTTCCGTACATCAAAGGTACATAATTTTGCATTGAATTTTCTTGACATCGTACATTCAACGAATTCGAATTTTTCCATGAATCTGGACATTTCATACATCAAATATACACAAATTTCCATTGAATTTTCCTGACATCGCACATTCAAAGAATTCGAAATTTTTCATGAATCTGGACCATCTGTTCATCTAATGTAAACAATTTTGCAATGAATTTTCACGATTTCGTATATTCAACGAATTCAAAATTTTCCACGAATTTAAAATTTCTGCACATCTAATGTACACAATTTTCCATTGAATTTTCACAATATCATACATTTAATGAATTTGATTTTTTTGACAAATCCAGAGGTTCTGTGCATCATATGTACATAATTTTCCATTGACTTTTCATAATATCGTACATTCAATGAATTCAAATATTTCCACTTATCCGGGCCATCTGTACGTCTAACGTACCCAATTTTCCAATGAATTATCTCGATATTGTACATTTTCAAATTTTTCCACGAATATGGATTTCTATACATCAACTGTACGGAATTTTCCATTGAATTTCCATGATATCGTAAATTAACCAAATTTGAATTTTCCACGTATGTGGACTATCTGTGCATCTATTGTATAGAATTTTCCATTGAATTTTCACAATTTTGTACATTCAACGAATTTGAATTTTTCCATGAATACTATCTTTCGGTACATCTACCGTGCACAAATTTCCATTGAATTTTCACGATATCATACTTAAGTGAAAATTCAATGTAAAATTGAGTACATTAGATGGTCAAATAGTCCAAATATGTGGAAAAATTCGAATTCGTTGAATATACGATATCGTGAAAATTCAATGGAAATTTATGTACATTAGATTTACATATAGTCTGGATTTGTGGAAAAATTCAAACTCGTTAAATCTACAAAATCATGAAAATTCAACTGAAAATTGTTTACATTAGATGTACAGATAGTTCGGATTTGTGAAAAAATTCAAATTCGTTGAAAGTACGAAATCTTGAAAATTCAATGGAAAATTGTGTACAGTATATAACATTGGATTCGTAGAAAAATTTATATACGTTAGATAGTTTGAATGTACACAACTGTGTAAATTCAACAGAAAAACGTATACATTAGTTGTACTGATTGTCTAGATTTGTATAAAAATTGTGTACGTTTTTCGAAAAATTGCATGCGTTGAAAGTACAAAATTGTAAGTGAGCGACCCAGGCAGAGAAGATGAAGGGAGGAAGTGAGATTGGAGATTTCCATACTAAAGAGGAAAAAGGGTTTTCTACTTTGGCTATAGCTCCTGCTACATCCTCTGGTTTTGAAGGTTTGTGAGGCTGTAGATTTATTTTCATTGTTTTTAGTGTTTGATATGGACGGATAGGAGAGTTTGATATGGACGGATAGGAGTTGCACAAGAAAATACTTGAGTGTACTTTTTCTAGGGTTTCGAGGTGGGTCTACAGATCCAAGTAACAGTGAGATGCGGGGAACTATTATAACTTCTCTATTAGATTACAAATAAAGAGAGACATTAAGCTTCACACAAATATTTTTATGGTTTTGGGCTTAATTGTGTTCCCCATCCAAGTAGGTAGGTGGCTAATGTGTTGGATTCGTCCATATACCCACCCAATGAGAAATCTACTAATTAATACAATAACATTACTACTAGAACACCAAGTCATTTCTATTTTTATTATTTGATTTTTTTTTTTGAATTGATAATTATATATATATATATATATATATATATTAATGGTAACCTTGAAATTGTACGTTGAAATAGACCTTTAGCGAAATATTCTATTCTAATAGACAAAACAAAACGAGTTCTAAAGCAGTATTCAGATTTTTGGTTCAACATTTAAAAATTATCTAAAACTTTTGGCATTTGGTTCTTTATTGAGCTTATGAACTTGTAAAACCTACCCTAGAGAATGACATGGAAAAGTGCATGAGCATGTGATTATATAAGCTCATAAATCTATCCTAGGAGATGATATGGAAAATGCATGTGCGTGTAGTCATATGCAAAATGCATAAACATGTGAATAATTTGTTCTAGAAATAAAGACTAAAAAGCATAGCTAAACATGTGATTGCATGAAATTTACTAGAAAAGTAAATTGCATGACAAATTTGATGAAGCTTACCTTACTTCATAGCGTAGCATTTTATAGCAAGTGTAATTTTTGTATGAGTTTGATTGCTGATGGGGATAGGTGGACCGAGCTTGTTATTTGGGTTTGAAAATATTTAATTTTATTTTGGGTTGGGCTTATTATATGGCTTTTCAAATTGGGCTTTGGTTTGATAGAGTTAGCGTTTTAAATTGTGAGGTTAGGAAACCATATCTCTCACACAAAATCATAAAGATATACGTAAGCAAGCACATACTTATCCATCAAAGACTAAGTGTAAAACTCCAAGTATACGCATCAAACAAGTTACACCGTATTTATCTTAGACAAAGACAAGCAGAACTAAGAATTTAAAGCTGGTTGAAAAAACTTAGAAAATGTTTAAAATGCTTTCAAACAACTTTCTAATGGTTGAGGAGTCGCTTTGCAATTTTTGAGAAGTTGGAAGGCTTTCTTGCAATTTTAGAAAATATTTGGGGACAAAATGGTATTTTAGGAACTTCGGGGTCAAAAAACAATTTTGAGAAAGTTCTAGGGTCAAAACATAAATATAGGAAAGTTGAAGTTCAAAATGCAACTTTTTACAAATTTTTGGGAATGTTCTAGGGTTAATTCATAAAATATGAGAAAAGTTTCAGGGTCAAAATATAAATATGAGAAAGTTCAAGGTCAAAATGCAATTTTAAGAAAGTTTTAAGCTCAAAACATAAATATAGAAAAAAATTAGGTCAAAATGAAATTTTTGAAAGCTTAAAATAAAAAATGCAATTTATTGATGGAATTTTAGTTATTAAAAGGAAAAAAATAAAAATAAAAATAAAAGCCTTCGCTGGTTAGTGTGGATTTATTTCCAAGGTGCGGAACTTAAAGTACTTCTTTTTAGAAAGGATTGGGCCTAAAGCTTAACACTAAGGGGCTACTGGTTGAGCTAAAGCCTAGAGCTCATTGGCAATATACTAATTTCAATGTTTTGTGGCCAAAAGTTAAAAGAAACTGAGATTTAAGTACAGTCTGTCGCATAAAAACAAAGAGCTAGTCTATCCATACAATCAATTGTATAGGAATTGGAATGAAAATATTCTGAAATTGCTCAAATATTACCTGAGTAGGGTCCACTTCCCCTTGGATGATATTCAATATTGATATATACTTCGCTTGACTAGCTTCTTCTGTTCGAGCATACGAGGAAACCATAATATTCTTTGTCTGCAAAGTGCAAAAGAGATCTAATTCAAAGGAATGCTATATTGTGCATGAATGGAAGAACTAAAAGCAAAGAATCTTGCCGGCAGAAGTCTTCTCATGACATCAAGTACAATGGTTTTACGAATCACATTAGCCTGCCAAGAAAATATATATTTACGTTACTTTGCTAAAATACTTCTTTTTAAGCATAACTTGCCTAATACAAAATTTATGAGACAGCAATCAATTAGAGAGAGAAAGACAGAGGTGAAAAACATAGTATATTCCTGACTTGCTCAACTTTAATAAGGTCAAATTGGTTAAATAGGAATTTCAAAGTATTGAAGATTCATAATTCCTTTTACAGAACTGCCATAATTCTTAACATAATTTTCTGCAGAGATGCGATGAAATAAAGAACATTCATATCTAAATATTACCTGGCGCTCCACTGTGAGAGGCATATATCCTGTCATTAGAAAATGGCATCTTGGGGTAGGAACTAAAGAAGCAAGAAGGCCAACCAAGTCATTGTTCATGTAACCTGGATATCGCAGAGTGGTTGTACTGGCAGATGTCGACGCCCGGGCCAAAAACGGAGAACCATCGGGCCTTCGTTCAACCACCCGCCCATGACGACGCTCTCGTGCGCGCGGGGTCCGTTGGAGGCCCCCCTCGATGATGGTGCGTGGTTCGTGCAGAGCTTCGTGTGCTCTCTCTCTTAGTGGAGGAAGGTAGGTCTACCTTTGGAGGAGTGACAGGAATCTTGGCCAAAGTTTAAGGGAATTACCAAAAGTAAGTGAAGTTGCAACCAATCATTGGGTTTTTTTAAGGTGTGATTGGTCACCTGTTTCTAGTTGATTTTATTACCAATCCTAGGCTAAGAAAAATGACATTTTTCCTAATCTAATGTGGATGGCCAAAAATCTTGATTCTTGAGTCCGGAAGTTTGGTTACGTGTGGGGAAGGTGTTAGGCACCCCATAATGCCTATCCAAGGACAGTCATTTATTTTGATAAAACTTTAATTTTTGGAGATTGGCAGTAAAAACATGATTTTGGCATTGACTTTCGGGGCTTTGCATGCATGGGGGGCTTTGAGGTTTGGCTTTTGAATAGGTGTGGTCTCAATCTATGCTTTCCTAACGCATTTGGGCAAAGTACCAGATTTCCACGGTGAAAATTAGGTGACATGTCACCTTACTTTCGCAGTAGAAATTCGGCATTGCTTCGCCTTAGGTGACATGAACTGTGACAATCACACCGGAAGGGTGAAGCAGGTATATATATATACATACATCTTGCACAATGCAAGCACTTAGAGCAGGAAAGTAAATGCCTACATCCCTAGAGCATGGCCCAAAATATAGGTGCAGGAAAGTAAACAGGGGTCGCCATACTCTATAGATGAGGACGAATGGTACATGACAGGATATACCTAATACAGCCCATCTAAGAGAGAAAGGAGGGTGGAAGGAAGGGAGGTTTAAAAGAGTACATAACCAAATGGGAGAGGCTAGACCCCTTAATCTATTGAACATAGCCGTTTGGCTCATACCCACATGCTCGCATCATCGCCCTTTTTGCTTGCGCCTTGGGAGACCAAGCCTTAGCTGTAGTGTCCTCGCTCTATACGCATACATGCAAGAGGCAAAAACAAGAAACCAGCAGACAAGAAATGGAAGGAAAAGATGCAAGAAGCATATGAAAGAGGTATAAAGCAGATAAGCATGATAGACACGGCAAGCAAAGAAACAAGAAAGGAAGCAAACAAATGAGAAGGCAAATAGGCAAGAAAGCAAACAAAAAGGGGTGTCTGCGAGGGACAAATGTAGGCTTGGATCGAATGTCCATAACTTCATTACGTTGAAGCATGGATGACACACTAGCAAGCAAAACTCATGCATGAACATGTAAGCAAGCGTATAAAGATGCAAAGAAAGCCAACAAGTGGCGGAAATAAGCATGGCAAGCATATCATCGCATGGAGTGGAAAAGGGGAGAGGTATGCATGAAGCAACCGGCATTATGGTGATGCATCCCAAGTGGTTACATCCAAACAAGGCCTTATGGGAATCAAATGTAACCACATAACCACAAACTTGCTAAGGGCGTCAAGCATGGAAAAGTCTAGAACTAAAGAGGTTAACACAAGCATAAAGCATAGAAGCAAGCAAACATGGACAAATGCAACATGGAGCTTGTTGCGGGATCTAGAGAACTAGACAAGACACGGTTTCGAGAAGCCTTGTTGGAGTAGGAGCTTGGAGGGCTTAGGTACATCGGGTAGATTAGGTTTGGAGGGTCTCTTGCTAACCCATGTATCCCAACCAATTGTCTAGTGGATCGATTTCCTCTTGGAGGACGGCGGAGAGGTTTTTCGCCGAGTTCTTTGGTTTCCTCTTCGATAACATACCGACGTGTTATCTTATGTTTGCATCTTTCTTTCCTACTCTTTTACATTCCATTTTACTGTTGTGTTTGTAAGGTTGAAATTTATCAACCATCTTGTTGGCTTTATTTCGTGTCAATTTGCTTGTAATTTAAGCACTTAGTAACCCTGTATTTAGGTGAGATTATTGTAAGGGTAGTGTGTGAGAAGATGTGAAGAAAAGCTCAAGTATGTGCAAAGAAGCAGAGCTTCGCGGCTAGGACTCATGGGTGGCTCGCGGCTGCAAGTCGCCAACTTCAGGCACGTGAGATGCACACAGGGAAGCTAAAGGGTCACGCCAGCTGTCGCACTATAGGACAAAAGTCCTAGGCTGGCCAGGCCGTTACGTCGCGACTTGATTTCGCAACTTGGACAAGCCGCGAGACCAAGCAGCCAATTTACCCTATTTGGCAAAAACTGTCTCTTCGTATTCTTTTCTCACCTCACTATATATAGACCCTTATACCCACTAAATTGAGAGAGCTTCCAGAGAGAATTTTGTGAGAGAAAACCCTAGAGAAAAACAAGATTGCCTCATCCCCAATCTTCATCTAAGAGACTCTACAAATTCCTCTACTCTCTTCCTCTCCATTGATACATCCTTGAGAGGCTATTGACCAAATCCGTGCCTCACCACACCCATGTCTGTGAGAAGGTTTATTTGGTGCTAAGAAAAGCAGTTTGGAAAGGAACCAATGGTTATTGGTTGATGCTATGGGCTATAGCGGAATCCGATAAGCTAAAAAAGAAAAAGGTTCAGCGCAACTTCGTTGGAGCAGGAAGCTTGGAGGGCTTAGGTACTTAGGCAGATTAGGCTTGGAGGGTCTATTGCTGTTCATGTATCCCAACTACATTTTCTAGTGGATTATTGACCGCTTGGAGGGCGGCAGAGAGGTTCTACGCTGAGGGCTTCGGTTTCCTCTTCAATAACACATCGCGTGTTGTCTTTGTGTTTGCATCTCTCTTCCCTTAATCTTTACCGTTTATTATCTGCTGTGGATGTGATTTTAAATTGGTTTAGATTGCTTTTCAATTCTGTGTTTGGCTTATGTTCATGTTCCGCACATTAATTTTTGATAATAAGCTTGAATTGATATTTTGAAATTTGGGGTCTAAACGTTCAAGGGTGTTTCATACCCATTTTGAACTTTCAGTGTTGATTTATTTATGGATTAGAGTGGTGTGTTTTTTTATTCGCTCGCTTTTACACTATTTTGCACTTAGAATTAAGTTAGTGTAAAATCAATCGAGCCATGACTTTAATTTGGGGGTCTAAACAGCTCTTGTGTTTTCAACACATTTTCGAGCTTTCAAAGACAAATGGACGTGTAAACAAGTATAGAAACATGCGGATCTAGCCAAACAACACATGGGAAAGATAGATCTAAGCATAGAAAGCATGGCATAAAGTATAAATCATGTTATTAAGGCAAAAAGAGCAAGATAAATGCTAGAAAAAGATTTAGAAAGTTAGGGATGTGGATAGTAGCTAAAAAGATACATCCACACCCGTAAACCCCAAATCCAAAGTGTAGAACCAAGGATGAGAAGATTGGGTATAAGAACAATACCTTGTGTTTTTAATGAAGAAGGAAGAATCAAGAGGCTTTGATGTGTTTTTATTTATTTATTTATTTTTGTGTTTTTGTGCTTTTGAGAGAGAGGAAAAATATGTAGAAAACATCTAGGTAGAGAGTAAAACCCAGGAAAGTCCTTTTTGTTCTTGTTTAAAGGTGCCTAAGGCCTTTTATAGCCCTAGCGTGCTTTTTGAGGCGTCGGCCCTTGCAGGGCTGCCCCTTGTGAAGCTCCTCCAATGGGGTTGATCTCCTAGAAAGATCTTGACTTCTTGTTTCTAAAAAGGTATGGAACTTGAAAATCCAATAGTCGGATTAAAAGCTATGGCTCCTAGAAGTTAGCGGTGCATCGATCGGTGCGTTAACCCGATTTTCATTATATATCGGCCGTTTGACTCCAACTTCAACCTATGAATAGTCGTTTGATTGAGAATTTGATAATCTTCGCAATGACTTTGGCTTCAACCTGTTCTGACAGCCGGATCAAAATTAGGGTTTCTAAAGCCTGCCAAGAGTCAACTCCGGGTCAACTTGCCAAAAATGTCCGAAAAGCGCGAATTTGATGTAAAACCATGAAAAAAGTTGTTTTGCAAGGATTTTGACTTTGTTTGACCTTTGGTCAACTTGGGGTTGACAAGGGGCATTTTGGTCATTTTAACTAGAAAAGGCCCTTTGGGTGCTCCAATGTCCGAACGGATTATGCCACGTCATTCTAGATGTTCTCACAGTCCCATGGAGAGAAAATAATACTTTTGTATTTTTCGGGGGCTGGCACGTAAATTGAGGATAGACAAAATACGGTATCAATAGTTGCCCCTTCTTTATCTGATATCTCAAGTGCAATGAGAGATGTCGGATAGAGAATGTGATTTCACATTTTGTTGCCCCTAAATTGCGTGCAGAGGCTAAGTTGCTGCTTTTGCTTCTGAAAATTTCTTTTGCATTTGTTTCATGATACTAGGCAAAAACTTAAATCTTTTTCTGCAAATATGTTAGTAGCAATGCAACTAGGAAAGCATGCTAGAGATATATATATATATATATATATATATATTTTTGGGTAGGTAGAAAAACATGCAAATACCGGATGCTATGGATGCAAAAAATAAAATGCTAGGCAAAAGTAAGGGGACTTACTTGGTGATTGGGAACTTAGGATTCTTTAGGAACTTGGTGATTGTGGGATGGTGAGACATACGAAACAGCCGCTAGTTAGCCTCGGAATAGGATGAGAGTATACGGCATGGTCGCTATATCCCACTGTATCAGGAACTTGAAACTTCTTTAGGAACTTGATAACTATGCGATGGCGAGGCGTACGGCACGGTCGCTATAACCTCAAGATGGGGTGTGTGTTAGGGTTTTGTGCCCTAAAATCCAATTATTGGCATGCCATAGATAATTAAATAGTTTAATTATATGAGAATATCTATAAATAAACTAATGAGACATTATCTTAGTCCATGAGATGCATAGTATGTGATTTATGTGAAAAGTCACAGAAGATATAAATCACAAGTTCTTTGTAAACTCAAAATTTTAGTTCGTAGTTGGTGATGAAATTGGGCATTTCATCTGCGAAGACTATAACATATCAACTACGATGATTTGTCTTGATCATGGAAATGGAGACTTCTAGTTGGTATGTTGATATATTTTAAGAGTTAAGACATATTGGACTGGACCGCTGTGAGATTTATTAATCTTCCAATGACTTTCAAATGAATAATAAATCTCATGACTTCTATTTACATGAACTCTAAATCCTGAGAGAATAATGGACATGATCATGAGGTATAGGTTACTTTGATATATCAGAAGTGAGATCTATAAGTCACAGTCAAAACCTTAGTATGTTGGGTAGCCACATTTAGTTTTGATGGAACATATATTCTCAAGATGGAATTCATAGTCTCTTAACGTAGATATAAAATATTCCCTTAAGATAAGTTTAATGAGTTTGGTTATTCAGAGTGTTGGGCCCAGCCACTTTAGTAAGGACTTACTAAAGTATATATATTTATGAAATTGGATTTCATAAATATATATTGAATAACATAAAGGATTAAACCGAGTACTCAAGGATTAAGATATAGTAATCTTCAAAGTGGCAGTCAACATTTAAGACTTTGTATTACTACAAATATTTTAATGAAGGAGTTGCATGTACAATAAAGTCTTGGGATATAATTTATAGATAAGGCATAGAGTGCAACTATATTTATATAGTGGTATTAAATAAAATTAATGATAGCTTTGGACTTGTCAAGAGTTGACAGAAAAGCCCAAGGCCCATTGGAGCTAGTGTCTTATTGGTCTCACTCCCAGCCACATAATAGAGCCCAATTGGAATGGCCCAAAAGGCTAGCCCAGTTAGATAATCAGTTGTATATAAGGAGAGAAACATACAGTCTTTTATAAGAGAGTTTTGATAATGAATGAAATGCTTTGTATGTGAGTGTCAGACACTCTTTATTCTCTCCTTGGAAATTGATTGAGAGACCACATATCTTGGGCATCAAGTGGAATTGGAGTGAAGATTAAAAGTCTTCCCAAGAACTTCTGATCTTCGGTTTTGAATTTCACAACACCAAGGTACGCTTTCTTGATCTTAAATTCTGAAACTTACATAGTACATGTTATCTATTGCGAATGAAGTAGATCCGCTAATTTTTCGCTGCGCACATGCATTTTTTCAACAAATGGTATCAAAACGGTCTTCAATTTCGAATCTGTATAACATGTTTTGTGAGTTTTGGAATTAGAGAAAGTAATTTCATGTTGTTAGAAGATTATACACTTAATTTTCTGCATGATCATTGAAATTATTGTTTGATAAAAATTGATATTGATGTTATGATGTTGTTTAAATTTGAATTTAAGTATGTTAAATTGATCTTTAAGGCTATAGCATCAATGAATTTCAGTTTTGATATTGATCTTTATCTATCATGTTCATATGATGCATGTTTGTTCATAAAAAAAACCGTTGAAAACTACCTTAGAAAAATTCTGGAAATTCAAGTTTCATGAGTTTCGATTGATTTGATTGACATTCGATTGCTAGTCGATCGATTGAATGCTCTTTTTCTATCGATTGAGAAACATCGAGTATCAAATCGAGCCAGGCAGATTTTTTGGTACGAATTTTTTAATTTTTTTCGACCGATCAAGAAATACATTCGATCGATCGAAATCTGGGTATTCTGAATTTTTCTAATCATAATAAAGAAAGAGCAATGCAATGAGTGATTAGATTACACATGGTTCTAACTAAAAGACCTAATGAGATCAAAGGTATTAGTTAAATAGAACTCTTAGTCCTAAATAGTTTAGGACTTGTCTTTTAAGAAACATTCTAATGAGATCGGAATTGTTGTATGATTAAAAAAGTCTTTAACTTAATTTATTTTAATTAGAAGTTTTAATGAGATTAAAGCTTAATTAAAAGGTATATAGTTTCTTGTGAGATTAGAATACTTTATCTAGTAAATTAAGGATAGAGTTCTATATAACTAATTTTTGATTCATTAGTGTTTAAGGAATCCTAAATAGTTTAGGATTTCCATTTTAGTTAGTGATTCTAATAAGATTAGAGTCTTCAATAAGTGCAAGGTTGTTAGTTGTGATGGGATCACAATTATTTAAAGAAAAACCCAAATAATGAGTGGGAGTGATGAAATAACCCTTTTGTTAAGTTTATTGCAATGTGAATAGATACCTAGTCTTGACTTCGAGTCTTGCATTTCATGCGGAGGGTATTTACTTCACGGATTACAGGTTAAACTTCTTTGTGATTGCGCGAATGTTTGTTACACTATTGTGACGTGACTTAGTTATATCACATTGAGTTTAAACAATTTAACACATTTGATATGTGGGGTTAAGATTGTGATTAGATCACAATGATTTCATGACAATCCACTTGTTTTAAAATTTCTAGTTGGAGAGAGATACAAAGGTTGCATCTCATAGCCTCCATTGCCCGTTTATAGTAGTGTGATTAGGCACCTCGCCTTGGCGTATATGCCTTGCTCCCTTCGGAGGGTGTTTAATTCATGGTACTACAGGTTAAACTTCTTAATGATGATGAAGTGTGTTTTTACATTGAGAACGACCATGCTTCCGTGGAGTTACTTGGTGACTCACATTGATTCCAGGCAATGGTGTACACTAGACTTTGTGTAATGTTAACCTCCCTTCGGAGCTATGTCATTATTACTTAGAGGTCAAAGGAAAAGCGGCAAATTATTTTTGTTTGGTAAGAGTTACCATGATAGCATTAATAATGAAAAAATTTCTTGCCTGATCATAGTGATTGGTATGACGTCGAGAAAATTTCAGGTTCCATATTATATGGTTGTGGATGCAAAATATAATGTCCCTGTAATTATGTTCTAAGTCTCAAAATAAAGTTGTCATAAATTTTTTCCTCTAGCTACTATTTTAATTGAATCACATTAATTAAGAAATAATTTTGGACATGGTGCTTAAAGGAGCTGAAATACATAAAATATATTTTGATTTAGCATTGTCATAATTTCCTATGCATGATGCATTGATGGAAGATAACTTATGATATGATCATAGTCTCCATTGAAATGCTAATATGCTACATTGTCTTCTTTCTCAATTGTGCTACAGCATGAGATGCAAGAGTTAGTACTAGACTTAGACTTTATATTAAGTCTAAATGAGATGTTTTGGTATGAAATATTGTGCTACTAGACGATATTCAATATATGTCATATTGAGTGCCAAGAAAAGCTTAAGGAGTTCCAATTCCACATCATTTTATGAAAATATTTTATTTTAAAATGAATTGGAATTTTTGGATATAGAGATTAATTATTAATCTCATATGGATATGATCTACAAGTCCTTGTTAGAATCATTTGATCAATTCAGATTGTTTTGAAAATAAATTTTTTTATATTATCTGAATTGATGAGTGAGTTCTACGAAATGGAAGACATCCTGAAAGTTAAGGCTAGGATCAATATGATTTAATTCAAATTCTTAGCCTGAATCGAAAGGTAAGGGTGGTAAGAAGAAGAATTATTATACCAAACAATTGGGCAAGCAAGTTGCCCTAGTAGTTGCCAAAAGTAAAATAGACTCAAAAGTATGATCAAAGGAAAGTGTTTCTGTTTTGTTTACACTAAGCATTGTCCATGATTGTTTTCTAGATGGAGATTTACATGTTTTACCTTTTAAAGAGAAAGTTTCCATCATTTGGAATTGTATGTTTTGGCACGTATGTCTAGATCTTATTAATCTAAATGGTATTCAAGATTGGTGAAAGATGGGCTTTTAGAACCATTATTTTGTTATATTCCTAGTCTATGAATTCTATTTAGAGGATAATATGATCTAGGACTCCTTTATTATAAAGGAATATAGTATTAATGACTTCTTTAAGTCAGTGCATACATGAAGGAGGAATAAGACTCTTTTAGAAATAGTAAAGTACATGATAAGTATTTCCATTTGCTTATTTCTTTTGGAGATATACTCTAATAATTACTATTCATTTTCTAAAATTGATTTGAAAAGTTTGTTCCTATGACATTTACCAAATTGCGGATTGGGTGAAAACCTAGTATATGTACTTCCACTTTTGGAAATGTCCAGCACTTGTGCTAGAAAGGAAGTCTACAAATTGAAATCAAGAGGTAGAAAAATGTGTGTTTATGATGGGTATCCAAAAGAAATTGCATAAGATTATTTTGGTGGTCACAAAGAAGACAAGATGTTTGTAAAGTACAAATACAAAGTTCTTACAAGATGTTTGTAAAGTACAAATACAAAGTTCTTGATGATGACTGTGTGAATAATCTTAAAGAATTGTTCTAGAAGAAAATGTCAAAATTTTTTGTAAGACAACTATAAAATACGTTTAGAAATGAGATGGTTGTATTAGATACACCACAAGGTATTATTCTATATATATATAGCTAGTACACTGGTACAATATCGTAGTGGGCGGATTGTAAATTCATACTCTTGGAATAAAATTTTGAAGTCATTCCACAAGGATATGAATTTAATCCTCGGTCCTACGTAGAGGCCATAGATGATATGAATATGAATTATTGGATCAAGGTTATGTGAATAGAATTAGATTCTATTTAAAGTCTAGAACTTGTAGAGGCGCCTATTGGCATTGAGCCTGTTGTTCTCAAATAGGTCTACAAGAAAATGAGATTGATAGATTTGAAGGTGCAAACCTTCAAAGTCAAGACTAGTGGCGAAAAGATTTATTTAGAAAGAAATGGTTCGATTATGAAAAGATTTTTTCTCCTATAGTCAAGTTTGACTCTATCTAGATTCTCTTATCAAATATTTCATTTGGATGAAATATGACAATGGATATCAAGAAAGCTTCCTTTAGTATCAATCTTGAAGAAGACATCTATATGATGTACCTAGACTTGTACATAGCAAAGAACCAATAGTGTTTAGTATGCAAGTTGCTTATATTCCATTTATTGACTAAAGCAAGCATCTAAATCATAAAATATCATCTTTGATCAAGCAATCAAATTGTTTGATTTTGATCAAGTTTTAAAAGGCCTTATGTGTGTAAAGCTATATAGAATAATAAATTTCTTAATGTATGTTGATGACATTCTAATCATTTAGAATGATGTAGAGTTATTGTCATCAATAGAGGTTTTGTTGTCTAGTCCAATTTGATATAAAGTATTTGGGAAAGACTAGTCACATCCTAAGAATTAAACTTTGTTAAAATTCAGAAATCAGGATGTTTGGTCTATCTCAAACTGCTTAAATAGATTAGATTCTAGCCAAGTATAGCATGTAATACTTCAAGAAAAGATTATTTCCTCTTAAGTTTGAAGTTCCTTTATATAGGACTATGGTCCTAAGACATATAAAAGGAAGAGCATATTAAGACGGTTCCTAATATCATGTCAATAGTGAAGTCTCTATATACTAGGCTAAATATCTATTTTATGGTGGGCATGGTAAGCAAATATCAATTGAATCAAAGATCACTTAATTTAGTGGGAGTAAAGCATAAACTCAAATATCTTAGGAGAATGAGGGATTATATGCTTGTCCACGAAAGTGAAGTTTTGATAATTACTGGATGTACAAATACTGACTTGTAGTTTGATTGTGATTCATGAAGTTGGATTTCAAAATATGTGATTATGAATTACTCTAAAGGGAGATAATTGTCGGATATATGGTAAATTGTCTTTGAGGGCAAGTGGGAGATTGTTAGGGTTTTCTGCCCTAAAATCTAATTATTGGCATGTCATAGATAATTAAATAGTTTAATTATATGATGCTATCTATAAATAAACTAATGAGACATTATCTTAGTCCATGAGATGTATAATATGTGATTTATGTGAAAAGTCACAGAAGATATAAATCACAAGTTCTTTGTAAACTCAAAATTTTAGTTCGTAGTTGGTGATGAAATTGGGCATTTCATCTGCGAAGACTATAACATATCAACTATGATGATTTGTCTTGATCATGGAAGTGGAGACTTCTAGTTGGTATGTTGATATGTTTTAAGAGTTAAAACATATTAAACTAGACCGCTATGAGATTTATTATTCTCCTAATGACTGTCAAATGAATAATAAATCTCATGACTTCTACTTACATGAACTCTAAATCCTGAGAGAATAATGGACCTGATCATGAGATGTAGGTTGCTTTGATATATTAGGAGTGAGATCTATAAGTCACGGTCAAAACCTCAGTATATATTCTCAAGATGGAATTCATAGTCTCTTAACGGAGATATAAAATATTCCCTGGAGATATAAAATATTCCCTTGAGATAAGTTTAATGGGTTTGGATATTCAGAGTGTTGGGCCCAACTACTTTAGTAAGGACTTACTAAAGTATATATATTTATGAAATTGGATTTCATAAATATATATTGAATAACATAAAGGATTAAACCGGGTATTCAAAGATTAAGATGTAGTAATCTTCAAAGTGGCAGTCAACATCATGACTTTGTATTACTACGAATATTTTAATGAAGGGGTTGCATGTACAATAAAGTCTTGGGATATAATTTATAGATAAGGCCTAAAGTGCAGCTGTATTTATATAGTGGTATTAAATATAGTTAATGGTAACTTTGGACTTGTCAAAAGTTGACAGAAAAGCCTAAGGCCCATTGGAGCTAGTGTCTTATTAGTCCCTTTTAGTCCCACTCCAAGCCACATACTAGAGCCCAATTGGAATGGCCCAAAAGGCTAGCCCAATTAGATAATCAGTTGTATATAAGTCTTTTATAAGAGAGTTTTGATAATGAATGAAATGCTTTGTATGTGAGTGTTGGACACTCTTTATTCTCTCTTTGGAAACTGATTGAGAGACCACACATCTTGGGCATCAAGTGGAATTGGAGTGAAGATTAAAAGTCTTCCCAAGAACTTCTTATCTTCGGTTTTGAATTTCATCACACCAAGGTATGCTTTTTTGTTCTTAAATTTTGAAACTTACATAGTACATGTTATCTATTGCGAATGAAATAGATTCGTTAATTTTCTGCAGTGCACATGCATTTTTTCAACAGTGTGAGCATACGACACGGTCGCTATAACCCACTATATATTAGGAACTCGGAACTTCTTTAGGAATTTGATAACTGTGTGATGGTGAGGCATACAACACGGTCACTATAACCTCAAGATAGGATGTCAGCATATGGCACAGTTACTATAACCCACTATAAATCAGGAACTTTGAACTTCTTTAGGAACTTGATAACTGTGTGATGGCAAGGTGATCGACACGGTCGCTATAACCTCAAGATGGAATGTGAGCATACAGCACAGCCGCTATCACCCATTGTAGATCAGGAACTCAGAACTTTTTTAGGAACTTGATAACTGTGTGATGGCGAGGCATACGACATGGTCGCTATAACCTCAAGATGGGATGTGAGCATACGGTATAGCTGCTATAACCCACTATAGATCAGGAACTCGGAACTTCTTTAGGAATTTGATAACTGTGTGATGGCTAGGCGTGCGACACGGTCGCTATAACCTTAAGATGGGATGTAAGCATATGGCATGGCCGCTATAGGTAAATGTGATGTCTCAGAGTTTCAAAATCAAGCAGTTGACACATTTCTAATATAGAATCAACTTGGTGTCTCTGGCTTGCCATTTTCCTTCTATTTGGGAGATGATCAATAGGGAATCTCCAAAGATGCTCAAGTTATAGGCGCCAAAATCTAGGGCCACCTGTAGGTTGACTATGCACGCTTCATATTCTTTAATGTTGTTGGTGCAATCAAAATTCAGCTTGACTGAAATAGGGATTTGCTGGCCTTTGGGGGAAACTAAGACTGCTCCCACTCCATTTTTGGTAGAATTGGCGGCTCCATTAAAATAAAACTTCCAACTGTTAGGATTAATGCCCTTAAATCCTATTGTATGATGCTATGTATGACTTAATGTTGTAATTAATAAAGTTGTTTTTATTATTATCTAAAATAATGGTAACATGAATATTTGGACATTATCATATAGTCCATGAGATGCATAGTATGTGATTTATGTGATTTAGTCATAGAAGATATAAATCACAAGTTCTTTGTAAATTCAGAATTTTAGTTCGTAGTCGATGATGAAATTGGGCATTTCATCTACGAAGACTATAACATATCAATTAAGATGATTTGTCTTGATCATGGAGACTTTTAGTTGATATGTTTTAAGAGTTAAGACATATTGAACTAGACCGCTGTGAGATTTATTATTCTCCTAACAACTGTTAAATGAATAATAAATCTCACGACTTCTATTTATCTGAACTCTTAATCTTGAGAGAATAATGGAACTGATTATGAAGTATAGGTTGCTTTGATATATTAGGAGTGAGATTTAAAATCATGATCAAAACCTCAGTATGTTGGGTAGCCACATTAATTGTTGATGGAACATATATTCTCAAGATGGAATTCATAATCTCTTAATGGAGATATAAAATATTCCCTTCAGATAAGTTTAATGGGTTTGGTTATTCAGAATGTTAGGCCTAACTACTTTAGTAAGAAGTTACTAAAGTATATATTAAGGAAATTATATTTCATAAATATATGATGAATAACTTAAAGAATTAAACTAGATACTCAAGGATTAAGATGTAGTAATCTTAAAAGTGACAGTCTACATTCATGACTTTGTATTACTACGAATATTTTATGAAAGGGTTGCATGTATAATAAAGTCTTGGGATATAATTTATTAATGAGTACTAGAGTGCAATTATATTTATATAGTGGTATTAAATATATTTAATGATAACTTTGGACTTGTCAAGAGTTGATAGAAAAGCCTAAGGCCCATTGGAGCTAGAGTCTTATTTGTTCTCTTTTGGTACCACTCCAAGCCACATACAAAAGCCCAATTGGAATGACCCAAAAGGCTAGTCCAATTAGATAATCAGCTAAATAAAAGGAGAGAAACATACAGAATTTCAGAAGAGTTTTTCATAAGGAATGAAATGGTGTGTATATGAGTGTAAGCCACTCTCTTATTCTCTCCTTGGAAACTGATTGAAAGACCCCACTTCTTGGGCACAAAGTGGAATTGGAGTGAAAATTAAAAGTGTTCTCAAGTACTTCTAATCTTTGGTTTTGAATTTCACATCACCAAGGTACGCTCACTTGTTCTTGAATTCTGAAATTTGCATAGTACGTGTTATCAATTGCGAATGAAGTAGATCCATTAATTTTTCACTACGTATGTCTTGTATGTGATTCAAACATGTATTTTTCCAACACCAACACCATGGTTCCACATTGTCTAGTTCTGGCTCTAGTGCCATGACATCCTCATAAGGGAAGAAGGATTCTGAAAGTTTTGGATCATTCAGCGGTTGGTCCGCTAGGTAGTTGGCTATGACCTGGCCCTTAATGGCCTTTCTCGTCACAAACACAATGTTGAATTCGGAGACCAATATTTGCCAACGGGAGATCTTCCCTGTAAGAGCTAGCTTTTCAAAGATGTACTTAATGAGATCCATAATGAGCCATGTGGTGTAGTAGAGCATGTACTGCTGCAATTTGTGCAAGGCCCACACTAAGGCATAACACGTCTTCTCAATGGCGATGTAGTTGATCTCACAACTGGTGAACTTATTGCTCAAATAGTAAATCACCTTTTCTTTATGATCGGGCTCAGTTAGATGGCCTAAAATGCAACCCATGGAGGTTTCTTGTACTGCTAGGTAAAGGATCAACGGATATCCAGTGTTAGGGGAACCAGAACAGAAGGGTTCAACAAATACTGCTTGATCTTGTCAAAGGCTGCTTAGCACTTATTTATCCATTTTATCTTTGTGTCCTTCTTCATGAGCTTGAATAGTGGATCACATGTGGTGGTCAACTTCGCTATGTAATTAACTATGCCTAAGAAGCTACGAATCTATTTCTTGGTTTGTTGTGTCGGCATGTCCTAGACAGCTTGGACTTTAGCTAGGTCCACTTCGATTCCTCTTTGGCTGACTATGAAGCCGAGTAGTTTCCCTGAACTAGCTCCAAAGACACACTTGTTAGGGTTTAGTCTCAACCTGTACTTGACGAGGCACTTGAACAGCTTTCTAAAATCTATCAAATGATCCTCGGGTGTGTGGGATTTGGCAATCATATCGTCTATGTAGACTTCAATCTCTTTATGCATCATATCATGGAACAAGGTTACCATGGCTCGTTGGTAAGTAGTACCGGCATTCTTTAAGCCGAACAACATGACATCATACGCATAGGTTCCCAAATGAGCGGTGAATGCTATCTTGGCTTTGTCTTCTTTGGCCATTTTGATCCGATTATAGCCTGAGAATGCATCCATGAAGGAGAAGAACATGTTGGTAGCGGTATTATCGATCAGGGTAGCGGTATGTGGTAATGGAAAGTTATCCTTAGGGCTGGCCTAGTTCAAATCCCTATAGTTGATGCGCATGCATACTTTCCTATCTTTCTTAGGCACAAGAACAATGTTGGCGACCCAAACTGAGTAGGCTATCACGGCAAGGAAACTGGATTTCAACTGTTTTTATACTTCTTCCTTGATCTTCAAAATGATCACAGATTTCATCCTTCGAAGGGCTTGCTACACTGGAGGGCATTCTAGCATAACTAGAATTCTATGTGTTAGGACATATGTGATTCACTTGTTAGGAACATATGTCACTATTTTATGTAATTGGCTAATCCTTTGACAAAACGCATTTTACTTGTATTTAGGTAGATCTAGGATGTGTTTAATACTTCAAGAAACCTCGTTTCAAGTTCAAGTGTTAAAGCCATGCAAGTCTGTCCAAGATTCAAGTGCAGAGAGTGCTATTCATTAAATCTCTACAGCTAGCCATCTATCGAGCGTTGAAGAGCGGTTGAAGCTCGTGTCTCAACAACAGCTCGACAGATAGGGTATCTATCGAGGTTTATGAAAAACAGAGTTTTAGTACTGTTTTGACACCAATCCATGATTGTATGTTTGGGCTTTCTTTTCTCACAATCCTAGACATATAAAAGGATTATTTTAAGGGTCGTAAAAGGTAGAACAAGTTACACAAGTGTTGAGAAAAGTTTGTTCAAGCAAATTGTGGCCGGAGACATAATTTGCCCTAGTTCATCTTTATTGTGAAGAAGCTGCTGTGTTTGTGCACCGTAGGGTTTTGTAACCAAGGAGCTTCTCGATCTTCATCGTATGATGAATTGAAGAACTTTGCAGCCAACAACCTTCTCTAGTTGGTGATTGGAGTCGCGTACTGGGATCCATGCAATTGATTAGTCACGTATTGGGAGCTGTGCATTACAAGGAGAGATTGTCACTACAGAACAAGTCCAATTAGGTATTAGGGTAAGGGTTCAACTATAGGTTGGTATAAGGTACTGAGATTCTTTTACTTGTAACTGCTTGTTTTGATAATAGTGGATTCTCAGGAGTGGTGACCTTAAAATCGCCCGGTGGGGTTTTTGTTGTGTTTGTTTCCCCATTTGTAAACAAATCATCGTGTCAATTTAATTTCCACTGCATACTTAGTTTAGTTGGTGATTTGTTTGTGCTACCACATGCTTTGCATGTTAATTTGATTAATTAATAAACTTGGCTAATTAATCAATTAATTTATCACAAGGGGTCAATTCGTTTTTGGCCTATCATTGTGCATGACAATCTCAGTATCCAACCCTGGCATATCTTGGTAGGACCAAGAAAATATCCCTTTGAATTCCTTGAGTAGCACTATGAGCTCAGGCTTCATGTTATTAGGAAAGTTCACCCCAATCTTGATGTATTTTTCATTCTTGCCTTCGTCGGCAATGTTAATCACTTCAATTTCTTCTATGTTGGGGCTTGGACCCCTCGTTCTCTCTGTTTAGAGCTTCCAAAATATCACAAGGCAAACTCGAAATTTCCTCTAATCCTTCAACATCATGTTCCAACTCCATTGTCTCATTCACATCATCAATATCCTCATTATGGAAACAGGACGATGTACCTACTTGGGAATCAAAATAGATCCTATAGAATGGAACATATACAGAGAAACATAAGATAATTTGCACACACATATTCATAGGAAAGTAAATAAAGAGATAAATGCAAGAATTTCCTGGATAATACACTAGATAATTTCATTAATGGATTATAGATAGGGGAGAACAAAGTTCATGCTTGATAATGATAAAAGGGAAATGTTTTTTTTTTTTTTTTTTGGGAAATAAACTGGGAAAATGCAAGCAAGGAATGCAAAAAATAGGAAATGACATGCAAAACAAACTAGATATGCTATTCCAACTCTTTTGGGCAATTGGAGGACCCAACCACATGATGATGGAATACTCCTTACTCAGCCAATGCAACCAAAAAGCAGGGCTCGATGGTCTAATGGCCTATTGTTTCGCCTGACACATAAGGCCTAATAATAGAAGTCATATCATCACTGGGGGATATGATGGCATTCACTGAGAATTCTTCAAGACACAAACGGATGAGACAAGCTAGATCTGATTCTTCCTCACATGATTCCTGTGCCATTTCTGATCTGATGTGGGGAATGGACATCCCTTGGCCAGTGCACTTCCTTTTCTTTCCTCTGGAAGCCTGTAAAAGTTCTTCATTTGAGGGGTCATAGCCTAGACCGAATCCTCCTTTGTTGTCTATGAGTTCAATCAGAGAAGCATTCCTATGTCCTATGACACCGAGGCCTTGGCCTAATCGATAGCCAAATTTGAGCATCTCATTGGCAAACATTAAAGTAGCGGAAGACCATGCTGACTCGGGTTCCGAAGCTCTGGAGATCATGGAGACTAGCTCGAAACTGTGGAAAGTTGCCTCCAAAAAGGCATTAGCACCAATGTAGGGGATAGAGGTCTCTTTGAAGATGGTTAGGGTCTTTAGCCATAATAGTGATCATCTGATCCTCTGAGGGGAACTTGAGCCACCGGTGAAGGGTAGAAGCAACTGCGCCCGCAACATGTAGCCAAGGCCTTCCTAGGAGCATATTATATGGGGAATCCACCTTGATGACTTGGAAGTTGACCATGAAAGACCTGGGGCTAATTCCAATCACTAATTCAATTTCACCTTGCACTTCTCGAAAAGTGCCATCAAAGGCTCTGAGAGAGGTATCCACATTTAAACACTCTATAGTAGACATCGGGCAAACATTCAGGGCTGATCCATTGTCAATTAATACTCTGGCAACAATCATGCCTTCACACTTTACCATAATGTGCATAGGTAAAGCATGCTCTCTACCTTCTGGTGGTAGCTCATCATTTGTAAAGGAAATTTGATTGGTGGCCAACACCATTGAGACCATACCCTCAAAGGAAGATTTTGTGACACCTGTAGGAACATATGTCTCTTTCAAGACTTTTAAGAGAGCCGCATGGTGGACATTGGAGGATAGCAATAGCGCCAATATAGAAATTTGAGCTGGTGACCTGTTTAGCTGCTAAATCACACTATATTATGAGTTTTTGATAATTTTCAAGAATTTCTTGGCTTCTTTGGTTGTGACCCTATTCCTGACGGGTTCGACTGTACCCTTGCCAATCTCTTTCCTTCTCTTTTCTATCTCCTTGGGAGTATAGCAGCGGCCACTCCTAGTAAGCCTAGATAGACCTGAAGAGATATTGGAGTAGACCTCCTCTTTGCTGGTTTGAGTGGTGATCAAGGACACATCATATTTCCTTGGGACATGATAGCTATCTTCATAAGGGAATGGCTTAGGAACGCCTTCCTGAGTTTGCAAATTGGGTGCTATGGAGAACATTTACGGATTAATAACCACTGGACTTGGCAAAATGGCTTCGAGGGCCTTTGAATCAGATACCCCAGAGATTTCGGAGGTAGGCCTTAGTAGAATAAGAGGATCAAAACCTCGGATAATGGGAACAATAATGGTTCCCTCCTGAACTGATGATGAAGCTGGCCCTGCGATCTCAGGCAATGCAAGAACCAGAGGAGTGAATTCCTCGATGGTGGGCAAGGTTTGCCCTTTTCCTGAATTTGATGACTCCAGATTCACAATTGATTCTATGATCACTCAATGACTACTGAAAAGGGAGGTATTGAAGTAACCTTACCATGGCATTTTTGCAAATATTCATCCCTATCTTTCCTTGATCCAACAGATATAGCATTGCAGCTGGTTCCTGATTGGGTAGTTAGAGGACATAGGCTGGCTGCCATGCAATCATCTCTTCGCACAATTTCCCTTTCAATCTATATAATACCACGATCGATTAGACTTTGAACCTATGCTCAAAGCACTCTACAATCAAACTGGGCATGCTTGTCTCCACTATCACAAAATGAGCAGATTCCCCAATCAAATCCTAGGGTTCCCATACCCTTAAGATCAAGGTGGCTCTCATGGACCAAGGCTCGAAGCATGGCCTTTCATGGGAATGACGGTGAAGCGAAATCTGGGACCCTTTCTTCCACTGTGATGATGGCATTCACATTCCCTTCCTAATGGGGAGGCAAACAGTTGGTGATGATGTTCGAAGCGGCTGCATTATCAAACTGTATCAACTTGTTGTCGATGAGATCTTGGACACGGTCTCTCAATTGGTAGCATTCTTCCAGAGTATGCCTTTCGGCCCCAAAATGGTGTTCACACTTCTTGGACGGATCAAAGCCAGGTGATGAAGGGCCTTTTCTGGGCCTGGCAAACATCGGGGTCATTAGCTTCCTTTCCAGTAGGTAAGCATAGAGATTTGCCATGGTTATGGGTAATGGAGTGTACTTCTGGTTCTCCCTCCTAGGAGGACGAGGTGGGTCTAGCCTCCCTCTTTGATTAAAGGCTCAGTTAGGTGCTTGAGTAGACTGAGCCTTTTTTCTAAAAAGGTCTAGTAGTTGGGGTTGCATAAGCAGTAGTAATACCCCTAGGCCTTTCTGATGCATTGTCGACCATGTGCATATCGGCTTCCTTTGTCTTATGGTCGGTCATTTTCTTGACTTGTTGTTCAACCATGAAACTTAAGGATTCGAGATCCACGATCTTTTTGCTCCTAATACCCTCGTCAATACGCTCCGCAATAGGGATGAGGCTATCAAAATAAGTGACTTGGGTGCTAATCATCTTCTCATAGTAAGGAGGCTTGAGGTTGTCAAGGAACCATTTGATCATCTCATTTTCCATCATGGGGGGTTGCACTTGTCTGGCTAGCTCTTGCCACCTCTGGGCATATTCTCAGAAAGATTCCTCACTTTTCTTCTCTTTTCTCATAAGGACCGTGCAGTCAGGAGCTATCTCAGTGTTGAACCAGTAGTATTCCAGCAAAGAGTTGGCCATTTCCCTCTAGCTAGAGGTCTTTTCTAGTCTCACGTATCATGTGGCCGTGGGGTCGATCAAACTATTAGGGAAAATTTGGCAAAGCAGAGGGTGATTATCCCTATAAGGAGCCATCTTCCTACAAAACATGCGCAAGTGTGCGTAAGGGTCTCTAGTACCATTATACTTGACAAACTCTAGTGCCTTGAACTTAGGAGGCATAACGACCTGAGGGAAGTTAGTCAGACTATCTAGATCAACACTTCCATCGGTGCTGTAGCCCTCCATGATTCGAAGCTTTTCGGTTAGAGTTTCCATTTGGCTCTTGACTTGGCCAATCCTAGATTTGGGGTTCTTGTCCTTAGGAGGATCTTGGGGCGGTATATTGTGGCCCTGACCCTGTTCTAGTGAGGGCTAATTTTCATTCTCAATTTTGGGACCTCCCTAACTATGACAAGAGGAGTTCTGTCCTCCTCCTACAACCAATGGTTGCATCATGTGCATCATTTCTGCCATTTGCTCCTTCAGAAGATCAATTTCTTGAGCATTTTCCTCATAGGGAGAAGTACCACTAGTAGACATCTCTCTTGCACGAGACCTCGTGACGATGGGATCACGATGTGGTGGTAACTTAGACTATTTCTTTTTAGCAATCTTTTGATCCTAAGAATGAATGACAGGTGAAAGAAAGGGGATGCATTTGACAATGTGGAAACACAACACCAAAATCAAGTTAGTTTATGCCCTTACTATTTAACATGCACCTACCATTTTTAGAAAAATTCGGCTTTTGCACCCTTGATCGAATATTTATCATGGTGAATTTCTATAATGATGCAAGATTAATGCACTAGATTGGCAAGTAACTAAAACTTTCACGACATGCTTAACAATGCGGGAAGGACCCTTCTTTCGATTACATGCTTGTACCAGATTTGCTTTTACAACGCTGGGTTCAATGGCTCCAACAGTAGGCCTTTTACAATACTGGTAAATGCGATTACGAGGAAAAGCTCAATGTGGACTTCTAGGGGAAGCTCTTGGACACTTGGCTCTCTTGGTAACTTGGACAGCATAAATCTCTTGGACCTTTGGATCTCTTGAGGGAGCCCTTGGACTCTTGACTCTTGGTGATTTGGACCTTTTGGCAGTTTGGATCTCTTGGACCCCGTTGCTTGTACATACTAGATCATACCTCATCCCTAAGGGTTTACAACCCTAAAAGGGCACTCATGCATACACTAAATGGTTTCGTCACCTAATTGTACAAGCAGGATAGAAAAAACCTGGAGTAGAGCAAAAAGGGCGCACCTGTTACAAACACTTTCCCCTGACCTCTAGTCCTATAAGGGTATCCTTTCCTAGGCTTAGATGTGTTAGGGTTTGTGCCCTAAAATCCAATTTATTGGCATGTTATAAATAGTTAATTGTTTAATTATATGAGACTACTTATAAATGAACTAATGGGACATTATCATAGTCCTTGAGATGAATTGTATGTGATTTATGTGATTTACTTACAGAAGATATAAATCACAAGTTTCTTGTAAGCTCAAAATATAGTTAGTAGTTGGTGATGAAATTGGGCGTTTCATCTGCGAAGACTATAACTCATCAACTAAGATGGTTTGTCTTGATTATGGAAGTGGAGACTTCTAGTTGATGTGTTGTTATGTCTTAAGTGTGCAAGACATATTGAACTGGACCGCTGTAAGATTAATTATTCAATTAACAACTGTCACTTAAATAATTAATCTCACGACTTCTAATTTCATAGATTCTTAATCCTGAGAGGATAGTGAACCCGATCATAAAATGTAGGTTACTTTGATATATTAGGAGTGAGATCTAGTTTAACGGTCAAAACCTCATTATGTTGGGTAACCACACATAGTGTTGAGGGAACACATATTCTCAAGATGGAATCCATAATCTTTTTTTATAGAGACACAGAATATCCCCTTGAGATAAGTTTAATGAGAATTGGTTATTCAGGGCTAGCCACTTTAGTAAAGAGTTACTAAAGTTTATATTTATAAAATTAGATTTCATAAATATGAATAACTAAAAGATTAAACTGGGTACTTAAGAAATAAAATAGTTTTTTACAAAGTGACAGTTTATTATGACTTTGTTCACTATGGATATTTCATGGAGGGGTCAAATGATATCATATTAGAGTCATGGGATATAATTTATTAATAAGGCCTAGAGTGCAATTATATTTCCATAGTGGTATTTGTTATATAATTAATGGTAACTTTGAACTTGTCAAGAGTTGACAGATAAGTCTGAGGTCCATTGGAGCTAGAGCCTTATTAATTCCTTTGCTCCCATCTCAAGCCACACACTTAAGCCCAATTGGGTTGGCCCAAAAGGCTAACCCAATTAGATAATTAATTTTTTATTTAATAAGAGTTATTAAAAAAGTAATGGCCAAGACAGTTAAAATGTACGTATGATTAAAAGGAAGAGAAAAAAGTTTTTCTCTACAAAATCTTGGAAATACACTTTTCCGAAAAGGAAAATTAATGTACGTAAGAACTGATTGAGAGACCAGTCATCTTGGGTGCCATGTGGAATTGGGATGAAGATTGAAGGTATTCTCAAGTCTTGTTTTTGAATTTTATTGCACCAAGGTACACTTTCTTTTCTTTGTTCTAGAATTCAAGGTCACATGTTATCTATCATGAATGAAGTAGATTCTTGTGTTGCTTCCTCTGTGGGTTTTGTATGAGATGCAAAATCAGTTTTTTTCAACAATTGGAATCAGAGCCAGGTTCATGATATCATGCTTGTATAACATGTGATTGAGTTTTAGAATTAAAGAAAATTGTTTTTTTTTTTTTTTTTTTTTTTTGAAGTTTGAAAGTTCTGCTGTAATTTTTTTGCATAATTTTGTTTTAGAATTATTGTTCAATAAACCTATGTGCTGAGATTGATATATGTGATATATTAATTGAAGTCTCGAATACTAACTGGACACACACACACACACACATATATATATATATATATATATATGTATGTATGGGTACAATCTTGATCCACGATTCCCATGGTCTGATTTGCACCGCTTGGATATGGTAGGCAATTGGGTATAGTTGTTGCTTTGTGACGAATTTCTAAAGAACGAAAGAATAGAACAACTTGACATTAATGCTTGTTGGCCATCTTATAAGCATGTGTTAATTGCCTTGGATGCCTCGGATCCGTATGTTAATTTTGCTTATAATATTCATGCATTTATGGTGCTGTATTCATGGAGTTTGTATGCATCAAGGATTCAAGTACTTTTTTTTTTTTTTTTTTTTTTTGAGAAACACACACATATATATATATATATAGAGAGAGAGAGAGAGAGAGAGAGAGAGAGAGAGAGAGAGGAGAAGGGGGATGAGAGGATTCAAGTACTTTATTTCATATTGAATCCGTATATATATATTGCAAGTGGGATCGAATAGGTATTATTATTTATGAAGTAACACTTGTTTTTAATGAGTATTACTCTTTCAGATTCTTGTATTCATGAATTGATTAATATATATATATATATATATATATACACATTGATAATATGGAATCCGTATGTCATAAGGATTGAAGTACCTTATATCTATTGAATCCGTTTATAATAGATAAAAGGTTGATATGATTTATATGTTATTAAGATTGAATCCTTATGTTAACATTTATTTCCTTGGCCATCTTATAAACATGTTTCAATTCCATTTGATCCGTTTGTGATCAAGCGTTGGAATTAATATGCCATGATTTATAGTGACGGTGCCATGGTATATGTTATAGTGACAGTGCCAACTTTTAACATTAAATAGGATATAAGGCCTAACTTCATTCGAATTGATATCCTTGGATTGATAATATAAAATATAGATGCTCTCATGTTAATGCTAGGATTAAAGTATTCCTTTAATGAAATTTATTCCTAATGAGATTAGGATTCTATTTTTAAGGGTTTCTAGCATATTAGGGTTCTTGATCTTCATCTTGAGAACCTTAATGCTTGATCTATAAATATTTATTTATAAAATCAAAAGGTTTTTTTTAATCATGTAAAACTAATTTGATTAGTGTTGATCAAGTGTTAAAACATTGAAGAAAAGCAAGGCTGTGTGTGATGAGTTTACACATAATTCTATATAAAGTGATTAATTTTATAGTCCTTAAAAGTTAAGGACATTTATTTATCATTATCTAACTAAGAGACCTAATGAGATTAAAGATATTAGTTAAATAGAACTCTTAGTTCTAATTAGTTTAGGAATTGTCTTTTAAGAAACATTCTATTGAGATTGGAATTGTTGTATGATTAAAAGTCCTTAATTTATTTTAATTAAAAGTTTTTAATGAGATTAAAACTCTAATTAAAAATTATATAGATTCTAATGAGATTAGAAGTCTTTATCAAGTAAGTTAAAGATAGAGTTCTATATAACTAATTTTTGATCCATTAGTGTATATGGAATCCTAAATAGTCTAGGACTTCCATTTTAGTTAGTGATTCTAATGAGATTAGACTCTTTAACAAGTGCAAGTTCATAAATTGACATGAGATCACAGTATTCTAAAGAAAACCCAAATAACAAGTGAGAGTGTTGGATTTAAAATAACCCTTTTGTTAAGCTTATTGTAATGTGAGTAGGTACCTTGTCTTGGCCTTGAGCCTTGCATTCCATGTGAAGGGTATTTGTTAGGTTCTAAAGGTTTAGAAATTTATGTATTTAGAACTCTAATTTGTAATATTGGCAAACCATGATCAAAACAACTTGTTTAGTCTTGTTTAGGCTTGCTCAAAGTTGATTAATTATTGTAAAGTTGGAATCGAGAGGCTGCAGATGCATTGGTGCATTTTGGCCTGGCTCGATCGATCGAAGGATAGACTCGATCGATCGAAAGTCGGCCAGATTACGTTTTCTGCAGAATTTCCAACTCAGCCCTAACTCATTAAACGTTTTGGGTTTTATGTTTTTGCCCTAGGTATATAAGGCAAAACCCTAGCGACGTTTTTAGAGTTGCTCCTGTTGTATTATTGCTCATACATTGCTGTTTTGTGTAAATCTCTTGTGAGATCTAGATGAGTTTTCCTTTACACAAAGCTTAGGGTTTTCAATGTAGAGATTACTTCAACATCTTGATGATCAACTCGGTTTCTGCCATTGGAGCTTAAAGAATAACAAGCGTGGGTGCTTGTAGCTGATTGGAGAATCCAAGAAAGAAGGAGTCTGTAGATTCGGAGCTTGCACGTGGTCGTGTCAGTAAGTTCTACTGGTGGGTAGCATTAGAAAGTCAAGCGAGGAGCTTATAAGTCCTTTTGTATGAACTTCGATTCTTGCATAGTGGATTCAGGTTTACCTTGAGGATAGCTAGGTCAAATCCTCCCTAGATTTTTACTGTGTGGTTTCCTAGGTGATCATATCATTGTGTTATTTATATTTCCGTTGCTTTATATTTCTGATATGATTGTATGCTTGTGATAACCTAGAATTGCATAAATTGACTAAGTTAATCACTTGGCTAATTAACTAGGTTAATCTGGTTGTTTTAAGGGGTCTAAAAACCTATCAAGTGGTATCAGAGCTGGTAGCTCTTTTCTTGTAGATTTTTTGATCTCTAAGCTGATCCTTGACCCCTGTTGTCATGAAACACAGTCACTCTCTTGTTGTTCCTCCTCACTTTGACGGGAATAACTATGCTTATTGGAAAGTAAGGATGAAAGCATTCCTGAAATCCATTGATGAGAGAGTTTGGAATTCCATTGAATATGGATCGGAGAAGCCCACTACTCCTGTGAGTGAGTGGCAAACTTCTCAAAAAGAAGCAGCTGGATTCAATAGCAAAGTTATGAATGCCATCTTTAATGCTGTTTCCATGGAGGAATTTAAGAGAATCTCTAATGTTGAGGTTGCTCATACTGCTTGGAAGATCCTCCAAACTGTGCATGAAGGCACAAAGACAGTTAAGATAAACAAACTGCAGCAATTAACTTCTAGGTTTGAGAGCATTAGGATGTTTGATGATGAATCCTATGATGAATTTTATGCCAAATTGAATGACATTGTTAATTCTGCTTTTAATTTGGGTGAAATCTATGATCAACCTAAAATGGTTAGGAACATACTTAGATCTTTAACTGAAGACTTTAGACCCAAAGTGACTGCCATTACTGAAAGCAAGGATGTGGACTCCATCCCAGTTGATGAGCTTGTAGGATCTCTTCAGTCCTATGAGTCTGACCTACCCAAAGCAAACAAATCCAAATCAATGGCTCTTAAGTTTGTTGATGATGTTGAGATTGGTGGATTTGATGATGAGCTCTCTGCTACAGAGATAGCTTACCTTGCCAAGAATTTTAGAAACTTTCTGAGAAACACTAACAGAAGGGCAAGACATACAAACACTGCTGAATCTAGAAACTTTAGGAAGAATGAACCCACTAAGGTTAATAACTTTGAAAAACCTAGAGAAAAAGTAGGTCAATCTTCAAACAATTCTTTGGGTGCTCAGTATTTTGGTTGTCAAGGGTATAGTCATGTTAAATCTGAATGTCCTACATTCTTGAGGACTAAGGGTAAAGCTATGGCTGTAACCCTTAGCGATAATGAGGTTTCTGATGATGAGTTTGGATGTGACGAGGATGGAAACTTCATTGCTTTCACTGCTACAGCTGTAGTCAATGAAAGCGTGCCTGTTGAGGAGAACCCTTCTGATGGGGAACTCTCTAAGGATGCAGATCTTCAAGAGGCCTATAATAAACTTTGCAAAGTTGCTGCAAAGGATGCTATAAATGTTGAACATGGCCTGAAGAAAATTGATTCTCTTGAGCTTGAAAAGAAGAATTTGCTTGTTAAACTTTTTGATGCTAATGATCTTTTGAATCATGTGAAATCTGAGAACATGCTTTTACTTGATAAAGTTAAAACTTTGGAACATGATTTATCTATTGCTAGATCTGCTAGTTCTAAACTTGATCACATGCTGAATGTTCAAAAGTATCCTTCTGATAAATCTGGGTTAAGTTATGTTGAAAGCATCTTTGTGTCTACTCCTAATTCCACAAACTTTGTTCCTTCATCTTCTTCTGAACCTACTGTAATGAGGTTGTGAGTGAAACTATCAAACTACCTGTGAGTGAGGTTGTCAAACCTGTAGAAGTTTCACCTCCTAGGAAGATTAGGGTTGATTTGAGAGAGACTAAACCTAAAGATTCTACCCTTTCCAAGGACAAGATGCATGGTAAACTTGCTTGGGTTTGTCATTATTGTGGAAAGTCTGGACACATTCGTCCTAACTGGTACAAGCTTCAAGCTGCTAAGAGAGCAAACAAACCAAAAGTGTCTGTGCCTCAAGCACAAGATCCTATGGCATTTATTGGTGAATTGGTAAAGGCATTGAACCTTTATTCCAATCCTAGAGTTAGAAATCACTTGAATGTGAATAAGAACTCCAATGCTCATGGTGCATCTAAAAGGTTTTGGATGCAAAAGACTCGACCTAATTGAGTCTTTCTGACATGGTCCTTGTGCTTCATTGCTCATTCCTTTGTGACCATTGTTCTTTGGTTTCTGTGTTTTTGTTGTTGTCTTGTTTCTAGGATTTGCATTGCATAACATTCATGCATTTCATTCTAGGATTTATTTGTTTTCTCTTTTAAAATTTAAAAAAAAGAAAAAAAGAAAAAAAAGGGGAAAAGCAAATTGTGCAGGAAAGTAAACAGGGGTCACCATTCTCTATAGATGAGGACGAATAGTACATGTCATGACATTCCTAATACAACCCATCTAAGAGAGAAAGGAGGGAGGAAGGAAGGGGGGTTTAAAAAAGTACATAACCAAATGGGAGAGGCTAGACCCCTAAATCTACTAAACATAGCCGCTTGGCTCATACCCACATGCTTGCATCCTCTCCCTTTTTACTTGCGCCTTGGGAGACCATGCCCTAGCTCCAGTGTCCTCACTCTATGTGTGTACATGCAAGAGGCAAAAACAAGAAACTAGCAGACAAGCAATGGAAGGAAAAGATGCAAGAAGCATATGAAAGAGGCATAAAGTAGATAAGCATGATCATGGCAAGCAAAGAAACAAGAAAGCAAGCAAACAAGTGAGAAGATAAACATGCAAGAAAGTAAACAAAAGGGGGTGTCCGCGAGGGACAAATGTAGGCTTGGATCAAATGTCCATAACTTCATTGTGTTGAAGCATGGATGGCATACTAGCAAGCAAAAATCATGCATGAACATGTAAGAAAGCGTGTAAAGATGCAAAGAAAGCCAACAAGTGGCACAAACAAGCATGGCAAGCATATCATCGCATGGAGCAGAAAAGGGGAAAGGTTTGCACAAAGCAACCGGCATCATGGTGATGCATCCCAAGTGGTTACACACAACCACAAACCTGCTAAGGGCGTCAAGCATGGCAAAGCCTAGAACTAGAGAGGCTAACACAAGCATAAAGCATAGAAGCAAGCAAACATAGACATGCAAATAAGGATGATCCAAACCCTTTGATGTGGGCCAAGGTGTATAGATGATGACAAAGACCATAGGGTCTAGATTGAGTCCAAAACAATAGGCCAAAACACAAGAAAGAGAGACAAAAGCAACAAAAGGGCTACAATAGCACATGGCATGACAAACATAGCCTAGGTCTAGGCACACAAATATGGCATGAAGAGCACAAGCACATGCAAGATAGTATAAAGCATGTAGAGAATATAGATCCAAGCACATAGGCATGTGAAAACATAGGTCAAGAGAAGTAGGCATAGAAACATACACATCAACATGTACAAGCCTAGCAAATAAACATGGAAGAAGGTGAATCCAAGAATATAAGCATGTGAAGACAAGGATCTAACCCTATAGCATGGAAATACACACATAAACACATAGATCCAAGTGAGGCATAGCCAACAACATCATACAAGCAAGTGAGCATGTAACCCTAACATCAACATAGAACTAAAAGAGGAACAAAGCATAGGAAAACATGGCTTAAAGCATAAAGCATGTAGATCAAGACAAATGGACATGTAAACAAGCATAGAAACATGCAGATCTAGCCAAACAACACATGGGAAAGATAGATCTAAGCATATAAAGCATGGCATAAAGAATAAATCATGTTATTAAGGCAAAAAGAGCGAGATAGACACTAGAAAAATTTTTTGAGTGTTAGGGGTGTGGATAGTAGCTAAAAAGTTACATCCACACCCCTAAACCCTAAATCCAAAGTGTAGAACTAAGGAGAAGAAGATTGGGTATTAGAACAATAGCTTGTATTTTTGGTGAAGAATGAAGAATGAAGAGGCATTGATGTGTGTATTTTGTGTGTGTGTGTGTGTGTGTGTGTGTGTGTGTGTGTGTGTGTCTTTTGTGTTTTTTTGTGTTTGAGAGAGAGGAAAAATGTGTAGAAAATTTCCAGGCAGAGGGCAAAACCAAGGAAAGTCCTTTTTTTTTTTCTGGTCTAAAGGTGCTTTGGGCCTTTTATAGCCCTAGCGCGCTCAAATGGGGTTGATCTTGACGCTTCTAGAAAGATCTTGACTTCATGTTTCTAAAAAGGTATGGAACTTGGAAATACAACGGTTGGATCAAAAGCTATGGCTCTTGGAACTTAGTGGTGCATCGATCGGTGCGTTAACGCGGTTTTCTTGATATCTTGGTCGTTCTAACTCCAACTTTGACCCATGAATAGTCGTTGGATTAAAAATTTGATAATCTTCACAATGACGTTGGTTTCAGCCCGTTTTGACAGCCGGATCAAAATTAGGGTTTCTGGAGCTCGCCAAGAGTCAACTTGGTCAAACTTGGTCAAAGTTGCCAAAAATCTTCGAAAAGCTTGAGTTTGATGTAAAACCATGAAAAAAATTGTTTTACGAGGATTTTGACTTTGTTTCACCTTCGGTCAACCCAGGGTTGACTAGGGGCATTTTGGTCATTTGAACTGGAAAAGGCCCTTTGTGTGCTTTGGTGTCCGAATGGGTTACGCCACGTCATTCTAGATGTTCTCATGGCCCTATGGAGAGAAAATAACATTTTTGGATTTTTCGGGGCTGACACGCAAATCGAAGGCGGACAAAATACGGTATCAATAGCAGACATTACAGTGGAGGCCATAAAATTTGTTTGAGCAAATATAGGATTTGATAAATGAAGGCGTTCCACAGCAATTCTATTCAATGCAGTGTTATCAAGAACAACAACGCAATCAGCATTTAATGTAAGTCGCTTAAGTGTCAAAAGTAAGTTGTAGGGCTGGACCACCACATCACTCGTCTCCATCTGGTTTGGAAATACACTTGACAGGAATTTAGACCCCTTAAACAACCAGATTGTGTAGCCTAGATTAATTAGCCAAGTTGTTACTTAGTCAAATTAAGCAATTCTAGGTTAAACAATCCAAACAATCATATCAAGAATAATAATGCAGCGGAAAATAAATAACACAAGATATGATCACCCAGGAAACCACACGGTAAAAACCTGGGGAGGATTTGACCCACCGATCCTCAAGGCATAACAGAATTCACTATGAAAGAATTGAAGTTCTTACAAAAGGACTACAAGCTCCCCGCTCGACTTCCTAATGCTACCCACCAGTAGAACTTCCTGACACGACCACGCGCAGGCTCCGAATCCACGGACTACTTCTTTCTTGAATTCCTCAATCAGCTACAAGCTCCCCGCTTGCTTTTCTTTTAAGTTCCAATGGTTGCAACTATGTTGATCATCAAGATATTGACAACCCTAAGTTTATGTGAAGAAAAGCTCCTCAAAGATCTCACAAGAGATTCACACAAACAGCAAATATGAGCAACAAAGACTTAGAGAGGTTTGGGTACAAAACCCTAAAAATAAAAGGAGGCACAAGAGGCACTCTAATCTCTCTCTCAAAAGTCCCAAAAACGTTCTAGGGTTTTCCTTATATATAGGAGTGTTTTACTTGAACCCTAAGACGTTTAAATAGAGTTTGGGCTGAGCTGGAACTCTGCAGAAAACGCAATCTGGCCGACTTTCGATCGATCGAGTCTAAGCTTCGATCGATCGAGCCAGGCCGAAATGCACCAATACATCTGCAGCCTCTCGATTCCAACTTTACAATAATTAATCAACTTTGAGCAAGCCTAAACAAGACTAAACATATTGTTTTGATCATGGTTTGCCAATATTACACATTAGAGTTCTAAATACATAAAATCCAAAATCTTTAGAACCTAACAACACTATATGTCTGAACTACTTTTTTGTTGAAGTGACCATTTCCAACAAATATGAACCCATACTTGCACCATTTTAAGTGCGACCAAACAAAAAATACACAAGTAAGGAAGCACTTCAAGCATTCATGCACATGCAACTATGCAAATACTACAAAATACAAAAGATAAGTAAAAGATACCCATCATTGGGTTAAAATTTAATGATAATAATTGTGCATGAGGTTCTCATAATTCCATTTTTTATTCATCTTTAAACTGCCAAGTGCAATCTGAACTTAGTCCAATCTAAATTTGAAATTATGAATCAGCTCTAATTTTCATTAAAATAATGCCAAAGAGTAAATGTAAGATTTACTTTAGTTACTCAACAAAACCCTCAAGACTATCACTTCCATCTGCTTCTCTATCAATCATGTCCATTATATCCTCTTCAACACCCTTCCCCTTATCATAAACTAACCATATGACCGATATGAAAAGCAAATAAAATATGCTCTAAACAAGCAAGAGAAATGTAAAAAATAATTTAAGCATTTAAAGTATAAACTAGATTGCACATCATTGCCTTTCTTGCAAAAGCCCACAAATAATGAATATCTGAATGACAGAAGCATGAGTGATTAAAAGAAATGGTCACTATTTACACTCAAAAGTATTTATTTAAATCTTGCTGCTCACTAGCTCACATGATAGATTGTGCTTATGTGTATTTTTTTACGCCTACTTTTATTTCAATCCATTTCATCAAGTCTTGACACATGTCATCTGCTAATAAAGGTGGTGGAGAGGGCCAAGAAGATTAAATAGGGTGACTTAACTTGGTTCGTAGCATATGTAAATTATGCCAAACTCTAAAAAAGGCAAGTTTGTGTGTATACATGTGTGTGTATATATATAGTTGAACTAATTCGATTTGATTAGAAACCAAAACACTACAAAAAAGTTGTCCTGTCCAAGCATTTTTTTCCCGGCGCTTTTAAAAACTGTCATAATAGATAAGCCTATACCAGCACTTTTTGAAACCGTTGGAATGGAAAACCCTATTACGACGACTCAAAACTAGCGCTTTACAAATCCCTGCAATAGGAGGACTATAGCGGCGGTTTTCAAAGACGCTGGTATAGGAAGCCCTATTGTGCTGGAATAGGGTTACTGATTTCCCTTATGGGAAAGACCTATCCTGGCGCTTCTAAAAGCACTGGAATAGGTGGACCTTATTCCAGCGCTTCTAAAAGCTTTGGGACAAGTCTCTCTCCATTCCCTTATGGAGAGAAACCTGTCCCAGTGCTTTGTGAAGCGCTGAGATAGGTCACCTATAGGTTTTTATTTATTTATTTTTTTTTTTTTACAAGATAGAATTTCTACTCTAGCCTAATTTAAGTGTATATGTGTGTGAAGCTCTCTCTTGGAGACTTGAACTCCGGCCCTTACCCCCCACACCCCACAAGCACTTATACTTGTCGAGGGATTTGTTAATTATTGTTGATGGTCATTCTGGGAAGCCCAAATAAAAAGAAAAAGGCCCAGCAACACAGACCGAAAAAGAAGTTGACAAATAGATAGAAAAAGAACCATTAAGCCCAAGCGACAGGAAATAATGGATCACAGGTCCATAAAAATAAGTAAATGGGTCTTGAAGAAGCAAATGGGCTCAAAGGAGCCCAGAAAGAGAAAGATAGCAAATAGCAAACCCATGGGCAGTATATGATGTAGAAAAGTGAGAATGAACCGTGGTAGGCCCAAAGCAATGCAAACAAAGAGAGTAGGGGATTGATGGCAGGTCCACAAACCCCAAAGATGAGTATAAGGTAATTGGGCCGGGGAAGCCCAATGAAGTTAGTAAAAACCCATGGGAACACAAAGTTAGGAAAAAGGCCGAGGAAGCCCAAGAAAAGCAAATGGGTCGAGGATGCCTAAGGGAAAACAAAAGGGACACAAGAGCTCATAAGTAAGAAAACCCATGGCTATACTAAGCCACTGGGGAAAGAATAAACAGCAGGCCTGAAGAGGCCCAGCAAGATCAAGTCATTATAGTAGGAATGACAGAGTAATATGGCAGGATATGATGGCAATCAAGGAATAGGTTGAAAGAAATATAAAGCCTAGTATCAAATAAAGCCCAGCCCCTAAGGGGAGTGGGAAATCGTAGGACAACCCACATAAAAGGCTAAAGAAGGACTGCAAACTGTGCAGACGAGCCTCCAAACTGCGGTGAACGCATGAGCAGCAGGCATATTTTGGACATACATGAAAGAGAGGTACACGCAAGGCCCAGACACCACCAGCCTGTACCCAACTAATATGGGACATGGTGAGGTCATGGGTCAGAGGTAAGAAAGCATGGTTTGGTGGTGGGGATAGGGGAAAAGGGGAGTGGCACACAGACGAACCAGTGGTGGTCGGCAAATACACCCAGACCAGACAAAGGTGGTTAAGGGCTAAAATAGTAAAATCTAGTCACGACAGGCACTATATAAGGAGACCTTTGCCATGCCCAGAAGCGGGGAGCGAGATCGCCTCTGAGGAATCATAAAAATAGAAAACAAAGGTAAAAGAAAAGAAAGAAAAGATAAGAGGAAAAACTAAAAACAAAAGAAATAAAAAAGGAAAAAACAGAGAGAGTTAGACCGATAGGCATGCACCAATAGGTTGATTTTCCCTCTCTCCTTCTCGAAATCCTGCTCTTTGTCCAGAAGTAAAAGGATTCCTTTGGGCACTAACCATTCAGGTCCACTTCCTTCAATGCCATTAATCTCCACGGCAGGATTTTCCCTGAGAGATTAACTGCGTTGAGAGGAGACGTTCTTCCCTATTTGGTTTTGCTCCTGCGGACCAGACTTGATTTGATTTCTGTCACTTTTGATTAACCCATATTACCATTTGTTCCCTTTACTTTCTTTGTAAAAGTCATTGTTATTACTATGATTATGTTTCGTGAATAAGGATTATTTGGACATTTTCTATTTTGTTGTTATTATTATATTTGCCTGCCATAACTCATCTGAAATAGTTCTGCCTACCATAAGCACACTCCTGGCAGACGAGGCATAGTTTGTGCACAAGCCGGCCCAAATTAAGTTGCAGTTGGACCGGTCTCAACTTCTCTTACTTAGAATACTCGGGCCTATTATCGCAATAGATAGCCCAGCCCAACATAACAAAAAAAGGCCCCTACATTAAATTGGCAACTTCACTGGGGAGTTAAGAAGCAGATAAGGATGAAAGCCCTCGCAAACAAATGCCTCTAAAGTCCAGGACGACACGAAATATGAGTGTCGTACCCTCACAAGTAGAGTCTAGGCCAACAATGCCAGGCCAACAACAGCCTAATCAGGCAGAAGGCGCTGATGGAATAGGGGCTGAACCCCAACTGCTGCCCAGAATTCCTACTGATAATGGCAACATCTTTATTAAGTCTTGCAATCCCTGCAACACTCACAGCAACAAATGATGGAACAAATCCATCAACTAATGGTAGACAAAACAAAAGAGAAAGGAAACCAACATGACCCAGAACATGCGGCAGACAAAGAGGAGATACCAGCAGGAGGTGTCCCACAGAATGCAGAACAACGTTTCATTACTATGGCCGAAGTAGCGGCTCTCTTGGAACAAGAAAGAGTCTGGGCACCCAGGGAGAGATTCTATTCACGAAGGCCTCCTTACCCACTGAAAGTTCTCAGTAAACTGTACCCCGAGAGGTATGAGCTGCAGGCCTTTGCACAGTATGATGGCAGGAAGGGAAGTGTCGTTGAGCACGTGAGTAAGTTATTAATACTCTTAGCCCTTACGCTGCAGACGAAGACTTGTGTCTTCGAGAATTCCCCAAGTCACTATGTGACCGGGCATACACCTGGTACATCAGCCTAAAGCCAAGATCCATTCCAACCTGGGATGACATGGTGGACGTATTTTGCACTAAGTACTTCCACAGAGAAGAAACAGTAACACTTGCAACTCTACAAGCAACTAAGCAAAGAAGTGGTGAAGACTTAATGGAGTACATCAAAAGATTCAGGGACATAGCATTCGATTGCTATGATCATTGTGAAGAAAGAAAATCAGTGGAAATGTGTACGACAAACATGATAAGGGAGTACAGGGCAGTCTTGGAAAACTTAGAAATTTCCCAATTTGTACAGTTGTTGCAAAAGGCCAGGAAGATTGCCCAGTCTGTAAAACCAAGCACGGACAAGAGAAGCGCTTCGCAAGCTATGGCAGTATCTATTGGTGAGCAGAGAAAAAAGACAGACGGAAGGGAATACGATACTCCCCCACAATACCATGCACTTCGAAAGAGTTAGACGTGTTGTTAAACAAGTGGATAGCAGACGGAGTTTTCAAGCTTAATCAAGTTTCTAGAGAGCCCACAGAAGAGGAGCGGAGGGACCCACACTTCTGTCGTTTGCACAACTACATACAACACCCTACCGCGAAGTGTTGGGCGCTCCGCAGATTGGTGCACCGCAGGATCAAAGAAGGGACTCTAGAACTATCCCAGCAAGAGGTTCAAAGAAACCCACTCCCAAACCACAAAGAAAAGGGTATAGCAATAGTAGTAATTTATGCTGATCCAGGGGAGGACAAAGAAGAGAATCCAGCTCTGCCTGCTGCAGCGATGACCACTTTACTTCAAAGCTTCAAATTCAAAAATCTATTCAACCAACTGGGGTTCACGACAAAGGAAAGGAAGATAGCCACGAAGGCTCTGATGAGCATTGCCTCTGGGGCAGGAGTAGAATGCTTATCAGCGGAAACCCCAGATGACAAAGATCTGTTGCAGGAGTCAATTGAAATCACTTTTAGTAATGAGGATAAGGAGGTAGGATACCCAAACCATAGGAGGCCCCTCTATCTAGCAGCATCCATAAATCAAATCCCCATAAAGAGGGCCTTGGTAGATATAGGTGCTTCCGTAAACCTCATTCCATTGAGCACTCTACAAGCCGCAGGAATTTTAGAAAGAAAATTCAAGGATGTCTAATGAAAGTAACAGGATTTGGTTGAAGGGGCGAGTACACTGCAGGCCATATCCAGCTGTGGTTAAACGTGGGACCCATAACTTCTTTAGCTCGGTTCCACGTGGTGAAAACAGAAGTCTTGTACCATGTGCTTTTGGGGAGACCATGGTTGCACAAACACTGGCTAGTCCCATCCGCCTACCATCAGTGTGTAAAGGGAAGGTTGAATGGCAGAATGATACGCACAGCCGCAAACCCCTCACTGTTCGAGCAAGCAGAAGCCCATTTAGTAGAAACTATGTTCTACAACCAATGGGCTCCATCTGGAGAAAACTCAGTATCAAAGCCACGAGGTACCTTTGTACCTAAGTGGGAAGACATCCAAGATGACCCAAAGCCTAATCTGAGGGAATTATTAGCACGAAAGAGGAAAAGAAAAGAAGCACCCGCCGTAAAATCAAATGACATGCCCCAATGCATTAGGGTCTGAGGCTCTAATGGCAGGATTGTGTACAAATTATGAAGGCTCGCGGGGCCCGCGATTGAAACACAAACAGTCCCCACCCAAGAATGGTAGCACGAGAGTTTGGAGTGTTGCGTGGTTCAAAAAAGTTCAGAGGAAGAAAATAATAAGGAGGAAAGCGAAGGAGTTGTGGCAGAAAATGAGGTACAGGTTGCGGCAGAAGAAGAAATGGAGGAATTTGACCTAGGGTTTGTTTCGCAAGAACTGAGGCCCATCTCAATTAGTGCAGGTTTGACGGAAAAAAGAAAAAAATCAGAATTGGTACTGTTGTCGAAAGAATTCAAAGACGTCTTTGTATGAGACTACAGTGAAATGCCTGGGTTAGACCCTGGGCTAGTTGCACATACACTGAATGTGGACCCGGAGGCCAAGCCAGTGGCCCAGCCTGCCAGGATATTTCACACAAAAATAGAAGGGCAAATAGTCAAAGAAGTGCAGAAGTTGCTGGCTGCAGGATTCATCAAGCCTGTTCAACACCCTCACTGGCTATCCAACATAGTACCAGTAAAGAAGAAGAACGACCAGATAAGATGTTGTGTAGATTTCAGAAATCTTAACAAAGCTTGTTCGACAGACGAGTTCCCATTGCCAAATATGGATTTACTAATAGATTCTACGGCAGGAAGTGCCATGTTTTCGTTCATGGATGGTTTCAGCGGATACAATCAGATCAGAATGGCACCAAAGAATGTGGAGAAAACTACTTTCAGAACACCCATGGGCAACTTCTACTACACTATAATGCCATTTGGGTTGAAGAACACAGGTGTAACTTACCAACGAGCAATGACGACCATATTTCATGACATGATGCATCAGGAGCTAAAGGACTATGTGGATGACATAGTGGTTAAATCAAAGAAGAGAGAAGAGCCCTTCTACGTGTTGAAAAAGGTATTCAAAAGATGCAGAGCCTTTAAACTAAGAATGAACCCTCTCAAGTGCACGGAGCCAGGCATGACCAAGGTTCTATTTGATGTTTAAACAAATAGCAGAAAGCACAGCGCACTATATAACAAACCTAAATATGGTAAAGAAAACCTTCATTGATAATAATATCTTCTTAGGTTGTTTACATTCCAAGGGTATGGTACAGTTTTTTTCATTAGATCTTCAAGGCAATATGCACCTATTCGGGCCACTGATGTGATGTGATATGACCCCTTCCATTTGGGTCCCAATTTTCCCCATGCTGGGTTCTTTGTATTTCCCACAACCTTTCTTAGGACCAGATCTCTAGGTGCCAGTGGCCTGAGCTTTACATTGGCATCATACCCTTGCTTGAGCTTGTGCTGAAAGTAGGCCAATTGGACCATGACATTTTCTCTTCGTTCTTCAATTAGGTCTAAGCTCCTCTCCAATAACTGATCATTGCTACTCGGAGTGAAAGAACTCATTCTCATATGGGGAATCCAGTCTCTAGGGGAATAATCGCCTTGGCCCCATAAGTCATTGAAAATGGAGTCTCCCTAGTGGACCTATGAGGTGTAGTCCAATATGTCCAAAGGACGTGTGGCAAATTTTGTACCTATTTTCCCTTTGCGTCGTCAAGCCTCTTTTTAAGCCCACTCAATATGACTTTATTGACAGCTTCAGCCTGTCTGTTCCCCTGTGAGTATGCCAGGGTGGAATATCTATTTGATATGCTCAGGTCACAACAATATCTCTTGAAGACCGTTGTCCGAGATGAGGGTGCGAGGGATTCCAAACCGAGTGACGATATTTTTCCAAACAAATCTCTTGGCATCCACACGTCTCTGATGTTTGCCAATGGTTCAACTTCAACCTATTTGGTGAAGTAGTCTATGCCGATCAACAAATATCTCTTATTCCCTGCTGCCTTGGGGAAAGGTCCTATGATGTCCAAGCCCCATTGAGCCAATGGCCAAGGGCTAGATAGAGGATTAAGAACTCCTCCCAATTGATGAATGTTGGGTGCAAACCTCTGGCATTGGTCACATTTCTTCACATACTCTTGTTCTTCCTTCTACATATTTGGCCACCAATAGCCTTGAGTAAGGGCCCTGTGAGACAAAGATCTGCCTTCCGTGTGGCTTCCACAAATCCCTTCATGTAATTCTTCTAGGAGTAGCTTAACTGCTTCAGGGTGTACGCATAGCAGATTTGGGCTAGAAAAAGATCTCTTGTACAACTTTTGGTCCTCGGATAGCTAAAACCGAGGAGCCTTTCTTTGCACCTTGTCAGCCTCTGACTTCTCCTCAGGTAGGACATCCTCCTTAAGGAACAGTACTATGGGGTCCATCTAGCTAGGTGCCACCCTAATCTGATGTATGTGAGCTTATACAAGTCTTCCACAATAATCACCTGAGGTAAACCTTGTGCCGAGGAAGTTGCTAGTGTGGCAAGAGAGTTGACATATGTATTTCTACTTCTAGGGATTTGTGACAAATTAAAAGACTCAAATCCAAGCTGTAAGTGACATTAGTTCAAATATTCCTGCATTCTGAGATCTTTAGCTTCCAGCTTTCCTTGAACTTGGCCCACAACCAGCCTTGAATTAGAGAATATTTCCACTTCTTTTCCACCCATTTTCTGAACCATGGTCATCCCCACTAGTAGAGCTTCAAACTCAGCTTCATTGTTTGTGGCCGAGAAGCCTAATTTTAAGGATTTCTCAATTGTAATCCTCTAAGAAGATATCAGCACTAGCCCCATTCCAGATCCTCTGTGGTTCACTGCACCATCAACATATACCTTCTAGGACAAAGGTTCTTGTAAGGAGATTGCACCAACTAATTTTTCATCCATGTTCTACTTCTCTACTCTCTCTTCTAATGGGGTTTCAGCAAACTCAGCTACTAGATTGGCGAGGACCTAACCCTTGACAAAGGTGCGAGGCATGTACTTGATGTCAAAAGCCCCTAGGATCGTACCCCACTTGGCAATCCTCCCAGTGTAATCAGCACTTCGAAGTAAAGATCTAAGTGGGAGCTAGGTTAGGACAACAACCGTGTGTGATTGGAAGTAGTGGGAGAGTTTATGTGTGGTATGCACCATTGCCAAAATGGCTTTTTCTAGTGGTAGGTAACGAACCTCGGCCTCGTGTAGTGACTTGCTCACATAATAAACTGGCCTCTGCACACCACTATCAACCTATACCAGCACCAAGCTTACCACATGGGAGGCCACTGCAATGTAGGCAAACAAGATCTCGTCCACCTCAGGCTGGACATAATGGGTGGCCGAGATAGATACTCCTTCAGTTGCTGGAAGGCCAAAAAACACTCCTCGGTCCATTCAAATCCCTTCCACTTGTTCAACAATTGGAAGAAAGGTCTAAACCTGTCTGCTGATCGAGAGATGAATTGGTTTAGAGCAATAATCATTCCTATCAGCTTCTAGACCTCTTTGGGATTTCGAGGTGGCTGTAAATTGTTGATTGCTTTAATCTGGTTAGGGTTAACTTCAATTCCGTGGTGTGTAACAATGTACCCCAAAAACTTCCCTGATCTGATCCTAAAAGAACACTTAGAGGCATTGAGTCGTACCTTATGCCTTCTCAAGATCTCAAAAATATTCCCGAGGTCGTTAACGTGCTCAGATTCCACCTTACTCTTGACCACCATGTCGTTTATATATACTTCAATATTCTTGCCCAGTCGTGGTTCAAACATCCTAGTCATCATCCTCTAACAGGTAGATCCTACATTTTTCAACCCAAAAGGCATCACCTTGTAATGGTACTTTCCAATAGGAGTGACAAAAGCTATTTTTTCCTAATCCTCTAAGGCTAAAGGTATCTGGTGGTAGCCTTGAAAGGCATCCAAAAAACTCATCCGAGGATGACCCATGGTGGCATCCACCAACTGGTCTATCCGAGGCAAGGGGAAGGGATCTTTTGGGCAGGCCTTGTTTAGATATGTGAAGTCCACGCATACCCACCATTTTCCATTTTTCTTCTTCACAACCACAGTGTTGGCCAACCATTCCAAGTAGAACACTTCTTTGATAGCCCCAGCCTGTTTGAGTGCCGAAGTGGTTGCTTTCTGGGGGTAACAGATGGATTAACGTTCAGATGGTGACAGATGAAGCTTGGATCTACCCCCGAAGCCTCGTAGGAATTCCATGTGAACACATCAACGTTCCTCTTATGAAACCCTACTAGATTTTCTTCCTCCTAAGGAGTTAGTTGAGCCCCAACCTAAAAAAAATTCTCTTGGTCCTTAACTACAAAAATCTTCTCTAAATCCTCACACTTCGCCTCTTCGGTTAGTCCATCGGCAGGTAACACCAGAGACTTTGACTACTATAAGCCCCCCTCAATAGAGGCCAAGGATTCAGCTGCAAGCTGATGCATAATTGTGGCCACGAGACACTGCCTGGCCATGGATTGACTCCCTACAAGCTCCTTAATCCGATCCCTTGAAGGTCCTTATGGCCATGTCATCAAAATCCCCATCAATCTCATTAAACATCTCCTAGTACCTGTCCAAGTATGTTTTCAGAGTCTCACCCTCTCGCATGGACATGGACAATAGAGAATCTAGGGGCCAAGGAACCCTACTACATGTAATAAAACGAAACCCAAATGCTTGAGTAAGCTCCTCGAAGGTGCCAATAGAACCTGCGCCCAGACCATTAAACTACCTCATCGCTACAGGCCCCAAGCTAGATGGAAATACCTTGCACATCAAGGTCTCATTCTTGGAGTGTACAACCATCCTCTGATTGAAGTGACTTACATGCTCCATAGGGTCTGTACGACTGTTGTACATGGTGAATGTAGGCTGGGTGAACCGTCGAGGAAGTCTCCCTTCCTCAATTTTGTGCGTGAAAGGTGATCTGGAAATTTGTTTAAGGGCTCTGATCATCGCATCATTCCCTAGGTCTTTGGAAGATGAGTTTCTATTTCTGTGCTCATGGCAGTTGAAAGCTCGAAAATGTGTTGAAAACACAAGAGCTGTTTAGACCCCCAAATTAAAGTTACGCCTCGATAGATTTTACACTAACTTAATACTAAGTGCGAAATAGTGTAAATGCAAGTGGATAAACAAACAAGCTACTCTAATCTATAATGAAAGCAACATAGTAGTAAAGTGGAATGTAGAAGAGTAAGGAAGAAAGATGCAAACACAAGATAACACGCCGATGTGTTATCAAAGAGGAAACCGAAGAACTCGGTGAAAAACCTCTCCGCCACCCTCCAAGCGGTAATCGGTCCACTAGACAATCAGTTGGGATACATGGGTGAGCAAGAGACCCTCTAAGCCTAATCTACCCAATGTACCTAAGCCCTCCAAGCTCTTACTCCAACAAGGCTTCTCGGAACCGTGTCTTGTCTAGCTCTCCGGATCCCGCAACAAGCTCTATGTTGCATCTGCCATCCTTGGCTTCTTCAAATTCTTACCAGCAGCACCAAAACCTCACTTAACACTCTGAAAGGGTGTGGTAAGTGTTTGGGCTACCAACCTCTCAATGGTATGGAAATGGAGAGGCAAGAGTTGAGGAAATTCCACAAGCAAATGTGTAAAGGATTGTGAGTATAACAATCTCTAACTCTCAAGGTGTTTGGCTAGGGTTTTCTTTTAGTAGCACTCTCCAACATTTGTGGATAATGTGGGTATATTGTTAGGGTTTGTGCCCTAAAATCCAATTTATTGGCATGTCATGAATAATTAAGTTGCTTAATTATTTGAGACTATTTATGAACTAATAGGACATTATCTTAGTCCATGAGATGCATAGTATGTGATTTATGTGAAAAGTCACAGAAAGATATAAATCACAAGTTCTTTGTAAACTCAGAATTTTAGTTCGTAGTCGGTGATGAAATTGGGCATTTCATCTGCGAAGACTATAACATATCAACTAAGATGATTTGTCTTGATCATGGAAGTGGAGACTTCTAGTTGGTATGTTGATATGTTTTAAGAGTTAAGACATATTGAACTGGACCGCTGTGAGATTTATTATTCTCCTAATGACTGTCAAATGAATAATAAAGCTCACGACTTCTATTTACATCAACTCTAAATCCTGAGAGAATAATGGACCTAATCATGAGATGTAGGTTGCTTTGATATATCAGGAGTGAGATCTATAAGTTATGGTCAAAACCTCAGTATGTTGGGCAACCGCATTTAGTGTTGATGGAACATATATTCTCAAGATGGAATTCATAATCTCTTAATGGAGATATAAAATATTCCCTTGAGATAAGTTTAATGGGTTTGGTTATTCAGAGTGTTGGGCCCAACCACTTTAGTAAAGAGTTACTAAAGTATATATATTTATGGAATTGGATTTCATAAATATATGATGAATAACATAAAGGATTAAACTGGGTACTCAAGGATTAAGATGTAGTAATCTTCAAAGTGGCAGTCAATATTTCATGACTTTGTATTACTACGAATATTTTAATGAAGGGGTTGAATGTACAATAAAGTCTTGGGAAATAATTTATTGATAAGGCCTAGAGTGCAACTATATTTATATAGTGGTATTAAATATAGTTAATGGTAACTTTGGACTTGTCAAGAGTTGACAGAAAAGCCCAAGGCCCATTGGAGCTAGTGTCTTATTGGTCCCTTTTGGTCCCACTCCAAGCCACAAACTTAAGCCCAATTGGAAAGGCCCAAAAGGCCAGCCCAATTAGATAATTGGTTAGATACAAAAAGGGAAAAACGTTCAGAATATTGTAAGAGAGAAACATCATTGTGAAATGGTGTGGATGTGGTTTTTTGTCACTCTCTAATCACCCTTTTTGTTACCAATTGAGAGACCACACATCTTGGGTATCAAGTGGAATTGGAGTGAAGATTAAAAGTCTTCCCAAGAACGTTTGATCTTCGATTTTGAAATTCACCGTTTCAAGGTACGATCTCTTGTTCTCTAATTCTGAAATTTACTTAGTACGTGTTATCAATATCGAATGAAGTAGATCCGTTTTAAAACTTATTTTCCGCTGCACTCATCTTTAATTTCCATCAAATGGTATCAGAGCGGTCTTCTATTTCGTATTGTTTAACATGTTTTGTAAGTTTTAGAATTGGAGAAGATAGTTTCATATTGTTAGAAGATTATGTTTTAATTTTCTGCATGTTGTTGAAACTATGATTTGATGAAAACTGGAATTGATGTTATGATGTTGTTTAAATTTAAATTTAAGTATGTTAAATTGAGTTTTAAGGCTATAGCATCAATAGAATTCAGTTTTGACATCAAACTCTGTCTGTCATGTTCGTTTGAAAGATGTTTGTTCATGAAAAACGAAGAAAACTATCTTAGAAAAATTTCTGGAAATTCAAGTTTCGCGATTTTCGATCGATCGAAAATCATTTTCGATTGATCGAATGAGACAGTGATCAGACTTCTTAGAACGATAGATTTTCGATTGTTAGTCGATCGATCGAATTTGTTTTTCGATCGATCGAGAGTCGATCGAGTATCAATCGAAGGAGTCAGAGGATCAAGTTTGAATTTCTTAATTTTTTCGATCAATCGAGGGGCACTTTCGATCGATCGAAAGAAAGAAAATAAGAATTTTTTCTAAGTGTTTTCACATGTAAAAAGAGTAAGGTTATGTGTGATTAGATTACACATAGTTCTAACTAAAAGACCTAATGAGATCAAAGGTATTAGTTAAATAGAACTCTTAGTCCTAAATAGTTTAGGACTTGTCTTTTAAGAAACATTCTAATGAGATTAGAATTGTTGTATGATTAAAAGTCTTTAACTTAATTTATTTTAATTAGAAGTTTTAATGAGATTAAAGCTTAATTAAAAAGTTATATAGTTTCTAATGGGATTAGAATACTTTATCTAGTAAATTAAGTAAATTAAGGATAGAGTTCTATATAACTAATTTTTGATTCGTTAGTGTTTAAGGAATCCTAAATAGTTTAGGACTTCCATTTTAGTTAGTGATTCTAATAAGATTAGAGTCTTTATCAAGTGCAAGGTTATTAATTGTGATGGGATCACAATTATTTAAGAAAAACCCAAATAACGAGTGGGAGTGATGAAATAACCCTTTTGTTAAGTTTATTGTAATGTGAATAGATACCTTGTCTTGACTTCGAGTCTTGCATTCCATGCGGAGAGTATTTACTTCATGGATTACAAGGTTAAACTTCTTTGTGATTGCGCGAATGTTCGTTACGCTATTGTGACGTGACTTAGTAATATCACATTGAATTTAAACAATTAAACACACTTGATGTGTAGGGTTAAAATTGTGATTAGGTCACAATGTTTTCAAGACAATCCACTTGTTTTAAAATTTCTAGTGGGAGAGAGATTCAAGGGTTGATTCTCACGGCCTCCATTGCTGGTTTATAGTAGTGTGATTAGGCACCTCGCCTTGGCGTATATGCCTTGCTCCCTTCGGAGGGTGTTTAATTCATGGTACTACAGATTAAACTTCTTAATGATAGATGAAGTGTGTTTTTACATTGAGAACGACCACGCTTCCGTGGAGTTACTTGGTGACTCACATTGATTCTAGGCAATGGTGTACACTAGACAAAGTGTAATGTTAACCTCCCTTCGGAGCTATGTCATTATTACTTAGAGGCTAAAGGAAAAGCGGCAAATTATTTTTGTTTGGTAAGAGTTACCATGATAGCATTAATAATGAGAATAATTCTCGCCTGATCAAAGTGATTGGTATGACCTCGCTTCCGAGGAATATTAATTGCGGGATTAGGTTGTCGTTGCACCTAGTATAGTATGGTTTTCGGGTTCCATATTATATGGTTATGGATGCAAAATGATAATGTCCTGGTATTTAAGTTCATGGTCTAAAAATAAAGTTGTCATAAATTTTGTCCTCTAGCTACTATTTTAGTTGAATCACATTAACTAAGAAATAAATTTGGACATGGTGCTTAAAGGAGCTGAAGTAAATATTCATGTTTTGATTCAGCATTGTCATAACTTCCTATACATGATGCATTTATGGAAGATAGCTTATGATATGATCATAGTCTCCATTGAAATGCTAATATGTTATATTGGCTTCTATCTCAATTGTGCTACTGCATGAGATGCAAGAGTTAGTACTAAACTTAGACTTTATATTAAGTCTAAATGAGATGTTTGGTATGAATCATATTGAGTGCTAAGAAAAGCTTAAGAAGTTCCAATTCTATATCATTTTATGAAAATATTTTTTTTTTTTTTAAATGAATTGGAATTCTTGGATGTAGAGATTAAATGTTAATCTCATTTGGATATGATCCACAAGTCCTTGTTAGAATCATTTGATCAATTCAGATTGTTTTGAAAATAAATTCTTTTTATATTATCTGAATTGATGAGTGAGTTCTACACAACGGAAGACATCCTAAAAGCTAAGGCTAGGATCAATATGATTTAATTCAAATTCTTAGCCTAAACCGAAAGGTAAGCGTGATAAGAAGAAGAATTATAATACCAAAAGGTTTGGCAAGCAAGTTGCCCTAGTAGTTGCCAAAAGGAAATTAGACTTAAAAGTATGACCAAAAGAAAGTGTTTCTGGTTTGGTTAAACTAAGTTTTGTCCATGATTGTTTTCTAGATGGAAATTTACATGTTTTATTTTTTTTAAAAGAGAAAGTTTTCATCCTTTGGTGTTGTATGCTTTGGCACTTAAGTCTAGATCTTATTAATCTAAATTGTATTCAAGATTGGTGAAAGATGGGTTTTTAAAACCATTATTTTGTAATATTCCCAATTTATGAATTTTATTTAGAGGATAATATGATCTAGGACTCCTTTATTGTAAAGGAATATAGTATTAATGACTTCTTTAAGTCAGTGCATACATAAAGGAGGAATAAGACTCTTTTAGAAATACTAAAGTACATGATAAGTATTTCATTTGCTTATTTCTTTTGGAGATATACTCTAATAATTACTATACATTTTCTAAAATTGATTTCAAAAGTTTGTTCCTATGACATTAATTGTGGATTGGGTGAGAACCTAGTATATGATACTTCCACTTTTAGAGATGTCCGGCACTTGTGCTAGAAAGGAAGTCTGACAAATTGAAATCAAAAGGTAGAAAAATGTGTGATTATAATAAGTATCCAAAAGGATTGCAGAAGATTGTTTTGGTAGTCATAAAGATGACAAGATGTTTGTAAAGTGCAAATACAAAGTTCTTATAAGATGTTTGTAATGTACAAATACAAAGTTCTTGATGATGACTATGTGAATAATCTTAAAGAATCGTTCTAGAAGAGAAGTCAGAATTGTTGTAAGACAACTATAAAATACATTTAGAAATGAGGTGGTTGTATTAGATATACCACAAGGCATTATTCTAAATATATAGCTAGTACACGGGTACAATATCGTAGTGGGAGGATTGTAAATTCATACTTTTGGGATAAACTTTTGAAGTCATTCCACAAGGATATGAATTTGATCCTCGATCCTACGTAAAGGTAATAGATGATAAGAATATGAATTATTGGATCAAGGTTATGTGAATAGAATTAGATTCTATTTAAAGTCTAGAACTTGTAGAGGCGCCTATTGGCATTGAGCCTATTGTTCTCAAATAGGTCTACAAGAAATTGAGATTGATAGAATTGAAGGTGCAAACCTTCAAAGTCAAGACTAGTGGCGAAAAGATTTATTCAGAAAGAAATGGTTCGATTATGAAAAGATTTTTTCACCTATAGTCAAGTTTGATTCTATCTAGATTCTTTTATCCATTATATTTTATTTGGATGAAATATGGCAATGGATATCAAGAAAGCTTCTTTTAGTAGCAATCTTGAGGAAGACATCTATATGATGTTCCTAGACTTGTACATAGCAAAGAACCAATATTGTTTAGTATGCAAGTTGCTTAAATTCCATTTATGGACTAAAGCAAGCATATGAATCATAAAATATCATCTTTGATCAAGAAATCAAATTGTTTGATTTTGATCAAGTATTAAAAGACCTTATGTGTGTAAAGCTATATAGAATAATAAATCTCATAATGTATATTGATGACATTCTAATCATTAAGGATGATGTAGAGTTATTGTCATCAATAGAGTTTTGGTTGTCTAGTCCAGTTTGATATAAAGTACTTGGGAAAGACTAGTCACATCCTAAGAATTATAACTTTATTATAATTCAGAAATTAGGATGTTGGGTCTATCTTAAACTGCTTAAATAGATTAGATTCTAGCCAAGTATAACAAGTAATACTTTAAGAAATGATTCTTTCCTTTTAAGTTTGAAGTTCCTTTATATAGGACTATGGTTCTAAGACATATAAAGGAAGAGCATATAAGACGGTTCCTTATATCAAATCGATAGGAAGTCTTTATGCTATGCTAAATACTAGGCTAAATGTCTATTTTGCGGTGGGCATAGTAAGCAAATATCAAGTGAATCAAAGATCACTTATTTTAGTGGGAGTAAAGCATATACTCAAATATCTTAGGAGAATGAGGGATTATATGCTTGTCCACTAAAGTGAAGTTTTGATAAATACTGGATGTACAAATACTGACTTGTAGTTTGATTGTGATTCATGAAGTTGGACTTCGAGATATGTGTTCATCCTAGGTGGTGAAGATACACATCAAGCGTAAGTATCATCTCATTAGAGAAGATATGAGTACGTGATAAGTAGTAGTAGAAAAGATAATTTATGCAATAAATCTGACTGAAACTTGTTTCCAAGCCTTGCCTTAGAGTGACTGTGAATTACTCTATAGGGAGATAAGTGTCGGATATGTAGTAAATTGTCTTTGAGGGCAAGTGGGAGATTGTTAGGGTTTGTGCCCTAAAATCCAATTTATTGGCATGTCATGAATAATTAAGTTGCTTAATTATTTGAGACTATTTATGAACTAATAGGACATTATCTTAGTCCATGAGATGCATAGTATGTGATTTATGTGAAAAGTCACAGAAAGATATAAATCACAAGTTCTTTGTAAACTCAGAATTTTAGTTCGTAGTCGGTGATGAAATTGGGCATTTCATCTGCGAAGACTATAACATATCAACTAAGATGATTTGTCTTGATCATGGAAGTGGAGACTTCTAGTTGGTATGTTGATATGTTTTAAGAGTTAAGACATATTGAACTGGACCGCTGTAAGATTTATTATTCTCCTAATGACTGTCAAATGAATAATAAAGCTCACGACTTCTATTTACATCAACTCTAAATCCTGAGAGAATAATGGACCTAATCATGAGATGTAGGTTGCTTTGATATATCAGGAGTGAGATCTATAAGTTATGGTCAAAACCTCAGTATGTTGGGCAACCGCATTTAGTGTTGATGGAACATATATTCTCAAGATGGAATTCATAATCTCTTAATGGAGATATAAAATATTCCCTTGAGATAAGTTTAATGGGTTTGGTTATTCAGAGTGTTGGGCCCAACCACTTTAGTAAAGAGTTACTAAAGTATATATATTTATGGAATTGGATTTCATAAATATATGATGAATAACATAAAGGATTAAACCGGGTACTCAAGGATTAAGATGTAGTAATCTTCAAAGTGGCAGTCAATATTTCATGACTTTGTATTACTACGAATATTTTTATGAAGGGGTTGAATGTACAATAAAGTCTTGGGAAATAATTTATTGATAAGGCCTAGAGTGCAACTATATTTATATAGTGGTATTAAATATAGTTAATGGTAACTTTGGACTTGTCAAGAGTTGACAGAAAAGCCCAAGGCCCATTGGAGCTAGTGTCTTATTGGTCCCACTCCAAGCCACAAACTTAAGCCCAATTGGAAAGGCCCAAAAGGCCAGCCCAATTAGATAATTGGTTAGATACAAAAAGGGAAAAACGTTCAGAATATTGTAAGAGAGAAACATCATTGTGAAATGGTGTGGATGTGGTTTATTGTCACTCTCTAATCACCCTTTTTGTTACCAATTGAGAGACCACACATCTTGGGTATCAAGTGGAATTGGAGTGAAGATTAAAAGTCTTCCCAAGAACGTTTGATCTTCGATTTTGAAATTCACCGCTTCAAGGTACGATCTCTTGTTCTCTAATTCTGAAATTTACTTTGTGCATGTTATCAATATCGAATGAAGTAGATCCGTTTTAAAACTTATTTTCCGCTGCATTTATCTTTATTTCCAACATATATATAGTGTGGGTACAGAAAGAGTGTATCAAATAGTACAGTCTAGCAGAACAGAATGTCTCGCGGGTGTCTTGCGGGAAGGCCTTACCCGTGAGATACTCACGAAACACAGCTGTCTCCATTTGTCCTGATTCTTCGTATTCCAGTCATGTGTAGGGCACATGGCTCACTTCGTGGGATGCTTAGTCGCGAGATACCCGCAAGAGCTCCTTAGTCTTCAGTTGCTTGAGTCTTCACACTCTTTCTTTCTATCACACAATCCTTAAAATCAAATCCCATAATAAATACAGGGTACAAAAGGTTGAATATAATTACAATCAAATTTGACACGGAATAAAATCCAACAAAACACATAGTTGTAAATCACAACTTTACAATCTCCCCCTTTGGCTATTCCATGACAAAACCCCTAAAACAGACTCTAGACTTAAACGTGAGTTTGGGAACAGTGGCAAAACTCACTCACACCTAATCTAGAAGCTGTGAAGCATTTGCACGTATATACCTGTAACCTGAAACACTTGCACATAAACAAAACTTTCATTAAACTTATGACAAGTTGAACACAAGGTACGTACATGAGCAAGTAAAGTGCGATCAAGTTTGAAAACACTATAAAACATGTAAGCATATCTTGATCATACAAAAACAGTCATTAAAGAATGACTACAATGAGCATTTAGCAAGTAAATGCTCATCCGGATACGCAATGCAATTAATTACAATCCTAAGGATCAATTGCATGTCCAACACTCAACCAATTTAAAATACGTGAAGTATTTGCATCTAGGATACAAAATCCTACTAGGGTACAAGAGTGAGGTACTTAAGACATATTGACAATATCTTAAAAGTACAAAAAAAAAAAAAAAAAATGCTACAAAGTAGTAAGGTAAACACAACTGAATATTAAACTGAAATATAAAAACAAAGTATTAAGGCTTTAAACAAAAGCAGTAAAAACTGTAAACAAAACCACTATGCAAGAGTATAATGTTAAAGCAGTTAAAAACAAAACATAAATAAAGTAAAACTGCCTGTATGAACCAAAGTTTCTATGCCTAAGCTATGTCTATGCTCTACTCCCCCTCAAAATTTCCTCCCCCTTTTTGACCGGAATGGCCAAAGAGGCTAGAACTGATCAGACTCTGAATCTGATCCTTACGGCACGAATAAATCATCGATCTGTGAGGATAAAGCAGTGATCTGGCCCTGAATATAGGCAAACTGGTTCGCGGTGTGCTGCACATGTGAGTCAAGCATGGTAGAGATTTGATCCATTTTAGCTAGGAGGCGATCAAGTCTGTCTAATCCTCGTGCTGGTGTCGAAGATGATGGTTGAGCTGAAGACTCTGAAGCATATGTGAATCTATCAATCTCTTCCTCTGTATCACCACCTTCGTCCTCAACACGATCCCATGGTATCGTATGCACACCTGTTTTGGAGCCTTTGATGTGAGCTGTGCTTTTAGTCACTATGTGTGCACCAATAGGATAGTCCCTCTGAACCACTATCAGACCACTCGGGAGTTTGAGCCTTGTCTTCACAATTAGGCCCATAATCAGTGAAGGAAAAGGATAATTGTTCTGGAATTTTGCATCTCAATGCTCTTCTTCAACAGATGGAAGATGTGTTCACATATATCAATCTCCTTGTGAGTAAAGAGATTGTACAAAAATTTTGTCCTTGGAGCAGACAATGTAGTTAAGTTGGTGACCGGATACAGATTATGGATCATCACATAGGCTAGAGTCCTCATCTTTGGACTAAATGAGATTGTGTTCATGGAGGTTTTCTTAGAAGTACCACCAAGTATCTTCGCCATCTCCTCAGTAGAGCCCAAACGATCCTCATATTGCATTGTAATTGGCTGAGAGGGAGGATGAACTTCTAAAAACTCCTAAATGCTATCCCTAGTGATGACAAATTCTTTGTGCCTTACCCAACAATTTATATTATCTCCCTCAACACTAGCATTGGAGAAGAATTCTTTGATAATCTCCGAGTACACAACTCCAGTCAGGTTCAAGAGCTTTGTCCATGTCCTGTCCCTGAACACTTCAGGTATGAAAGTGTCCTCAAGTGATTCCATTTGTACAACCCTTTCCATGATGATCGTTTTATCCTTGTAACAATCATTATACTTCATATCAGCCTCAGTAGACCTGAAGTTATCAGAATCAGTGCGTGAACATTTGGAAGATGATCTCTTAGTAGCTGCATGCTTAGTAGGAGACATCTGCACAAGGGAACATAGAAAAAAAAAAAGAAACAAGTGCAAAAACACAAAACAGAACACAAAACTTGGTTAGATTCAAGTTAGTTCAAAAACATAGGTAAAACAACCTAAAAACATAGCATAACAAACTCAAAACAGCATGCTAAAACAGATAAAGTAGGTAAACATAAACACAATGCATGAAATTAAGTAACTGTGCATGTGCGTGCATATGTGTGCATGAGCTGATGCATGTGTGTGCAGCATGAGATGCATGAGGTGTGCCCAAAGGGGCCTAGTGTGTGCCTAGTGTGTGCATGGCATGGCATTGAGGCACAAAATGGGCAAAGTGTGTAAAACACACAAACACTTTCCAAAACATGATAAACATGATTAATCAAAAAGAAACCCAAGTATTGGAACTCATTTGAGTCTAATTCAACACAAGAAATGTCACTAGGACATTCTGTCAAACACCTAACGTGTAACAATGCAATCCAACTATGAACAATGCATGAACATGGTGAAAACTTGCCTCGATACATGCTAAATTGCCACATGGGGCCAACATAGATGCACAAAGATCAAATGGGACTCAGCCTAATCAAAGTTTTGAAAAAAATTTCACAAAATTGAGAAACCCAACCCTTTTTCAAAAAATCCCAAATTTTTAAAACCTTAAGCTAAAAACTGCAAAATTTAGGAAAAATGAAAGCAATGTTTAGAAAAACATACCTTGAAGTGATTTTACAGAGATTTTTGCTTGAAAATGATGGAGTTTGAGTGAAAAATGATTTTGGGTTGAGAAGGGCTCGAAGAGAGGCACTACAAGGGAAATAAAGAGGTTTTGAAAAACTATCATATCTGCTACATAAAAACTGAAAACACGCGTTTTTCGCGGGTTAGATAGTAGCGACACAGTTGCAAGAATGGCCACTGAAGCACAAAAGCTTTCGCGAGAAGCTTTTAGTCGTGAGACAGTCGCGATAGCCTCTATATGAATTGAAAATTTTCCAGTTTTTGCCTAAAAACATTTTGCGAGAAGTGTTTAGTCACGAAATACTCGTGAGGCAATAGGGAGAGTCTCTGTATGAAAATGTGACTTTTTAATTTCCATTAAGCACATTTCACGGGAAGTTCTAAGTCGGGAGCTTCTCGTGAAACAACCTCTGAACCCGTTTTTGAAGAAAAACACAAAAATGCATTTTGAACAAAAATGAAAGACACTAAAATATAAAATCACTTTTAAAAACATATAAAACACTGAAAAATATTTTTGGGTTTGATCGTCAAGTATATGAGCAGACACATCACATTTGAACATGTACAATCACACAAATGAGATAAGCATTAATTGAATCAAAGTCTTGTGTGTTGTGGGTGAGTATCAAATGTGAAATAGTCTTTAGACCAGAGTGAAGTTTCAATGATCAATTCAATCAAGTCATACACGACTGGTACTAAATCAAGTGGTCTATCTCAATTATAGAAATGAACATATATGACCCCCCACAAATTGAATACAAAACTTAGAAGCTTTTCATTTGGCTTCTGCATAAATCATAACATTTGATCCTTTTTGGATAATACATCTCTTTTTGAGATCAGTGCTTGAAATTTTTGATATTTCAACATTGAGAGTTAGCCTTTGGCTTTTTGAGCACCATACATTTCATTAGAAAAGTCACTTTCCCTTTTTCCTAGTCAAATACCAGTATGTGAGACAGGCTTTTGTAGCTCAATATCTCTGTTCATTTGGAGATTTACATTTGGTGAGCTCTTTTGCAAAAACATAAAAATAAAGTGGGAAGAGATATAGGCACAAGTCTGTGCAAGTATCAAGACCATCAAGACTATTGACCAATCATTCATGACAAGCTTGAAGATCTATTTACAATAATCACACATAGTTTTCAAGATTTCTTCCACATAGATATATATGCATACAGAACAAGCTAAGCTCGAAAATGCACTATGCCATTAGTACGAAGGTAATAGGCCAAACTCATATGTGATATACACAACACAAGCAATCAAACTTTTTGAAGATTTTTCAATTTTTATGGGTTTTTGAATTCTTGGACACACTAAAAAATAGAACAAGTAAAGTAAGATCAACGAAAACAGGTACAAACCAAAACAAGTAAAAGAACATGCTATAAACCAAAAGCAATTGACACAAAGTGAATTATGCATGTCGTGATGCATGAACATATGCCCCTAAACATTGGAAGAATTGATGCATGGGCATGTTGTAATGCTTATGCATGAGTACCCCTCTTCACCCACACGACATGTGTGTTTGGGGTGATATCCCTATAGGATTAGGTACAAGTGTTGTGTCTTTCAAACCTTCTAGTGAAGCTTTCCAAGCAGGTGGTGAATGCACCAATCATCTTCATCACATCCATCATTTCGGAATCACCATCTCAATCTCTTGATTGCTCAACAGCCCAAGTGCTCTTGTCATTTCTTAGTCCTTTTGACCTTTGGTCTCTTGCATTTTTCAATGCTCTCAGCTTATGACAGTTTGGTCTGGTGTGTCCTTGAAGCCCACAATGATGGTAGAAGTGTTGAGTTCTCAGACCTCTTTGTGACTTTGGGAGTGATTTCCCATTACCCTTAGGTTTGACCATTGATTGTTTAGGAGGCTTCGTCTTAAACCTTTGGTCAATCACATTCTTCTTCTTCTCATCCTCCACTTTCTTTGGAATAGAGGCAACCACTACTGGTTCTTTGGCTTGCACAAACTTCACTTCGTTGGTTACTTTGACAGTTGAACTACTTTCTCTAGTATATCCCAATCCGGTTTTGTTAGAGAAAGGTTTTTTATGAGAGAGGACTTCATCAAGCTTCTTGGAGGAGACTTGCTCTATTTTAGCATTGGCTTGAACCACCTCAAGCTAAAGGAATTTTATCTTTGAGTAGGCTTTGGTCAACTCTCCATTTAGCGTCTCTATTTCACATATGGCCTCTTTATATCGCACTAGGAGACTTCTATAGTCCTTCTTTGCCTTCTTCATCTTTTTGACAACTACCTTGGCCACCCTTGTGTATTCTCCTGACTTCTCAAGTAGGAAATTGTAGTTTTCTTAAAGTCCCACTGCACTTTCATCTTCTTCAACATCAGATTCTTGTACTACTCCTATTGACTCCACTTCACTATATTCACCAAGCTCTTCCACTAGCAAACTCAAGTCCTCCGATGACTCAACATGAGCAATAGTCATAAAAGCGGAGTAATTCCCTTCTCCATCACAACTCCCTTTTGAATCTGAATTGAAAGAATCTGAATCACTAAATGTTGTGGCATACGCCTTGCCCTTCCCTCTTAGATAGTTGGGACACTCTTTCTTGAGATGTCCTATCCTTCCCATCTTTATTTTTAAACTCCTTCCTATCACCTTTGGAGGATGAAAACTTCCCTCTGCTGAACGGTTTCTCACTGTTCTTCATCTTCAAAAATTTTCAGAAGTCCTTTGCAAGAAATGCTACCTTCTTCTCCACCCTATCTTCTTCGGAGGAATCATCCATTCTTTCGGTGATGGTTTTAAGTGCGAGAGATTTACTCGACTTATGAGAAGACAGTCCCAGCTCATATGTTTGGAGAGATCCAATGAGATCTTGGATTTTGATCTCATCCAAATCTTTACTTTCCTCTATAGTTGTGACTTTTGCTTGGAAGCTCTCCGGCAATGATCGAAGGATTTTCCTCACTATCTTTGAGTCCTCCGTTTTCTCACCCAAGTTGAACTTGCCCATAGCCACTTCATTCAACTTACTGTAGAAAGAGTCAAATGACTCATCCTCACTCATTTTCAGCTCCTCAAATCTGGTGGTTAGCATCTGCAACTTTGTATTCTTTACTTTCTTTGTTCCTTCATAGATGGTCTCCAATATCTCCCAAGCTTCCTTGGCTACTATTATGTGAGAAATCTTGTGAAACTCATCTGGAGAAACACCACAAAAAATTGCATTCAAAGCTAGCATTAGCTACCGCAAGTGCTGCTTTATCCCAAGTGGATTTAGCGGCCTCCAGCCTAGTCCATCCTACTTCTACCGCATCCCAAATAGTATCATCAATTGAACACAAGAATTCCGTAATTTGGACTTTCCAAAAGGCATAATTACTACCATCAAAATATGGTGGAACATTCAAAAATTGAGACCAGTCCATCTTAAATGGGGTCAAGGATCGCACTAATGTAATTAAACCACAGCTAGTGCACCCGCTCTGAAACCAATTGAAAGCTAAAAAAATGTGTTAAAAATACAAGAGCTGTTTAGACCCCCAAATTAAAGTTATGGCTTGATAGATTTTACATTAACTTAATACTAAATACGAAATAGTGTAAATGCGAGTGGATAAACAAACAAGCTACTCTAATCCATAATCAAAGCAACACATTAGTAAAATGGAATATAAAAGAGTAGAGAAGAAAGATGCAAATACAAGATAACACGCTGATGTGTTATCGAAGAGGAAACCGAAGAACTCGATGAAAAACCTCTCCGCCGCCCTCCAAGGGGTAATCGATCCACTAGGTAATCAGTTGGGATACATGGGCGAGCAAGAAACCCTCTAAGCCTAATCTACCCAATGTACCAAAGCCCTCCAAACTCCTACTCCAACAAGGCTTCTCGAAACTGTGTCTTTTCTAGCTCTCCGGATCCCGCAACAAGCTCCAGGTTGCATCTGCCATCCTTGGCTTCTTCCAATGCTTCCCAGTAGCACCAAAACCTCACTTGAAACTTTGAAAGGGTGTGGTAAGTGTTTGGGCTATCAATCTCTCAATGGTATGGAAATGGAGAGGAAGGAGTTGAGGAAATTCCACAAGCAAATGTGTAGAGGATTGTGGGTATAACAATCTCTAACTCTCAAGGAGTTTGCTAGGGTTTTCTCTCAGAAGCACTCCCCAACATTTGTGGGTAATATGGGTACATATAATGTGGGTACAGAAAGTGTGTATCAAATAGTACAGTTTGGTAGAACAGAATGTCTCGCGGGTGTCTCGCGGGAAAGCCTTACCCGCGAGATACTCGTGAAATACGGCTATCGCTGTCTATCCTGACTCTTCTCGTTCCAGTCATGTGTAGGGTACATGGCTCACTTTGCGGGATGCTTAGTCGCGAGATACCCGTGAGAGCTCCTCAGTCTTCAGTTTCTTGAGTCTTCATACACACTCTCTCTCTATCACATAACCCTTACAATCAAATCCCACAATAAATACAGGGTACAAAATATTGAATAAAATTTCAATCAAATTTGGCACGGAATAAAAGCCAACAAAACCCATTGTTGTAAATCACAACTTTACAGTGGTATTCCTCATCATACGACAAAGACTCATTGGGAGGAGTCCTTGATCTCTGCCTATAACTGCCATCCTCTTCTTCGCTAGAAGAGAAATCAGAAAGGAAGGGAGTTCACCAACTTCGCTCGTGGTGGAGCTCCCTTTTTAGATGATCAATCTCCTGCTGCGTGGATTTGGTATTTTTTTCATGGGAAAGGTTTCTACCGCCCTGAGAATGGCTTCTACTAGTATGGGTAGTATGTACACTCCCCTTCCGGTCCCTTCTTTGCTTAAGATTGACAAAGTGATCTTCGCATTGGGACCCCTTGGATTCTACCTGATGTGGACCTGAACCCACCATGGTTGGACGTCAGACTCACTGTAACACCAGAATTTCCAACAGACGACACCAATTGTGAGGACTGGTTTTGGATCTTAGCCCAAATGATAGATAGACTCAAGCCCAAAAAGCCCAAAACAATGAATTTGTAGAGAGTGGGTTGGAAAACTGGGGTTAATGAGTTGAATGACCAATAGGGTGGGTTCCAATGACAAGAACAAAAAGACAAATTGATTCAACTAAAGAAAATCTTCCTCGGCCCAGTCCGAGGAGATCAGTTCTTATATATTTCTCTTAAGTTTGATTACAAATTTGTTTGTTGATTGCTATAGTGTTTCTCTTTTGATTTCTCGATCATTTCTTCATGAAGGGTCTCTTCCATTTATGTATGTATTATTTATTTATGTATTACTTTTTAAAACATCAATTATTTTCAATAATGAACAATATCTCCAAAAATAATAATAATAATAATAATAATAATAATAATGAACAAAGATTTAGTAAAGACAAAAGGATACGATGAATCTATGATAGGCATCAAACCTTGGATATCAACCTCACAAAGAAAGCAGTAATTGACAGGGAATCTTACCAAAATTATTGGAGAAGTAGTTGGTAAAATAATGGATATCATCCTCCAAAAACTTTATCTTGTCCATTCATGAGATATATTTTTTATTTAATGAGACAAAGAATTGATTTGTAATCGATCATAAGACACAATAATTAAAAGCTGATAGTTAGAGAGTTTAAACAAATCGATATGTATTAAATATTATAATGTATAACATACTTAAAGAAGAGTACTAGTAGTTTAGTGGTAAGACAAGCGTGGAATAATATGTTGCAACCCTACTAAACACATTTAATTTTTTTTTCTCGTTATAACATAAAACTACGTCATTTTATACAATAACTTGAAAGAGAGAGAAAAAAAAAAAAACCCTAATCTTTACATTTCTCACTTCAGCTGCCTCATTTTTTCTCATTTCTCACAAGCAAACCTCATTTTCTCTCTCTCTTTCTCTCTCTCTCTCTCTCTCTGCTCATTTCTAGATTCATTTATTCCGATCACTTCTCCACCCAATCGCACACATCCACACAACTCACCGGATTCGTCGCTGGAGCTTGTGACGAATAAGCCTTCCTTTTTTTTTGTTATTCTTGCTCTCTCTTTTTTATACCTTTTTGTACTAAACAAGAGCAGTGTTATACATAATCATGCATGCCTTGGAGCTATCTGAAAGCTCGAAAATGTATTAAAAACACAAGAGTTTTTTAGACCCCCAAATTCAAGATTACGACTCGATTGATTTTACTCTAACTTATACAAAGTGCAGAAAAGAGTTAATGCAAGCGGATAAACACAGCAGTAAAATGAAAGGTAAAAGAGTAGGGAAGACGAATGCAAATACAAGATAACACGCCGATGTGTTATCAAAGAGGAAACCGAAGTACTCGGCGTAAAACCTCTTCACCGCCCTCTAAGCGGTAATCGATCCACTCGACAATTAGTTGGGATACACGAATAACAAAAGATCCTCCAAGCCAAGTCTACCCAAGGCACTTAAGCCCTCCAAACTCCTACTCCAACAAGGCTTCTCGAAACCATGTCTTGTCTAGCTCTACGAATCCCGCAATACGCCCGATTGCATCCGCCAAAGCCTTGCTTCTTCCAATGCTTCCTAGCAGCACCAAAACCTCACTTGACACTCTAAAAGGATGTGGTAAGTGTTTGGGCGATCAACCTCTCAATGGTATGGAAATGGAGAGGTAGGAGTTGAGGAAAATCCACAAGTAATTGTGTAGAGAATTTTGGGTATAACAATCTCTAAATGTTTGTGGCTAGGGTTTTCTTTCAGAAACACTCCTCAACATATGTGAGTAATGGGGGTATATATAGTGTGGATAAGGATAGAGTGTATCAAAAATGATAATTTGGCAAAACAGAATGTTTCGCAGGTGTCTTGCGGGAAGGTCTTACTTGCGAAACATTCGTGAAAACTAGCTGTCTCCATCCTATCCTAACTCTTCACATTCCAATCATGTGCAGGGCACATGCATCACTTCGCAAGAAGCTTACTCTCGAGATACCCGCAAAAACAAGTTTAGTCTTCAATTAGCCTTGAGTCTTCACTTTCACTTTCTCTCACACACAACCCTTACAAATAAAAAACCACATGAAATACAGGGTACAAAAGATTGAACATAATTACAATTAAATTTGGCACGGAATAAAAAGCCAACAAAAACATAGTTGTAAATTACAACTTTACACTATCTGTGGAGCTGGGGTTGTGAAGGGTTTTGGACCAACCTTTTATTTTATGAGAGCAATGGTGGTGGAGCCAACGTTGTGAACCATGGCTACACCAATGGTGATGGCCTTGGTGCTGAGATTGTTGGCACTTTTGTCCTTGTCTACACTGTCTTCTCTGCTACTGATGCCAAGAGAAACGCTAGTGACTCTCACGTCCCTGTATGTATTATTATTTCTCTCTTTCTTTCTTTCTTAATTTTAACTTTGCTATGTTATATATATATATATATATATATATATATGTCAATAATTTCTCCATGGGATTATTTTTCATGACCCTTGCAAGTGATTTTCTGAGTTGATTTTGCATGGACTAATTAGCTTGACTGCTTTGCTAGTGCTTTTGGTCTCCTCTTTGTGCTATTTATTACTTTATTCGCCATTTTACAAAGTAATGTTATTTTATTTTATTTTATTGTTTTCCTCTTGGTTTTTTGCTTGCAAATTTTGGTCTATGGTTCTTTTGTATTTATCTTAAAAGTGGGGTTTCCGCCAGGTTATGTTTGGAACTCTTGGAGAAAGTTGATTCCTTTACTTGCTTTTCAAAATAAGTTGGTTTGTTTTCCAAAACAAAGGAAGTTTCTTCTTTACAAAGTAAAATTGCCTGTTATAAATTTGCAAAGCTGGTTGGTACCGGTCGGTGTAGGATCATGATTTTCAGACCTGGACCGTTTATTGAATCGTAAAAGAGAGAGATTCAAGGTTTTTGAGGTCGAACCGAGGTTGAACCGGGGTCGAATTGTGATGATGTAATAATTAATTTAATAATTATTTAAAATATAAATAAATAAATTAAATTAATACAAATAGAAAAATAAAATAAAACAATCAAATTAAATATATTTTTCATAAAAATTTCATAATTTATTTAACATGCCATTTTATTAACAAACACAAAACAATAGATGCAGTGATGGCTGTGATGCACTTAGATATTTTGAACAAAAATTGAAGTATAATAATAATAATAATAATAATAATAATATAAAAAACTCTTTTTTTCCATTCCATGTTAACAAGTCTTGGTTGTAGTACAAAATTTTGAATTAAAGTAGCATTGTCCAATCAAAGCACGTGGGTGGTGGGTGGCTCTACAACATCAGACTCTGCTTAGTTATATACTCTACCTCCACCTAACACGTGGCATTGTCTGCTTAGTTCTACAAATCAGCCTTTGCTTAGTTCTAACACGTGGCATTTTCATTTAATACCCCCCACCTACCTCCACTTTCTTTTCATCCTATCCGTTTATCTCATTGTTCTCCGCTATCAGTCTTTTCCTTTCTCTTCGTCAGTTTTTAATTCAACTCTACTCTCTCCTCTACAGATACGGAAGTTTAACTCTGCTCTCTCTTCTGCATCAACGGCGGCGCAAGATGAAATCTACCAAAAAAAATATTGCCTTCTGTGTTCGGGCATAAGTAGGATTTCTTTCTAGTAATTTACTAAGAATGTTTTTCTCTTTTTTTCCTTAATTTTATTTATATATATGGGTTGGTTTTGAAAATTAGCTTCGACTGTGTCACCGCACCGGCGTCGAAAAGGTTATCAAGTTCCATTCGCTGGCATCAACTCGTTCAGTCGGCCCAAGGCTCGGTACATTTTGGTCGGTGAGGATTGGGTTTTTTTTTTTTTTTTTTTTTTTTTTAAAGGTTTAGACCGTGAGAAGCGGTCTGAATCCGGTTCGCAAAACCGTGAGGTCCAACCGCGGTTGGCATGGATCCTTGCTTTTTTTCCATAGAATGGTTCTTGATGCTAAAAGAACTGCGAAAATAAACGGTTTGAGATTTTTCCGGTTGAATCGTACGGTTCGGTCCGGGTTTTAAAACCATGAGTAAGATGTCTTTTCTTTATATATATATATATATATATATTTGTTTTTTTTTTTTTTTTTTTTGCTTTTTATGGTTAGATTTATATTGTTAAGTTCTTGCTAGTGGCATTGATTTGTGTGTCCTCAGTATAAGAGAAAGGGAGAGAGAGTTGCGGGGGTGCTTTTTGGGTGCTGTGATCATGTGTGTATTTGTAAAATTGAAGTAGGAAATTAAAAGTTTAACTTGTTGACCAAAACTGTTTTATACAAATCCTAAAAAAGCAACTGAAACCGTTATTTGAAATTACAATTTTAGTTATATTTTGATTATGTGTAAAATAGTTTTTTTTTTATATTTATTTTATGAAAAAAAAAAGGTGGGGGGGGGGGGGGGGGGGGGGGAGGAGGTGACCGTTGGTCAATCTTACCTGGGCGTAACTATAATAGCACCCTACCTGGATGGGTTCGGGGTCTTGCTAGGTTCGAGGTCCTGCTAGGTGCAGGGGACCATAGTGAGCCATAGTTTCCTAGCCTCACAAGGGACACTAGTGAACCTTGAGTTGCTAAGGGAGGCAACTCAAGTGAGTCTATATTCGGACTCAAACTTTGGACCACACACTTGACGCATCTTGTGTATCACCCAAGACCACTAGACCACACCCTCTCGGTAGTTAGTATGTGTAAAATAGTTTGTATGCAATAATCACTACTCACATATATATTAAGTGGCACTTTAGATTTATAAAATTTACTAAACGTATCTTAGGATCTACTTCATATCTATTGAATCTATTCCATGGAGAAAGATCCTGGTGTGACCCACCACCACATACAAAGGTAGCGTAACACAAATTGTCTTGGATTCCTTGGAGTTTCTCTTGTGAATCGTCTGGTTCTCTCCCACTTTAGAAAAAAAATAAATCTATTTTTCCTATGAAAATTTAGTTTTGGTAGTTAGAAATTAAGCAAGACCAAGAACCCAGATGGTCCTTTCTCTATATGGTTGGGGGTCCTTTCCATTGACACATACTTTATAGTGCCTAGTTTCTTAATTTTAATAAAATTAAATTTTATTAGCTTTCCTTAATGTGGCTTTTGCTCTTTGTTTTTTTCTTTACTCTTTAAAAAAATATTTTTTTTATTATTTTAGAGTTGTTCTGAATTTTAGCTTTGGAATGCATGTATTTAAGCATATAGAAATAATATCAATATGAGAATCTGAATGAGTATACAGCTCTCTCATGTATTTTGTGCCAATTTCACACCAAACCTGTACTTTGCAACACATGCCTAATCTTGGTTCCAAAAAAGAAAAACTGTACCTTCTCTCTTCTTATTATATTATATTATTTTGAATCCGTTTAATGTATATGCTTATTGCTTAGAACATATATTAATAATTTATTTCAAAAAAGTCTTTATGAAGAATCGAAACAAGTAATTATTATTATTTTTTTTTTTTTCTAAAAATGGACATCAACATTTATATTAAGTGCACAAAAGTATCTAATCGTAGTATTTATGAAGGTTTGAGAAATTATCTTTAAGAGTTTATTTATATTTAGAACATACTGTATAAGGGTTTAGACTTTTTATTTTCTAAATTGATTTACTCCATATATACATATTCAATGCAGAGATATGCGCCTTTTTTTTATGTTGATGGTAGAGATTTGTATTTTTGTCATGTCAAAACTTTAAAATAAGTTGTGTTAAAAGAATATGAATATTGACTTCTTATCCAAGGACTATGGAGTTAATCAATTAAATTAACTCGAATGCACCTAATTGTAGAGATTTGAGCAATATTACTTTAAGGAAAATGCTAAAAATATTACAAGTTTTACTATAAAAAGTTTATAAACTGATGTGATAATAAATGCAATTGGTAGGTTTCAACCACCTTATAACTCAATATTTGAATTTTCTCTTATGATTAGTGATACATCAATTTGTTGCTTGATAGCTTCGGCCAAAAGCTCTAGAAGAATTGGAGCCTATATTGTAGTAGCTTACAGCAGCAAGCAAGTCTACCTCCTTTGCAATCACTTGAAAAGCAGCACAGATATATTTCCAAGTTTCAATTTTTTACTTGCTTTCAAATTTTGAAAAACTAGTTTTGTTAAGTTTTTTACTTTTTTATTTTTTTATTTATACTAGATTTTATTTTAACTTAAGACTAAAATTTCGGCCCTTGTCCTCTAACTCTATAAAAACTATGGTAAAACTGCTTAGGTAGGTTTTGAGTTAGGGTTTGGATCAATATGGTTAGGGCTATTGCACGCACCATGCAATTACCATCAATTATCACCTTCGAATTCGGAGTTAAAAAAAAAAAAAAAAAAAAAAGCAGTGTAGGCCCACGCCTTATTTTTCATCACACTGCTAGACCCAATCCCATGGCTAGTAGTTCAGTACCATTAGCCTCAGAGAACCACTTTGACATTTAATTAATTCCAACGTAGGTATAGCTCTTACTTAATTAGGGAAAATTATTAAGTGGAATCCTATAGCCTCCTCCCTCTCATAGCAAGTTCACTAAACTAAAATAATTTGATAATTTTTTTTCTTATTTTTTTAAATAAATTTGATAGTGGATATTATCATTAATAAGGTAACAACTCAAGGAAAACCGCTAACAACATCTATCAAAGATTGATATTAAATTAGTTGAGTGTGTGATGAGTTCCAACTCAAGCATATATTAGGTTGATCTTGACTTTATAAATAACTATAAGGAGTCTCAATCAATGCAAATTGACTAGTTCTTTTATAGGTGTAAGTGCAAATTTGGCTAGTACTTTTCTTGAGTTGTAACTAATGGTATCAAAGCCAACCGAGTATCCCATTGTTGTATGGCCTCATAAACAACTATAAAAAGCTTATATTGTGATTGGAATAGTTCTTTTGGGTTGTAATGCAAACATGGATAACAATATTTCTTGTTTCGTTATAGAAAACTCTTTGAAGGAGAACCCAACCTTCTTTTAGGCTAGACTAGGGACTCCCTCAATTTAAATTTTAGAATTTTTTTAACACTCCTTCCATCAATGAGCTATATTGGTAGCTATTGTTTAAGTATTCGTGTACAACATGAAAAGGAGGATGGTGTGGCTATGAAAGAAATTACACCATCTCACATTTACAAAGGGCATTAGAAGCTTACCTACGGGTTCTTGATAGTGGAAAAATGGAGGAAAAGGGGTTGGAGTTTCAATTTTGGAGGGGTTTTGTAAAGGGGAAAGAGAGGGGGAGAAATGCCTAAAAAAAAGAGAAGGGAATTTTTGGGAATTTTTGTACTTGAATTTTCCAAAGGGAGTGGGGGTATTTAGACAAGTGGGGCGGGGGGGAAGTGACATACCCACTTACCTACCCCTCTCAAATAGGCTGCTTAAGGGGTGTGGTACCTCTAAATCACTTAATCTTATCCACTTGTCTTTATATTGTTGTCAATGAACCTATAGATTGGGCCAAGGACATTCAGGTAATCCCAACTTTATTATTTTGAAAATCACATTAAGTCAATTGGTGCATTACTGCATTGTATTATATTTATCTATGCAAATCATCTACTTACTTCCAACTCTATCTTTCCCTCTTTTAACTATTTTTTTTTTCTTATTAATTTTCTTAACTTATTGTTACACTTTCTCAAACATTTCATCCTCCATTTTAAACCTTTTTGACTCTATGCGTGTGTTTAAGCGAATTGTGAATTTTCTATAGAACTAACTTTGTTTGGTTGCTAGGAAAATTGAGTAGAGAAGGAGGGGAAAATAGAATTCATGACACATGTGTGTGTGTGTGTGTGTGTTTTGGAAAATTTGGGAAATTCATCTTAACTATGCTGAAATTGTTGTTTAATGAGAACTGTGAAAGAGTAAGGAAGGATGGTTATACAAAGAATGTTTTAGTTTCTGGTTTTGGGAATGGTAATTATGCTATTATGGTTGTCAGTCTTAATGAATAATGTTTCTTTTTATTCTTGTTGTATCTGACTCGGTTGATTTGCTTTGCAGGTGCTTTGAAGGCACCCTTTCTGTTCTTAACAAATGGTAAGTCGTTTAAGTGATTCAATTTGTGGTTCATCAATAGAAATTTTAGGAGCTACTAAGAGGATGATGGGCTTATTGTAAAGATATATGTGATTATGGGGTTGTTAGTTATGGTTTGTGAGGTTGATATTGATAAACATGCAATGCCGTATATTGAACCTTAGAACATTTGAGGCTTGTTTCTTTTTTATTGTAAAAAGCTCTTTAGTCTGTTCTTCTGTTGATATTTCTTTGAATTATTTGAGACCAAAAATAGATATGCCTAAAACATTGTGCTCCATAATTATCAACATGATTTTTGTGCAAGAAAATGTTATATTATTGGTTATTGTCTTTACCTCTCAAGAGTAATGTATACAATACAGCAATAAAATGAACAATACTATTATTTGATTTGAATAGAAGGTGGCGTCCCTAAAACTAGATGTGCCACTGAGTTAAGTGAACTTTTGGGAGTGCACATATTACCTTCTTAGGTATGGTTTTGTTGTTGTTGCTGTTTTTTATTTATTTTTATTTTTTAGTAAAAATAGGAGATTGAAGTTTATCTATTCATGATTGTTGTGGCTGTCATTTGACTGGTGGAATCTTTAGCATAGCTGCTCTTTTTATGTTATCCTACTGTAGGTTGTACAGGGTCACTCACCTTTCAAAATTTTGTTGAAGAGGTATATGTATTAGTTCAGTGTGAATCTTTTCAACACTAAAGTATCATATTCTTTTCCAATGCTGTTGTTGTCAAGTTTACTCTAATGCAATCTTTCAATTCTAATCCTTGTACCTAGTAATCACAATATGTCAAATAGGCATTATGTTAACAAAGAGACCACACCTTACAAGACATTTAAAGAATTTTCAAAAAAATTTCCTAATTTTTGGTTAAAATTAAAAAGCAAAATGGTTGATTTATAAAATAAAACCTTGTTTCTTTGTCTTGTGACTATATTAGGACCCTGTACTTACTCTCATATCAAAAGGGAAACCTTGAATATTGAAGAAAGTAATTTTGCACTCTAATAGGACTATAACTTAGTCATTTGAAATGAGAACATAAGATGCATAGTGAATTAAAAAGGCCCAAAAAAAAAAAAATCTATTTTTGGTATGAAAATTTAGTTTTGGTAGTTGAAATTAAGCAAGACCAAGAACCCAAATGATCCTTTCTCTATATGGTTGGGGGTCCTTTCCATTGACTGTACTTTGTCCAAGCCTCTAGGTTACTAGCTTGTGGCTTGTGGATTTGATATGCTTTTATCATTTGTCCAAGCCTCTAGCCTCTAGGCTGCTGGTATCTTTATAGATTGAATAAAGATTTCTGTTAATAATATTTCTTAAAAGATGCAAATGGTGCATTAAGCACTTCTCTCATTGTTGCTTGAACTAGGAACTTTTGCATATAAAAGAGTTAGGATGGTTTAGTATCAATGGAAAATAAATCAGTTTCCATTTAAAATTACATGTTGATTACACACGTGTGGACATGGGCCCCCACACAAAAACATACTCGTTCTTGTACATACATATACAAAGTTATCCACTTATGAGACTTTTGGATGGGTGTTATAGCTGTAATAATTGATATTGGTCACATCTTTTAAATATTTCAATTGAAGTGCGATGCACTATATTTTATGTGTTGCCTGTGATGTTTAGGTAATTAATTTTGTTATGGGTCAATTTTTTTTAATTTTTGTAATTCTTCTATGCTTTTTAAATAAATATTAATATGGGTATCAATTTGTTTCTGTATAGATTTGGGTTTCTTTTAGATGGTGTCAATTTGATTCTAGGTTTTGAGGCTCTTCTTGTGTAAAATGCAATGGGGATTGGTGGTGAATAAAGCTGATATTTCGGAGTGCAAGTTTAGAGGCTTGGATTTAATTGTGTCTGGTTGGTGAGAAATTATAATTGAGTTGTGGATTTTTAATTATTTAATTGTTAATACTTTTTACCAAGCAACATTGATTGATAAGACATAAGAATTTGAGTCTTATATTTGTCCAAAGTGATAACACTTTGTATGGTTTCCGAAGAATTTTTGTAGGAAAAATTGATTTATGAAATCTGTTTTTCTCAAATAATATATGTTGATCTTGAAATTATTGTTGAATTTTGATAGGCATCACAATAATGGGCGTTGGGAAGCAAGAATTGGAAGAGTTTGTGGTAACAAATTTCTGTACCTAGGAACTTTCAGTAAGTTCTAATACTCTCTCTTTTTGATAGTGAATTTGGTATCTTAATTGTTATGCATTGAAAATTATCATAAATAGAGGGGTTATATGTCTATTGTAAACTTTGGTACTTGGTCTTACTACAATTTTATGGTGGACATGATATTCTGTTTTTGTTTCATACTTCTAGTTGTGCTATATTGATCCTAAAGTTTCCAATGAGGAGGAGATGGAACTGTTGAAGAGATCAGATAGCGCACAATTATAAAGTAATTTATTCGTCTTTAGTGCATCTTTTAGGTACTATTTATCTATTTCATTATTTTACTTACCTTATTCGATGCCTTTTTTGTTGTAATGTATGACAAACAATATTCCAAAGTTATTATATGAAGACCAAAAGATAATTACAGTTGTATGGTTTTTTGTAATTTTGTTTAGTAAGTCAATGTAGTTAAGTTTTGTTATAAGTGATCTGCAAGTTATTGTATGGTATTTTTTGTTTTATTTTATCAGGTTAGGTACTTTAAACTTTTGTTTTAATGGTAGACAATTGCAAACAATGTGTTTTGTTGTTGTAGCTTTACTGTTGCTGGTGTGTGAATTATCAAAACAATGAGGGTAGTTCTTTGTTTTTATGGATCATATTGTTTGAGTTTTGTGTTTTGGTTTATTATCATTTACTTCCTTTGCAGTTTTGTGTTTTGGTTTATTATCATTTACTGCTATTGTAATTTTCTGTTATGCTTTGTGATTACTTAAGCAAAGCTATTACTAATCAAAATGTCAGTACTCTATAAATAAGCTTGTTCATGAAGACTAGGAATCATCTTACATAGGAATACAAAATATTTAAGGTGGGACATAGAGTACTGTATATACTATATAGACACACATATAACCATAAACAAACAGATTTTCTTTTTACTTTAATTCCAACAAACAGACGAACTTAAAATTGTATTGGAATATCATGCAATTAAAGAAAGTCATAACTATAGCTAAGGATTATAGTAGTACCCAACAAAATTATCCTTCTGTGTAGGGAGTCTCAACATCATGGCATCAAATATGACTACCAATAGTTTCAAGGCTAATTTTCAATCGTATATGAAAAGTAAAACAAGCCTATACCGTGGTTCACTTGTTACATGGTTTTGGACAGGAATTGACCTAATTTTCATCATTTAAGTTATCATAGTAGTGAGTAATGGTTAGTTTGCTTTTGCAGGAGTGGCAACTTGTTTGAAGTTTATCTTCTTCTTTCTGTAAGCAAACACTGGGATTGCTAAAGGGTGAGTAAGATCTGCTTCTTAATTCCCTTAAATTGTAAAATAATGTGTGTACATTACTGCTGTGGTGGGTTGTTGTTTTGGAGCAAGCAGGTGGCTTGCATGGAGAGAAAAGGTGGTGAATTTTATATTGGGAGTGTTGTTTGTTTTGTGAATGTTGACATATTGTTGTTCAATTTGTTGTCAATTTCTCATATTTTGTCTAAGTAAATACATATAGTATGCTGTGGTGGGTTGTTGTTTGGGAGCAAGCAGGTGGCTTGCATGGAGAGAAAAGGTGGAGTATTTTCTATTAGGAGTGTCGTTTGTTTTGTGACTTACATTTTTGAAACTCAATGTGCAATGGTGAAATCGTAGTGTAGGTGTGCCTCACAGCATTCTAGACACTTAGGATGTATTATATTGTGTATATATAACATTCTAGACATTTGGGATGTAATTATTGATATGGTGTAATTAAATATATTTAGTTTCTTGGTTTAATGTGGTATTGTATTTGCTATTAGAAAATATGAATTGTAGTTCATTACAGTTGCTATAAAATAGGTATTGGAAAATATGTATTGTAGGTACATTACAGGTGCTAAAAAAATTAAAATTTAAAAAAAAAATGACCTATCCTGGTGCTTTGAAAACCACTAGAATAGGGATTGGCATAGGGGTATGGGCATATGCCCTATACCAGCGCTTTTCAGAGCGCTGGAATAGGTACTGTCTATGCCACCGCTTTCAAAAGTGCTAGTATAGACCTTTTAAATTTTATTCATTCAAGACCTATACCAGCACTTTTGAAAGTGCCGGCATAGGTAGTACCTATTCCAACACTTTCAAAAGTGCTGGTATAGGTTATATTCATATTTCCGTAAAGGCTGTCCTGACACAAGTAAAAACGCCGAAATAGGGTCTGATAAGTGCTGAGACCTATCCCGGCTCTTTTGAAAAGCGCTGGTATAGGTCTGGTGACCCTATACCGACTGTCACTGCGCGGTGGTTTGAAGCGCTAGGAAAAAAAATGCTGGGATAGGAATTTTGACCCTATCCCAGCGCTTTCTAGGGCTATCCCAGTGGTTTTGAAAATGCTGGGATAGCCCTGTTTTTTGTAGTGAAAGAAGAAAACATACATCTTGGGCTTTTAGATAACTTGGCTCAAGGTTTACGACGACAAAAGGGGCATTAATGCAATAGTTGGCTAAGAAGCTTATTTGATGAACAAGTCCAAACAAAGGCTATCAATCGTTACTTTTTGCTATCCCAATCCATCATTGGATATTGGACTAATTGAGAAGCTTATCAAGTTGGAAGCCTAATTAATAAGTTCAAAAACTAAGAGAACAAGAAAAAAATCCCAAGAAATGTATGCTAAAAAACTATTAGAACTAGGTTCAAAAACTTATATTCTAATTAATTTTTACAGCACAAAGAATCAAATTGGATTATATAGTTGATAATAATCACTGTAGATGCAACCCTCCAAACCGTTTTGTGGGCTCTCCACTAGGCTACTACAAAGCTTAAAAACTAATAATTTTGCTGAAAATATATATTTTTCTCTTACATAAGTCCATTAGGAATTGGGTTTTCTTATTAAATCCACAAAATGGATTTCTGCTAAAAATGATTAAGTCAACTTGCATACATACCAGACACCACAAACCAAGATTTACCAACTGGGTTTTAAACTATTTCTAACATTCTTGCAAAATAAAAAAATGGGGTGGTTATCCAAAGCTTAGAACTAATATTGATGCTAAAAAGTCAATATATTTCCCTTCAATTAGGAACTGGATTTTTTTATTAAATCTTTTCAGCTAAAAATTATTTAAGTACACTTGCATACATACCCGACACCAAAAACCAAGATTTACCGACTGGTGTTTCAACTATTTCTACAATTCTATCAAATTTCAAGGAATGACTTATCAAAAGAACAAAAAGAAAGGGAAAGAGAGAAAGGAGTTGAAATTGCATACCTTTTTGAGTGTAGGGATTGGTGGGTTTGTGTTTGTAAAAAAGCCTGTTAGGACATATGTGAATCATGTTAGGAACATATGTCAATATAGAATTGACTAATCCTTTGACAAAACACACTTTACTTGTAATTGGGTAGATCTAGGATGTGTTTAATGCTTTAAGGAACAAGGTTTCAAGATTAAGTGTTAAAGCCATGCAAGTCTGTCTAAGAAACAAGTGAAAAAGTACTGGATTTTAAAGCTTGACAGCTAGCCTGACAGCTAGTATCTATCGTGGTTTAAAAAGCTACTGAAGCCTGAAGCTCGATAGCTATCTCGACAGATAAGCTATCTATCAAGGTTTATGAAATTTAGTTTTTCAGATCTGATTTCAATCCAATCCGTGAATAGATGTTTGGGCTTTCTTTTCTCACAACCCTAAACATATATAAGGATTGTTTTAAGGGCCGTCATAATGGATGCAACTCAATGCAAATGTTTTTCACAAGCATTTTGTGAACTGGAGACGTTTGCCCTAGTTCATCTTTCTCTTGAAGAAGTTGCTGTGTTTGTACAATAGGGTTTTGTAACCAAAAAGTTTCGTGATCTTCATCATGTGATGAATTGAAGAGCTTTGCAGCCAACATCTTTCTCAAGTTGGTGAGTAAGCCGCGTACTGGGATTCATGTATTGATATGGTTAGTCACGTATTGGAAGCCGTGCATTACAAAGGAGAGATTGTCACTACTGAACAAGTCCAATTGGGTATTGGGATAAAGGTTCAACTATAAATTGGTATAAGGTACTAGGATTCCTTTACTTGTAACCGCTTCTTGTGATAATAGTGAATTCTCAGGAGTGGTGACCTTAAAATCACCCAGTGGGGTTTTTGCCATATAGGTTTTCCCTATTCATAAACAAATCATGGTGTCAATTTAATTTTTGCTACATTTAGTTATTTGGTGATTTGTTTGTACTACCATGCGTATTGCATAATTGAATTAATTAATTAACTTGGCTAATTAATTTGTTAATTCATCACAAAGGGTCAATACAGTTTTGGCCTATCAAGTGGTATCAGAGCAGGCACACTCTGATTAGGTTTTAATCATTGATATGTGATCCATTGACCCCTATTTTTCATGGATAGAGGGCAATCTCTTATTATACCTGAAAGCTCGAAAATGTATTGAAAACACAAGAGCTATTTAGACCCCCAACTTAAAGTTACGGCTTGATAGATTTTACATTAACTTAATTCTAAGTGCGGAATAGTGTAAATGCAAGCGGATAAACAAACAAGCTACTTTAATCCATAAACAAGACAACACAGCAGTAAAATGGAATGTAAAAGAGTAGAGAAGAGAGAAGCAAACACAAGATAACATTCGATGTTTTATCAAAGAGGAAACCGAAAAACTCGACGAAAAACCTCTCCGCCGCCCTCTTAACGGTAATCGATTCACTAGACAATCAGTTGGGATACATGGGTTAGCAAGAGACCCTCCAAGCCTAATCTACCTGATGCACCTAAGCCCTCCAAGCTCCTACTCGAACAAGGTTTCTCGGAACCGTGTCTTGTCTAGCTTTTCGAATCCCCAATACGCCCGATTGCATCCACCAAGCCTCACCGACTTCTTTTGGCAAATCCCCAAAGCTTCCTAAGCTCCAAAACACTCTCTACACTCTGAATAGGTATGGGTTGTGTTTAGGTACAATTCTCCTCTCAAGGTATGACAATGGGAGAAGGAAGGAGAAGAGGCTACAATGATTTCTTACTAAGGATGAGTAGCTCTTTCTCTAAAAGTTGGGTGTGTGTGTTATAGAAAATCTATCTAGGGTTTTTCTCTCTGAATGGTCTCCTTTACATTTATGGGTAATGAGGGTATATATAGTATGGGTGAAGGTTAAGAAGTCACACATTAAAATCCTCTAGGCAGAATGTTTCGCGCCTACCTCGCAGGAAGGCCTTACCCCCGAGACACTCGCGAAAACGATAGCTTGGCATGACTCTTCAGCTTCCAGTCATGTGCTTCTCACATGCCTTTTTCATGGGAACCCCTCTCACGAACTTCTCGCGAGCTAGTCGCGATATGCACTTATCTTTAATTAAGCTTGAGTCTTCACCAACTTAATACTTAACCCAATACAATAAAATCCCATAAAATATACGTAACAAAATTAAAGCAATTACAACACTTTTTGTCATGGAATAAAGCCAACATAAAACATAGTTGTAAATCACAACTTTACAATCTCTCCCTTTGGCTATTCCGTGACAAAACACCCTATAATAGACTCTAGACTTAAACATGAGTTTGGGAACAATGACAAAACTCACTCACACCTAAATCTAAAAGCTGTGATGAACTTGGAACAAGATACCTATAACCTGAAACACTTGCACAAAATGCATTAGACCCTCAAGATAAATCAAGTGATAAAAGGACAAGTATAATGTAACAAGTAAATATATGATCAAGTAAACATGTTGTAAAACATATGAGCAACTTGATCAAACACAAAGCAGTCATATGGAAATGACCACAATGATCATATAGCAAAACAAATGATCATCCACACATGCAACCAATAGAGCACAATGGCATAAGGATGAATGCATGTCCAACACACAAGCACAATGTAATGAGAGCAATAAAGTATAACAAAGCACCATAAAGCAACGAGAAAACAAGCATAAAGTAAATCAAGATTTTCTAAAAAAAAAAAAATGTATTCTCCCCCTTAGTATATGCATCTCCCTTATGGCTTTCTCCCCCTACGAATGTACACGAGGTAGAATTTCCCCCCCTAAGATTGTGCACGAGTAATATAGAAATGACGAAACACACGAGTATACTCTCCAGTATACTCTCCCCCTTTTTGTCACGAATAGACAATGAGGCAAGAGGAAGGAAGGAAAGAAAAGAAGATATGAACAGAGGTAAAAGATGATGCATGTGGGGGTGCAAGAAGAATGAGAAAATGAAGTTCAAACATAAGGCAAAAACATAAAAAAATGCTACAAAATATAAAGTAAACATGACATGCTAAGGATAATGGAACATGATATAAACCTAGGTATGTCAAAGACACAAGAACATGTTATATATGCTAAAAGGTCTAAAAAGACTTAAATGGCATGAGTGAATGCAAAAACATGTCAAGTGTTAGAGTGTGTGCAGCAAAGGTGCATCTAGTGTGCATGTGAGATGCATGACCAATGTATGAATAAGCACTCACAGGGAAAATTGTATAAAACACACCAACAATGATCAAAACATGATAAACATGAAAAATTATGGTTATCCCCAAAGTTTGGTACTCTCGTCCAAAACAACAACAAAATGCCATTTGGGCATTTTATCAAACATTTAGAGTGCACACACTACACATGTATGTTAAACAATGCAAGAACATATGAAAATCTTGCCTAAATACATGTTATTTTTTCCATAGAGGGCCAACATCCAAAGCAAATCATCATTTAAAACAAAGCCCAATCAAAAATTTTGACAAAAATTAAGTTTTCCAACCCCCATTTAAGAAAATCCCAACTATGAACAAAAAACTCCCAAAAACATAATCTAAGGATCAAAATCAATGAAAAGAGTTAAAGATTACCTTAAAGATGTTAGTGGAATGAAAAAAACTTGAATTTAGATCGGTTTTGATGTAGAAACATTAAAATAGGGGTTTGGGAGAAGATGGGAGAAGTATAAAACAAATGTCCCACGAAATGCCCTTTAGAAAGCTGATCTAGAAATTTTCGCGGGAAGCTTACTCGCGAAATTACTCGCGAAATAATCACGAAAGTCTCTGTCCAAAGTTGAAAATTTTGAGAAATAGACCATTTAACTCCCAGTTGAGCTTACACATGAAATGGGTCATGAAAACATCCAGAAAACATGTTTTTCACACAAAAACAACTTGAAAAACTTTGAAAAACATGGGTGATACAAATCACTTCCAAAAGCAAACAAAAAGAACAAAAATCTTTTTGGTTTGATCCACAAATGGTTGAGCACGCACACATCACATTTGAACATGTACAATCACACAAATAAAATAAGCATTCATTGAACAATAGACTTGTGTGTTGTGTGTGAGTATCAAATGTGGAATAGTCCTTAGACTAGAGTGAAGCTTCAATGATCAATTCAATCAAGCCATACACAGCTAGTACTAAGTCAAGTGGACTATCTCAATTATAGAAATGAGCATATATGACCTCCCACAAGAGAATGATTACAAAACTTAGAAGCTTTTCATTTGGCTTTTGCATAAATTATAACAATTGATCCTTTTTGGATAATACATCTCTTTTTGAGATCGGTGCTTGAAATTTTTGATATTTCAACATTGAGAGTTGCCTTTGGCTTTTTGAGCACCATACATTTCAATACAAAAGTCGCTTTCCCTTTTTCCTAGTCAAATACTAGTATGTGCGACAGGCTTTTGCAGCTCATAATCTCTTTTTCATTTTGAGATTTACATTTGGTGAGCTCTATTGCAAAAACATAAAAGTAAAGTTGGGAAGATATATAGGCACAAGTCTATGCAAGTATTAAGACTATCAAGACTATTGACTAATCATTCATGACAAGCTTGAAGATCTATTTACAACAATCACACATAGTTTTTAAGATTTCTCCCACACAGATATATATGCATACAAAACAAACTAAGCTCGTAAATGCACTACGTCATTAGTATGAAGGTACTAGGCCAAACTCACATGAGATATGTGCTCAAACATATACGATCAAACTTTTTGATTTTTTTACTTTTTATGTGGTTTTGGATTTTTACTCATACAAAACAAAAACAAAAAAGTAAGATTAAAAACAAAAACACAAACAATGCATATAAAGAGATGCATGATGCACAAATGCATGACAATGAAGCATATAATGCATGAAGGGTCCAACAAAGATTGAAAGAATTAAATCAAGGACCAAAAGAGCAAAAGCTCAACCATAGGAACCCTTCCTCATCCAAATGGAATGATTTTTTGGAATGAGTGTCTCATGAGAAGTGAGACAAGGGTTGGAAGAATGAGTACTGGAGATGCACATAGTCAAGGAGTTAAGAGCATTAAACACTTTCTTTAACAACATGCTATTTTCACTCAAATCTGATTTACTCTTTTTAGCATAACTTCTAAGAAGTTGAAGTTTTTCTTTTCTTTTGATTCTTTTAAGAGCATGAAACTTAGAGCAATGAGGTCTTAGATGACCAAAAGCACCACAATGGTGACAAACAATGTGTTTAGGTCCATTAAGCTTTTGGGGAAGGGATATAGCAACATGAGTTTGTTCTCTTTTTAACTTTGGACATTGAGGTCTTATATGGCCAATCACACCGCAATGGTAGCAAGTAGGAACAAACTTAGATCCACTCAATTCCCTAAGATTGGACCTAAACAGAGGCTTAGGCTTAAGGGCCTTTCTCTCCACCTGTTGGTTTCTTTTGTGTGGAGGAATGTACACCGATATGTCCTTTGAGGTAAAACACATATTAGGCACAAAATCGGGTATCACAACATGATTGCAACAAATATTTTCATCATTTTTAACAGTAGGTTTAGCAATCAAACACTTGGCATGCATCTTAAGAGATTCATTTTCACATTTAAGATCATCAACAAGTTTGTTAGACAAAAAAAGTTTAGCATCCAAGTCCATATTCAAACATTCAAACTCTTTCAACTTTTCAAGAGAATTTTCAGCAAGCTTCTTATACTTTTCAACCAATTTATTGAATTCATTGAGCTTAGCAATCAAATCATCATTTTCACAAATAAACTTGCTCAAATTCTTATGAAACCTCTTAGCTCCTTTCTTCAAGAGCTTGTCAACAACACCCATAGATTCAAGTAACATGTCATCACAATTATGAGGATAAACACTCATAGAGGCATTTTCACAAAAACATGGCATGTTACAATCAACGACATCCATAGAAGCATACAAAGCATTATCTATGGCAAATAACGCAAGGGGTCAAAGATCACACTTAGGTATTTAAACCACAACAAGGGTACCCGCTCTGATACCAATTAAAAGTTCGAAAATGTGTTGAAAACACAAGAGCTGTTTAAACTCCCAAATTAAAGTTACGGGTCGATAGATTTTACATTAACTTAATTCTAAGTGCGAAATAGTATAAATGCAAGCGGATAAACAAATAAGCTTCTCTAATCCATAAAAAAGACAACACAGCAATAAAATGGAATGTAAAAGAGTAGAGAAGAGAGATGCAAACACAAGAAAATACACCGATGTGTTATCAAAGAAGAAACCGAAGAACTCGGTGAAAAACATCTTCGCCGCCCTCAAAGCGGTAATCGATCCACTAGACAATCAGTTGGGATACATAGGTTAGAAAGAGACCCTCCAAGCCTAATCTACCCGATTTACCTAAGCCTTCCAAGCTCCTACTCCAATAAGGTTTCTCAGAACCGTGTCTTGTCTAGCTTTCCGGATCCTGTAATACACCCGATTGCATCCACCAAGCCTCACTGGCTTCTTTTGGCAAATCCCCAAAACTTCCCAAGATCCAAAACACTCTCTACACTCTGAATAGGTGTGGGTTATGTTTTGGTACAAATCTCTTCTCAAGGTATGACAATGGAAGGGGGAAGGAGAAGAGGCTACAATGATTCCTCACGGGAAGGCCTTACTTGCGAGACACTCACAAAAACGACAGCGTAGCACGACTTTTCAGCTTCCAGTCATGTGCTTCTCACATGCCCTTTTCGCGGGAACCCTTCTCACGAGCTAGTCATGAAATGCACTTATCTTCAATTAAGCTTGAGTCTTCACTAACTTAATACTAAACCCAATACAATAAAATCCCATAAAATATACGAAACAAAATTAAAGCAATTACAATACTTTTTGTCATGGAATAAAGCCAACATAAATTATAGTTGTAAATCACAACTTTACAATACCTCCTTTATTTGATGGCACTATTATGTATAATGGAAAGTATGCATGAGAGCTTTCTTGCAATCATTAGATGAGAAGGTGTGGCAAGCTGTGGAGATAGGCTGGACCAAGTCGAAGGAAGCACCGACCGATTGGGATGATGCTAAGATCAAGGCGGCTAACTTCAACGACAGGGCATTGAATGCTTTATTCAGTACAGTCATGAATGAGGAGTTCAAGAAGATCTCCTCTACTAAACTACAAAGGAAACATGGACCATCCTCCAAACAACCTATGATGGAACCAAGGCTGTCAATGATTCAGAGCTTCAGAGGCTTACCATGAGCTTTGAAGAGGTTAAGATGGAGGAGGATGAGTCATTTGATGAGTTCTATGCCAAGCTCAAGGATATAGTGAACTCAGCCTTTAATCTTAGGGAAATCATTCCTGAACCTAAGATTGTTAGAAAGGTGCTTAGATCTCTACCCGAGAGATTTCATGCCAAGATTACCGCAATTGAGGAATTAAAGGATATTGACAGAATTCCTTTGACAGAGTTGGTTGGCAATCTATAGACCTATGAGTTAGGTTTGACAAGGATAGGGAAATCTATTAAAGGAAAGAGCACGGCATTGAAGGCCAAGAGTAGTGACACTGATGAGTCTTCAGATGAAGAAGATTGGAAGATGAAATCCTATATTACTTGGTAATTCAAAAAGTTTATGAAGAATGCCAATGCTAAAGGATTTGACAAAGACCGCAAGCAGTCTAGCTCGTCTCAATTCAATAACAAGGACAAAGGAAAGAAAGATGCTAGGGATGGTGGTCAGTACACTGTTCCCTTAGGACCAAAATGCTTTGGATGTCAAGGCTTCAGACACACGAAATAAGAGTTCCCTACATATCTCAAGACCATTGGGAAAAGTAAGGCACTTACTGCTACCTTGAGCAACACCGAGCCTGAAGATGATTCTGACAATGAGGATGATGGAATCCTAAATGCCTTCATTACTACCGTAAATCCTACTGAGGGGATTGTTGAAGATGTGGATGAAGAAGAAGACTTGGTGGAGTCTAAGTTTGAAAAGATGGATGAGCAAGATGATATCCACACAGCCTATGCAAAATTATACAAGGTTCAAAAAGAAGCTCAGTGAAATGGAGCTTGAACGAGAAGAAATTTCCACAAAGTTTGATGAAGCCAATCAGACTATTGGAGCACTGAGATTTAAGAATAGTTTCTTGGCAGAGAAGACCAAGAAGCTTGAGGCAGAATTGTTCCAAGTCAGAACTCAGTTGGAAAGGATCTCAAGTGCAAAGCTTGATGAGATGCTTAGTCTTTAGAGATTTGCTTCCAATCGAACTGGTTTAGGGTATTATTTTTCTTCTCCTAGTATTGCTTCTGCTAGTACTACTGTTTTTGTTCCTCCTAGTAATAATGTTGAATCTGAAAACAATGATGTGCAAAATGTGTTAGCTAGTGAGAACATAGACAAGAGTAAATCTATTTTTGGAGCACCCTTTAAGCAGGATAAGAAAGAGATCAAAAACCCTAAGGTGGAAACACTCAAAAGCCTAAACAGAAGAAACAACATCTCTGTCATCACTATAGAGCAGCTGGACTTACTCGACCAAATTGCTACAAGTGGTTAACTACTCAACAAAACAACAGTATGATCTCATCGGGAAACTAGAATCAGTTTCCATCCTTCTTTGCTCCTCTTGGAGATCTTCTCAAGGCCCTCATGTTCTTTTTGAACTTGAATGGTTTTTGAAAACTCGAAAATGTGTTGAAAACACAAGAGCTGTTTAGACCCCCGATTAAAAGTTACGGCTCGATTGATTTTTCACTAACTTAATACTTAGTGCGGAATAGTGTAAAAGCGAGCGGATAAACAAACAAGCTACTCTAATCCATAATCAAAGCAACACAGCAGTAAAATGGAAAGTAAAAGAGTAGGGAAGAAAGATGCAAACACAAGATAACACGTCGATGTGTTATCGAAGAGGAAACCGAAGAACTCGGAGAAAAACCTCTCCACTGCCCTCCAAGCGGTAATAGATCCACTAAACAATTATTTGGGATACATGGGTTAGCAAGAAACCTTCCAAGCCTAATCTACCCGATGTACCTAACCCCTCCAAGCTCCTACTCCAACAAGGCTTCTCGGAACCGTGTCTTATCTAGCTCTCCGGATCCCACAACAAGCTCCATGTTGCAATTGCCATCCTTGGCTTCTTCCAATGCTTCCCAGCAGCACCAAAACTTCACTTGACACTCTGAAAGGGTATGGTAAGTGTTTGGGCTATCAACCTCTCAAAGGTATGGAAATGGAGAGGTAGGAGTTGAGGAAATTCCACAAGCAATTGTGTAGAGGATTGTGGGTATAACAATCTCTAACTCTCAAGGTGTTTGGCTAGGGTTTTCTCTCAGAAGCACACCTCAACTTTTGTGGATAATGTGGGTATAAATAGTGTAGGCACAAAAAGTGTGTATCAAAATAGACAGGCTGGCAGAATAGAATGTCTCGTGGGTGTCTCGTGGGAAGGCCTTACCAGCAAGATATCACGAGACACAGCTGTCTCCATCCTAGCTTGACTCTTCACATTCCAGCATGTGCAAGGCACATGTGTCACTTCGCAGGATACTTAGTCGTAAGCTACCCGCGAAAACTCTTCAGTCTTCAATAGCTTGAGTCTTCACACTCTCTCTCTCTATCACACAACCCTTACAATCAAATCCCACAATAAATACATGGTACAAGAGATTAAACAATAATTACAATCAAATTTGGCACGGAATAAAATCCAACAAAAACATATAGTTGTAAATAACAACTTCATAGTTTCAATTCTTCCCCCTCACCGCCAAATCAAGGGTTTGTTAAATGGAAAGATTCTTCCAAAGTGTGGAAGGAAAAAGGCTCTAAGTGATTTAGTCACTTTTTCTCTCTCTCCCCTTCTTGTTTTTGTTTTTGCATTACTTGTGTGTTTTGCTTTCTTGTTTTGAGTTGGTCTAGTTTTATGCATTGCCTTTTATAACATGTTTTTGTTTGTTTATTTTTCAGTTTTGCTTTATTTTGTTTTTCAAAAAAAAAAATTGAAAAAAAAAATCAGAAAAATACAAAAAGAGTGTGTGTTTGTGTACGTTGGTACTTGTGTACCTTGAATGGTCATTGAAACAAAGTTTTCTAAACTTTGTATCTTTTGTAGCTTAGATGAGCATCTCTGTGCATAACTAAGCAAGTGAGCTTTGTGGCTCGTGTTTGTGAGGAGTAAGATTAAGTAATCTCTTATACTTAACACTCATATCACTCTTTTTGACGGGAAGGACTAGAAAATCCTAATAGAAAGTCATAAATAAGTAAATAACTATCTCACCATCATTGCCCGCCAATCATGAAATGACATTTGTATGCTTCGACATAGCAAAAGTGGAATGTCAAATGCTTAATATCATTGGGTATTTCTTTTCTATCTCTTATATGCCCACGCATGGTTTGCTTAAAAGGAAAATATGCAAAGAAAAATAAAAAGCAAAAGAATCAAAATGCTTTATATATGATTGCAAGCATGTATTCTAGGTGATGTGGGAGTTATAGGATGTACCTTAAAGGTGATAGTCCCCATCAAACAATTATGATTATATGTGAGTTAAAGTGATTTTCTTATAGTTCAAATCGTCATAACATGTAGACACTTACACAATCTTGCGATGTTTTTTACACATAACATGCAATATTCTTTACTACTTTTGATACATGTGTAGGTACAATGTGATTTGGCCAACACAAGGAATACATGTGTTAATGTATGCTCACTAAACTATCTTAACTTGTTTTTGAAATATAAAATTGGTTAGACTTGTTTAGTGTGTGTGTGTGTGTTTTGGATCAATGTGCTAGACATTTTTCTCGTTGAAAGATGATTTTGAGATCTTAAAATGTTGTTTGGATCTTTGGTTATGTAGCATGCTTGATTGCATTCATGTCTACGCTTTTCTCTTCTTTGAAAAACTATTTTTAAGCAATCTCGACAACTACTAGACACCTCTCGACAGCTAGGCTATCTATCGAGCCCTTTCAACTTCTTTTTATCGCATTCTCGATAGTTTCTCGACAGCTACTCAATCCATCGAGAAAGTTTCTGGATGCTCGATAGATTCTTGATAGCTTTTTAATCCATTGAGCCCCTTTTGCTATTGACACCTCTCAACAAATCCTCGACAGCTCTGGATCTATCGAGCTTTATGATTTTCTATATATATGTTTCAGGGCGATTTTCTCTCATTCCTCCCCGATCTCTCTCAATAGATCCTGTCTCTTCTCCTCCCAAAACCTCTCTCTCTCTCACTCTAAACCTCATTCCCAAGTGATTTTTGGCCTACATCTTGCTCTTCCTCACTAGTAAGGGTCCTTACTCCTTCATTCCTCATGCATTTCACGCATTAGACCTAGGTTTTTAGGTTTTTGAAAATTTTTTGGGGTTTTCCAAAATTGATGAAGTTTTGGTGAAAATTTTGGGATGGGTTTTGTGTAAATGATCCTAAATGTTCATACATTGCATCACATTTGCATTTTAACTATATGTTCATGCATTTTAGATGTGTGATTACTATGTTAAATTGTTGTGTGCTAGTAGGTTTGAATTGGGCTGAGCCCATGATGTTTTTAAGTTTGCATGTCACATGTTCATGCATTTTCATGCATACGTATCTTTTTTTATCTTTATATTGATATTGATATTGTTGGTGCTTTTCTGCGTGTCTCTCTCTCTCCCTTTCTTTCTTTCTTGCGTTAGTCTGCTCTATGGCACCTAAACGCAAATCCATTCCATCCCAAAGCCCTTTTCATCCGGGGGCATCCACTTCTTCTGACTCCACTCCTTCTTACATACAGTTCCATGATGATAAAGCCCGAAAGGACTTTTCGGAGAACTTTCTTGATAAGGCATTCATTCAGAATGCCAAGTCATTCTATCGAATTTTTTTAATACTGACCTTCCCATTGTCATCTACAGTCGGGGTTGGGAGTCACTGTGTGGTATCCTGGTCACCTGTCCCTCTGTGATCATACAAGAATTTTACTCTAACATGCACGGACTATGTCCAAAGACAAACTCTCGTCTCTATTTTGTGAGACACCCTCATCTTGGGGTGACTATCAAAACACCCCTTGCTAGGGCTTTGCAAAAGGTCCAAGATTCCTTAACATGGTGATGACATTCATTCTTCATCCTTTGTCTCAATATAACTCCATTACAGAGCCTCGTACTCGAATTTTGTTATCCCTCTTAAAGGACATTTTTATTGACTTCCCTTCTCATTTTATTCTATCCTTTATATATGTCTATAGGGATACGGCAACTCGTGATAAGCTCATTTTTCCTTCCACTATCACAAGGCTTCTTCGCCATTTTTCTGTCTCCTTTCCCGAGTTTTTTCATTTTACGGTTATGAGTGCCATACTGCTACCGTTATATGGAGCGAGGCATAGCTTAGACCGAGGCAGCCCCGGATAGAGACTGCGACTTCTCCAGCTTCTTTCGCTCCATCCACCTCCATTTCTTTATCTTCTGCAGGTGGAGTGACTCTAGAGGCCATCATGGCACAGCTTGTGCACATGGATGCTCACCTTGACACACTCAGTAATGAGTTATGTCAGTTGAACACCCGTGTTGGTCGTATTGCAAGATGACTAGTTGCCATGGGTGGTTTCACTGTTTATACCTCTCCATCTCCACTAGCTTTAGAGGATGAGAGTGATGATGGCTCCGGTAGTGATGATGCTGATGAGGACGATGATGCTAGCTTGCCCAGTAATGATGAGATGTCTACTTGATGTACTTACCCTTTGTCATTCATGACAAAAAGGGGAAGTAGTTTTGATATGAGAGTAGTCGTATACATAGGGGGAGATTTAGCATATGAGATTTTTGTGATAGGGGGAATGTTTATACTATGAGGGATGTAATGAGGTTTTTATGTATTTTCTTTTCTTTCTTTTACATTTACCTCATGTATATTGGTCTTGTGACCATTTAACATACATTGCACTTATATTTGGGTTTATATCTATTGATATATGTTACTCACCTATCTTTACATGTGTTGTTTCTTTTCTCTCTTTATGCACATGCTTCTTATATATTGTGTGCAATCTTTTATTTCTATTTCACACTACGATGCCATGATGAGTTTTGTTTAAAGTGTTTTAGAAATATAGGATGTCAATGTTTTCTTGCCATAAACTCTCTTCTTGCAAAGTTTTTTAAGAGTTTGTGTTAGGATAGATTTTATTGTATTCAACAAGTGAGTATGAGTTGAGTGATTTATGACTTCTTTCATATGTTCATTTGTTTGTTGTGGTTTTGTCACGGATTGCCAAAGAGGGAGATTGTTAGGACATATGTGAATCATGTTAAGAGCATATGTCAATATAAAATTGGCTAATCCTTTGACAAAACACACTTTTCTTGTAATTAGGTAGACCTAGGATGTGTTTAATGCTTGGAACAAGGTTTCAAGATTAAGTGTTAAAGCCATGCAAGTCTGTCCAAGAAACAAGTGAAGAAGTGTTGGATTTTAAAGGTCGACAGCTAGTATCTATCGAAGTTTAAAAAGCTGCTGAAGCTCGATGCTCGACAGCTATCTCGACAGATAAGCTATCTATCGAGGTTTATGAAATTCAGTTTTTCAGAGCTGATTTCAATCCAATCCATGAATAAATGTTCAGGGTTTCTTTTCTCACAACCCTAAATATATATAAGGATTGTTTTAAGGGTCGTCATAGTGGATGCAACTCAATGCAAAAGTTTTTCACAAGCATATTCTGAATTGGAGACGTTTACCTTAGTTCATCTTTTTCTTGAAGAAGTTGCTGTGTTTGTACACCGTAGGGTTTTGTAACCAAGGGGCTTCATGATCTTCATCGTGTGATGAACTGAAGAACTTTGCAACCAACATCTTTCTCAAGTTGGTGAGTAAGCCACATACTGGAATCTACGCATCGAATTGGTTAGTCATGTACTGGGAGCCGTGCATTACAAGGAGAGATTGTCACTACAGAACAATTTCAATTGAGTATTGGGGTAAGGGTTCAACTGTAGGTTTGTATAAGGTACTGAGATTCCTTTACTTGTAACTGCTTGTTGTGATAATAGTGAATTCTCGGGAGTGGTGACCTTAAAATCACCTAGCGTGGTTTTTGCCGTGTAGGTTTTCCCCATTCGTAAACAAATCACCATGTCAATTTAATTTCCGCTGCATTTAGTTATTTGGTGATTTGTTTGTGCTACCATGCGTATTGCATACTAATTGAATTAATTAATTAACTTGGCTAATTAATTTGTTAATTCTTCACAGGGGGTCAATAAATTCTTGGTCTATCAAAGTCAAAGATGCCAAAATCTTGGGAAAGGAAGATGCCCAAGAAAGCTTCTACATGTAGACAAAACCAGTAACTTTGCCAAAAACATGAGACAACAACAAGTGGACAATCATGCATCCATCAAATAAAACCAATACATATTGGAAAAAAAAAATCCCAAATTCTCAGCATATACTCCTCCAAAACTAAAACCACTCACCAAGGGCAGACTTCAATTTTAAGTGTACTTTGTTTTTGCAAAATGTAAGTTTCAAGCACATTCCACCAAAAATAAATTAGATATAAAAAAACTGACACAATGCATTAACACAGATTAACTAAAAATTCAATAAATTAACCAAAACCATTACTGCCAACATAATGAAACCAAAACTGCATTAAGAGTGAAAGATCTCCATTGTATGGCTTGTCATGCAATTCAAATTAGAGCTCAGTAGCCAAAATAACATTCATTGAGAATAAAAAACACACAATCTCAAACTAAGTCTACAAAAATTAAGTCTACAAGTTGCACAATACAGACTTAATCCACATACAAGTCTTGAAAATTTAGGTTTACAAATTTGCACAATTCAAATCAAAACCCTATCATTTGACCAGAATTTCCCAAGCAAATGAAAATTGAACCTTCTTAGTAACAAAATTTCAATTTCACAATAATGAATCTGAAATAACTAACCTCCCTCCTCTTACACGACATGTACAGAGACCAAAGGAGTAGCAGCCGCGGCGGCAGAAGAGGTAGAGCCACCGAGGAAGGAGAGGAATCCAGAATTCACTAGCTCTTGATCGTCGAGGAAGAGATCCTTTGAAACTCTAAATGCACCGTGAGCGCACACGATCATGAAGCCAAGCATCAATGCCGAGATGAGGAATGATCCAACGGTGGTGAGGAAAACGACGACGATAGTTAAGAGTAAGAGACCAATCTTGCAATAGAAGAACATGTGGCCGAGAATGATGAGAGGTTAATCAAAGAGTCTAGGCAGTGAGGAGAGAGAGATAGGGTGAGAGACAATTTTGAGTGCGAGAGAGAGATATATAATTTTTTGATTTTGCATAAAGTAAAGCATGTTAAGGGTATTTTTGTACTTTTGATTTTGCATAAATTAAGCGGTCGGATTTTGAAAATTTTAAAGGGTATTTTTGTACTTTTGATAGAAATGAGCTAGTCTACTTATTTGTCATTTTTTATATAGGTGTCAAATTTCTTTTGTACCATGAAACACCAACTGGATGCTGATCTGGTATTCTGGAAACAGCATATACTTTCTCCACACACATAACACAGCTATAAGTCTACTAGCCTCTGAGAGCACGCTCACGTGCATGCTCAAAGGCTCTTCTATTTTTTGGGATAAAGGTTAATAATTTGCTTTCATTATAAATTGGAATTACTAAATTTTTCAATCACAAAAAAAAAAAAAAAAAAAAAACACTAAGGGTGTGATGAATATTATGCATTTGTAGGTGAAATAATTTTGTCATCACACCCCTAGATTTTTTTTTTTTTTTTTTTGATTGAAAAATTTAGTAATCCCAATTTATAATGGATGCAAAGTATTTAATCTTTATCTCAAAAAATAGAAGAGCCTCTGAATACATGCGTGAGTGCATGCTTAAAGGCTAGTTTTGGTGAAGGTTAATAATTTTAATCCATTATAATTTGGGATTACTACATTTTTCAATCACAAAATACCTAGGGGTGTGATGAAAAAAAATATTTCATCCACAAACACATAATGCTCAGCACACCCCAAGGTATTTTGTGATTGGAATTTAAAATATCCAATTTGAGACTTATACATTTGTCCACTAACATTATGCATTTGCTAACTATTAATACAACCAAAAGTTTCATAAGGCCAACTCCAAAAAATGAACACCAAAATAATGCTAAAATGATATGGGTGAAATAATTTTCAAGTGCATAAATCTCATCATAAAAAATGTAAACCAAAATAACATTAATTTTTTGTAGCTAGCCTTATGATGCTTCTGGTCGTATTAGTATTTTTAAATGTACAATTTTTGTTAAAAAAAAAAAAAAACATATAAAACACATATTAGAATGAGTGAAAAATTATGACACTATGAGAGACCGGAAAAACTTGGTTCTCTTAGAAAAGGGGTTAGGCATCGGTACCTTCCCTTTTCAGGATTATGTGTGGAGTTGCCAGTTATTTTTTATAAAAAAAAGAAAAGAAAAAATACAATACACAGTTCACATGTCCAAAATACCTCAAATTTCGTGAATGGATTATACAAATACAATTTGGTAAAATATCTTTACAAGACTTTGGTCCTAAATACAATCTATGTAAAAAAAAACAAAGCTTTGGTCCTAGATACAATCTACCAAAAATAAAATAGAGCACTATTTCTACCAACCAAAATTTCTAAGGTTCGGGGGCTAGGTTACAGGATGGGAAGGTGTTAGGCAACCACCCGGCTCAGACAGAGTCTGGTATTCTAGACTTTAAATGACATTTTAAATACCCATAAAAAATAACATGCAAATTATTATGTCAATATTCCTAGATCTAAAATTGGTTAATATGAAAAATACTAGATCTGTTGCATTTATGCACAAAAAATCATATCTAAATTTTATTTGTGAAAAGAAAGATTTTTTTATGAGAAGTTTCAATTTAGCAAAATGAATTTTGGGATAAAAATTTAGATATAATTTTTTTTAAGTAACAGATAATGGATTTTTTTGAAAAGTTCTCAAATCTAATTTCTTAATTAAATAACAGGATGGATCTCCAAAAGGAAAATCCAAATCTGATTGTTTAATTAAGAAACATAATGGGTTTTAAAAGAAATTTCGGATCTGGTTTTTTTATAATGGAATTTTTTAACATAAAATTCAGATCTGACTTTTGTTTAAAGAAAACAATGGGATTTTGGAAAAATATTTCATATATGATTTTTGTTTAAGGACAACAATGAGATTTTGGAAAAATATTTTAGATCTGTTTTTTGTTTAAGGAAAACAATGAGGTTTTGGAAAAATATTTTAGATCTGATTTTAATTTAAGAAAAACATAAAGGAAAATTGCAGATCTAAAATCTTAAGGAAAGATTCAACCCTAGATCTAGGCATGTTCATCAATTAATCATGTGAAAATTTTTGAAAGCAAAAGAGAACATGTAATAACATATGACAAACATGGTCATCTAAACAAAGAAAAAAAACATCACATCCTTGGAAACTAAAGCATATATGAAAGCACGTTATGGAAACAAAGTTAGAATCATACCAGCAGGAACTTAATCCTCTAGCAAAGAACTATCCTAAAGATCAAAGAGAGTGAATTTCTAAGGATTTAAGTGAAGCCCCTTAGAAAGAAAGAAATTTCTAAAGCAAAGCTTCCAGAACTTCTTTAACATAAGGGGGGAGAGAAGTCAGAAAAAGTGGTCTAGATTTATGATTTTAGTCCCCTATTTACAGATGTTTGATGCTTAAAAAATAAGTTGGATTGGATCATATACTGTTAGGTACTAAAGACTTAGGATTTGATGTATTTAGAACTCTAATGTGTAATGTTGGCAAATCATGATCAAAACAATATGTTTAGTCTTGTTTAGGCTTGCTCAAAGTTGTGTAATTCATGTAAAGTTGGAATCGAGTGGCTGCAGATGTATTAGTACATTTCGTCCTGACTCGATCGATCGAAGGATAGACTCGATAGATTGAAAGTCGGCCAGAATGTTTTTTCTGCAGAATTTTCAACTCAGCCCTATCTTATTAAACATTTATGGTTTTATGTTTTTGCCCTAGGTATATAAGGCAAAATCCTAGTCACGTTTTGTGAGTTACTCTGGTTGTATTGTTGCTCATATTTTGCGATTTGTGTGAATCTCTTGTGAGATCCTTGAGGAGATTTCCTTCACATAAACTTAGGGTTTTCAAGGTAGAGATAATATCAACACCTTGATGATCAACTCAGTTGCTACCATTGGAGCTTAAAGAAACACAAGCGGGAGTGCTTGTATCTTGTGGAGAATCCAAGAAAGAAGGAGTCCATGAATTTGAAGCTTGCACGTGGTCGTGTCAGTAAGTTCTACTGGTGGGTAGCATTAGGAAGTCAATCGTGGGTGCTTGTAAGTCCTTTTGTATAAACTTCGATTCTTTCATATAGTGGATTCAAGTTTACCTTGAGGATAGCTAGGTTAAATCCTCCCCAGGTTTTTTACCGGTTTGGTTTTCCTGGGTGATATGTCATTGTGTTCTTTATATTTCCGCTTCTTGATATCTTGATATGATTATTTGATTATGTTAACCTAGATTTGCATAATTTGACTAAGTTAATCACTTAGCTAATAAACTAGGTTAATCCAATTGTTGTGTTTTAAGGGGTCTAAAAACCTAAAAAGTGGTATCAGAGTGGGTAGCTCTCTTGTTGTAGATCTTTTGATCTCTGAATTGATTCTTGACCCCTATTGTCATGGAACACGGACACTCTCTGGTTATTCCTCCTCATTTCGATGGAAATAACTATGCTTATTGGAAAGTAAGGATGAAAGCATTCCTGAAATCTATTAATAAAAGGGTTTGGAATTCTATTAAGTACGGATAGGAGAAGCCCACTACTCCTGTGAGTGAGTGGCAAACTTCTCAAAAAGAAGCAGCTGGGTTCAATAGCAAAGCTATGAATGCCATCTTTAACGCTGTTTCTATGGAGGAATTTAATAGAATCTCTAATATTGAGGTTGCTCATACTACTTGGAAAATCCTCCAGACTGTGCATGAAGGCACAAAGACAGTTAAGATTAATGAAATGCAGCAATTAACTTCTAGATTTGAAAGCATTAGGATGTTTGATGATGAATCTTTTGATGAATTCTATGCTAAACTGAATGATATTGTTAATTCTGCTTTTAATCTGGGTGAAATCTATGATCAACCTAAAATTGTTAGGAAGATTCTTAGATCCTTAACTGAGGACTTTAGGCCCAAAGTGACTGTCATTACTGAGAGCAAGGATATGGACTCCATCCCTGTTGATGAGCTTGTAGGATCACTTCAGTTCTATGAGCTAGACCTACCCAAAGCTAGCAAATCCAAGTCAATGGCTCTCAAGTCAGTTGATGATGTTGAGGTTGGTGGATTTGATGATGAGCTCTCTACTACAGAGATTGCTTACCTTGCCAAGAACTTTAGAAACTTTCTTCGGAACAATAACAGAAAGGCAAGAAATATAAACACTGCTGAACCTAGAAATTTTAGGAAGAATGATCCCATTAAGGTTAGCAACACTGAAAAACCTAGAGAAAAAGTAGGTCAATCTTTCAATAATTCTTTGGGTTCTCAATGTTTTGGATGTCAAGGGTATGGTCATGTTAAATCTGAATGTCCTACATTTTTGAGGTCTAAGGGTAAAGCTATGGCTGTAACCCTTAGTGATAATGAGGTTTCTGATGATGAGTCTGGATGTGACGAGGATGGAAACCCTTAGTGAAAGCTATTGCTTTCACTGCTACTGCTGTAGTCAATGAAAGCGTGTCTGTTGAAGAGAACCCTTCTGATGGGGAACTCTCTGAGGATGCAGATCTTCAAGAGGCCTATAATAAACTTTGCAAAGTTGCTGCAAAGGATGCTATGAATGTTGAACTTGGCCTGAAGAAAATTGAATCTCTTGAGCTTGATAAGAAGAATTTACTTGTTAAACTGTTTGATGCTAATGATCTTTTGAACAATGTGAAATCTGAGAATATGCTCTTACTTGAAAAAGTTAAAACTTTGGAACATGATTTATCTGTTGCTAGATCTGCTAGTTCTAAACATGATCAAATGCTGAGTGTTCAAAAGTATTCCTCTGACAAATCTGGATTAGGTTTTGTTGAAAGCATCACTGTGTCTGCATCAAATTCCACAAACTTTGTTCCTTCATCTTCTTCTTCTGAACCTTTCGTGAGTGAGGTTGTGAGTGAAACTGTCAAACCCCCTGTGAGTGAGGTTGTCAAACCTATAGAAGTTTCACCATCTAGGAAGATTAGGGTTGATCTAAAAGAGTCTAAATCTAAGGAGTCTACCCTTTCTAAGGACAAGATGCATGGTAAACCTGCTTAGGTTTGTCATTTTTGTGGAAAGTCTGGACACATTCGTCCTAACTGTTACAAGCTTCAAGTTGCTAAGAGAGCAAACAAACCAAAAGTGCCTATGCCTCAAGCACAAGATCCTATGACACTCATTGGTGAATTGGTAAAGGCTTTAAACCTTTATTCCAATCCTGGAGTTGGAAATCACTCGAACGTGAATAGGAACTCCAATGCTCGTGGTGCATCTAAAAGGTTTTGGATGCAAAATACTCGATCTAATTGAGTCTTTTTGACATGGTCCTTATGCTTCATTGGTCTATTCTTTTGTGACCATTGTTTTTTGGTTTTTGTGTTGTTTTGTTTCTAGGACTTGCATTGCATAACATTCATGCATTTCATTCTAAGATTTATTTTTGTTTTCTCTTTTAAATAAATTTAAAAAAAAAAAAGAAGGAAAGCAAATTGTGTTTGGCTTTATTTTTCTTGGTTTTTGAAAAACAAGGTTGGTCAATTTATTTACACATAACATATCTTTGTACCTTGTTTAGCTTTGATGAGCTTATTTATTGCACTTGACTAGTTGAAGCTTTGTAGTGCATGTTGTGTGAGAAAGATGTTTATGGTATTTATCACGTTGTCTTAATCTTGAAGTCACATGTTATTTGATTGTTGGACTTGATCCTTTTGAGAAAGGCATAAATAACCATCTCACCACTATTCACTAGCCAATCATGAACACCTTAGTGCATATCTTAAGATTCTGTGCTCGATAAAGTGTAGCACATGCACAAAAAGAACATAAAGTGAAGCCTCGGTTTAGATGCTTAATGCATAAAATTGGTGTGTACTATTAGGCTTGATGCCAAATCACATAATTAAAATTGGTGTGTATGAGGCAAAATTCAAGAAATTTACATGATTGCAAGTTTATGATCTAGGAGATGTGGGAGTTATATGATGTAACTCTTTTGGTGATAGTCTCTTTCAAATTCTATGTGATGAATTTTGTAGACTTTTTGTTTGATTTCTATTCACATATCACCTCACATGTATCTCAAGCTTTTGCTAGTTGCACACACTACACAAGTTACTCTTTGCTAAACACTCTATATGTTATTGTGTGTATTTTTGGTCTGACCAACCAAGTTTGAAAATACCTTGAGTATTATGCAAAACATTTTTTTTGATTGAGAATTTAAAGGGAGAATGGCTGAAATTTTCTTTGAAAAACTGGGCTTAAAACTTGCGTTTTTTAAAAAGCATTTCATATCATACTCATGCATTTTGTTCATCAATTTTAATGCTTGAGGAGTTAGTGCCCAAAATGTGTTTGTTTTTTTCAAAACTGTGTTTTTTCTCAAAAATTTGTGAGCCTCTGCCTGTTTCGATCGATCCATTCTGTTTTTCGATCGATCGAAAATGTGCTTAAAATTCTTTTAAGAGTCTCGGGTTGATTCGATCGATCAAATGTAATTTTCGATCAATCGAATATCGCGAATCAGGTATTTAAAAAACAGTTCTTGACTTTTTCAAATCACTTTTTCAAATAGTTTGAAACCTTTTTCTCTCTCTCTGACTCAGCAAGCTCACTCAGCAGATTTTTTGTCGTTTTCTTCCGAATCTTTTTTGAGGTTTTTGTCCTCTAAGGCCGGTAAGTCCATTATACCCCTCCTTTTTCTTTTATTTTCAAGTTTCATGCATTTTTCATGCATTTCTCCTTGAAATTTTTGGACCTATTCCTATTTGGGGTTTTTCATGATTCAAGCCATTTTATGTGAAATTGATCATTGGGTTTTTGTTTGGACATGATATAAACATGATATTGATGGTTTAATTTGGTCAATTTTGTGTTTTGTGAAAAATTGAAAATTCTAGGGCTTGTAATTGATCCGAATTGGGGATTTGTTCAAATTGGGTTCAATTGATACAATTGGCTTGTTGAATTGATGTAATTGATCATTATGGTATGTATTCTAACTTGTGTGATGATCAATTCGTCAAATTTTTTTTCAAAATCTTAACAAGTGGTTTTCAATTTTGGGGCTTTTTTTAGAAACTCTATGCTCAAGCCAATTTTGTGAAATTGAACTTAGTTTACTGCATTAGAACATGCATCATGACATTGTAATTGTTCATGTATCATATAGATTTTTGTTCTATATTTTTTTTTTGTGATTTTGGTTCTTTTTGTGTCTTTGTCCTTTCCTTAGCATCATGCCTAGTGAAAGCTCGAAAACGTGTTGAAAACACAAGAGCTGTTTAGACCCCCCAAATTAAAATTACGGCTTGGTTGATTTTACACTAACTTAATAATAAGTGCGGAATAGTGTAAACACAAGCATATAAGTAAAACAACTACTCTAATCCATAATTAAAGCAACACAGCAGTAATAATGAAATGAACAAGAGTAGGGAAGAAGGATGCAAACACAGAAAACACCGAGACGTGTTTTCGAAGAGGAAACTGAAGAACTCGGCGAAAAACCTCTTCGCCGCCCTCCAAGCCTAATCTACCCGATGTACCTAAGCCCTCCAAGCTTCTACTCTGACAAGGCTTCTCGGAACTGTGTCTTGTCTTAGTTCTCCGGATCCCGCAACAAGCTCCATGTTGCATCTGCCATCCTTGGCTTCTTCCAATGCTTCCCAGCAACTCCAAAGCACTCTCTACACTCTGAATAGGTGTGGGTTGTGTTTGGGTACGAATCTCCTCTCAAGGTATGATAATGGGAGAGGGATGGAGAAGAGGCTACAATGATTTCTCACTAAGGAGGAGTAGCTCTCTCTCAAAAGAGGGTGTGTGTTGTAGAAAACCTATCTAGGGTTTTTCTCTTTGAATAGCCTCTATAACATTTGTGGGTAATGAGGGTATATATAGTATGGGTGAAGGGTAAGAAAGTCACTCATTAAAATCCTCCAGGCAGAATATTTCGCAACTATCTCGCGGGAAGGCCTTACCCGCGAGACACTCGCGAAAACGATAGCCTGGCATGACTCTTCAGCTTCCAGTCATGTGCCTCTCACATGGCTCTTTCTCGGCTTAGCTTCCAGCGACACACCCATGAGATCCATTGATCTTCAATAAAGCTTGAGTCTTCACCAACTTGATACTAAACCCAATACAATTAAATCCCACAAAATACAAGGAAATGAAATAAAGTAATTACAACACATTTTGTCATGGAATAAAGCCAATATAAAATTTAGTTGTAAATCACAACTTTACAATCTCCCCCTTTGGCTATTCCGTGACAAAACACCCTAAAACAGACTCTAGACTTAAATATGAGTTTGGGAACAAAGGCAAAACTCACTCACACCTAATTCTAGATTCTGATAAGCTCTTGGGCATATGAACAAGTAACTCCTGAAACACAACAACAAAATAATATCATTGTATGCAGAAAACTTGAAATGCATATGGAGCAAATATAATGTGATCAGGCAAAATGGAATAAAAACAATAGACCATGGCAAGATCAAACAAGCAATCACTTAAACAAAAGTAATCACTATGCTCATTCACACAAGGAATGAACATCCGGACATGCAAGATGATAAGCTCATTTGAAGAGTATCATTTGCAAGTCCAACACTCAACCAATGCAAAATACTCGAAGTATTTGCATCTAGGAACAATCCTACTAGGGCACAAGAGTGTTCATCACTCAACCAATGCATAGAACGTATATGCATCTAGGAACAATCCTGCACGGGCACAAGAGTGATGTACTGAAGTAAATGTATGACATTAGACTTCAATAGCACAAGCATAAAGGCTGCATAAGCAAAGTATTGCAAATACATGGCACAAACCATAAAAGCCTACAAACCACATGCAATGAAACACACCCTTAAAGCTTACAAAAACAACATGGGTACATGAAATAAAGTACTTCCCTATCATATCACTCCCCCTATCATGAATCATAGGAGCTGTGATGAACAATGAACATATATGCCTGTAACCTGAAACACTTGCACAAACCACATTAGACCCTCAAGGTAAATTAGGTGATAAAAAGACAAGTATAATGTAACAAGTAAAATGCGATCAAGTAAACATGTTGTGAAACATATGAGCAACTTGATCAAACACATGATAGTCATATGGAAATGACTACAATGATCATATAGCAAAGCAAATGATCATCCGAACATGCAACCAATAAAGCACAATAGCATAAGGGTAAAAGCATGTCCAACACATAAGCACGATGCAATGAGAGCAATAAAGCAAATCAAATCACCATAAAGTAACGAGAAAACAAGCATAAAGTAGATCAAGGTTTTCTCAAAAAATGTTTTCTCCCCCTTGGTATATGCATCTCCCCTATGGCTTTCTCCCCCTAAGAGTGTGCACATGAGTCACATAGAAATGACGAAACACACCGGTATACTCTCCGGAATATTCTCCCCCTTTTTGTCACGAATAGACAAATGAATCAAGAGGAAGGAGGGAAAGAAAAAAATATGAAGAAGATGCATGAGGGGTGCAAGATGAATGAGAAAATGAAACTCAAACATTAGAAAAAAACATTTTAAAACAATGCTACAAAGCATAAAGAACATGAAATGTTAAGGATAATGGAACATGATGTGGACCTAGGCATGACATAGACACAAGAACATGTAAAATGTGCTAGAAGGTCTGAAAAGACTTAACAAGCATGAGTGAATGCAAAAACATGTCAAGTGTTCAAGTGTGTGCAGCAAAGGTGCAACTAGTGTGCATCTAGTGTGCATGTGAGATGCATGACCAATGCATGAGCAAAGCACTCAAGGGGCAAAGTGTACAAAACACACCACCAATGATCAAAACATGATAAACATGAATAATTATGGTGATCCCCAAAATTTGGTACTCATCGGAGTCCAAAACAACGAGAAAATGCCATTTGGGCATTTTATCAAACACTTGGAGTGCACACACTACACATGTATGATAAACAATGCAAGAACATATGAAAATCTTGCCTAAATACATGATATTTTTGCCACAAGGGGCCACCATCCAAAGCAAATTATCATTTAAAACAAATCCCAATAAAAAAATTGACAGAAACTAAGTTTTCCAACTCCCATTTGAGAAAATCCCAACTATGAACATAAAACCCCCAAAAACGTAATCTAAGGATCAAAATCAATGAAAAGAGTTAAAGATTACCTTAGAGATGTTTATGGAATGTAAAACACTTGAAATTAGTTGGGTTTTGATGTAGAAACATTAAAACAGGGGTTTGGGAGAAGATGGGAGGCGTTTAAAATAGATGACCCACGAAATGCCCTTTAAGAAGCTGATCTGGAAATTTTCGCTGGTATCTCGCTACTTAGAATCCCGCGAAAATTTCGCTGGTATCTCGCAGGTGTCTCGCAGGTAAGCTTTTACTCGCGAAACAGTCGCGAAACAGCCGCGAAACTCTCTGTCCAAAACTGGAAAACTTGAGAATTGGACCCTTTCACTCGTGACTGAACTTAAACATAAAATAGGTCACGAAAACACCCAGAAAACATGTTTTTCACACAAAAACAATTTGAAAACTTTGAAAAACATGGGTGATACAAATCACTTCCAAAGGCAAATAAAAAGAACAAAAATCTTTTTGGTTTGAACCACATATGGTTGAGCACACACACATCACATTTGAACATGTACAATCACACAAATGAAATAGACATTCATTGAACAAAAGTCTTGTGTGTTGTGTGTGAGGATCAAGTGTGGAATAGTCCTTAGACTAGAGTGAAGCTTCAATGATCAATTCAATCGGGTCATACACAACTGATACGAAATCAAGTGGACAATCTCCATTATAGAAATGAGTATATATGACCTCCCACACAATGAATACATAACTTAGAAGCTTTTCATTTGGCTTCTGCATAAGGCATAACAATTGGTCCATTTTATTTTGTGTCGACAAAAACATCTCATTTTGAGATTGGTGCTTGAAATTTATGATATTTCAACATTGATGATTAGCCTTTGGCTTTTTGAGCACCATACAAAACATATTAAAAAGAGTCGCTTTCCCTTTTTCCTAGTCAAATACTAGTATGTGCGACAGGCTTTTGCAGCTCAATATCTCTTTTCATTTGGAGATTTACATTTGGTGAGCTCTATTTGCAAAAACAAAAAAAAATAAAGTGGGAAGAGATATAGACACAAGTCTATGCAAGTATCAAGACCAACAAGACTATTGACCAATCATTCATGACAAGCTTGAAGATTTATTTACAACAGTCACACATAGTTTTCAAGATTTCTCCCACAAAGAACTAGGTGCATACAAAACAAACTAAGCTCGTAAATGCACAACGCCATTAGTACGAAAGTACTAGGCCAAACTCACATGTGAAATGTGCTCAAACATATACGATCAAACTTTTTGAATTTTTCACTTTTTATGTGGTTTTGGATTTTTTACACACACAAAACAAAGACATAAAAGTAAGATCAAAACAAAAGCAATGCATACAAATAAATGCAAAATGCACAAATGCATGAAGATATGACATTTAATGCATGAAAGGTCCTACAAAGATCGAAAGAATTAGATCAAGGACCAAAAGAGTAAAAGCTCAACCATAAGAACCCTTCCTCATCCAAACAGAATGATTGCTTGGAATGAGTGTCTCAAGAGAAGTGAGACGAGGGTTGGGAGAATGAGAACCGGAGATGCACATAGTCAAGGAGTTAAGAGCATTAAACAATTTCTTTAACAACATGCTATTTTCACTCAAATCCGGTTTATCATTTTTAGCACAACTTGCAAGAAGCTCGAGTTTCTCTTTTCTTTTGATTCTTTTAAAAGCTTGAAACTGAGAGCAATGAGGTCTAAGATGACCAAGGGCACCACAATGGTGACAAACAATGTATTTAGGTCCATTAGGCTTTTTGGGAATGGATCTAGCAACTTGGGTTTGTTCTCTCTTCAACTTAGAACATTGAGGCCTTATATGACCAATCACACCGCAATGGTGGCAAGTTGGAACAAACTTAGATCCACTCAATTCCCTAGGATTGGACCTAACAAGAGGCTTAGGCTTAAGAGCCTTTCTCTCCACTTTTTGATTTCTTTTATGTGGAGGAATGTACACCGATTTGTCCTTTGAGGCAAAACACACATTAGGCACAAAATCGGGTACCACAACATGATTGCAACATACATTTTCATCCTTTTTAACAGTAGGTTCAGCAATCAAACACTTGGCATGCATCTTAAGAGATTCATTTTCAGATTTAAGATCATCAACAAGTTTGTTAGACAAAACAAGTTTAGCATCCAAGTCCATATTCAAACACTCAAACTCTTTCAGCTTTTCAAGAGAATTTTCAGCAAGTTTCTTATATTTTTCAACCAATTTGATGGATTCATTGAGCTTAGCAATCAAATCATCCTTTTCACAAAATAACTTGCTTAAACTCTTTTGAAACTTCTTAGCATTTTTCTTTAAGAGTTTGGTGTTAGGAATATCAACAACACCCAAAGATTCATGTAGCATAGCATCACAATCATGAGGATTATCACTCATAGAGGCATTTTCACAAACACGTGGCATGTTACATTCATCACCAACCAAATCATATAAAGAGGCATATAAAGCACAATCCATGGCAAGTAAACACAAGGGGTCAAGGATCACACTTAGGTAATGAAACCAAATCAAGTGTACCCGCTCTGATACCAATTGAAAGCTCGAAAACGTGTTGAAAACACAAGAGCTGTTTAGGCCCCCCAAATTAAAATTACGGCTTGGTTGATTTTACACTAACTTAATAATAAGTGCGGAATAGTGTAAACACAAGCATATAAGCAAAACAACTACTCTAATCCATAATTAAAGCAACACAGCAGTAATAATGAAATGAACAAGAGTAGGGAAGAAGGATGCAAACACAGAAAACACCGAGACGTGTTTTCGAAGAGGAAACCGAAGAACTCGGCGAAAAACCTCTCCGCCGCCCTCCAAGCGGAAATCGATCCACTAGACAATCAGTTGGGATACATGAGTAAGCAAGAGACCCTCCAAGCCTAATCTACCTGATGTACCTAAGCCCTCCAAGCTCCTACTCCAACAAGGCTTCTCGGAACCGTGTCTTGTCTTAGTTCTCCGGATCCCGCAACAAGTTCCATGTTGCATCTGCCATCCTTGGCTTCTTCCAATGCTTCCCAGCAACTCCAAAGCACTCTCTACACTCTGAATAGGTGTGGGTTGTGTTTGGGTACGAATCTCCTCTCAAGGTATGATAATGGGAGAGGGATGGAGAAGAGGCTACAATGATTTCTCACTAAGGAGGAGTAGCTCTCTCTCAAAAGAGGGTGTGTGTTGTAGAAAACCTATCTAGGGTTTTTCTCTCTGAATAGCCTCTATAACATTTGTGGGTAATGAGGGTATATATAGTATGGGTGAAGGGTAAGAAAGTCACTCATTAAAATCCTCCAGGCAGAATGTTTCGCGACTATCTCGCGGGAAGGCCTTACCCGCGAGACACTCGCGAAAACGATAGCCTGGCATGACTCTTCAGCTTCCAGTCATGTGCCTCTCACATGGCTCTTTCGCGGCTTAGCTTCCAGCGACACACCCGCGAGATCCACTGATCTTCAATAAAGCTTGAGTCTTCACCAACTTGATACTAAACCCAATACAATTAAATCCCACAAAATACAAGGAAATGAAATAAAGTAATTACAACACATTTTGTCATGGAATAAAGCCAATATAAAACTTAGTTGTAAATCACAACTTTACACCTAGGAAGACTAGAGCTCATAGGTCTGTTCCCCCACCTTCTCCTCCCCCATCTTCTTTTGACCGTGAGAAGTTTCCTTGTGAGAAAAACCAAGATATTTTTGAGACTCTGAACCTTAGGAGAAAGATATGGGCTTAGCGTTCTGTAGTATTCGATGAGCAATGTAACACCCGCCTCATTTAAATTGAATTTATTTGCTTCTAAAGTGAAATTGATGAATTATTTAATTTATTTTGAAGGCGATATTATTCTATATTAAGGTCACTACTAAGAAAATAAATAAAAGAAGATGTAACGTGAGGGCTATTTTTGTAGATTATTCATATTTAACTTTTAGTCTCCTTATCAGTTAAGGAAAAGGATAAGAGGTTTCCTATTTGAATTAGGAGTTTAAGTGTTATTGGAATTCTTGAGAGTTTTAGCCTATCTAAACAACCTTAATATGAGTTTTAGTGGAAATTAAAGTCTTGGAAGCTTATTTAAGTTTTAGTAGGTCTTAAACTCTAGCCCAAGTAGGAGTGTTATTTAAGAGTACTAATTGGAGTGGGATTGATATTCCTAGACTGAATTGGAGTGTTATTTTAGAGGTTTATATACTGGGTCTTTTAAGTCAGTCACATGAAAGGTAGAGAGAGACGCTGGATGCTAAAAGCTACGGCAAAAAGGATTATTGCCAAACTTGACAAAGACAACATCAAGGTAACTATTAACAAGTTGATTATTGATTGTATGTGGTATCATAGGTTAAAGATATGTGTTGTTTATCTCCATACAGTAGAGTTTATATTACAATATTATATTACATGGTGCAAGATATCTCTAAGTTGATGGTATAAGATTTCTTGGAGTTTGAGCATTATGACCTTATTAAGTGGCATGATAGGTACCTATGTATATGTTAGGATCTGACTTGTAGGTATGATGTGTAATGGTCCATATGTGACTTTGGAAGAGGGATAACATGAATGGTTTATATAAATAGTGTAAGTATGGCTTAACATAGCAAAATCATCTATTTGTGTATTAGGTTCGAGTGGCATCGGCTTGGATAGTTGAGATCTAACGAGTAATAACAACTAGAGGTAAGTGGACTTCAGAACATGACGTCTCTCAGGACGTATATATCTATATATATTTTTGGTAAAAATATATCTATATATACATAATTGTAAAAGTGTAGTTTCAAAAACTTATACCATTGTCAATGTTTTATACACGTGAATTTTATTATTATTTCTTGTATATTACTTTGAAACTGTACATGTCAAGAATGTTTTCAAACAGTCAGTTAGACAGGCTGCAACCTTTGCCAACACAGGGTTAAGTGTTGGCCTTCGGCCGATGTAGTGTTATTGTGGTGTGGTGCAATGTTATTGTTTGCTCTTTGGAGCCAGTGTTGCCTCTTTGAGGTTAGTGTTATTGTTCCCTATGGGAATCACCCACCAAGTGTTTAGCAGTTTATGTCTTGTCTGGCAATATCTAATGTTTTCCATATCGAACTATTGTTTTATTGTTATTGACCTTTATAAGTGGGAAAAGTTGTTTATTACTATAATATATTGTTTTTACCTATTTAGTGTATTTTGGCAAACCAAAGTGGTTATTATTTTATTTAATGGTTACAGTATTAGAGTTAAATGTTTTATTCTTGACAGTTTTACAAAGCATATTATATTACTGTTAAAATTATTTGTAAATGTTTTGTAAATCTTATATTTTATAAATGATACTAATGTTTTGTTTTGAAAGACATCCTCATGTTATGTAGTCTCTTATTGGGCTTCTAGCTCACCCCCCTTTCTCCACCCTTTCAAATTAGAGCAGTGGAATATCTTTTGGTGGTAGATCATTGGAGACATAGATTGAAGACTTCTTTTGGAGCTATGTTAGTTGATGGATTGTTTTAGTATTTTTTTTTTTTTTAGGATAGTGAGTTTGGCTTTTGTGGAACTCTTTGAGATTGTATTTGGAGACTTTATTGTTAAAGTTTTGTTTTATGGATTTCATAGGAAAGATTTTGATGGGTTGGAGTTTATTTGTGGATCTTTAATTACGCTCTGTTCCATTATATTATTGTTGATTATTTAGAAGATGAGTTTTGCATCTAAATCCTTGGTTTGGGCTTGGGGCGTTACAGCTTAATCCTGCCATTAGGTCAAATTTTGAGCGTTGGGGCTGGTTACCTTTGTTGGATATTTCTGATCCTCCTCCTCCAGCTACCTTGATTAGAGAGTTCTTTTCGAACATCTCTATCCGCATCTATGATTCCAACACTTTGGTAAAGAGTTGGATACGAGGTGTAGAGTACACCATTACTCCTACTGTAGTGGCTGATGCTCTAGGGGTACTTTTGGTCTAGCACCCTGTCTACCCTTATGATGAGTCTCCTCCTTTGAGTGATTTCATGTCATACATCACTGGGTCTACTATCCAGTGGGGTTCTGATCCTAGGATCACCACTGCTGAGCTATCTGAGTTGCACTATCTCTTCTTTAGGATAACATGTCATTCTATATGTCCCATTTCTCATCTTCACATCATTCCTCTCGAGCAGTGTGTCTTTTTGAACGCATTTGTTACTGATGCTCCTATTAGTTTTCCTCACTTGTTTCTTCGTTCTCTGAACAAAGTTTATAGGAGTTCATCTTCCTTTCATACTCTTGTCCATCCCATTTTTATTCATAGGATTTTATTATATCTTGGTCTAGATGATTTCCCTTCTTCTGAGCCAGTACATGTTATTGCTCCCATAGGTGCGTCTTTTCTTAAACAGAAGGCTGCTCATCTTCGATCTGGCTCTAAACACCCTAGGTCTGAGCCTTCTGGTACCGCACCTCCTCATTCTTCTTCTACAAGTCTTGCTGGTAAGGATGTTGTTGATCCTGTTGGTGATACTGCTGTTGCTGATGTTCCTCCACCTCTTTCAGATGACTTCGATATACGTCGTACTTTGGAGACTGTCATAACCGTTCAGGCGGCTCATGGTTAGATTTTGGTGGACTTGCTTGATGAGATTCGAGCTTTGCGAGTCGACTTAGCACATCTTCGCTCACCCTCACCACCTCCTTTTGATGATGGCATGTGATTGTCCTTTGGCATTCCGTCATAAAAAGGGGGAGTAGAGTTTTGACACTTGTAGAGAGGAGTTTTTGTAGTTAGGGGGAGTATTTTTTTTTTTGTTTTGCGGAGCTAGTAGAGATATTAGATTGTATCTAGGTGCTTCACTTTGTATATCATTTTTGGGGCTATTCATGTTAGGGGGAGATACATTTATTTTGATATATATGATTCTTATTTCTTGAGTTCACTGCTTATTGATTTATATTTATGAGTTATTCATTGATATATGTCTTTATTTTGTGTTGTGTGAAACTTACAAGAATGTTTTACTTTTGTTGTATCTAACTTAAGGGGAAAGTTAGTTTACATATCTGTTGATTTACTGTTTTTATGTCACACATGCGTTTATGTGTTCGTTGAGTGTTTCAGGAATATACAGGTTGATTCAATTGAGCTGCTGTCTACACTTGCAACTTATGGATAGTAGTTAGGATTGAATTTGTGTTTATGTGCATTATTTTTGTAAAGGGCTTTTATTTGTAAACTTTGAGCTTTTAATTTGTGTTTTGTCATGGATTTCCAAAGGGGGAGTTTGTTAGGTTCTAAAGACTTAGGATTTGATGTATTTAGAACTCTAATGTGTAATGTTGGCAAATCATTATCAAAACAATATGTTTAGTCTTGTTTAGGCTTGCTCAAAGTTGTGTAATTCATGTAAAGTTGGAATCGAGTGGCTACAGATGTATTAGTATATTTCGGCCTGGCTCGATCGTTCGAAGGATAGACTCGATCGATCGAAAGTCGGCCATAATGTTTTTTCTGCAGAATTTCCAACTCAGCCCTATCTCATTAAACGTTTAGGGTTTTATGTTTTTGCCCTAGGTATATAAGGCAAAACCGTAGCCACGTTTTGTGAGTTGCTCTGGTTGTATCGTTACTCATATTTTACGGTTTGTGTGAATCTCTTATGAGATCCTTGAGGAGCTTTCCTTTACATAAGCTTAGGGTTTTCAAGGTAGAGATAATATCAACACCTTGATGATCAACTCAATCGCTACCATTGGAGCTTAAAGAAACACAAGCAGGAGTGCTTGTATCTTGTGGAGAATCCAAGAAAGAAGGAGTCTGTGGATTCGGAGCTTGCACGTGGTCGTGTCAGTAAGTTCTACTGGTGGGTAGCATTAGGAAGTCAAGCATGGGTGCTTGTAAGTCCTTTTGTATGAACTTCGATTCTTTCATATAGTGGATTCAAGTTTACCTTGAGGATAGCTAGGTTAAATCCTTCCCAGGTTTTTTACCGGTTTGGTTTTCCTGGGTGATATATCATTGTGTTCTTTATATTTTCACTGCTTTATATCTTGATATGATTATTTGATTGTGTTAACCTAGATTTGCATAATTTGACTAAGTTAATCACTTGGCTAATAAACTAGGTTAATCCAATTGTTATGTTTTAAGGGGTCTAAAAACCTAACATATACGAATTTGGTTGCATTCTTATCCCTAAAATTTGAAATAGATGTGTTTTATCTTGATTAGAACATTTCTGGGCCGGGTCTTGAAGTTGTGCCAATCGGCACTTGCCATGTACGAATTGGCACTCCAAGAGTGCCGATTGGCCCTCTTAAGTGTCGAGTCTAATTCCCAACTTTAGCTCAATTTGGACTTTTTTTAGGGATTTTCTGAGTAGGGAATTGCACCTAGACATATTTTTAACTCGTATTCCAAAATTAATCCCTTTTATTTTGATAATCAGGTCCTTAAATAAATAATTATCTGATAGATAAATATTCTAAAAAGACTTAATTATCAACAATTACCTTGTTATCTGATTACCCATTTTATTCCTATGCAACCAAGCTTTTTTCTAATAAAAATCAACAACCAATCACACAATTATTTAATTAATTTTAATTGTTTAACCAATCAGAATTAATTTCAGTTAATCACACGTGATCAGCTTCACCCCCATACAATGCATTCAGACCGTGAGTGTTCTTGTGATATCTTTCAATCCAACTGTCTGATTTGGGAATCAAGCATACCGTTAGAATCTTAAGATCATTTTTATGATATGCAATGAATGATTTAAATGCATGTAATGCAACTATGACTTTTGGGTATTTGAAATGGTCATTTTAGTCATGTTTCAAAACTAAATTATGGGTGCAAAATCGAGTGTCTATAGAATGCCCCTCATTAACAAAGCTTGAAAATCGAATGTCAATGTAAAACAAAGACACTAATTTTAGCAACCATGATTTAATCGAGGTTGACTTTTCAAAGATTTCTTAGCCCTAGAACCTAGAACCTTTGGGTGTAGAACTATTGTTTTATTGCTTTACAAAAAGTGAGATCTATGGATACCTAATCTACTTGATAATTGATGAACCTGGATAAAATCTTGAATGCTGATGAGGCAATCGAAAACTATATTCGATCGATTTGGAATGAGATGACCAGGAACTGTATTCGCCCGATCTGGAAGTAGACTGAGAACTATATTTGGCTCAATCTAAAAAATCTGGAGGCGACTGATCAGGTTAATCTAAAAATCTGGAGGAGATTGAGAACTAAATTCGGCTTGGTCTAAAGGTCTGGAGATGACTACGAACTATATTCGACTCAGTCTGGAAGTTTGGAAACAACTGAGAACTATATACAGCTCAATCTGAAGGTTTGGAGACAACTAAGAACTATATTCGACTCAATCTGAATATCTGGAGGTGACTTAGAACTGTATCTAGCTCAATCTGAAAATTTGAAGGCGACTGAGAACTATATCTAGCTCAATCTAAAAATCTTGAGGCGACTAATAACTATATACAGCTCAATCTGAATATCTGGAGGTGACTAAGAACTATATCCAGCTCAATCTGAAAATCTGAAGGCGACTGAGAACTATATCTAGCTCAATCTGAAAATCTTGAGGCGACTAAGAACTATATTTGACTCAATCTGAAGGTCAAGAATTTCTCTACAATAGATTGAGAACTAGATTTACTTTATAAATTTATCTTTTTTGAAGATGAAAGTTCAAATAGCGTTGAAAACACTATGAACGTGTAGACCCCCAAAAACAAATTATCAATTCGAGTTTATTATCAAACAATAAATGTGTGGAACATGAACATAAGCTAATGAAAAATTGATAAACAATCTAAACCAAATAAAATCACATCCACAGTAGAAATTAAATGGCAAAGATTAAGGGAAGAGAGATGCAAACACAAGGACAACACAACGATGTGTTATCAAAGAGAAAACCGAAGCCCTCGACGTAAAACCTCTCCGCCGCCCTCCAAGCGGTCAATAATCCACTAGAAAATGTAGTTGGGATACATGAACAATGAAAGCTCAAAAATGTGTCGAAAACACACAAGCTGTTTAGAGCCCCAAATTAAAGTTACGGCTTGGTTGATTTTCTACTAACTTAATACTAAGTGCTGGATAGTGTAAACACAAGTGTATAAGCAAGACAACTACTCTAATCCATATTTAAAGCAACACAGTAGTAAAAACGAAATGAACAAGAGTAGGGAAGAGAGATGCAAACATAGATAACACCGAGACATGTTATCGAAGAGGAAATCGAAGAACTCGGTGAAAAACCTCTCCGCCACCCTCCAAGCGGAAATCGATCAACAAGACAATCAGTTGGGACACATGGGTTAGCAAGAGACCCTCCAAGCCTAATCTACCCGATGTACCTAAGCCCTCCAAGCTCCTACTCCAATAAGGCTTGGCTTCTTCCAATGCTTCCCAGCAGCACCAAAACTTCACTTGACACTCTCAAAGGGTGTGATAAGAGTTTGGGCTGTCAACCTCTCAATGGTATGGAAATGGAGAGGTAGGAGTTGAGGAATTTCCACTAGTAAATGTGTAGAGGATTGTGGGTATAAAAATTTCTAATTCTCTAGGTGTTTGGCTAGGGTTTTCTCTCAAAAGCACTCCTCAACATTTGTGGGTAATGTGGGTATAAATAGTGTGGGTACAGAAAGTGTGTATCAGACTAGATAGGCTGGCAGAACAGAATGCCTCGCGGGTATCTCGCAGGAAGGCCTTACCCGCGAGACACAGCTGTCTCAATCTGGCCTAACTCTTCGCATTCCAACACGTGCAGGGCACATAAGTCATTTCGTGGGTAGATAAGTCACGAGACACCCACGAGAAATCTTCATTCTTCAAATGCTTGAGTCTTCATACTCTCTCTCTAACACACAACCCTTACAATGAAATCCCACAATAAATACAAGGTACAACAGATTGAATAAAATTACAATCAAATTTGGCACAGAATATAAGCCAACAAAACATATAGTTGTAAATAACAACTTTACAATCTCCCCCTTTGGCTATTTCGTGATAAAAACCCTAAAACAAACTCTAGAATTAAACGTGAGTTTGGGAACAGTGGCAAAACTCACTCACACCTAATCTAGAAGCTATGAAACACTTGCAAGTAAATACCTGTTACCTGAAACACTTGCACACCAACAAAACTTTCATTAAGTTTATGACAAGATAAACACAAGGTACATACATGAGCAAGTAGAGTGCGATCAAGTTTGTAAGCACATCATAACATATAAGCATATCTTGATCAAATAAAAACAGTCATTAAAGAATGACTACAATGAACATTTAGCAAGTAAATGCTCATCCGAACACGCAATGCAATTAAGAACAATCCATAGGATCAATTGCATGTTCAACACTCAACCAATGCAAATTACACGAAGTACTTGCATCTAGGATAAAAGATCCTACTAGGGCACAAGAGTGAGGTACTTAAGACATATTAGCAATATCTTAAAAGTACAGAAAAGTATGCTACAAAGCATGGAGATAATCACAAAATACTAAAATAAAACTGAGTATTTAAGTTTTAAACAAAAGCAGTAAAAACTATAAGCATAAAACAGCAAACAAAAGAAATAGTAGCTTCTTCTTCTAGCTTCTTCTCCCCCTATCAAAGGTCACCATACTCCCCCTATCAATGACATCATCTCCCCCTTTTTGTCATGGAATAGCTAGTCATTTTCTTCTAGCTTCCATTGAATTTCGTCAAATTGAGTTTGGAGTGATGTGAACTTTGAATCAAAATGACTGTGGTGGGAGTACATGCTAGATGCCAGCCCGGATATCTTGGTACTAATCTCTTGAAGAGTAGTGGTGATATTGTCTAACTGTTCATCATAGGCATGGGGTGTTGAACTCAAGGTTCCCGAAGGTGCATGACTTTCTTGATTGGTGGTCTTCTTGGTGTGACTCATGCTTGCATGGAGAGTATGAATGTTAATTGGACTTGGCCTTGGGTATGGGCGCTCATCTTCCAAAGGACGAACACCTTTGAGCTTCAAAATCCTTGAGATAAGGCGACAGAAAGAAATACAATTCCTTGAAGCAGTCCGGTAAACTGTTTTTTCCAAGATGTGAAAAATATGAGAGCACACATCAATCTCTTCGTCAATGATCAGATCATGCAAGAATAATGCTCGACCAAGATTCATATTAACGATGCTTGACAAAGGATAGAGATTGCTACACATGATCATTGTGAGTAGTCTCAATTCGAAAAAGAGGGATGCTATGCTGATTGACTTCCCATTGGAGGAGAATTCCAAATTAGCGCCTAAAGCTTCTTTAAGAACCTCTTCATCTGGATTCAGCTCATCACATACCAGTGGTATGGGGAGGATTGCATGGTTAATATGTAAGATTTCTGCTAAATACACTGGTGTGACTGAGAAACTCTTGGCTCTAACCCAACACTTTATCTCTTCTCCGTTAACACTAGCATTGGCATATAACTCTTTTACCATGTTCTCGTATGCATCCTCAAGAGTCGAGAGCAGAAAGTTCTAGTCTTTCGTGGCAAGCCATATGGGAATATTTGTGTCACGGAGAGATGGTTGATCCACAGCCCCTTCAACCAGTAATGGGGCGTCTTGAAAATAGTTGCTATAGGTCTGAAAAGCAGCATATGATCTGAACAGGTCAGGGTCATAGACTTCTGTTGAGAAACGAGTCCTTTTTTACCTTGGTAACGGATCATCAACATTAATGATTGGCTCTTTCCCTTTGCTACTGCCTCCTTTCACTGCGGAGCTTTTAAAAGGAGACTGAAAGTTCAAATAGCGTTGAAAACACTATGAACGTTTAGACCCCCAATAACAAATTACCAATTCAAGCTTATTATCAAACAATTAATGTGTGGAATATGAACATATGCTAAACACAGAATTGATAAATCCTTTTAAAAATTAAGGAGATTTATCCTTCGAAATTTTTTAGGAGATTTGTCCTTTTGAAAATTTGATTTTAGGAGACTTTTTCCATTTTGAAAAATGTTTTAGGAGATTTATCCTTTTGAAATTTTGTTTTGGAAATTTATCCATTGAAATTTTTTGTTTTGGAGACTTTTCCTTTAAAAGATTTAGGAGATTTATCCTTTGAAAATTTGTTAAGAGATTTGTCCTTTTGAAATTTTGATTTTAGGAGATTTTTCCTTTTTGAAAAATGTTTTAAGAGATTTTATCCTTTTGAAATTTTGTTAGGAGATTTTTCCTTTGAAAATTGAAGTTCAGGAGATTTTTCCTCTTTTAATTTCCTTTAAGAAAAACAAGAGTTGATTTCTAGTCAATTAACTAGTATAACTCAAGAACTACCACTCTTTGATCTTTGCATTTGATGAATTTGATATATGTGGACTTATTCTTGTAAGAGCTTGATTCAAAAAAGTTTAGAGTTTACCTGATGAAGCTTTGTGCTGCAAAGGTTTGAATTCACCTGATAAGTTTTGACTTAGGTGGTCTTACCTGAATAAGGCATAACTGAATGCCCCTAGTCTACAAATTGAAGCATGATTTTGTAAACCTTGACTTTTAAGGAAAAGATGATCTCTATTTTTTCAAAATGGATGAGGCATGGCCAAATGCCCCTAGCGAAATGGATGCATGATTTTTGGAAATTTTGAATTTGATTTTGATTTTTTTTTTTGAAAAGATGATGATGACAATCTTTTTTTTGAAAATGAATGAGGCATAGCTGAATGCTCCTAGTTTGCGAATTGATGCATGATTTTTGGAAATCTTTAATTTTTTTTTTTTTTGAAAAGATGATGATGATAATCTTTTTCATTTTTGAAAATAAATGAGGCATGGCCGAATGCCCCTAGTTCAACAATCAATGTGAATTTTGAAAAATCTTATTGTGTAGGGACCTTTAATAAAGCAAAATCTAAGTAAAACAAGGTCAAAATCACAAAACTGGGCAAAAAAAAAGGACTGCTAGAAAGATGGGCCAATCGGCACTGTTGGAATGTCGATTGGCACATCTTGAGCCTTGCCTAGTTGTCGCATTTTCAGCCTTTTTTCTAGGACATATGGTAGCATCTAAACTGAAGATTGATGGTGAATGTTGAGTAGGTGAAAGATCCATGTCCACCTCTTGCAAAAGATTCTTTACATGAGTTTGTTAGTAATCAGTTATTATAAAAATGTTTTGGGCCAATGCCCCTAGTTTAGACATGCTTGCACATAAAATTGATGATATGCTTAATGCAAAATAGATGCTCCTAGCCTAAATTCACACAAAGAAATGTCTTGATTTTGAGCCTTTGAACAATTTTTTTTTCTCTTTTTTGGTGATTATGGCCAGACCTTTAGAAAGGCTGCCTACGTACCTCTTTCATAGAGGATCAAGTCCAAATGTAGTTCGAACAAAAATTTTGAAAAATGAAAAAAAAAAAATTTAAATGACTTTTTTTTTTTTTTTTGAAAAGAGAAATTTAATGTAGAATGAGGTTTTTTAAAATTTAAAAAAAAAATTCTTTCTTTCTTTAAAAAAAAAAAAAAAAAAAAAAAAGAGCAAAAGGAAATCCTTTAAACAACCTCTTTTCTCCAATCATGATGCTTAAAAGTTAACTTGATCCCCTTAGCTAGGAAGGATTTGAAATCATTAAAAACATGCAATCAAATTTGCTTCTTTATTTTGAAAATTTTAGATTATGTCTTCCAAGACAATCAAAGAAATGAAATGCTTGAGAATCACATATGTTGGGAACAAGCAAGAAAGGAGAAAATCCCAAGTTTGAAGGACTTCAATCAGCAGGACTTCAAGAAGGTCTTTATTCAAAGTTTGTAATGTAGGCCAGATATAAAAGGTTCAAAGCCCTCATGATATTTCCCCAAGTATGCAACTCTTTAAATTCAAGCATTGGAAGAGTATTTCACATATTCTATTATTGACTCTTGTACTAAAATCATTGTCATGTTCATCATCTTCTCATTGGTCTTCATTGGTTCCTCTTGATTTTTTAGCTTGACAACTTCCTCTTTTTGGTCTTCTTAGCATCTTATCTTGTGGTCAAATCACTTACTCTCATTTTTCTAAAAGATTTTTTTTTTTTTTGGTCCTAATTTTTGCCTAGACCACCTTTACAGGTTTTCAGCCTAGTGGGCTCTATTTTTTGTTTTTTTGTTTTTTTTTTGTTTTAATTCTATTGGCTTTCACTCAACTTCATTTTGTATTTCTTTCAATTTGACTAAGTTTCATCTTTCCTGGGTTGAATTTGCATCTCTCATTGACGTCCTTTTATCCTTTCTAGTGCACTTTCGTTTTTTTTTTTTTTACTTGACTGAACACACTTTTTTTTGGTGAAATGTATCTTACCTTTTCTTTTCCTCATCTTTCTCAATTTGATTGAATCTTGCTCTCGATGAATCTTCATTTTTGCTAATCCTTCTCAACATGAATGATCTTTCATGGAATCTCATGTGCCTTGTGTCTTTTGATGAATCATTATTTCTCTCATAACTTGATGAAAATTCCTGCACTCTTTTCTCTCTTTTTTTGTTGAATTTTTTTTTTTAGCTAGCTGGATGACCCTTTCTTTTTTCACAATGATTGATGCTCTCTAAAAGTCTTATCTCTCTTTGATAAATTTTCTTCCTTTCTAGCTTGATGAAGAGAACTATCCCTTTCCTTTGATAAACTCTCTTTTCTGAACTTGATGAATCTTTCTCTTTTGAACTTGTCACATTGTCTTCATTAAGGACCTTACTGAGGGGTGCTGAATCCATAAGGTCAACCCTTGCTCAACTTGAGATTAAAGCATTCATACCTAACTTTCCCACCTAAGGTGTAAGTTTTTAGTGGGTTCATTGAAAAAAGGACTAATTGTTTAAAGCCTCAAGTTGGCTAGCAATGGCTAATTATTGTAATAGGTGTCAAGGAATAATGTGGGTTACCAAAGATGGCCTCCCATTCCTAGTGATGCTTACTTGTGGGCACAATGACTTAAACTCTTTTAATAAATTATTCTTGGAATAAGAGTTCAAATGCTCCAATGATATGACAAAATTTTGAGAGATTGGGATGGACTGTATGTGGCTTGAGAATCTTAAACGAATTGATGAATTTCTTTGGTTGCCTTTTAGGAGCTTTTCTTATCATATTTTGAATGTTTAGAAAAAAGTCCTTACATGTATTGAATGAAGTTAAATCCCTCATTGGCACAAATTGATTGGTAGAGCAATTAATCATCATGATTTGGAAGAAGTTTTGTCAAATGGTTCTTCTTGTATTCTCTTGAAAAGAAGGCTTTTGAAAAAATTTTGGAGTCTTTGAAATGAAGGTTTTGGAAAACTCTTGGAGTCTTTAAAAGAACAAAAAGTTTTTTAGAAAAAGGTTACATCCAAAGATTTTTTTTTTTTTTTTAATTTTCTTTGTTTTGGAATTTTATTGTTATTATTATTATTATTATTATTATTATTTTTTTTTTTTTTTTTTTTACCTATGAATAACATGACAAACTAGATGCATCAAACACAACATAAATTTTATTGAGTAAAAGACCAACTAGAAAGCAAATCCTAAATAAACTATAAAACCAAAGAGCCAATCTAAAAACTTATGAAATTCAAGCAAAGTCTAGATGGCTGGCCGATGATGGCGGAGTAATGACTTGTTTGTCAATCAGATTTTGAACGACATGTCGCAGATTGATGCATTTTTCTGTTTGATGGCCGGGTTCTTGATGATATTTGCAGAACTCATGTGACTTGTAACCTTTGGGTAGTGGGCTTGGAGGAGGTCAAGGTTCAAGTGGGCCAAGATACCCTTCAAGTTTGAGCTTTTCAAACAATTGGCTCATAAGCATATGGAGTTCATTGAACTTCCTTCGAGGCCTAGAATTGACAATTGATGATGTTTGGGGACCTACAACATTGACTACCTTCTCATTGGTGGTATGGGTTGCAGCTTTCTCAAAAATGGAGCCTTCTTCATTCTTCAACATGCCATTATTGATAGCATCTTCCACTTGAGTACTAGCTATGATGAAGGCTTTGAAGTTCAGAAAGTATTCGGCAAAAAGATGCTTGTGGAATATGGGTAACAAAATCTTCACCACCATTTGGATTTGCTCTTCTTCACTAAGTCTTGTGATCATCTGGGCTACCATGGCTCTCCATTTGGTTATGAAAGTTGAGAAGGACTCCTTAGGTTCTTGCTTGGTTATCTCCAAGTCTCTTCTCATCACATCTATCTCCATGTTATACTTGTATTGATTGTGGAACTCCCTACATATATCCTCCCAATTCTGAGTTTTAGTATATTCCACATTAAGGAACCATCTGAGGGCGGCTCCAGTCAAAGTATTCTGAAACATCTGAGCTAACATCTCTTCAATAGCTCCCAAGGGCCGCATGGCCCTTATGTACATCTTTAGGTGGGACTTGGGGTAGCCAATACCATCAAATTTGTCCAAGACTAGCTCTTGAACTTTGGGGGCAATCTTACGTCTGGAAAAAGAGAGAGCTACTAATAATCCATGAGGTCTTCCATCTTACGTGCCCTTTTAATCATCTCCTCTATCTTACTTATCTTCTCATTAATCTTCTTCTCACTCTCCGAGATAAGGGGAGTCTAATCACTCTCCTTCATCTTGCCCTTCAGGTTCTGAAACTGCTGTGCCATAAGGTTTATGTCTTCCCTCAACTGAATTTGGCTTGCCACCATAGTGTTTAGTAGCTCTTGAGTGCTTATTGGCTCTGTAGTGTTTTGGTGCTCCTCTCCCTCGGTCATGGTGACAGAGTCTTCAGATTTTTTATGGCTTATGCTGTCTTGCAAGTCGAACATAGGGTTGAGGCATTGTAACTGTAAGGTGCCTTCTATACTCAAGGGCTTTAGTACTATGATAAGCTTTGAATTGGAACTGGCTTGGCTATCGCTCTTGGATTCTCTTTGGAGTCTTCCCTCTGATCTTGACCAAATTCTCTGCCTCAATGCATGTTATATTTTTCCAAAAAACAAAATCATGTTCACACAACACACAACATTCAAACAATTATGATGGGCCCAAGTATTGAACTTGGGCTCACCATGGCTCAAACAATGGTCAAACACACACAATATCCAATGAAATTTTAACATGGACCGGCCTAAGGATAGGTTCTAAGTAATTACATTGTAGGGTGGGTTTGTTGTTGTATTGTTTCCCATAGCTAAGACGTTACACCTCCCAACTTGTAATGTAATGAACATTGTGTTGGTCTGAACGGCATGGTATATCATTTTTAGTCAACAAGAAATGATTCAGTGACTTTGAGCTATGAGTTGTTGAGTTCACCACTAGGTAGCAAAAATTTAATGAAGACCGGTGATCCATGGTTACTACCACCATATGTTGAGATGGGTACATGCATATTTGTTGTTTGATGGCACACATTATGACAGCTAGGAAAAGCTTTTAACAACCAACATGGGATTTTCAAATAAGATATTATACAAACAGTACATAGACATAAGCGACCAGACAAACAAAAACTAGGGTATTTAATTGGTCATTTAAAGTCTAATGTGAAGCTTAGCCATCGACGTTCCCTGGTAGAGTCATCACTATGAGAGACTAGAAAACTTGGTGCTCTCAAAAAAGGGGTTAGGCATCAGCACCTTCCCTTTTCAGGATTATGTGTGAAGTCACCACTTATATTTTATAAAAAAAAAATAAGAAAAAATACAATACACAGTTCGCATGTCCAAAATACCTCAAATTTCGTTAATGGATTATACAAATACAATTTGGTAAAATATCTTTACAAGGCTTTGGTCCTAGAAACAATCTATGTAAAAAATACAAATCTTTGGTCCTAGATACAATCTAACAAAAATAAATTAAAGCACCAGTTCTACCAACCTAAAATTCAAAGGTTCGGGGGCTAGGTTACAGGATAGGAAGGTGTTAGGCACCCACCCTACCCAGATAGAGTTTGGTCTTCTAGACTTTAAATGACCTTTTAAATACCCATAAAAAAAAACATGCAAATTGTTATGTCAATATTCCTAGATCTAAAATTGGTTAATATACAAAATACTAGATCTGTTGCATTTATGCATAGAGAAATCATATTTGAATTTTATTTGTGAAAAGAAAGATTTTTTACGGGAAGTTTCAAATTAGCAGAATGAATTTTGTGAAAAAGATTCAGATTTGATTTTTTTAAATAACAGGGAATGGATTTTTTGAAAGTTCCCAAATCTGGTTTCTTAATTAAATAACAAAATGGATCTCCAAAAGGGAAATCCAAATCTGATTGTTTAATTAAGAAACATATTGGGTTTTAAAAGAAATTTTAGATCTGATTTTTTAAAAGTGAAAAGAATGAATTTTTTAACATAAAATTCAGATTTGACTTTTGTTTAAAGAAAACAATGGGATTTTGGAAAAATATTTCAAATCTGATTTTTGTTTTAGGAAAACAATGAGGTTTTGGAAAAATATTTCAGATCTGATTTTAATTTAAGAAAAACACAAAGGAAAATTGCAGATCTAAAATCTTAAGGAAAGATTCAACCCTAGATCTAGGCATGTTCATCAATTAATCATGTCAAAATTTTTGAAAGAAAAAGAGAACATGTAATAACATATGACAAACATGGTCATCTAAACACAGAAAAAACATCACATCCATGGAAACTAAAGCATATATGAAAGCATGTTATGGAAACAAAGTTAGAATCATACCTGCATGAACTTAATCCTCTAGCGGAGAACTATCCTAGAGATCAAAGAGAGTGAATTTCTAAGGATTTAAGTGAAGCCACTTAGCAAAGAAGAAATTTCTAAGGCAAAACTTCCAGAACTTCTTTAATGTAAGGGAAGAGAGAAGTCAGAAAAAGGGGTCTTGATTTCTGATTTTAGTCCCCTATTTATAGAGGTTTAATGCTTAAAAAATAAGCTGGATTGGATTAAATACGAATTAGGTTGCATTCGTATCCCTAAAAATTCGAAATAGATGTGTTTTATCTTGATTAGAACATTTTTCAGGGCTGGGCCTTGAAGTTGTGCCAATTGACACTTGGGAGGTGCCGATCGGCACTCCAAAAGTGTTGATTGGCCCTCTCAAGTGCTGAGCCTAATTCCCAACTTTGGTTCAATTTGGAATCTTTTTTAGGGATTTTTTGAATCGAGAATTGCACTTGGATATATTTTAACTCGTATTCCAACTTTAATCCTTTTATTTTGATAATCATGTCCTCAAAACAATAATTATCTTATAGATAAATATTCTAAAAAGACTTAATTATCAGCAATTCCCTTGTTATCTGATTACTCATTTTATTCCTATGCAACCACGCTTATTTTTTATGAAAACCAACAACCAATCACACAATTATTTAATTAATTTTAATTGTTTAACAAATCAGAATTAATTTCAATTAATCATACGTGATCAGTTTCACCCCCATACAATGCATGCAGACTGTGAGGACTTGCTCTTGTGGTATCTTTCAATCCGACAGTCTGATTTGGGAATCAGGCATACTGTCACGACCGTTAGAATTTCAAGATCATTTTTATGATATGCAATGAATGATTTATTGCATGTAATGCAACTATGATTTTTGGGTATTCGAAATGGTCATTTTAGTCATCTTCCAAAACTAAATTATGGGTACAAAATCGAGTGTCTACAGACACTAAACCAAAAAAGAAAAAGTTTCTTTGTGTATTTGATTAATAAAATTTATGTAACTGCTAACCACCAAAATAGTTAAAAGTGTAATGAAACCTAGCACCAAAATATATATATATATATATATATCTATGATAGTATTCAAGTCATTGTATGGGTACTTTTACTTATAGACCTAAGAAAGTAAATTACATTCCATTAAAATTAAATATTTGGGAAGTCCACACAGTCACATGCAAATCAAATTTTTTAAAAATTTATGTTAACATAATTTTTCGCATATCTTATAAATAGAAAAAAAAAATCAAGATAGATATAGCACTGCTAATCTTCTATTGTTCATCTTTCACTCTATTTATTGATATATTTGATTAAAAATTCATCTATTCATGATAAGATAATGAAGACATACATCCATATACAATAAATAAATAAACAAAGAAAAAGCCATCCAAATTCCAGATCAACAATGAATCTCTTGGCTTCTCGATAAATGTATTTGATGATAGATGGTGCTAGACCATATAATCTAAAGATCTAACTACTTCCCAATGGCGCATGATCTCCATAATTTTTGAAGTCCAACCTGTTGATTGAAGACCATGAAGTGCAGATTTGAAGTCCCATTGAAGATTGAAGTGTAGGGGTGAGGGGATAAAGCTTATCATTATAGGTGTTAGAAATTGGGTTGGTTTTAACCCAACCCACAAACTGTAAGGTTGAAATTTATCAACCATCTTGTTGGCTTTATTTCGTGCCAATTTGCTTGTAATTTAAGCACTTAGTAACCCTGTATTTATGTGGGATCATTGTAAGGGTAGTATTTGAGAAGATGTGAAGAAAAGCTCAAGTATGTGTAAGAAGGTAGAGTTTTGTGGCTAGGACTTGCGACTGACTCGCGACTGGCAAGCCGCCAAATGCTAGCATGTGAGATGCACATAGGGGAGCTGAAGGGTCGCGCCAGCTGTCGCACTATAGGACAAAAGTCCAAGGCTGGCCAAGCCGTTACGTCGTGACTTGAATTCGCGACTTGGACAAGCCGCGAAGTCAAGCAGCCAATCAGCCCTGTTTGGTAAAAACTGTCTCTTCGTATTCCAAACACACACCACTATATATAGACCCTTATACCCACTAAATTGAGAGAACTTTTAGAGAGAATTTTGTGAGAGAAACCCTAAAAAAAAACAAGATTGCCTCATCCCCAATCTTTACCTTAGAGACTCTACAAATTCCTCTACTCTCTTCCTCTCCATTGTCATACCCTTGAGAGGTTGTTAACCAAATCCTTTTCTCACCACACCTACGTTTGTGAGAAGTCTCATTTGGTGCTAAGGGAAGCAGTTTGGAAGGAACCAATATACATTGGTTGATGCTATGGTTTAGTAGCGGAATCCGGGAAGCTAAAGAAGAAATAGGTTTGACGTAACCTCGTTGGAGCAAGAAGCTTGGAGGGCTTAGGTACTTGGGTAAATTAGGCTTGGAGGGTCTTCTGCTGTTCATGTATCCCAACTACATTCTTTAGTGGATTATTTGACCGCTTGGAGGGCGGCGGAGAGGTTTTACGCCGAGGACTTCGGTTTCCTCTTCAATAACACTTCGTGTGTTGTCCGTGTGTTTGCATCTTCCTTCCCTTTATCTTTGCCTTATATTTACTGCTGTGGATGTGTTTATATTTGGCTTAGATTGTTTATCAATTCTGTTATAAGCTTGTTATTATGTTCCACACATTAATTGTTTGATATAAAGCTTGAATTGGTAATTTTGTAATTTGGGGTCTAAACGTTCAAGGGTGTTTTAGACACATATTGAACTTTCAATTGGTATCAGAGCGGGTACACTTGTTGTGGTTTTAATACCTGAGTGTGATCCTTGACCCCTTGTTGAGATGGATAGGTCTCAATCCTTAAATGTTCTACCATTTTTTGATGGTAATAATTATGCCTTCTGGAAAGTTAGAATGAGGGCATTCCTATGCTCTATTGATGACATCGTGTGGGATGCGGTTGAAATAGGTTGGACTAAGCAGAAGGCTGCTAAATCTACTTGGAATAAGACAGCTCTTGCGGTAGCCAATGCTAACAGTAAAGCATTAAATGCTATTTTCTGTGTTGTGTCTCCAGATGAATTCCACAGGATATCTTACATGACAGTTGCCAAGGAAGCTTGAGAGATTTTGGAGACAACTTATGAGGGGACTAAGAAGGTGAAGGACACAAAGCTCCAGATGCTTACCACCAAATTTGAAGAGCTCAAGATGGGTGAAGATGAATCGTTTGATTCATTCTATGGGAAGCTCAACGAAATTGTCATTGCTAAGCTCAATCTTGGTGAGAAGATTGAAGACACTAAGGTGGTGAGAAAAATCTTGAAGTCCTTGCCTGAAAGCTTTAGAGCAAAAATCACAGCCATAGAAGAGAGTAAAGACCTGGATGAGATCAAAATTCAGGAGCTGATTGGGTCTCTCCAAACATATGAACTGGGACTGCCTTCCCACGAGACGAGTAAATCACTTGCTCTCAAAACCATCACCGAAAGAATGGATGATCCCTCCGAAGAAGATGGAGTGGAGAAGGAAGTAGCATATCTTGTGAAAAACTTCCGCAAATTTCTGAAGATGAAGAACAGTGGGAAACCATTTAACAGAGGGAAATTTTCATCTTCAAGAGGTGATAGGAAAGAGTTTATGAGGAAAGAAGGGAATGAGTCTCAATTTTCTTTGGACATTGTGTGTTTCGAGTGTAATGGACATAGACACTTCAAAAAGGAATGTCCAAATTATTTGAAGACAAAAGGAAAGGTCTATGCCACTACCTTGAGTGATGCTGATTCATCAAATTCTGATTCTGAAAATAGTTATGACGGAGAAGGAAATTACTCCGCTTTCATGACCATTGCACATGTGGAGACCTCAGATGATTTGGGTACACTTGTGAAGGAGCTTGGGAAACATTCTGATTTGGAGTCTATTGGAATAGTTGAGGAGTCTGAAGATGAGGAAGTTAGAGAAGCAGTGGGATTGCAAGAGACTTACAACTCACTCCTTGAAAAGACCAGTGAATATGCTAAAATGGCTAATGCAGCCATTAAGAAGATGAAGAGGGCTGAGGAAGATTACAAAAGTCTTCTGGCACGATATAAGGAGGCAAAGTGTGAGATTGAAGCACTAAATGGTGAGCTATCAGAAGCTTACACGAAAGTGAGATTCCTTGAGCATGAGGTAGTGCAAGCTCATGCCAAGATAGATAGGGTCTTCTCCAAGAAGCTAGATGATGTTATTTCATCTCAAAAATGTGCCTCAGACAAGTCCAGGTTGGGATATACCGGAGGAAGTAGCCTATCAGCCAATGTCACCAAAGAAGTAAAGTTTGTGAAGAACAAAGAGACGGCTGTTGATAAGCCTACTCCTGAGATAGTTGAGGCTGAGAAGAAGAAGAATGTAGCTAATCAACGGGTGCTTAACAAGTCCCGTAATCAATCAGAAGCCAGATTTGGAGCTAGAGGAAGATCACTCCCAAGACAGCAGCAGGGTCCTAGAATGGATTATGTTTGTCACTATTGTGGATTGCAAGGACATACTAGACCCAACTGTCAAAAGCTGAGAGCAGACAACAATGCAAGTGCACCTCGGTCACGAGGAAGAAGAAATGATATGAGGTCTTGGGGTGGTGAGCAACCAAGAAGTCAAAATCGTGATCCAAGAATGATGGATGTGATGAAGATGATCGGTGCTTTCACCAATTGCCTGGAAAGCTTCACACGAAGGTTTGACAGTCCCAACTCTCGTACCCGATCCGTCAAGGATATCACCCCAAACGCACGTGACGTGTGGGTGACAAAGAGTACTCATGCATAAGCATTACAACATGTCCATGCATCAATACTTCCCATATTTGTGAATATGCTTGGTTGTGTGCTTCTTGCTAGTATTTAGGTTGTTATTGTTTGTGTGTGTTTATCTTTGGTTCAAATGTTTTTACATTATTTTTTATGTTTTTTATCAATCTTTTACTGCTTTTGTGTCAAAAATCCAAAAATACATAAAAAGTAGAAAATCCAAAAAGTTTGATCACTTTCTTGAGTTTTGTTTCAAAGCATGTTTTGCCTTGTACTTTCGTACTTATGGCTTTGTGCATTTAACGAGCTTAGCTTGTCTCTTATGCACTCATATCATTGTGGAAGAAATTCTGAAATCTTTGTGACTGTTGTAAATAGATCTTCAACCTTGTCATGAATGATTAGTGAATGGTTTTGTTGATCTTGAGACATGCATAGACTCATGTCTATATATCTTCCCACTTTTTATTTTTATGCTTAAAAGAGCTCTTTAAATGTAAATCTCCAAATGAAAAGAGATATAGAGCTACAAAAGCCTGTCGCACATACTAGTATTCGACTAGGAAAAAGGGAAAGTGACCAAAATAAATTGTATGATGTCCAAAAAGCCAAAGGCTAACTCATCAATTGAAATATCAAAAATTTCAGGCATCTATCTCACAATGAGATTTTCTTTGCTCAAAGAGTGCAAATGATATGTTAAATATGGAGCCAAATGAAAAGTTTCAAAGAATTGTTATCAAGTGCATGTGGGAGGTCATATATGCATGTTTCTATAATTGAGATAGGTCACATTAACTAGTGCTAGTTGTGTATGCCTCGATTGAATTGATCATTGAAGCTTCACATTGGACTAAGGACTATCTCATTTTTGATATCCACACACAACACACAAGTCTATGTTCAATGAATGCCATATTCATTTGTGTGATTGTACTTGATTAAATGTGCTTTCACATACTCAATCTTTGTTGATCAAACACAAAAAGATTTTTGAGTGTTTTAGTTTGTTTTTGGAAAGTGTTTTGTTTTTACAAAATAGTCAAAAATTTCAAAAACAGTGTTGTCCTGTTTTGGCGACTAAGTCGCTGGTTGGCCTAGTCACATACTCCAGTCGCGAAGCTCACTCTGAGATTTTCGCGGCTCATTGGTAAGTCAATGCTCTAATCGTGAAAAAGACTTAGAAAATTTTTCCAAAATTTGAGTTTTATGTTTTTCGCGGCTCAGTGTAGCGACTTGTTTGCGGGTGGAAGGTCCAGTCGCAAGGATACACAGAGATTTTCGCGGCTCAGCTCGCGACTCCCTCGCGGGTAGATCTTCTGGTCACGAAAAACACTTAGAGAAAATTTTCAAGTTTCGTATCTTCACAGTGTTTCGCGGCTTACCCTAGTGACTTACTAGCAACTTAACCCAGTCGCGAAAAACGCGTGTTTTGCATTTTAAAGTCAGTTTTCAAAAACTTTTCAGTTTTTCCCTCGTACTTTGTGACTATTCATTGTCTTTTCCTTTTCTCTCTCTGAAACTCACCGTGTTCAATCTTGTGAATCCCCCATTTCTGCACCATTTTCACTTCTATCTTCAAGAAAAAGGTATGGGTTTTCTTTCCCTCATTTCAAATTTCCTGTTTTGAGTATTATATTCTTGAATATGAGAATGTGTTGTTGCTATTGTGCTCTGCGGAATGTTGGGTTCGAACATGTTTTTGCTTAAATATACTGGGTTTGTTGAACTTTTTATTGCCAATGACTTGTTCAGTGTGGCTTCACATGATGTTTTGACTTATCTGAGTGTTCTTACCTTGATTGATTCTGTCTGTGCATATCACTTTCATGATATTGTGTTGAAATGCTTGTTGTCTGTGACACATTGCTACTCAGTTTTGACAGAGTGTGCTGTAATGCCTATTACTCTCTGTGTGTTTGGCATCTGTTCCATGGTTCGTCTGTTTCTGGTCTTTGGCAATGCTTACTCTGTCACTTTATTGACTTTGTTCTCATTCTATGATTCTATGTCTTCTAAATCTGTTTGGTCTTTGCATTGTCATCTTTTGACTAGATCTAACAAAATGAGTGGGTTGTGGATTTGGTACGTTGTTGTGTGTTTGCTCTTTTACAGATGTCTCATCGATCCTCCAAAGGAAAAGAGGTTATGACAGAAGAGGAAACATTACCTGATGCAAAAAGAACACGGTCTTCATCACAGCCATCTACTGAACTCAATATTGAGTTGTTCAGAACTCCTCAGTACCTAGATGCTTACTCAAGCATTTTTGACCGGGGAACTCCTATAGTGGAACGGGAGGTCAGATTTGACACTTTGGAACCACTTTTGTTCCTCGGATCTTTGAGGCAAAAGATTGGGTAGAATTATTTGGAAATTTTGTTGATCCAATGTTGGAACTAATGAAGGAGTGTTTCACCAACACAATTGATCTTGAAAGTGAACTACACTGTATGGTAAGAGGAACGGAGTTCATCATTAGTCCGGACACCATAGCTGAACTTCTCAAAATCACTCGACCTGCGAATGCCGACCTAACTCCTTATGATGATCGTACTCTAGTGATTTAGGACATTCTCCAAGTTCTTGGTCCTGGCCATGACATCTCCAGTGCCGGCACATCCATAAGCACTACCAAGTTTTCACCTAAGTTGACAACATTAAAGCTGATCATGTTTACCAACCTCTATCCGTTGACTAACATGGTGTATATCAACCTTGGAAGGGCTCAATTTCTATGTGATCTCATCACAGGCACCACCATTGACATCTGTGCCCATATTTTTCATATCATAAGGAAGACAGCAACCCGAATAGTAGCCCGAGGATGTCTTCCATTCTGCAGTCTCATTATGAAATTCATTCTAAGTGAAGGTGTTACTCCTCCCTCAGTTGGGAATATAATTGCTCGTCCTCAACCAATCTCTATGTTCACTCTACAAGCTAGCAGAAGTCATTCATCCAAAACTCCAAAGAGTGCACATTTCTCTCCTACTACTCCTTCTACTCCTGAGTCAGATTCACATGTACATGCCCCCCATGTATCACAGCAACTGAGCACTACACAAGCACAGTCTGCCACTCAACCTGATAGGTTGGAGATGCTCTTTGAGAACCTCCACAAGCGCCTTGAGGAATTGGAAAAGACTCTCAGTGATGGCCAGAAAAAGCAGTCAGAGAGATTGGCAGTCATACAGGACCAGATCGATGTTTTAGCAGCTCAAGTTGATGGTATTTTCACCAAGTTACAACAGTGACCCTTTGGCCATTCCGATCAAAAAGGGGGAGAATTTTTGGGCTAGCACTTGAGGGGGAGTGCTTATTTGAGGGGGAGTCTCATAATCCTTACTGTTTTTCTTGGTTATAGTTTTGTTACTTTGGTTTGATTAACTGTTGTTATTATAGGTCCTAGTCTTGTTTTGGTCTAAACTCATAACTTTTGAATGTGTTTAATACTTAGTTTAATTATATATTGATGATTTTATTCAGTTAATTCAGCATTTGTTTAAGATTTGTACCCATGTTGCTTTTGTAAGCTTTAAGGGTTTGTTCTTATGCACTCTTGTAGGCCTTTGTGGTTTGTGCCATGCTTTATGCAGCCTTTATGCTTTGTTAAATCAATACTTCTAACCTAATTCTATGCATTCCTTTTTAAGTACTGTCACTCTTGTGCCCATGTAGGATTTTTCCTAAATGCACATACTTCATGTATTGTGCATTGGTTGAGTGTTGGTCATTCAAGTGATTTGCCTTGTATTTGTCAACTTGAATGTCCAGATGTTCATTCCAAGTGTGAATGAGCATTGTGATCACTTGGTTATAGTGATTGCATGTTTTGGTCTTGCCATGGTTTATTGCTTTACTCCATTGTGCTTGATCGCATTATGCTTGCTCCATTTGCAAGTGTGAATAAGCATTATGATCACTTGGTTATAGTGATTGCATGTTTTGGTCTGGCCATGGTTTATTGCTTTACTCCATTGTGCTTGATCACATTATGCTTGCTCCATTTGCATTACAAGTTTTCTACATACAATGAACTTATTGTGTTGTTGTGTTTCAGAAGTTACTTGTTCTTATGGTTCTAAAGCTTCACAGATTCTAAAGTTAGGTGTGAGTGAGTTTTCCAACTGTTCCCAACTCACGCGTTAAGTCTAGAGTTTGTTTTAGGGTTTTGTCACGGAATAGCCAAAGGGGGAGATTGTAAGGTTGAAATTTATCAACCATCTTATTGGCTTTATTCCGTGCCAATTTGCTTGTAATTTAAGCACTTAGTAACCCTATATTTAGGTGGGATCATTGTAAGGGTAGTGTATCAGAAGATGTGAAGAAAAGCTCAAGTATGTGTAAGAAGGCAGAGTTTCGCGGTTAGGACTCGTGACTAACTCGCGACTGGCAAGCCGCCAAATGCTGGCACGTGAGATGCACATAGGGGAGCTAAAGGGTCACGCCAACTGTCGCACTATAGGACAAAAGTCCCAGGCTGGCCAGGCCGTTGCATCGCGACTTGAATTCGCAACTTGGACAAGCTGCGAAGTCAAGCCGCCAACCAGCCCTGTTTGGCAAAAACTGTCTCTTCGTATTCCAAACGCACACCACTATATATAAACCCTTATACCCACTAAATTGAGAGAGCTTCTAGAGAGAATTTTGTGAGAGAAACCCTAAAGAAAAACAAGATTGCCTCTTCCCCAATCTTTACCTTAGAGACTCTACAAATTCCTCTACTCTCTTCCTCTCCATTGTCATACCCTTGAGAGGTTATTGACCAAATCCTTTTCTCACCACACCTACGTTTGTGAGAAGGCTCATTTGGTGCTAAGGGAAGCAGTTTGGAAGGAACCAATATACATTGGTTGATGCTATGGTCTAGTAGCGGAATTCGGGAAGTTAAAGAAGAAATAGATTCGGTGTAACCTCGTTGGAGCAAGAAGCTTGGAGGGTTTAGGTACTTGGGTAGACTAGGCTTGGAGGGTCTTCTGTTGTTCATGTATCCCAACTACATTCTCTAGTGGATTATTTGACCGCTTGGAGGGTGGCGGAGAGGTTTTACGCCGAGGACTTCGGTTTCCTCTTCGATAACACATCGTGTGTTGTCCGTGTGTTTGCATCTTCTTTCCCTTTATCTTTGCCTTATATTTACAGCTATGGATGTGTTTATATTTGACTTAGATTGTTTATCAATTCTATTATAAGCTTGTTATCATGTTCCGCACATTAATTGTTTGATATAAAGCTTGAATTAGTAATTTTGTAATTTGGGGTCTAAACGTTCAAGGGTGTTTTAGACACATATTGAACTTTCATAAACCATGGCCCATGGATCATCCATATGAGTTATTTGATAAGTTAGTTTAAATTTAAACTAATTGATATTTGTATTAAGTTATCAATAACAGTAGTGGAGTAATTTAAACTTAACAAATATTGATATGAGTTATCAATATCAGTAGTGGAGTAATTTAAACTTAACAGATGAGATCTTTTAGGGATCACATATATCTGATAGTAAGTGAATCTGTACTAATATTTTAAATTACTCCCACATTAGTCAAATTAATATGAGATACAGTGAGTGAACATACGTATAGTTTTTGAGTGCTCTCTCCAAATAAGCCATCTCTTTGGTACACCATCTAGTGTTTCCTAGAATTTGGAGCATGGAAATTAGGAGAGACTCTAGTAGCCTCTCCTGGGACTTGGAGGTGTTCCACAAAGAAGATCGTGAGGAGTTTGTAAAGCAAGCAAAGAATAAGATCTGGCAATTTGGTGATCTGTTCCACCAGAGGTATGTGTCTATATGACCCTTAGTAAAGTAAAAAAACTATTTAACATTGATATCAGAGCTATTTTATGCTTATTTTCACTCTTGAATGATGTCATGATCTCTGATATATGTAATCTTATGTGCATGCTAAAATTAAAAGTTAAAGTAATTTTTAATTTTCAGATTTGTAATTTTTAGAAGCATGATATGGCATGTAGAGAGAAAAATAAAAAGCTGTAATTTTTTGAATGTTTACATGTAATTTGAAAAATTGTTGTGATAAACAGTAAAAGAAAATACGTTTTTCACTTATTTAAAATTGTCTTGTAGTAGTTTACCATGTGTGTACCACTCTGCTTAGTGCTTAACTGGTTATCGATAAATGAAAGCGATGAGCCCCACGTTGGTGACTTGGTGTATTAGTTACACAAATTCTTATACTTGTTATTTCCTTCAACAAGGAAACTGTGCAATGAAATAAGCCACACGTTGAGTGGCTATGTGGGTCTGACACTATTGTTTACAAATGCTATGTTGATTTATTTACGGTAGTTTACAAAGGATAACTTTGCAAGATATGGATTTTGTAGTTATTGCTTACGTAGCAATAACTTATAAGTTATAACAATACATAAAATTATATGAAAATCAAATGTTATAACATGCACAGTGGGTTTTCTTATTATATTATAAACGTTCTTGTTTATTAGACCTCTTTTCCTAGTATGACATATATTTAATACATGTAATTGTGATGGCAATTTATTTTAACTGTGATGTTAAAATAAAATTGTGAAAATATGAGAAAATTGTGAAATTATTTTTCTAATTTTCTGTATAATTATGCATGGAATTTATTTAATTTTTGAATTAATTTATGATGTCTTTTTAACATATTGTGATATGATTGAATTGATATTATATGAATGCATTGATGAATATGTGTCCAAAGGGTTTATGAGACTCTTTGGCTCATCTCTATCGTTAGAGATTGAATATTCAAATAGTGTATAAAACACCTATAAACGTTTAGACCCCTAAATTACAAATTACCAATTCAGGCTTATTATCAAACAATGTATGTGCGGAATATGAAAATAAGCTAAAAAGGAATTGATAAAACAATCTAAACCATAATTAATCACAATCACAATAGTAATTAAAAGGCAAAGATTAAGGGAAGAGAGATGCAAACACAAAGACAATACAGTGATGTGTTATTGAAGAAGAAACCGAAGTTCTCAGCGTAAAACCTCTCCGCCGCCCTCCAAGCGGTCAATAATCCACTAGAGAATAAAGTTGGGATACATGAAGAGCAGAAGACCCTCCAAGCCTAATCTACCCAACGTACCTAAGCCCTCTAAGCTTCTTGCTCCAACGAGGTTACGCCGAACCTATGTCTTCTCTAGCTTACCGGATCCCACAATTAGCCCATTGCATCAACCAAAATGAATTGGTCCCTTCTTAACTGCTTCCCAAGCACCAAAAAGCCTTTTCACAGATATGGGTATGGTGAGATAAGAATTTGGCTAATGTATCTCTCAAGAATGTATCAATGGAGAGGGTGAGAGTAAAGGAATTTGGAGAATCAAAGGATAAAGATTATGGATGAGTCAATCTTGTTTTTCTCTAGGGTTTCTCTCTAAAAATTCTCTCCGGAAGCTCTCTACAATACGTGGGTATAAGGGTATTTATACTGGTGTGTGTTTGGAATGCAAAAATTCAAGTTTGTAACAAACAGAGCTGTTTGGCGACTTAGGCTCGCGACTAGAATGAGTTGTGAGTTTGAGTCGGAAGCTAACTACCTGGCCAGACTAGAAGTTTTGTCTTATAGTGCCCTAGTTGGCGTGACTCTTCAGCTTCCCTGCATGCTTCACACATGTGCCTCTTTTGGTGACTCGCTAGTCACGAGATCTAGTCGTGAGGCCCTGCTTGAGTGCACACTCTTGACCTTTCCTTCACACTCTCTCACACACTACCCTTGCATGATTCCCACCTAAATACAGTGTTACTAAATGCTGAATTACAAGCAAATTAGCACGGAATAAAGCCAACAAAATGGTTGATTAAATTCAACCTTATAGAGATTGTATTGGTAATTTATGCAACATGTGTATTTTTATTTATTGTTATTTTGGATGGATAAGAAAATTTTTGAAATTATTTGGTAACATGGCATCCCCAATTTTTTTTTTTTTTTTTTTAATTACAAATAGAAACTTTGTAGTAGGGTACTTGAAGGCCAAAATGGGCATTTGTCCCTTTTGCCAAAAAGATGTAGTAAAATGCCCTTGTTCTGAAACTATATAGCAAAATGCTCCTGTTTTGAAACTCGATTTGATGAAAATCGAGAAATGTGTGACATTTTAAATGGAACTCGAGTTCCATGTATTTTTAATTTTTTTTTTAAAAGTTTGATTTCACATAACTCGATTTTCTAAAAATCAAGTTTTTCATTGAAACTCGATTTTTAGAAAATTGAGTTTAAAACAGGGGGTATTTTGCTAGATAGTTTCAGAATATGGGCATTTTGTTGGAAAGTTTTGGTGAAATGGTCAAATGCCCATTTTGGCCGGTACTTGAATTTGTAATTTTTTAGGCCAATGTTTTTGACAATTTTTTTGGGCCATTGTTTTTGGCAATGTAATTTAAGGCTATGTAATTTAATTTTGGAAGCCATGTAAGTGGATGTGTTTCACGGTTACCTATAATTTTCAAATTTTCAACAAATGGTTGGTCAGACCCAACAACCAATGGGGGCACCTCTTCCGTCATTTTTGGGTAGTATACCCTAAATGCCACCACCATCTATGATGTAAATTCCCTAAACTTCACCAGACCAGCTCACGATCTACTAAAGGGGTAAATTTGGCTTCTAAAAATGCCTGGGTTATGAAACAATGCCAAATAGTATTACGGAGTTGTGAGATTTCATTCTCAAGAACGTTCAAGATTTTCATCACCACGTGTCTCATCCATTTTATCGGTATCGTAAACCCTATCTGGCTTGGATCGATAGTGTACCATTTCCGCCTGGGTATGTAATGCCTTAATTCTATATGTTCAATGCTTTGGGCAACCCAGAGCAAGACTTGGCACAATTTCTTTCCCGTTGCGAGGAGACTGCACAATGTGTTATGCAAAAAGATGTATGTACACATGTTATATGTATGATTTAATATGTGGATAGTGTGATGTTTTATTCTTCACAAAATTTTATTTAAAATCAATTAGATGTGTTATTCCAATTTACATAGTGAGAGATGATTATAAGCTTAGCAAAATTTTTTATCTCAATATGTAGAAAGGAATATCATGGTCTAGTTGGATTTTTGGAAACAAAATTTAAAAATGCACGTGCTAATGTCAACTTGTGTAATGAATGTAGTGAACATGGCCACTAAGAATGTAGTTACTGGTCAAACTAAACGAGAGAAACTAGATGGAACCAACTATGATATGTGGCATAGAAAAATTCAATATCTACTTAATGAACAAGAGGTCCTTGAAACCTTAACCAATGTGATGATGCGACCTAAAAATGGGAATGCTGCCAAACATCACCATGACTTAGAGGCCTATGAGTCTTGGGTTAATAAAGATCGTTGTGCACGCTTCATTATGCTGAGTTGCATGCACAATGATCTTATTGGGGAGTTTGAGGACTACCTAAATGCCCAAGAGATATGGAACTAGCTTAAGATTGCCTATGGAGGGACTTCAGCAACTAGGTTGCGAGCTCTTACTTTGAAGTTTGAGCAATATGTTATGGATTCAAAGCATAGCATGGCTGAACATCTAAGGAAAATGTCTGCATTGATCCATGACCTAAAGAATGCTGGCAACAATCTCTCTGATGAACAATAAGTCACAGCGATGATACGTTGACTGCCTAAACCTACTTGGGGGCAAATGAAGCTTGTTTTGACACATAGTGAGAATATCAAGACTTTTGCTAATATTTCTCGTCATCTCGAGCTTAAGGCAGAGCGCATGGGGGCACACCAAAACACCCTCCTTGTTACCCAATCTAGGCAGCGGAAGGCATTTAGGCCTAAACGCAAAGGACAAGGGAGGAATGCCAAAGGAGCTAGTAAACTTGGGCTTAAAGAAGGCAAGATAGCAAAGCGCCAAAAGGGCAAGTGTGCTAAGAAGGACAAGGCAAAGATCAAGTGCTACAACTATGGTAGTTCACTTGTGAGTGCACTGAGCTGAAAAAGGTATCCATTCTTAACAACTCTGCTATTACTTATGTTTGTACACATGTTTTTGTTGCTCGTACTATTCCTGGGTGTATTGTAGATTCAGGAGCAATCAAACTTATTTCCAAAGATAGATTTGGGTATGTGGATTACAAAAAGATACCAACAGGCACACAGTACGTTGTTTTAGGTAATGGAACTCAAGAAGAAGTCAAAGGAGTTGGAATCTACCAGCTCAAATTGCGTCTGGGACGAACGTTACTTCATCCAATGTAATCTATTTTCAGTGCTTACTATGCTTAGACTTGGATTTAGTTTTCGTTTCGATGGTCCTTAGTTGGATTTTTATTTAAATAAAACCTTGTATGGACATGGTTATTTATCTAATGATTTCTTTATGTTGGATTTAGATCATTCCTCTTTTTCTTTTATTGCTCATAATGATGATGTTTCTGATTTTGTAATGTGGCATGCTAGACTTAGACACATAGGAAAAGATAGATTGGCTAGACTAGCTAGAAAAGGCCTATTGGGATCTATCACTAATGTAAACCTACCTATGTGTGAACATTGTCTAGCTAGAAAGGCCTGTAGGAAGCCTTTTGGAAAGGCTCCAAGCTACTCATCTTTTGGAATTAGTCCATTCGGACTTATGTGGAACTATGAATGTTAAGGCACGCCATGGCACCTCTTATTTTCTCTCATTTATAGATGTCTATTCACGTTTCAGTTATGTCTATTTGATCTCCCATCGCTTTGAAGCATTAGATTGCTTTAAGCGCTTTGTGGCAGAGGTTTAGAATCAGAAAGAAAGGAACCTAAAAGTTTTTCGAATTGATAGGGGTCACAAATATTTTTCTAAACATTTTCAGGAAATGTGTAAGGAAAAAGGGATACGCAGGCAATTGACAATTCCTGGTACTCCACAACAAAATAGTGTTGTAGAGAGAAGGAATCATACTCTATTAGAGATGGTTAGATTGATGATGGCACAAGCTAACCTTCCAATTTCATTTTGGGGGGATGCATTGTTGACTGCTGCTTACATCCTTAACCGTGTGCCTTCTAAGTCATTTCCCACAACACCATATGAGTTATGGACAAGTGCAAAACCCAATTTGGAGAAGTTGCGACCTTGGGGTTGTGCAGGTTTCGTTCACAGTACTTCCCATAAGTATAGGAAATTGGGCCTTAGAGCAAGTAAGAAAATCTTCATAAGATATTCAGAAAGCTTAAAGGGGTATGTAATGTGTGGTGAACATTCTAATGGTGGAATGACTGAGATAGAGTCTCATGATGTCAACTTCATTGAAGATGATTTTCCAAGCATCAGTGAAGCAAAACAAGATCTTCAGCATTATAAGTTGCAAGAACTTGAAGGTGTCATACCATCTTTGGTTGAGGGTGGAGAATCACAACTTCATCCTAAAATCACCAAAGATAGTGGGAGTGATTTGACTCCTAGTGGGAGCAAACCGCTAGATACACACAAGGATCCAAGATACGTAGAAGTGAATGTGGGACTATTCCCCGTCATCATTTTGAGATTGAGGGGGAATCTTTTAGATGTGATTCACTGGACCTTGATAAGTCTACTTCCTATGAAGAAGCATTAGCTTCACCTACTTCACATGAATGGATAGTTACTATGAGGGATGAGATGGATTCTATGGCAAAGAGTCAAGTTTGGGAGTTGGTTGACCTTCCACCTAGGTGCAAGACCATTGGAAACAAGTGGGTTTTAAAAATAAAGTGCAAGGCAGATGGATCAATTGACAAATATAAGGCTCGTCTCGTGGCAAAAGGCTATACCCAAAGAGAAGGGATAGACTATAAAGAGACTTTCTCTCTAGTAGTGATATTTGTCTCTATTTGCCTTATTCTAGCTATTGTTGCACATTTGGATTTGGAACTCTTCCAAATGGATGTAAAGACTGCATTTCTCAATGGAGAACTAGACGAGGAGATCTATATGGATCAACCAATTGGCTTTGAGAAGGAACTAGGGCGTAAAGTGTGCCACCTTAAGCGTTTCTTTTATGGCCTAAAGCAAGCGTCTAGACAATGGTACTTCAAATTTCTTAAGGCTATTATTTCGATTGGTCTCAAAATGAGGGAAGAAGACCATTATGTGTATGTCAAACGATCAGGAAAGAGTTTACTTATCCTGTCTTTGTGTGTGGATGACATTTTGTTGGCTGGAAATGATATGGAGATGATTGTCACCACCAAAAGGTGGTTGTCCTCTATTTTTGAAATGAACGACATGGGAGAGGCTAATTATGTGCTTGGAGTTATGATTTTCAGGGATCGCTTAAAGAAGCTTCTTGGTTTGTCTCAAGAAATTTACATAAAGATGATCTTAAAGCAATTCCGTATGCATAATTCCAAACCCATAGGCACTCCAATTGAGAAGGGACATACATTAAGCCTTGAAGATTGCCCTAAATCAAAAATGGAAAAGAGAGAAACGGCAAGAGTTCCCTATGCAAGTACAGTTGGAAGTCTAATGTATGCTATGTTGTGTACTCGACCAGACATTTGTTTTGCAGTTGGTATGGTTAGTCGTTATCAAAGTAATCCAAGACATGCTCATTGGCAAGCAGTTAAGTGGATTTTTTGATATCTTTATGGGACATCGGATCTCATTCTTTGCTATCAGGGTGGAGATTTGAGATTGAGAGGTTATTCTGATGCTGACTGGGCCAGTGATAGAGATGAGAGTAAGTCCACTACAGGTTATGCATTTCTACTTAGTGGTGCAATTATCTCTTGGTGCAGTAAGAAACAATCTTGCATTGCTTTATCCATAATGGAGTCTGAGTATGTTGCTTGTTCAGCAGCAGCACAAGAAGCTGTTTGGTTAAAGAGATTTTTCCAAAGCCTAAGGGTGACATCTCTTGCAAATGAAGCTGTAAAGATGTATTATGATAGTACGGCAGCCTTGGCTCATGCTAAAGATCCTAAGTATCATAGCAAAAGCGAACACATACAAACTCATTATAACTACATTCATCTTGTAATTACACAAGGAGAGGTGATCCTCTAACATATCTCCACTAGCAGGATTGTGGCTGATCCACTTACTAAAGTCATTGCTAGAGATGCCTTCCAGGCTCATGTTAGGAGTTTGGGACTTTGTAGGATTTGATATGTTTTTGGATACCTTATGGACATTTATGTTTTGTGTTTATTCTTACTTTATGCAATAATGATTTTATTTATTTTGACTCATCTTGTGATGTGATTGATATTACATACTAAGCACACATTATTTAAGAATATGTCACCAAGCTTAGATCAATCTACTCACATAGACAATCACCCTAGCGCTTGAGTAGCAAGCAGGATGAGACATAGTGATCACTTTTTATTTTTAGTAAATCAAGTAAGTGATCATCTTGACGCTTAGGGAGGCGTGCAAGATAATATAATGAATGTTGCCTTAGCTAGGCTAAGATGAGAATTATGGGAGTTGCACTTGAAGTGTATCCACAATTTCATGAAGCTTGAATAAAGCCAAATGTGAGATCTTGGACATGAACTTGATGTGTAACTGTGCTAAGAAACTTAGGTTGGTTGCCTTTGTGGCAATTAGACTAAGATTTGTACAATGTTTGAGTGTGACAAGCCCAATTGAGTGGGAGATCCACTATAGTATACAAATTATATTGTATGTACTATAGCCGACCAATTAAGGGAGTGATTGGATAGATCCCTACTCTGTCACTATGTGAGCCCTAGTCGACCATTATATGGTCCATTCTGTGCCCTTTTTTTCAACCTAGAACTATATCATGAAGTGAATGTTTGATGTCGCTACTTTAGCATGTCATCTCAAGGCCATGATATTTATATGGTCTCACGAAGCAAGTCTAGGAAAGTGGTCAAGTGTGAATGAATTGACATGAGTGTCTGGGGAAGATTATTTAGAACACACCATTTATTTTATGGCTCATAGCCTGAGCAATTATGAGGAATTTGGTTTTTAACATAATCATAAGCATAATATATGGTATAGGATCAAGTATTGCTTTGAGTTTTGAACTCATAAGGGCTTAAAGAAACTTGATTGGGTGTGATCAAATAATCTAGGGCATAGACGAGATATTATGAGTGATGTACCATGTTAGTTTAGATGGTGACTTAATATAGTACTCCTACCCTACACCTTCTCATCAAGTCGCACACTCCATTTTTTTGTATAAAGAGAGGATTGGACAAGAGAATGAGAGAAGCCAATTCTGACTATAGCACCTAGTGTGGACGAGTGGGAGATGTTAGAAATTGGGCTGGTTTTGACCCAACCCATAAACCATGGCCTATGGATCATCCACATGGGTTATCTGATAAGGCAGTTTAAATTTTAACTAACTAATATTGGTATGAGTTATCAATATCAGTAGTGGAGTAATTTAAACTTAACAGATATTGATATGAGTTATCACTATCAGTAGTGGAGTAATTTAAACTTAATAGATGAGATCTTTTAGGGATCACATATATCTGATAGTAAGTGAATCTCTACCAGTATTTTTAATTACTCATACATCAGTCAAATTAATATGAAATACAGTGAGTGAACATACGTATAGTTTTTGAGTACTCTCTCAAAATAAGTCATCTCTCTGGGACACCATCTAGTGTTCCCTAGAATTTGGAGCGTGAAAATTAGGAGAGACTCTAGTAACCTCTCCTGCGACTTGGAGGTGTTCCACAAAGGAGATTGTGAGGAGTTCGTAAAGCAAGCAAAGAACAAGATTTGGCAATTTGGTGATTTGTCCCACCAAAGATATGTGTCTATATGACCTCTAGCAAAGTAAATAACTATTCAACAATAGGGATCTGATGAACTTGCTGAGTAACCACCTTTAGCAAAAACCAAAAACAGTTAGCAACCTAAAAGCCAAATAAAATATTTCTGTCCAAAAGAACCCAAAAAAAAAAAAATCTTCAATTAAAAATACTACTTTTAGCGTTTATATTTATTTATTATATAAATCATGTGTTCTGGACCTTTTGGTTTGTCTAGGTGTAGCGACCAAGATTATTATTATTAAAAAAAGAAAAAAATTGATGCATTCTCTAAAATCTCTTCCACTACATGAGTGAAGGAAGTACTTCTGAAACAAACATTGTCTTAGTAGAAGGCCAAAATTGGAATTTAACCATGATTTCCCAACTATATAGTTAGTAGGCACAGTTTTAAAGGTATATATTTTACTAACATCTCGAGTCCTAGAGACTTGATTTTGGGCCTATAAACCGAGTCTAAAAGACTGGTTTTATTGTTTGGATCAGATCTGAGCTGGCTTGAGCTCTACCTGGAAATCGATTCTTAGAGACTCGATTTCTATCTCGACCCTCAAATGCTCGATTTATGTGTATACTGCATCTGACGTGGATTCTAGCTAGATATCGAGTCTCTAAGACTTAGTTTTTAAAATCGAGTCTTAGAGACTCGATTTTTAACCTTTGGTCCATAAGCTACCACGTGGTTAGGGCAGCTACTGACCTTTAGTCCTCATAATGTGGGTCTGGGGCCTGTCCATTTTTTCCTCCAAAAAACCCTGCAGCTCTCTCTTCCTCTCTCACTCTCATACAAAACTCACCCCATTACAAAACTTCAAATCAAACTCACCCTCCATATTTTCACATCCTCATGTCAGGTAAGGTTTCTCACTCTCTCTAGTTGTTAGTTACATATATATGTACTGTTAGGTTTTTTTATGGATATGTATATCGTGACTATTTTTTTTTTTTTTGTTTGGTTTGATATTGTTCTTTATATTTTTGATAGAATGATTTGAAGGTTTGTAATGGGGTGAGCTGTGTGTTTATTTTTTTATTTTTTTATTATTATTATTTTTTTTTGAGTATGATTAATGATTTTTTATTTTTTATTTTAGAAACAAAGGATAATGATTGAGTGTGTTTGTATGTGATAGGGTGAGTATATGCAAATGTGGGGTTTGTATATGCATATGATTTAACAAGTAAGTGTATATATTTGTTAGGCTTTTATAAAAAGTAAAAAATATTGTAGATATATGTATTGTTAGGCTTTTTATCATGACTATTTTTTTTTTTTTTTGAGTTTAATATTTTTCTTTATTTTTTTGTAAGAATGAATTGAAATTTTGTAATGGGGTGAGTTTTATCTTTAGTTTTTTTATTTGTTTAAGTACGAAATGATAATGATTGAGTGTGTTTGTATGTGATATGGGGTGAGTATATGCAAATATGGGGTGACAAGTTGTAATTTTTGTACTTTGAGTAGATAGAAAAGGTTTTGCAATTGATGTTAAATGAAAGAGATAAAATATGTCACTAACATATTACACTTGACTCTAATAGGTTCACAATCTCTGAAGAATATTGATATAAATGTATACTACGGTGGACCTCTTGTCAATCCTAAACAGATTGACAAATTCCTATTTAGAGGGCCAGGTATTGAATGCTACTACATGATGATACGTCGTAAGTTGAAGACGTTGAATGATTTGAAGAGGAAAATAATGGAAGAATTGAATTTGAACCCTGCTTGTTATGACATAAAAATTATTTATCGTTACCCACAAGAAGTCCTTCATGAACGGATAAATTACGGGTATATGGCGATCAAAGAAGACAAACATGTAAAGATCATGTTTAATAGGATCCATAAAATGCCCCAAGTAAATGCTGCTAAGTTGTACGTAAGATCGAAGCCGCTTGCAGAAGTTGATACTGAGGAGGTGCAACAAACAGCTACATCTTTACAATTTACAACCCTAGATGATGGAAGCACTACAATGGGAGGCTATACAATGGGAGTTATACGCTCCCATCTCAAGATCATGTCGTTAATACTGGTGAAACACTCCAACCTCAAGAGACACATTTAAGGGAGGAAGACGAAGATGAAGATCATGCTGTGAATAATGGTGAAAATCTTGATGCTATGGATGAGTACGAAGAGAGGATTGAGCAAGGCAACTTTGACATGGATGTGGATGACCATGAACTCATTCCCAATTTTGAAGAGGAAAATATGTAGTTCCATGATAAAGGTGATGCAGACAATGATATTGGCGTCCAGCATGATACAAATATAACCACTACCTACACACCTCTTGCCAAGTCATTCTACGCAAATACTTGGGAAAATATGGTTGATCCTTCACATCTTCAGATATCATTTGTTTCTACTTGGGAAGATGGGATGCATTTTAGTAAAGGGTTGACTTTTGAAAATAAAGAGGCGGTGAAGCATGCATTATAATATACACAGCAAAGGATAATAGAAATTTTATTATCCGGAGGTCGACCAAAACTAAATTGTGCGCCGCATGCATTGACACCAACTGCAAGTGGTACGTTGGGGCATTCATTAAGGCTAAACTTAATGGGCTGTGGATGGTCACGTCTTATGTGGGTTCAAATAGTTGTATACCCTTTGGCCTGCGAAGAGACAATAAAATGATGGATTCTAATTTTGTTGCATCAGAGATTGTGGGAAAATTGCGACAAAATCACACTGCTTGTATTGATGAGCTCTGGGAGATCATACATACTAAGTATAATCATGAGCTTTCTTAGTATAAGGTATGGGACGCAAAACAAAAAGCAATTGCTAGGATAGTTGGGGATTGGGAGGAGTCTTACCAAAGGTTGCGAATGTTGTTGTTGGCATACTTGGATCAGGATTCGGGTACCCAATACAACTATTACTCCATACCTAGGGACATAGCTAGTACTACGTTACTGCGCTATGTATTTTGGGCATTCGCTCCATGCATTGCTGCATTAAGATATTGCAGGCCAGTGATTAGTATTGACAGGACTCATTTGTATGGTAAATATCGAGGGGTGTTGATGATTGCAATGGCAACCAATGTTAACCAAAAGGTTTTGCCTCTTGCCTTTGCTGTTGTGAACAAGGAGTCAGGGTCTAGTTGGGGGTGGTTTTTAGAGTGTCTCAGGATTTCAATAGGGCATGTGATACCTGACAAGGGCATTTACGTTATTTCTGACCGACATAAAGATATCAAATGCGCCATTGTAGAGTGGCCTAGAGGTGATGATGGAAGATTAAGGGTATTTCACCGATATTGCCTTTGACATGTTGCTAGCAACTTCAACACACACTTTGATGACCCGACTCTAAAGGCATTGGCCTTGAAAGCTGGATATGCAACTCATGAAGCTAAATTTGAGTCCATAATTCAAACCATTAAGGATGTCGAGATTAATGCATTGAGGAGTGTAGACCTTGATGATCCCCATGTTGCACGCTATATGCCATACACATATCTAATGAGTGAGGATTTGGACAAATGGACTCAGTCACATGATGGTGGAAGACGTTACGGGGCAATGACAACCAATATCTCTGAGTGCTTTAATGTAGTACTTAAAGGTGCCCGCGGTTTGCCCATTGCTGCAATGGTTGAGTTCACTTGGTGCAAACTTGTTGCATATTTCCACAATCGACATAAAGAAATTACTTCTGATCTCTCTTGAGGTAAGGTGTGGAGTGATTATGCAATAGGGATTTATACCAAAAATGCGTAGAAAATTGTAGGACACACTCTAAGGAATTTTAATCATGAAACTAGTGTATATCAAGTGGTTGCCCTGTACAATGACCATAAAGGTGGAGGGGGAAACCACAGTCATGAAGTGCATGTATTTGCTAGAACATGTGGTTGTGGAAAGTGGCAAAACATTAAGATCCCTTGTTCATATGCAATTAAAGTTCTTCAAGGTTTGCACCTCGATGCGACCAGCTATATTGACCCATGTTATAGTTTGGACAGCACCATTCATACATATGCACATCAGTTTGTGGTGCCAAAGTCAGAGTCATTGTGGAAGGACGTTCGCGGACCACGATAGGTGCCTGACCCAAAGCTGTTGTGGGCCAAAGGTCGTCCTATGAAGTCAACCGAGGCAGCTTCAACCGAGGTAGTGATGCGGAGTGTGTCATGAAGAGGGGCATAACTACAGAAGATGTCCCAATTCCCGTGGCGCTTGGACAAGCGGTTCCTATGGGGCTTCAACAAGCGGTAGTGCTACAAACTAGGCAAGTGCTATCGTTGTTAGTCAATAATATGCTCAGAATTTCTTTTGCTTTTTTTTTTTCGCATTTAGGAACTAACGACCGTATTTTAATGTTTGTCAGGCAAGTGAAGACTCGATTTTGGAATGGCATTGTACATGGGAGTTGTGGTTATCTTCGCTATGGACAAGTGCTAGGCGACTATGTGGACTATGTTGTATCGACTCAGTTGTTATTTTGTTCATGGCTGAATGTTGTTGTAATTGAACTATTCGCTATACATTGTACTCATTACATTAGTTGCGTTGTGCAGTGTCTGCCTATAATGCTAGCAATGATAGTACTTTGGCATTAGTAGCTAGTACTTTGGCAAGTTCAATCATAGCTAGTAATGTTTTTTGTATGCCTCATGTAGTGGTTAAATCTGTCTGGTCTGTAGCTAAGTGGCCAACTATGTATGCCCATGAACAGTAACTATTTTAATCCAGTTTTTTGCATATGATGTACTCTCCCTTTGACTGGTATCATAATATATATATATATATATATATATATATATATATTATGCATGTATCTAGTTGTTTACAGCCCATGTGATGTGTTCTGGATTTGGTTTACTGCTGCACGGGAAGAAAAAAAAAATTATGGTTTTCTGCTACAGGTGGGGGAAGGGGAAAAAAATCCCGATAGAAATTGAGTCTTCAAAGCTCGATTTCCATTTGGGTGGCATGTTCATAAATAAGCTGCAAGTATTAAAGTAAAATAAAAAAATTGCCAAACAAATCGAGTTTCAAAGACTCGATTTATGCTGGACTTATTTACCATAATGCCATTGAAATGAAAATCGAGTTTTAGAGACTCGATTTCCACTGGGAATTTTTCCAGTGGCAATTGGCTGTAAATAGTTTTGAACTCTCGGCTTGGCGTACTCACTGCTAGGGAACTCGAGTACTGGATGGAAATTGAGTGTCTCATGCTCGATTTATACTAGTTTTTTTTTTTTTTTTTTTTACATAATGGAACTCGAGTATTATATATACTTGAGTTCTTCTAGATATTTTTTTTTTTTTTTTTTTTTTTTTACAATTTCAGAACTCAAGCACTTCCCTGCATCTTCTCATCTACAAATTCATGCCTTTACCTTGTAAGACAAAAACTATATACTAGTATTACCCCAAGAGAAAATTCCTAGGAGAGCAACAATGTAACTACTAAACAAAAGCTTTTGCATCATCATCTTATTAAACCAATAAATCAAAATCTACAAAACCAAATACATTGTACTAAAAGGTTGCATTTAGCAACAAAAGAGTAAAATTCCAATACATGGGATTACCCATTACATGAAAATTGATCTCACTTGTTATTATTAAAACATGGCACTAGTTTAGCTTCAGCATTCTACATTAAATGAGGTACAAAATGACATCATAAAGCAACTCTTCCCCTGCTAGTAAAATTCAAGCCGATAAATACATGGTTGGAATTTTTTTTTTAATGGAAAAAAGTTTCTATACTCTGTCCAAACATTTTGGGGGCAAGAAGTACAGTGGGATCATGCAATCCATCCCAAAATCATATTGGTGCCACCCTTTTTTTTGACATCCCAAAGTTCAAACTTCAGGATCTTGTTAACTGACAGCTTCCTATAACTTGGATGTGCCACAACTCTTTACTATATCAACATGCCAAGCCATACAATCAAGACTGACTGTCATTGCTGCTGATGATATCTCCCAAAAATTTAAGAGCCGGAACACCTCTAATCTCTACATCTACTAGTGGTGCCTGGATCAATTCCAAGCTGGAGAGTTCTGTATCATCCCGAATCATATCAAGAGCACGCGACTGATCCTAAAATATGTAAAAAATGAATACTTTCCATTTCAACTATCCCCCAAAATACAGCAAAATAAAGAAAGAAAAGTAATTCAAACTACACGATGTTTTCTTCTACTGTAAAAGGCAAATGCTCACAGTTTGTGTTAGGGTTTGTGCCCTAAAATCCAATTTAGTGGCATGTCATTAATAATTAAGTTGTTTAATTATATGAGACTATTTATGAACTAATGGGACATTATCTTAGTCCATAAGATGCATAGTATGTGATTTATGTGATTTAGTCACAGAAGATATAAATCACAAGTTCTTTGTAAACTCAGAATTTTAGTTCGTAGTCATTGATGAAATTGGGCATTTCATCTGCGAAGACTATAACGTATCAATTAAGATGATTTGTCTTGATCATGGAAGTAGAGACTTCTAGTTGATATGTTGATATGTTTTAAGAGTTAAGACATATTGAACTGGACCGCCATGAGATTTATTATTCTCCCAATGACTGTTAAATGAATAATAAATCTCACGACTTCTATTTACATCAACTCTAAATCCTGAGAGAATAATGGACCTGATCATGAGATGTAGGTTGTTTTGATATATCAGGAGTGAGATCTATAAGTTACAATCAAAACTTCAGTATGTTGGGCAGCTACATTTAATGTTGATGGAACATATATTCTCAAGATGGAATTCATAATCTCTTAACGGAGATATAAAATATTCTCTTGAGATAAGTTTAATGAGTTTGGTTATTCAGAGTGTTAGGCCCAACCACTTTAGTAAGGAATTACTAAAGTATATTGTTAGGTTCTAAGGTCTTAGGATTTTGTGTATTTAGAACTCTAATTTGTAATGTTGGCAAACCATGATCAAAACATTGTATTTAGTCTTATTTAGACTTGCTCAAAGTTGGTTTATTCTTGTAAAGTTGGAATCGAGTGGCTGCAGAAGTACTTGGGACTTTCGGCCTGGCTCGATCGATCGAAGAATAGACTCGATCGATCGAAAATCGCACAGGTTGATTTTTCTGCAGAATTTCCAACTCAGCCCTACTTCATTAAACGTTTAGGGTTTTATGTTTTTACCCTAGATATATAAACTAAACCCTAGCCACGTTTTTGAAGGTTGTCCATATTGTATTGTTGCTCATACATTGCTGTTTTGTGTGAATCTCTTGTGAGATCTTTGAGGAGCTTTCCTTTACACAAAACTTAGGGTTTTCATGGTAGAGATAATTTCAACATCTTGAAGATCATTACTGTTGCAACCATTGGAACTTAAAAGAAAAGCAAGCAGGGAGCTTGTAGCTGATTGAGGAATTCAAGAAAGAAGTAGTCCGTGGATTCGGAGCCTGCGCGTGGTCTTGTCAGGAAGTTCTACTGGTGGGTAGCATTAGGAAGTCGAGCGGGGAGCTTGTAGTCCTTTTGTATGAACTTCAATTCTTTCATAGTGAATTCAGGTTAGCCTTGAGGATCGGTGGGTCAAATCCTCCCCAGGTTTTTACCGTGTGGTTTCCTGGGTGATCATATCTTGTGTTATTTATTTTCCGCTGCTTTATATTCTTGATATGATTGTTTGGATTGTTTTAACCTAGAATTGCTTAATTTGACTAAGTAACAACTTGGCTAATTAATCTAGGCTACGCAATCTGGTTGTTTAAGGGGTCTAAATAACCCGTCATATATATTTATGGAATTTGATTTCATAAATATATGATGAATAACATAAAGAATTAAACTGGGTACTCAAGGATTAAGATGTAGTAATCTTCAAAGTGGCAGTCTATTTCATGACTTTGTATTACTACGAATATTTTAATGAAGGGGTTGTATGTATAATAAAGTATTGGGATATAATTTATTAATAAGGCCTAGAGTGCAATTATATTCTTATAGTGGTATTGAATATAATTAATCGTAACTTTAAACTTGTCAAGAGTTGACAGGAAAGCCCAAGGCCCATTGGAGCTAGAGTCTTATTTGTTCCCTTTGGTCCCATCTCAAGCCACAAACTAAAGCCCAATTGGGTAGGCCCAAAAGGCTAACACAATTAGATAATCAGTCATTATTTAATAAGAGTTATTAAATAAAGAAACCAAGAGAATAGTTTAAACATACGTAAGATGAATAGAAAAAAAAAAAATCAGATTTTCTCCACAAGGAGAAAATGAAGGTTTTTTCTTTGAGGGTCTATGTACAAAAGACTGATTGAGAGACCACACATCTTGGGCACTATGTGGAATTGAGATGAAGATTGAAGGTATTCTCAAGTCATGTTTTGAAATTCACTGCATCAAGGTACGCTTTCTATTCTTTGTTCTAGAATTCATGGTTACATGTTATCTTGCATAATTGAAGTAAATCTGTGGTTGTTGCTTCTGCTGTGTGTTTTGTATGAGATACAAAACCATATTTTCCAACAGTTTGATTTTTCTTGCATTAAGCAGTTTATCAAAATCAATACATAATAAACCATATAATCTGCCAGTAAGTGTGTATACTGATTAATACCTTTCTTTCCATTGCCCAAAAACAGATGTGATGGCTGAGGTGGCTGAAGCTATTTTCTGTCTGAGCTGCAAGAGCCAATTTGAATGGAAAAAACAATGTCAATGAAAATGGAAAACAAGACTACAAACATTGCCTTGAAGTAGTATGGAGAACTAGTTTAAAAAATTCTTCTGAATTTCTAAGAAATGCTTACATTTACCAATCCAATCCAATAAAATACAAATAATCAAGCAAGGATCATTAGGTAGCCATGATTACTGACTGTCTTACACCTTGGAAATTTTTTTAAAAGCCCTGTTTTATCCTATACCAATCTGAAATAGGTCGAAACAGGAAAACAAGCCAAAAGATTCAAAACAACGTGGTATTTATAGTACATTCCAAAGGGTTACCATACCCATATGGTGATTCAGTACAACATATTTCAGTCATACCAGGCAGTACAGTCCGAAATATGTGATTTCAGAACAAGTTCTATGCATGCCATCCCAATAACCCCAATGCCACTGATATTGCCATCAACAACCCCCCCGCCCCCTCCTTTCATCTTTTCACTCTTCCTCAACATGCTTTAATGATTATAGTAAATAATTTTTTTCTAAAAATTTACTAAGAAGAACTTGTTCAGGTTTTTATATGGAGGAAAAATGTCCAAGAAATAGGTACCAATTTCGTCACTTTTTTGACATTGATGTTTAACTGCACACCAATAATGCAAATCAATTATGAAACCTTAGATCAAACAATTAGTTACTTCTTTTCATGTGAATGTACTAATATATCAAATGTCAAGCTCCAATATTTATGTCAACATACCTGCATGATATCACACATGCATCTTATTTCATATTTTAAATTTCTATATCTACGTGACAACCTTAGTTATAAGGTTGCAACTAATTTACAAATACTTCATGTACTAAGGATAAAATGTCACCTCGAAGATAGCTTCAGCTTCACAATCAAATGCTTTGCGAAGAATTTCATGAGACTTCTTATCTCCTATCTGCACAAAAAGGTAAAACTATCTCAAAACAGTTACTTATATATTAAAGAAAGGGAAAAAAAAACAGAAAAACTATACCTTGAAAAAATAACAAATGAAAAAAGAAAAGAAAGGTAACATACGTAATGTAATAATAACTCGTTACCAATGGATCAACTCTTGATGGTGAAATAGTTGATATTATATATCTGTATGAAATTAATAGTCAACCATTAGATAAAATGCTATATAAACTAAAAACTTTACCAAATTTTTCAACAAATTCTTAAGCAAGCGTGGAAAGGGCCAATTACAGATTTGTGGATATAGCCCAACAATGTGATCATAAACTAAAATCTGAAAGCTGAGTAAATGATTAATGTGCTACAAAATAAATTGGTTATCAAGATTACAACAGAGGTTCTTATTGATCAAATTGTCCTTTAATATCAAACGTTAATCCACCTATGGGCCTCAACTATACACAGGCATTCTCCTTGACAGTGACGTGTGATGAAAAGTTATTGACATGGAAAAATGGGTCTAATAAATATCTCTTACTGTCCCTAAGAACTAAGTATTGAGCCTAAGAAAGGAAGAGTTGACAGCTAAAGGATTTTTTTCCCCACTTATACGTTTAATATGTCATTGGGATTTGCTTAATAAAAATAATTAGATGGTAAGCCTTCTATTACCTTAAGAAGACCCATGATGTATTGCTGAGCCTGTGTGCTGCTCAAGTTAACAGAATGAATAGATAGTTCCCTGCAATACCCTCCAAGTCAGCCAATGATATGTTAAAAACATCCAAAAGAAAAAATAAATCTAAAATAAAACAGAAAAAATATCGTCAAGGTCAACCATACTCAGTAAATCTTTCTGGATGACAAAGATAAACTAAAAAATTTCCCACTGAACTTTTTTATAATTAGATAAATCACTAAAAAACTACAACAATGATTTGCAAAAAAATAAAAGAGCCAACTACGAAATGGTAATAATTTTGCAACAATCTTCAACTACTCAAATATACAACCTGAACAAGTCAACAAAGGACTTACCTAAAATAAAAAACTGCATTCAGTACAATACAACATAAAAAAGTGGCAGCGTGACAATAACCATCTCAATGGAACCTCATCAGATAAACTTTCAGCTCCGAAAATTACAACATGAAGAACGTAATAATAAACAGCACTAGTAGGGTACCTCTAATGCTTCTCGGTCATTTTGGTGTTGTTTATTATGTCCTGTAATGCTTCTCGGTCATCATCATTTGCGGCCATCTCTTCATCTAGCTCAAATTTAATACCCTGAATGGAAGAACAAACAACCAAATATCAGTTACCAAACAAAGTACCAATAACAAAAATCCAACCATAATAATAGTTAAATTGATGCCTTTCAAACAATGCGTAGTTATTAAAAGCATACAGATTAAGGATTAACACTGGCATTTCTTTATAATAGCATTGCAAAGCAAAAACTAGTGTATCTCAGGTATACAACATGTAGGAATTCAATTTAATTTTCTTTGGAATTTGAATGAAAGACATTTTCAGGCTTGTTGGCACTCAAGCACATATAGTTTGAGAAGCTAGAGAACATGCATGTTTGAAAAGCTTGATAATAGTATAATACGCAAAACATTAGCTTCTTCAAAAAGGGAAAAATGTAAAATATTAGCATTTATGATGCTTATCTTTAATTACTTGCTTCATTTGTCAATTTTCTTGTGATTACAAGTATAACTATGATCTTTTTTGATTCGTGCATATCAAGCACTCAAAAACATGAGAACTAGTACATGCCCAAACAGTTTCATATTTTCACAAGCTGGCTGTTACTTGTACTGTGCAAGGACCATGGTTACTTGCAATGCATAAGCAAGGAAGTGGGAATTAACAATGTGAAAAAGGTTTAAATAGCTTGAATGTGGACAAGTACATGAGCAATATATCCATCCACTGAAGCAAAAGCAATATAATGGGTGCCAAATGACTGTAAACCAATTTCATTTGAAGGCAGGCACGACCCTTGCCTCTTGGAATTGAAGCTGCCCTGCACTCATATTCAAAAGATCAACTAACCAAACACTTATGATCATAAAACAACAAAATTTACAATAAGTCAAAGCTAAGCCAAAACTATCTATATATACTGTAAGGTTGAATTTAATCAACCATCTTATTGGTTTTATTCCGTGCCAAATTTGCTTGTATTTCAACATTTAAAAACCCTGTATTTAGGTGGGAATCATGTAAGGATAGTGTGTGAGAGAGTGAAGAAAAGCTCAAGTTTGTGCACTCAGCAAGTGGCTCGCGATTGGATCTCGCAGCTTGCAAGTCACCAAAAGTGGCACATGTGTGAAGCATGCAAAGGAGTTAAACAGTCACGCAAGCTAGAGCACTATAGGACAAAAAGTCCAGACTGGCCATTCATTTAGTTCACGGCTTGAACTCACGACTCAGTCAAGTTGTGAGGTCAAGTCGTCAGTCCACTTTGTTTTGGAAAAACTGACCCTTCGCATTTTATTCTCACTTCAGTATAAATACTTCTTATACCCATGAAATGTAAAGAGCTTCTAGAGAGAAACTCTAAAGAAAAACAAGATTGACTCATTCACAATCTTCATCTTTGTTTCTTCAAATTCCTCTACTCTCACCCTCTTCATTGTTACATCCTTGAGAGGTACACTTAGCCAACTCCTTTTCTCACCATACTCATATCTATGAGAAGGCTTTTTGATGCTTGGAAAGCAATTAGGAAGGGACCAGTGGATATTGGTTGTTGCTATGGGCTATAGCGGAATCTGGTAAGCTAAAGAAGACAAAAGTTCGGCGTAACCTCGTTGTAGTAAGAAGCTCGGAGGGCTTAGGTACAGTGGATAGATTAGGCTTGGAGGGTCTTCTGCTGTTCTTGTATCCCAACTTTATTCTTTAATGGATTATTGACCACTTTGAGGGCGGCGAAGAGGTTTTACGCTGAAGACTTCGGTTTCCTCTTCAATAGCACATCGTTGTGTTATCTTTATGTTTACATCTCTCTTCCCTTAGTCTTTGCCATTTAATCTCTGCTGTGGATGTGATATTAGTTGGTTTAGATTATGTTATTAATTCTGATTTAGCTTATTTACATTTTCCACACGTACATTGTTTATTAGTAAGCTTGAATTGATAATTTGTAAATAGGGGGTCTAAACATTCAAGGATGTTTTACACACATTTTGAACATTCAATTTGTATTAGAGCAAGTGCACTCTTTGTGGTTTAAACACCTTAGTGCGATCCTTGACCCTGTATTGAGATGGACCGGCCTCAATCTTTAAATGCGCCACCATATTTTGATGGTAGCAACTATGCCTTTTGGAAAGTCAGGATAAGGGCATTTTTGTATTCAATGGATGAAACTGTTTGGGATGCAGTGGATATTGGATGGACTAGGCCGAAGGCTGCGAAATCCACGTGGGATAAGGGAACCCTCTCGGCGTGTAATGCAAATAGCAAAGCATTTAACACTATTTTTTGTGGTGTATCTTCGGATGAGTTCCACAGGATATCTCAGATTTATATTGCCAAGGAGGCATGGTAGATATTGGAGACCACATATGAAGGAATGAAGAAAGTGAAAGACACTAATGAAAGTTCAAATAGCGTTGAAAACACTACGAACGTTTAGACCCCCAAATTACAAAATATCAATTCAAGCTTATTATCAAACAATAAATGCGCGGAACAAAAACATAAGCTAATGACAGAATTGATAAACAATCTAAACCAATTTAAAATCACATCCACAACGAGAAATTAAATGGTAAAGATTAAAAGAAGAGAGATGCAAATACAAAGACAACACGGCGATATGTTATCGAAGAGGAAACCGAAACCCTCGGCATAAAACCTCTCCGCTGCCCTCCAAGCGGTCAATAATTCACTAGAAAATGTAGTTGGGATACATGAACAGTAATAGACCCTCCAAGCCTAATCTACCTAGTGTACCTAAGCCCTCCAAGCTTCTTGCTCCAACGAGGTTGCGCCGAACTTTTTTGTTCTCTAGCTTACCAGATTCCGCTATAGCCCATAGCATCAACCAATAACCATTGGTTCCTTCCAAACTGCTTCCCTAAGCACCAAAATACCTTCTCACAAACGTGGGTATGGTGAGAAAAGGATTTGGCCAAGAACTTCTGAAGGATGTATCAATGAAGAGGGTGAGAGTAGAGGAATTTGAAGAGTCTCTTAGGTGAAAATTGTAAATGAATCAATCTTGTTTTTCTCTAGGATTTCTCTCTCAAAATTCTCTCTGGAAGCTCTCTACATTTCGTGGGTTTAAGGGTTATTTATACTTGGGTGAGAAAGGAATGCGAAGAGTCAGTTTTTCCCAAACAAGGCTGGTTAGCGACTTGGCCTTGTGACTTGACTGGGTCGCGAGTTCAAGACGCGATATAACAGAATGGCCAAGCTGGACCTTTTGTCCTGAAGTGCACCAGCTGGCGTGACTATTCATCTTCTCGCACACTTCACTCGTGTGCTGTAGTTGGCGGCTTGCCAGTCACGAGTCACCCGCGAGTCCCAGCTGCGAATTGCTGCATCCTTGCACAAACTTGAGCATTTCTTCACACTCTCTCACTCACTACCCTTACATGAATCCCACCTAAATACAGGGTTTCTAAGTGCTGAAATACAAGCAAATTGGCATGGAATAAAGCCAACAAGATGGTTGATTAAATTCAATCTTACAATCTCCTCCTTTGGCTATTTCATGACAAAACCCTACAACAAACTCTAGACTTAATGCGTGAGTTGGGAACAGTTGGAAAACTCACTTACACCTAACTCTAGAATCTGTGAAGCTTTTGAACCATAATTTCGGGATCACGGTTTTGACTTCTTGGTTGCTCAACACCTCAAGACCTCTTTTCATTTCTTCTTCCTCATGATCGAGGAGTGCTTGCATTGTTTAACTTTCTTAGCTTATGACAGTTGGGTCTGGTATGTCCTTGCAATCTGCAATAGTGACAAAAATGATTCGTTCTAGGACCCCGTTGTGATCTTGGAAGTGATCTTCCTCTAGCTTCAAATCTGGCTTCTGATTGATTATGGGACTTATTTAACACCTGTTAATTAGCCACCTTCTTCTTCTTTTCAACCTTAACTTTCTCAGGAATAGGCTTTTCTATAACCGTTTCTTTGGCCTTCACAAACTTCACTTCTTTGGTGACATTGGCTGATGAGCTGCTCCCTCTGGTATATCCCAACCCAGATTTATCTGAGAAGTGTTTTTGAGATGAAATAACATCTTCTAGCTTCTTGGAGGAGATCCTTTCTATCTTGGCATGTGCTTGCACTACCTCTTGCTCAAGAAATCTCACTTTTGTGTAAGCTTCTGATAGCTCACCATTTAATGTTTCAATCTCACCTTTGATTCCTTATATCTGACTAAGAGACTTCTGTAGTCCTTCTCGGCTTTCTTCATCTTCTTCACAGCCGCCTTTGCCACCCTTGCATACTCTCCCGATTTCTCAAGAAGTAAGGTGTAATTCTCTTGAAGACCACCTATATTCTCATCCTCTTCAGCATCTGATTCTTCCACAATCCCTATGGATTCTTCATCACTGTGCTCCCCAAGTTCTTGTACAAGTTTATTCAGGTCTTCCGAGGACTCAACATGATTAATAGTCATAAATGCGAAGTAATTTCCTTCTCCATCATAGCTATCCTCTGAATCTGATGAATCTAAGTCACTTAGAGTAGTGGTATAGACCTTGCCAGTCGATTTCAAATAATTGGGACATTCTTTCTTGAAATGTCCATGTCTGTTGCACTCGAACCACGTGATACCTTGAGAAGATTGGGATTCTCTACCATCTTTCCTTCTGAATTCCCTTTTCTCCTTCTCGGAATTCTGAAATTTCCCTTTGTCACCAAATTTCCCACTGTTCTTGAGTTTTAAGAACTTCCGAAAGTTTTTCACAAGGTACGCCACATCTTTATCAACAGCATCTTCATCCTAAGAGTCATGAGATACTACCCTCTCATCAATTGTCTTAAGAGCAAGAGATTTACTCTTCTTTTGCGTGGGCAGTGACTGAAGGATCTTCCTTACTATTTTAGAATCCTTCGTCTTTTCCCCCAAATTGAATTTGCCGACGACCACCTCGTTTAACTTACTATAAAAAGAGTCAAAGGACTCATCCTTGCTCATCTTGAGCTCCTCAAAGTGAGTGGTCAACATCTGTAGTTTGGTGTCCTTTACTTTCTTTGTTCCTTCATAAGTGGTCTCTAGTATTTCCCATGCTTCCTTAGCAATCGTGATGTGGGAAATCCTGTGAAATTCTTCTGGAGATACACCACAAAAAATAGCATTCAAGGCTTTACTATTAGCATTAGCCGCCGCAAGAGCTGCCTTATCCTAAGTGGATTTGGTAGCCTCCGGCCTAGTCCAACCAACTTCAACTGCATCGCACACAGCATCATCAATAGAACACAAAAATGCCCTCATTCGAACTTTCCAAAATGCATAATTATTACCATCAAAAAATGGTGGCACATTTAGAGATTGAGACCTATCCATCTCAATACGAGGTTAGGGATCGCACTAAGGTGTTTAAACCACAACAATTGCACCCACTCTGATACCAATTGAAAGTTCAAATAGTGTTGAAAACACTATGAACATTTAGACCCGCAAATTACAAAATATCAATTCAAGCTTATTATCAAATAATAAATGTGCGAAACATGAACATAAGCTAATGACAGAATTGATAAACAATCTGAACCAATTTAAAATCACATCCACAGTAGAAATTAAAGGGTAAAGATTAAGGGAAGAGAGATGCAAACACAAAAGACAACACGGCAATGTGTTGTCGTAGAGGAAACCGAAGCCTTTGGCGTAAAACCTCTCCGCCGCCCTCCAAGCGGTCAATAATCCACTAGAAAATGCAATTGGGATACATGAACTACAATAGACCCTTCAAGCCTAATCTACCCAGTGTACTTAAGCCCTCCAAGCTTTTTGCTCCAACGAGGTTACGCCAAACCTTTTTCTTCTCTAGCTTACCGAATTCTGCTATAGCCCATAGCATCAACCAATAACCATTGGTTCCTTCCAAACTGCTTCCCTAAGCACCAAAAGACCTTCTCACAGATGTGGATATGGTGAGAAAAGAATTTGGTCAAGAACCTCTGAAGGATGTATCAATGGAGAGGGTGAGAGTCAAGGAATTTGAAGAGTCTCTTGTTAGGATTGGTGCCCTTAAATCCTATTGTAAGATGCTATGTATAATATTAAGTGTGACATTGTGTTTGACATTATGTATGACTTAATATTATGTTTAATAAATTTGTTTTATTATTATCTGAAATAATGGTAACATGAATATTCAGACATTATCATATAGTCCATGAGATGCATAGTATGTGATTTATGTGAAGAGTCACAGAAGATATAAATCACAAGTTCTTTGTAAACTCAGAATTATAGTTCGTAGTCGGTGATGAAATTGGGCATTTCATCTGCGAAGACTATAACATATCAACTACGATGATTTGTCTTGATCATGGAAGTGGAGACTTCTAGTTGATGTGTTAATATGTTTTAAGAGTTAAGACATATTGAACTGGACCGCTGTGAGATTTATTATTCTCCTAAAGACTGTCAAATGAATAATAAATCTCACGACTTGTATTAGCATGAACTCTTAATCCTGAGAGAATAATGAACCTGATCATGAGGTGTAGGTTGCTTTGATATATCAGGAGTGAGATCTACAGTTATGGTCAAAATCTCAGTATGTTGGGCAGCTACATTTAGTGTTGATGGAACATGTATTCTCAAGATGGAATTCATAGTCTCTTAACGGAGATATAAAATATTCCCTTGAGATAAGTTTAATGGGTTTGTTATTCAGAGAGTTAGGCCTAACCACTTTAGTGAGACTAAAGTATATATTTATGGAATTGGATTTCATAAATATATAATGAATAACATTAAAGGATTAAACCGGGTACTCAAGGATTAAGATGTAGTAATTTACAAAGTGGCAGTCTACATTAATGACTTTGTGTTACTACGAATATTTTATGAAGGGGTTGCATGTATAATAAAGTCTTGGGATATAATTTATAGATAAGACCTAGAGTGCAACTATTTTTATATAGTGGTATTAAAAATAGTTAATGGTAACTTTGGACTTGTCAAGAGTTGATAGAAAAAGCCCAAGGCCCATTGGAGCTAGTGTCTTATTGGTCCCTTTTGGTCCCACTCCAAGCCACACACTTAAGCCCAATTGGTAAGGCCCAAAAGGCCGGCCCAATTAGATAAATTGGTTAGATACAAAGGGAAAAACGTACAGAAATAAAAAAGTGAAAAAAAAAACATCATGAAAGTGGTGTGCATCTGAGTTTTTTGTCACTCACAAGTCATCCCTTTGTTACCAATCGAGAGACCACACATCTTGGGCGTTAGTGGGATTGGAGTGAAGATTAAAAGTAATTCCAAGTGCTTCAATCTTCAGTTTTGAAATTCACCGCTTCAAGGTACGATCTCTTGTTTCTCTAATTCTGAAATTTACTTTGTACGTGTTATCAATATCGAATGAAGTAGATCCGTTTAAAACTTATTTTCCGCTGCATTTATCTTTATATCCATCAAATGGTATCAGAGCGGTCTTCAATTTCGTATTGTTTAACATGTTATGTGAGTTTTAGAATTGGAGAAGATAGTTTCATATTGTTAGAAGATTAGTTTATAATTTTCTGCATGTTGTTGAAACTATGATTTGATGAAAACTGGAATTGATGTTATGATGTTGTTTAAATTTAAATTTAAGTATGTTAAATTGAGTTTTAAGGCTATAGCATCAATAGAATTCAGTTTTGACATCAAACTCTGTCTGTCATGTTCGTTTGAAAGATGTTTGTTCATGAAAAACGAAGAAAACTGTCTTAAAAAAATTTCTGGAAATTCAAGTTTCGCGATTTTCGATCGATCGAAAATTATTTTCGATTGATCGAATGAGACAGTGATCAAACTCTTTAGAACGATAGATTTTCGATTGTTAGTCGATCGATCGAATTTGTTTTTCGATCGATCGAGAGTCGATCGAGTATCAATCGAAGGAGTCAAAGGATCAAGTTTGAATTTCTTAATTTTTTCGATCAATCGAGGGGCACTTTCGATCGATCGAAAGAAAGAAAATCAGAATTTTTTCTAAGTGTTTTCACATGTAAAAAGATTAAGACTATGTGTAATTAGATTATGCATGTTTTAAAATTAAAAACCTTTTCTTTAAAACATCTAGTGGGAGAGAGATACAAGGGTTGGGTCTCACGGCCTCCATTGTCGGTTCATAGTAGTATGGAATAAATACTTTGTCTTTGCCTTGAGCTTAGCATTCCATGCGGAGAGTATTTATTTCATGGTCCTACAAGATTGAATTTCTTGGTTATAGTGGTTTGATCAAACACCTTGTCTTAGCCTTGAGCTTTGCATTCCATGCGGAGGGTGTTTTGTATCATGGTACTACAAAATAAGCCTGTTAAGGGGATGAAATGTGGTTACACATGATTCTAGATAATGGTATACACTAGACTAAATATTATAGTATCCTCTATGCTGAGTTCTTACTATAATAATTTTGAGGCCAAATGTATAACGGCATATTATTAGTGTTTGATAAGAGTTATCATGATAGCACTAATGATGAGAATAGTTCTCAATCAATCATAGTATTTTATATTCACTCTATGCTGAGGGATATTGAATATGGGATTGGGTTGTCGTTGTATATATTATATTATGGTTTTATTAAGGTTCCATACTATATGTTCATATGCTAAATAGATAATGTCAGTTTAATGATTATATTCATGTTTATTGTTTTCAGATTTAGAACATGGCATCTTTTAGCCCACTTGTAACTATTCTTAATCAAAACAAACTGACTGGATCCAACTATGTTGACTGGAAAAGAAATTTGGACATTGTTCTTACTGCTGAAGAGCATAAGTATGTTCTTACTAAACCATGTCCTAGCTTTCCTTCATTAGATGCACCTCCTGAGGTAAAACAACGATATGATCGTTGGCAGAAATCTAATGAGATGGCCAAGTGCTACATCCTAGCATCTATCTCAAATGTTCTACAGCATCAAATGCAGGATGTAGAACTAGCTTCAGACATAATGCAAAGTCTGAAGGAGATGTTTGGTGAGCAAGGCCGTTCTGCAAGGCAAGAGACCATGAGGCAAATTTATAATACTAGAATGGCTGAAGGAAGTTCAGTGAGAGAGCATTGTCTTACAATGATCTCTAATCTGAATACATTGGAAGTTTTAGGTGCCGATATAGATGGAGAATCCCAAGTGGATATGATACTCCAGTCGCTACCAGAATCATTCAAGGAATTCAAACTTAACTATAATATGAATAAAAAGATTTATACCTTGTCTGAATTAATGAATGAATTGGTAGCGGCAGAAGGCATTCTTGGTACTTCCCATGTTGAAGCCAATGTTGGTGAAGCTTCTACTTCTCAACCTAAGTCGAAAGGCAAGGGTAAGAAGAAGAAGAAGAAGGATTTTACCAAGCAAGAGGGTAAACAAATTGCCTTAGGGGTTGCAGATAAAGGAAAGAAGATCAAAGGAAAGTGTTTCCATTGTGGTGAGAAAGGACATTGGAAGAGAAATTGTCCAATATTTAAGGCTGCCAAGAACAAAGGTATGATTAATACATTCCTTCTTGAAATATGTTTGGTACAGAATCCCACGGATTCCTGTTGTGTGGATTCAGGTTGTACTAATCATATCTGCAATTCCTTGCAGGGGTTCCAGGAGACCAGAAAGCTTAAAGAATGGGAGTTGTTTCTTACTTTGGCTGATGGGAGCAAGATTCCAGTTGTAGCTGTTGGTGTTTGTAATTTATGTTTTGAATCTAGAGTTCTAATATTAGAAGACTGTTTGTATGTACCTAATGTTCGTAGGAATTTAATTTCAGCTACTTACTTAGGTAAACAAGGATATTGTGTTATCCTGAAAGACAATGTTGTAATAAAGAAGGATAAAGTGTTTATCTGTTCTGGCAATATTGTGGATGGTCTTTATATTTTAACTCCTGATAAGCATGAATTATATAATTCTGAATTAGATAATGACTCTCATGTAAAATCATTAAAGAGAAAATTTCCTTCTACTAGTGATGCATATCTTTGGCACTTGCGTTTAGGTCATATTAATTCAAATAGGATTCAAAGACTGATCAAAGATGGACTCTTAGAGCCCATGGACTTTGATGAATTTCCAGTTTGTGAATCTTGTTTGGAAGGTAAAATGACCAAACGACCTTTTAATGCAAAAGGTAGAAGAGCCCAAGATTTGCTAGAGCTAGTGCATTCTGATGTTTGTGGTCCTATGTCAATCCAAGCAAGAGGTGGCTATGAGTATTTCATTACTTTCACTGATGATTACTCAAGATATGGTTATGTGTACCTAATGAAACGGAAGTCTGAAACCTTTGAAAAGTTCAAAGAGTTTAGGGCTGAAGTTGAGAATCAATTAGGTAAACGCATAAAGGCCATTCGATCTGATTGAGGTGGCGAATACCTTCTTGGGGATTTTAAGGATTACTTAACTAAGAATGGGATTGTATCCCAATTGACTGCACCTGGAACTTCACAACAAAATGGTGTAGCAGAAAGAAGGAATAGGACTCTTTTAGATATGGTTAGGTCCATGATGAGTTATTCAACTCTACCTATTTCTTTTTAGGGTTATGCCTTAAACACAGCAATGTATCTTCTGAATTTAGTACCTTCGAAGTTTGTTCCTAAAACACCTGTGGAGTTGTGGAATGGGCGTAAGCCTAGTATGAGACATCTCCATATCTGGGGTTGTCCTGCACATGTGTTAAAAGGAAAGTCTGACAAGTTACAGTCTAAAACAGAAGTGGTTTTCTTTGTTGGGTATCCAAAAGGAACTGTTGGAGGTTTATTCTATAGTCATAAAGATAATAAAGTGTTTGTTAGCACAAATGCCAAATTCTTGGAAAATGACTATATGAATGATTATACTCCTAGAAGTAGAGTTGTGTTGGCTGAAATAAATGAACCTGTAAATGAACAACCAATAGATGAAACTAGGGACAATGTAGCTGTATTAGATACACCACAAGATTCTACTCATGACATGTCTAGTACTCAGGTGCCTCGTCGTAGTGGGAGAATTGTTCTGCCTCCTATAAGATTCATAGGTTTGGGAGAAACTTATAAAGCTATCTCAGAAGAGGTTGAATCGGATCCCTACACATATGATGAAGCAATAAATGATATAGATGCACATCATTGGGTCCAAGCTATGAAATCTGAATTAGATTCCATGTATTCCAATCAAGTTTGGGATCTTGTAAAGGCGCCTAACGGCATTAAACCTGTTGGTTGCAAATGGGTTTACAAGAGGAAGAGAGGGATAGATGGAAATGTTGAAACCTTTAAAGCAAGGCTAGTGGCGAAAGGGTATACACAAAAAGAAGGTATTGATTATGATGAAACCTTTTCTCCAGTAGCAATGCTTAAATCTATCAGAATTCTCTTATCCATTGCTGCTCATTTTGATTATGAGATTTGGCAAATGGATGTCAAGACTGCATTTCTTAATGGCAATCTTGAAGAGGAAATCTATATGATGCAACCGGAAGGTTTCATAGCAAAGAACCAAGAGCACATGGTATGCAAGTTGCAAAGGTCCATTTATGGACTCAAGCAAGCATCTAGGTCATGGAACATCAGATTTGATCAAGCAATCAAGACTTATGGTTTTGAACAAAATCTTGATGAACCATGTGTGTACAAAAGACATCAAGATAAAGTAGTAATGTTCCTAGTGCTTTATGTTGATGATATTCTACTCATTGGAAATGATGTAGGGGTAATGTCATCGGTAAAAGTTTGGTTGTCAAGCCAATTTGATATGAAGGACTTGGGTGAGGCTAACTTTATTCTTGGGATCAAGCTTTGGCGAGATCGCAAGAATAAGATGTTAGGCTTATCACAAGCTGGATATATAGATAAGGTTCTAGAACGGTTTAGCATGCAAAACTCCAAGAAAGGATTACTTCCTTTCAGACATGGAGTTCCTCTGTCTGATGACCAAAGGCCTAAGACTCAAGAGGAAGAAGATATCATGAGACAAGTTCCTTATGCTTCTGCAGTAGGAAGTCTCATGTATGCCATGCTTTGTACTAGACCAGATATCTGCTATTCAGTTGGCATGGTCAGTCGATATCAATCAAATCCAGGACCAAAACATTGGCAAGCTGTAAAGCATATTCTCAAGTATCTACGGAGAACGAGAAATTATATGCTTGTTTACCATTGTGAGGATTTGATTCCCATTGGCTATACAGATTCAGATTTTCAATCGGATCTAGATTTCAGAAAATCCACTTTAGGATGTGTTTTCACCTTGGGAGGTGGAGCCATTAGTTGGCAGAGTATTAAGCAATCTTGTATTGCAGACTCCACCATGGAGGCAGAATATGTTGCTGCTTGTGAAGCAGCAAAGGAAGCTGTATGGCTCAAGAAGTTCCTTTCTGACCTTGGTGTAATAAGAATGGAGCAGGTTCCAATCACATTGTTTTGTGATAACAGTGGAGCAGTTGCACAATCTAAAGATCCAAGGAATCACAAGAAAGGAAAGCACATTGAGAGGAAGTACCATATCATTCGAGATATTGTTACTCGTGGAGATGTGGTGGTAGCAAAGATTGAAAGTGCAAACAATCTGGCAGATCCATTTACTAAAGCCTTGCCTCAAAGGACTTTTGAGTCGCATTTGGAAAGAATGGGAGTTAGATTAATGCACAATAGTCTTTAGGGCAAGTGGGAGATTGTTAGGATTGGTGCCCTTAAATCTTATTGTAAGATGCTATGTATAATATTAAGTGTGACATTGTGTTTGACATTATGTATGACTTGATATTATGTTTAATAAATTTGTTTTATTATTATCTGAAATAATGGTAACATGAATATTCAGACATTATCATATAGTCCATGAGATGCATAGTATGTGATTTATGTGAAGAGTCACAGAAGATATAAATCACAAGTTCTTTGTAAACTCAGAATTATAGTTCGTAGTCGGTGATGAAATTGGGCATTTCATCTGCGAAGACTATAACATATCAACTACGATGATTTGTCTTGATCATGGAAGTGGAGACTTCTAGTTGATGTGTTAATATGTTTTAAGAGTTAAGACATATTGAACTGGACCGCTGTGAGATTTATTATTCTCCTAAAGACTGTCAAATGAATAATAAATCTCACGACTTGTATTAGCATGAGCTCTTAATCCTGAGAGAATAATGAACCTGATCATGAGGTGTAGATTGCTTTGATATATCAGGAGTGAGATCTACAGTTATGGTCAAAACCTCAGTATGTTGGGCAGCTACATTTAGTGTTGATGGAACATGTATTCTCAAGATGGAATTCATAGTCTCTTAACGGAGATATAAAATATTCCCTTGAGATAAGTTTAATGGGTTTGTTATTCAGAGAGTTAGGCCTAACCACTTTAGTGAGACTAAAGTATATATTTATGGAATTAGATTTCATAAATATATAATGAATAACATTAAAGGATTAAACCGGGTACTCAAGGATTAAGATGTAGTAATTTACAAAGTGGCAGTCTACATTAATGACTTTGTATTACTACGAATATTTTATGAAGGGGTTGCATGTATAATAAAGTCTTGGGATATAATTTATAGATAAGACCTAGAGTGCAACTATTTTTATATAGTGGTATTAAAAATAGTTAATGGTAACTTTGGACTTGTCAAGAGTTGACAGAAAAAGCCCAAGGCCCATTGGAGCTAGTGTCTTATTGGTCCCTTTTGGTCCCACTCCAAGCCACACACTTAAGCCCAATTGGTAAGGCCCAAAAGGCCGGCCCAATTAGATAAATTGGTTAGATACAAAGGGAAAAACGTACAGAAATAAAAAAGTGAAAAAAAAAACATCATGAAAGTGGTGTGCATCTGAGTTTTTTGTCACTCACAAGTCATCCCTTTGTTACCAATCGAGAGACCACACGTCTTGGGCGTTAGTGGGATTGAAGTGAAGATTAAAAGTAATTCCAAGTGCTTCAATCTTCAGTTTTGAAATTCACCGCTTCAAGGTACGATCTCTTGTTTCTCTAATTCTGAAATTTACTTTGTACGTGTTATCAATATCGAATGAAGTAGATCCGTTTAAAACTTATTTTCCGCTGCATTTATCTTTATATCCATCATCTCTCAGGTGAAGATTGTAAATGAATCAATCTTATTTTTCTCTAGGGTTTCTCTCTCAAAATTCTCTCTGGAAGCTCTCTACATTTTGTGGGTTTAAGGGGTATTTATACTTAAAAGGAATACAAAGAGTCAGTTTTTCCCAAACAGGGCTAGTTGGCGGCTTGGCCTCACAACTTGACTGAGTCGCAAGTTCAAGCCAAGAGATAACAAAACGGCCAGGCTGGACCTTTGGTCTTGTAGTGTACCAGCTGGCATGGCTGTTCATCTTCTCGCACGGTTCACTCGTGTGCTGCAGTTGGCGGCTTTCCAGTTGCGAGTCACCCGCGAGTCCCAGTCGTGAATCCCTGCATCCTTGCACAAACTTGAGCATTTCTTCGCACTCTCTCACTCACTACCCTTACATGAATCCCACCTAAATACAGGGTTTCTAAGTGTTGAAATACAAGCAAATTGGCATGGAGTAAAGCCAACAAGATGGTTGATTAAATTCAACCTTACAACTAAGTTACAGATGCTGACCACTCGGTTTGAGGAGTTGAAAATGAGTGAGGACGAGTCATTTGACTCTTTCTATAGCAAGCTGAATGAGGTGGTCATTGGCAAGTTGAACTTGGGTGAGAAAATGAACGACTTAAAGATAGTAAGGAAGATCATTCGGTCATTGCCTGAAAGCTTTTGTGCCAAGGTGACAGTGATTAAAGAGAGTAAGGACCTTGTTGATATCAAAGTCCGAGAACTGATTGGCTCACTTCAGACTTATGAACTGTCATTGCCCACACAATGGAAGAGCAAATCTCTTACTCTTAAACAATTAATGAAAGGGTGGAAGTTCACGACTCATCGGATAAGGATGTTGTCGAAAAAGATGTGGCATATCTTGTGAAGAATTTCCGAAAGTTCATGAAGTTCAAGAAAAATGGAAAGTTTGCTGAGAAGGGAAAATTCCCAAATTTCGAAAATGAGAAAAAGGATTTCAAGAGGAAAGATGGGAAGGACTCTCAATCATCTCAAGGAGTCACGTGCTTCGAATGCAATGGACATGGACATTTCAAGAAAGAGTGTCCCAATTATTTGAAAGCAAAGGGCAAGGTGTATGCCACTACATTTAATGATTCTGATTCCTCTAATTTAGATCCAGATGAAAGCTGTGATGGAGAGGGAAACTTTTCAACATTTATGACCATTGCTCATATGGAATCTTCGGATGATTTGATTACTTTAGTGGAAGAGCTTGGTGAGCACACTGAATTGGAGTCAATTGGGATAGTTGAGGAATCTGAATATAAGGAAGATGAAGAAGAAGTGGGACTACAAGAGACCTACAATTCCCTCCTTGAAAAGACCGGTGAATATGCAAAAGTGGCTAAAGTAGCCGTTAAAAAGATGAAGAGGGCAGAGGAAGATTATAGAAGTCTTCTAGTGCGATACAAGGAGACCAAATGTGAAATGGATACACTGAACGGAAAGTTAACCGAAGCTTATTCAAAAATCAAATTCCTTGAGCATGAGATGGTTCAAGCCAATGCTAAAGTAGAGAGAGTCTCCTCCAAGAAGCTTGATGAAATACTTGCTCATCAAAAGCCTTTCTCCAACAAAAGCGGATTAGGATACACTGGTGAGAGTAGTTCAGCTACCAATATATCCAAGGAAATGAAGTTTGTGAAAGCTAAAGAACCGATGGTAGATACCACAAATGCTGAGAAAGTGAAGCCGGAGAAGAAGAATGTGATTGACCAAAGGTTTATGATTAAGCCTCCTAAACAATCAGTGGTCAAACCTAATGGTAATGGGAAATCACTCCCAAAGTCACAAAGAGGTCCGAGAACTCAACACTTCTGCCATCACTGTGGAATTCAAGGTCACACCGACCCAATTGTCATAAGCTAAATGCATTAAAGAATTCAGGTGCTCAATGGTCAAGAGGTCCAAGACATGACAAAGAGAATTGGAATGCTGAATGATCAAAAGGTCAAGAAGGTGATCTTGGAATGAGGGATGTGATGAGAATGATTGATGCATTCACCACCTGTTTAGCAAGCTTCAACAAAAGGTTTGGAAGCCACAACTCTCGTACCCAATCCTATAGGGATATCACCCCAAACGCACGTGACGTATGGGTGAAGAGGGGTACTCACATGTCCATGCATTAATACTTCCTATGTTTTGTGACTTTGCTTAGCTGTGTGCTTTTGGTTGTGATGCTAGCTTGATTTGAGTATTTGTGTTTATTTAATTGCATTTATCTTTAAATGTTTTTCACATTGTTGTTCTTGGTTAATCTTTTCTTGTTTTTGTGTCAAAATTCCAAAAACACATAAAAAGTAGAAAATCTAAAAAGTTTGATCGACATTATTGTGTTTTGTCACCAGCATGTTTTGCCTTATACCTTTGTGCTAATGGCTTTGTGCATTTTCGAGCGTAGCTTATTTTTTATGCACTCATATCATTGTGGGAGAAATCTTAACATCTATATAATTGTTGTAAATAGATCTTCAAACTTGTCATGAATGATTAGTCAATGGTTTTGTTGGTCTTGAGACATGCATAGACTTGTGCCTATATATCTTCCCACTCTTTATTTTACTGTTTTTGCTTAAAGAGCTCAACAAATGTAAATCTCCAAATGAAAAGAGATAATGAGCTGCAAAAGTCTGTCGCACATACTAGTATTTGATTAAGAAAAAGGGAAAGCGATTTGAAATAAATTGTATGATGCCCAAAAAGCCAAAGTCTTGCTCATCAAATTGAAATATCAAAAATTTTAGGCATCGATCTCAAAATGAGATGTATTGATTCAAAAAAATCAAATGATATGATGTATATGGAGTCAAATGAAAAGCTTCAAAGTTATGTAATCAAGTTTTGTGAGAGGTCATATATGCATATTTCTATAATTGAGATAGGTCACTCTTCCTAGTGCTAATTCTGTATGCCTTGGTTGAATTGATCATTGATGCTTCACATTGGACTAAGGACTATCTCATTTTTGGTACCCACACACATCACACATGTCTATGTTTAATGAATGTCTTATTCATTTGTGTGATTTACTTGATTAAATGTGTTTCACATACTCAATTTTTGTTGATCAAACACAAAAGATTTTTGAGTGTTTTAGTTGTTTTTGGAAAGTATTTTGTTTTTACAAAAATTGTCAAAATTTTCAAAAATGGTGTTGCCCTATTTTGGCGACTTGGTCACAGGTTAAGCCAGTCACATGTTCCAGTCGCGAGCATTACTCAGAAGGTTTTTGTGACTCATTGACAAGTCAATGTCCTAGTCGCGAAAAATACTTAGAAAATTTTCAAAAGTCTAGAGTTTTAGAATTCTCACGACTCGTGTTAGTGACTTGTTCATGAGTGGTGGTCCAGTCACGAGAGTCATACCGAAAGTTTCGCGATTCAACTTGCGACTTTCTCACGGGTGGAACTTCCAATCGCGAAAAACACTCAGAAAAATTTTTCAAAATTTTTGTTTTAAATGTTCTGGCGACTTGTACGCAACTTGACTCAGTCTCGAAAATCGCATGTTTTGCGCAAATTGGTCAGTTTTTAAAACCTTTTGAGTTTTCCCTCAAACTTTTGTGACTATTCATTGTCTTCCCTGTTCATCCCTTTCTCAAACTCACTGTGCTTCTCACAAATAACCACCATTGTTGGTCATCATTTCTACTTCAATCGCCAAGAAAAAGGTATGGATTTTCTCTTTTTACACTACATATTTCATGTTTATAGCCTAGTTTTCTTGGATTTGTGAGTTGCTATTAAGATTTGAGATATATGGTGTTCGAACATGGGTTTTCTCATTTTGTTAAGGTTGGTGTTTGGGTTTTGTTGTTGTTTTTTTTTGGATGCTAGATATTGTTGTTATCATGACTGCTTTTCATCCTTGAGTATGTTTACTAATCTGCCCTGTGTTGAACATACCATACCCATTGAGAAATGTCTTATAGACATAGTCTTATTTTTAGGGATTTTTGTAATAGACACTATTTGGGAGTATGGTTGGTTCACAATGTTTGTCTATTGCATGTTTGGAGTTTGTGTTTGACTGTGTTCCCTAGGATGTTCATGTTAGGTTTCTGTGCTTACTGTAAGAATGTGGTATGCTTGAGAATTGTTGATAATTTGTTTTATGCTCTTCTGATTTGGATTATCTCATTCCATGCTTGACTCTGAACTGAGTATAGACTGAATGTTGGTATAATTCTCTATTCTTTTTAGTACTACTAACCTGTTATTGATTTTTGAGTTTCCATCTATTGTACTCTGTTTTTGTGGTCTATGATGTTGTGCTTTGTAGATGACTCCTACAAAGAAAAAGACTACTGCCAAGAAGAGTGACAAAAGGCTGAAGATGGACAATACCAAGTTCAAGTCTCTTCAACATTTTGAGAGACACAAAGTGTACTACTTGATGGCACCTATTATCCAGGAAATACTTATAGACTTGGTGGATTTGAAGAACACTTTCATTCCAAGCTGTTTTCAAGGCTGAGGTTGGGCTAAGTTGTTGGGTGACTTGCCTGGAGTGTGTAAGCCTCTGATCATGGAGTTTTATGCTAATGCTGTATTAAGAGAGCATGAGATAAATTGTTAGATACAAGTACATGAGTTCGCCATAGATGTGGATGACATAGATAAGGTGCTGGGGTTTGAAGATTTGGATGATCATGACTTCACCCATTACAAGGACAGGATGCTATCTATAGAAACTGTCCAATCTCATATTGGTGGAGTTAGAGAAGGGAGATGCCTCATCACTACTGCCTTCCCAGCTGACATGAGGTGTCTTACAACCATCATGATGTTCAATCTGTACCCAGTGAGGAAGCTGACCACCATCAACAATGCTAGAGGCATCTTCCTCATAGAGCTAAAGGAGAACACCTACATAGACATCAGTGCTCATATCTTCTACATCATTGCTGATGAGACCAGAACAACCTCAAGGGCCAAGCTGATTTTTCCCAGCCTTCTTATAAGGCTTTTTAGATTGAAGGGTGTGGAAATGCCTCAATATATCAGCCTCATGTCTACTCCCTCAGCCATCAACACTCTAACCATTACAAGGATAAGAGTTCATCTCCCAGGTGATGAAGAGGAAGGTGACCAAGAAGAAGGTGAACCAATGGAAACTGAGACAAAGGCTGCAGGACAACCCTTAATCTCAAGAGGTCGTGGCAAGAGGAGCAGAGCATCATCCTCATCAACTATACCTCTATATGCATTCCAGATCATCCTTGAGAGGATTGATGGGCTTAGAGATGTCTAAAATGAGCAATTTGACAGGCTGGATGCACTCCAAGATCAGATGACTCTTCTCTCATCAAAATTTGATAGCTTCACTACCCAGTAATGACCCTTTGGCCATTCCGATCAAAAAGGGGGAGATTTGATAGCTTCATTACCCAGCATTTACTTTATGCTTATGTTATTTATGTGTTTTGATGTTATGTGGTGAAGTTGGTATTATGTTTTGGATAATTTCTTAATTATGGGTTTGCTACATACTTTGTTAAATGCCTTGGTTAATTTCTTGTTTTTAAACTCATGGTTGGTTTATGTGATTAGGATTTAAAACTTGTGTTATTATGGTTTAATGATTATAAGTATATATTATGTTGTTTTGTACCCATGCTTTGTAGCCTAGTACTTGTTGTTAAATGTTATGCATTTTCTTTAAGTACATCACTCTTGTGCCCTTGTTAGATTTTTATCCTTAATGCAATTTCCTTGCATTGTTGCATTGGTTGAGTGTTGAACATGCAAATGATACTTTGCAATTGAGCTTATTAACTTGCATGTCCGGATGTTCATTCCTTGTGTGAATGAGCATTGTAGTCACTATTTATAGTGATTGTTTGTTTTTGGTCAAGTCATGGTCTATTGCTTTATTCCATTTTGCTTGATCACATTGTGCTTGCTCCATATGCATTACAAGTTTTCTGCATACAATAATCATTTTGTGTTGTTGTTTTTCAGGAGATACTTGTTCTTATGGTTCAAGAGCTATACAGATTCTAGAGTTAGGTGTGAGTGAGTTTTGTTCAACTGTTCCCAACTCACATGTTAAGTCTAGAGTCTGTTTTAGGGTTTTATTGCGGAATAGCCAAAGGGGGAGATTGTAAGGTTGAATTTAATAAACCATCTTGTTGGCTTTATTCCGTGCCAAATTTGCTTGTATTTCAGCATTTAGAAACCATGTATTTAGGTGGAAATCATGTAAGGGTAGTGTGTGAGAGAGTGTGAAGAAAAGCTCAAGTTTGTGCACTCAGCAAGTGGCTCGCGACTTTATCTCGCAGCTTGCAACTCACCAAAAGTAGCACACATGTGGAGCATGCAGAGAAGCTGAACAGTCACGTCAGCTAGAGCACTACAAGACAAAAAGTCCAGACTGACCATTCAGTTAGTTCGCGGCTTGAACTCACGACTCAGTCAAGTCGTGAGGCCAAGTCGCCAATCCACTATATTTTGGAAAAACTGACTCTTCGCATTCCATTCTCGCTCCATTATAAATACCCCTTATATCCATGAAATGTAGAGAGCTTTCAAAGAGAATTTTGAGAGAGAAACCCTAGAGAAAAACAAGATTGACTCATTCACAATCTTCATCTTTGTTTCTTCAAATTCCTCTACTCTCACCCTCTCCATTGTTACATCCTTGAGAGATACACTTAGCCAAATCTTTTTCTCACCATACCCATATCTATGAGAAGGCTTTTTGGTGCTTGGGAAGCAGTTAGGAAGGGACCAGTGGATATTGGTTGATGCTATGGGCTATAGCGGAATCCGGTAAGCTAAAGAAGACAAAGGTTCAGCATAACCTTGTTGGAGCAAGAAGCTTGGAGGACTTAGGTACATTGGGTAGATTAGGCTTGGAGGGTCTTCTACTATTCATGTATCCCAAATTCAATCTTTAGTGGATTATTGACCACTTGGAGGGCGGTGGAGAGGTTTTATGCCGAAGACTTAGATTTCCTCTTCGATAACACATCGATGTGTTGTCTTTGTGTTTGCATCTCTCTTCCCTTAATCTTTGCCATTTAATTTATGTTGTGGATGTGATTTTATTTGGTTTAGATTATGTTATCAATTCTGATTTAGCTTATTTACATTTTCCGCACGTACATTGTTTGTTAATAAGCTTAAATTGGTAATGTTAGGTTCTAAAAGTTTAGGAATTTATGTATTTAGAACTCTAATTTGTAATGTTGGCAAACCATGATCAAAACAACATGTTTAGACTTGTTAAAGTATGCTCAAAGTTGATTAATTATTGTAAAGTTGGAATCGAGAGACTGTAGATGCACTGGGGCATTTCAGTCTAACTCGATCGATCGAGGAATAGATTCGATCGATCGAAAATCGACCAGATTGCGTTTTCTGCAGTTTTTCAACTCAGCCCTAGCTCATTAAAACGTTTAGGGTTTTTATGTTTTTGCCCTAGGAATATAAGGCAAAACCCTAGCCACGTTTTAGTGTTGCTCAAGTTGTATTGTTGCTCATACATTGCGGTTTTGTGTAAATCTCTTGTGAGATCTAGAGGAGTTTTCCTTTACACAAAGCTTAGGATTTTCTAGATGGAGATTACTTCAACATCTTGATGATCAACTTAGTTGCTGCCTTTGAAGCTTAAAGAATATCAAGCGTGGGTGCTTGTAGTTGATTGAAGAATTCAAGAAAGAAGGAGTCCGTGGATTCGGAGCTTGCATGGGGTCGTGTCAGTAAGTTCTACTGGTAGGTAGCATTAGGAAGTCGAGCGGGGAGCTTGTAAGTCCTTTTGTATGAACTTCAATTCTTTCATAGTGAATTCAGTTTTGCCTTGAGAATCGGTGGGTAAAATCCTCCCCAGGTTTTTTTTACCGGTTTGGTTTTCCTGGGTGATCATATCGTGTGTTATTTATTATTCCGCTGCTATATTTTTCCATGATATAAGTGTTTAATTGTTTTAACCTAGAATTGCTTAATTTGACTAAGTAACAACTTGGCTAACTAACTAGGCTACTCAATCGGGTTGTGTTTAAGGGGTCTAAAACTGTTCAAGTGGTATCAGAGCAGGTAGCTCTTTTTGTCTGAGATTTTTTTATCTCTGAGCTGATCCTTGACCCCTGTTGTCATGGAGCATGGACACTCTCTTTTTGTTCCTCTTCACTTTGATGGGAACAACTATGCCTATTGGAAAGTAAGGATGAAAGCATTCCTGAAATCCATTGATGAGAGAGTCTGGAATTCCGTTGAATACGGATGGCAGAAGCCCACTACTCCTGTGAGTGAGTGGCAAACTTCTGAAAAAGAAGCAGCAGGCTTCAATAGCAAAGCTATGAATGCCATCTTCAATGCTGTTTCTATGGAGGAATTTAAGAGGATCTCTAATGTTGAGGTTGCTCATACTGCTTGGAAAATCCTCCAAACTGTGCATGAAGGCACAAAGGCAGTTAAGATAAACAAACTGCAACAATTAACTTCTAGGTTTGAGAGCATTAGGATGTCTGATGATGAATCCTTTGATGAATTTTATGCCAAACTAAATGATATTGTTAATTCTGCTTTTAACTTGGGTGAAATCTATGATCAACCAAAAATTGTTAGGAAGATACTTAGATCTTTAACTAAAGACTTTAGACCCAAAGTGACTGCCATTACTGAGAGCAAGGATGTGGACTCCATCCCTGTTGATGAGCTTGTAGGATCTCTTCAGTCCTATGAGTCTAACTTACCCAAAACAAACAAATCTAAATCAATGGCTCTTAAGTCTGTTGATGATGTTGAGGCTGGTGGATTTGATGATGAGCTCTCTGCTACAGAGATAGCTTACCTTGCCAAGAATTTTAGAAATTTTCTGAGAAATACAAACAGAAGGGCAAGAGGTACAAAAACTGTTGAACCTAGAAACTTTAGGAAGAATGATCCCACTAAGGTTAATAACTTTGAAAAATCTAGAGAAAGAGTAGGTCAATCTTCAAATAATTCTTTGGGTGCTCAGTGTTTTGGTTGTCAAGGGTATGGTCATGTTAAATCTGAATGTCCTACATTCTTGAAAAATAAGGGTAAAGCTATGGCTGTAACCCTTAGTGATAATGAGGTTTCTGATGATGAGTCTGAGTGTGACGAGGATGGAAACTTCATTGCTTTCACTGCTACTGCAGTAGTCAATGAAAGCATATCTGCTGAGGAGAACCCTTCTGATGGGGAACTCTCTGAGAATGCAGATCTTCAAGAGGCCTATAATAAATTTTGCAAAGTTGCTGCAAAGGATGCTATGAAAGTTGAACTTGGCCTGAAGAAAATTGATTCTCTTGAGTTTGAAAAGAAAAATTTGCTTGTTAAATTATTTGATGCTAATGATCTTTTGAACCATGTGAAATCTGAGAACATGCTTTTACTTGATAAAGTTAAAACTTTAGAACATGATTTATCTGTTGCTAGAACTGCTAGTTCTAAACTTGATCACATGCTGAATGTTCAAAAGTATCCTTCTGATAAATCTGGGATAGGATATGTTGAAAGCATCTCTGTGTCTACTCCGCATACCACGAACTTTGTTCCTGCTTCTTCTTTTGAACCTTCTGTGAGTGAGGTTGTGAGTGAAACTGTCAAACCACCTGTGAGTGAGGTAGTCAAACCTGTAGAAGTTTCACCTCCTAAGAAGATTAGGGTTGATTTGAGAGAAACTAAACCTACCCTACCCAAGGACAAGATGCATGGTAAACCTGCTTGGGTTTGTCATTATTGTGGTAAATCTGGACATATTCATCCTAACTGTTACAAGTTTCAAGCTGCTAAGAGAGCAACTAAACCAAAGGTGCCTGTGCCTCAAGCACAAGATCCAATGGCACTTATTGGTGAATTGGTAAAAGTGTTGAACCTTTATTCCAATCCTGGAGTTGGAAATCACTCGAATGTGAATAAGAACTCCAATGCTTGTGATACATCTAAAAGGTTTTGGATGCAAAAGACTCGACCTAATTGAGTCTTTCTGACATGGTCCTTGTGCTTCATTGCTCATTCCTTTGTGACCATTGTTCTTTGGTTTTTGTGTTTCTTTTGCTTTTGTTTCTAGGAATTGCATTGCATTACATTCATGCATTTCATTCTAGGATTTATATGTTTTCTCTTTTAATAATTATATATATATATATAAAAAAAAAAAAAAAAAAGGGAGAAAAGGAGAAAGCAAAAATATGTTTGACATTATGTTTCTTGGTTTTTGAAAACAAGGTTGGTCAATTTATTTACACATAACATGTCTTATGTACCTTGTTTAGCTTTGATGAGCTTATTTATTGCACTTGACTAGTTGAAACTTTGTAGTGCATGTTGTGTGGGAAAGATGTTTATGGTGTTTATCACTTTGTCTTAATCTTGAAGTCACATGTTATTTGACTGTCGGACTTGATCCTTTTGAGAAAGGCATAAATAACCATCTCACCACTGTTCACTAGTCAATCATGAACACCTTAGTGCATATCATAAGATTTTGTGCTCGAGAAAGTGTAACACATGCACAAAAAGAATATAAGGTGTAGCCTCTTTAAATGCTTAATGCTTAAAACTGGTGTGTACTATTAGGCTTGATGCCAATTCACTTAATCTAAACTGGTGTGTACTATTAGGCTTGATGCTAAATTTCACCTAAATAATGGGGCAAAATACAAGAAACTTACATGATTGCAAACTTTTGTTCTAGGAGATGTGGGAGTTATAGGATGTAACTCTTTAGGTGATAGTCTCTTTTGAATTCTATGTGATGAATTTTGTAGACTTTATGATTGATTGCTATTCACATATCACCTCACATGTTTCTCAAAGTTTTTGCTAGTTGCACACACTACACAAGTTACTCTTTACTAAACTTTGTACATGTTATTGTGTGTGTTTTTGGTCTGACCAACCAAGTTTGAAAATACTTTGAGAATTATGCAAAAAAAATTTTGCATGAGAATTTGAAAGGAGGAATGGCTGAAATTATCTTTGGAGAAACTGGGATTCAATTTGGGTTTTTGAAAAAGCATTCCATCTCATACTCATGCATTTTGTTTCTGTAATTTAATGCTTTGAGGAGTTATTTTCAAAATATGGTTTGTGTTTTTCAAAACTGTGATTTTTCTCTAAAATTTGTGAGCCTCTGCCCATTTCGATCGATCCAGTCAGATTTTCGATCAATCGAAAAAGTGCTTTCATTTGTCTCAAAATGACTGTGTGTTTCGATCAATCGAATCTGATTTTCGATCAATCGAAAAAGTGTTTTAATTTGTCTCAAAATGACTGTCTGTTTCGATCGATCGAAAGTGATCTTCGATCAATCGAAAGTCGCGAATCAGGTTTTTAAAAAACACTGTTCTTGACTTTTTCAAACACTTTTCAAAAGTTTTTCAAAAAGTTTTCTCTCTCCGACTTGGCAAGCTTAACTATTCCAATTTTTTTGTCGTTTTCCTCCAGATTTTTTGCAAGAAATCTCTTTCCTCAAGCCAGTATGTCTATCTTACCCCTCCTTTTTGAGTTTATTTACTTTTTTCATGCATTCTTCATGCATTTATGCTCATATTTTCGGAACCTTTTCTTGTTGGGATTGTTGGAAATTTAGACCCAATTTTGTGTAATTGATCAATGGGTTTTTGTGGGGACACACTATAAACATGTTCTTAATGGATTAATTTGATCATTTTTGGGTTTTGTGAAAAATTTCAAATTCTAGGGTTTCTAATTTATTCAATTTAGGGATTTTGTTCAATTAAGGTTCAATTGATGAAATTAGCTTGTTGTATTGATGAAATTGGTTATTATAATCTGTTTTCAACCTTGTGTAATGATCAATTCACCAAATTTGTTGCAAAATTTAACAAGTGGTTTTCAAATTTTTAGGGTTTTTGTTAGAAACTCTATGTTCGAGCCAATTTTTTGTAATTGAACTTAATTTGAACTGTGTTTACTGCATTAGATCATGCATCACAACATTGTTATTGTTCATGCATCATATAGATTTTTGTTTTATATTTTTTATTGTGCTAATTTGCAGTCTGCCCTTGGTTTTGTTTTCTTGTTCTTTTGGTTTTCACTTTGTGTCTCTGTCCTTTCCTTAGCACTATGCCTAGGAAGACTAGAGCCCGTAGGACTGTTTCCTCACCTTCTCCACCTCCTCCCTCCTTTGACCGTGAGAAGTTTTCGAGTGAGAAAAACCAAGAGATTTATGAGAAGCTAAACGTTAAGAGAAAGATATGGGCTGAGCGTTCTGTTCATTTAGATGAACTTGATCCTGCCATTAGGGCAAACTTTGAGCGTAGGGGCTGGTTACCCTTGGTGGATATTTCTGATCCTCCTTCACCATCTGCCTTGATTAGAGAGTTCTACTCGAACATCTCTATCCGCATCTATGATTCCAACACTCTAGTCAAGAGTTGGATACGAGGTGTAGAGTACTCCATTACTCCTCAAATAGTGGCTGATGCTCTAGGGGTACCTTTGGTCCAGAATCCTGTTTATCCTTATGATGTGTCTCTCGAGATTAGTGATGTCTTGTCTTACATCACTGGGACTACTATCCAGTGGGGTTCTGATCCTAGGATCACCTCTGCTGAGCTTTCCGGGTTGCACTATTTATTCTTTAGGATAGCTTGTCATTCTATCTGGCCCATCTCTCATGTTCACACCATTCCTCTCGAGAGGTGTGTATTTTTGTACGCTCTGGTTACTGATGCTCCTATTAGTTTTCCCCATCTTTTTCTTCGTTCTTTGAACGATGTCTATAGGAGTTCATCTACTGCTCATGCTCTTGTTCATCCTATTTTCATTCATAGGATTCTCCTTTATCTTGATCTTAGTGGCTTCCCTTCCTCTGAGCCCGTTCATGTTATTGCTCCTATCGGTGCGTCTTTTCTTAGACAAAGGGCTGCTCATCTTCGAGTTGGTTCTAAACACCCTAGGTCTGAGCCGTCTAGTAGCGCACCTCCTCCTTCTTCTTCTGTAGGTATTGCTGGTGAGGATGTTCCTGATCCAGTTGGTGATGATGCTGCTGCTGCTGATGTTCCTCCACCTCCTTCGACCGACTTTGATGTTCGTCGTACTCTGGAGACTGTCATGACCGTTCAGGCGGCTCATGGTCAGATTTTGGTGGATTTGCTTGACGAGATTCGTGCTTTGCGAGCCAACTTTTCGCGTCTTCATTCACCCTCACCACCGCCTTTTGATGACGACTTGTGATTGCCCTTTGGCATTCCGTCACAAAAAGGGGGAGTGGAGTTTGTGACTTGTAGAGGAGTTTTTGTAGTTAGGGGGAGACTTTTTGTTACTTTTTGTTGTTGAGGAGCTTGTGGAGTTTTTAGATTGTATCTAGGTGCTTCACTTTGTATATCATTTTTGGGGATATTCATGTTAGGGGGAGTAACATTAATTGATATACATGTTATATACATTGATTCTTGTTGCTTTGTGATTCACTACTTATTGACTTATATTTATGAGTTGTTCATTCATATATGTCTTTATTTTGTATTGTGTGAATCTTACAAGAATGTTATACCTGTTGTTTTACTCTTTTCTGTCACACATGCGTTTATGCGTTTGTTGAGTATTTCAGGAATATACAGGTTGATTCAACAAAGCTGCTGTCTACACTTGCAACCGATGGATAGTAGTTAGGTTTGAATTTGAGTTTATGAGCATTATTTTTGTAAAGGGTTTTTTACTTGTAAACTTTGAGCTTTTAATTAGGGTTTTGTCACGGATTGCCAAAGGGGGAGTTTGTTAGGTTCTAAAGGTTTAGGAATTTATGTATTTAGAACTCTAATTTGTAATGTTGGCAAACCATGATCAAAACAACATGTTTAGACTTGTTAAAGTATGCTCAAAGTTGATTAATTATTGTAAAGTTGGAATCGAGAGACTGTAGATGCATTGGGGCATTTCGGTCTGACTCGATCGATCGAGGAATAGATTCGATCGATCGAAAATCGACCAGATTGCGTTTTCTGCAGTTTTCCAACTCAGCCCTAGCTCATTAAAACGTTTAGGGTTTTTATGTTTTTGCCCTAGGTATATAAGGCAAAACCCTAGCCACGTTTTAGTGTTGCTCAAGTTGTATTGTTGCTCATACATTGCGATTTTGTGTAAATCTCTTGTGAGATCTAGAGGAGCTTTCCTTTACACAAAGCTTAGGATTTTCTAGATGGAGATTACTTCAACATCTTGATGATCAACTTGGTTACTGCCTTTGAAGCTTAAAGAATATCAAGCGTGGGTGCTTGTAGTTGATTGAAGAATTCAAGAAAGAAGGAGTCCGTGGATTCGGAGCTTGCACGAGGTCGTGTCAGTAAGTTCTAGTAGTAGGTAGCATTAGGAAGTCGAGCGGGGAGCTTGTAAGTCCTTTTGTATGAACTTCAATTCTTTCATAGTGAATTCAGTTTTGCCTTGAGGATCGGTGGGTAAAATCCTCCCCAGGTTTTTTTTACTGGTTTGGTTTTCCTGGGTGATCATATCGTGTGTTATTTATTATTCCGCTGCTATATTTTTTCATGATATGAGTGTTTGATTGTTTTAACCTAGAATTGCTTAATTTGACTAAGTAACAACTTGGCTAATTAACTAGGCTACTCAATCGGGTTGTGTTTAAGGGGTCTAAAACTGTTCAGGTAATTTGTAATTTGGGGGTCTAAACGTTCAAGAGTGTTTTACACTCATTTTGAACATTCATATACCAATATTCCTAAGTTCATGACTTGTTTTCAGAAGTTCCTAAAATGCATGTAGCATTTAAAGTACAAACCATGTTATCCAAAAATAGGGCAATCTGAAATGCATTTGGATACTCCTCAAATTTTACATAAATCATATAGGTAGTATCTAGAACCAACATGTCATCAAGTCCAGGGAGGTATCTGCATTATATTGCAATGTGAAATGTCATCAAGGGGGGAGAGAGAAAGAGAGGTGAAATAAATAACCCCAGTCAAAAGATTGTAGGGGTTGTTTTTAAACCTAGGTTTCTCACCTTCATTAACTTTTCCTATTCATTTTCTATCATGGATCATAGGGGTTGGTTATCTTGCACAAATTGTATTTATGTAGATTTGTGAAATACTCCTAACCAACTCATACAACATGCTAAAGAATATGTTAATGAGATTATTTTTTCCAACAAACAAAGGATAAAATACATCACAAAATCATGTCATTCCCTTCTATTCTAGTCACTACAAAAAACTGTGGAATAGCATGGTTATATTGAAAGATGATGCTAAAATTGCAACTGCTCACAGCACAAACAATTAGAGAGGTATAGAGGAAAGCTTCTCTTCCACACAGTAAACAACAAGATTTGCAAAATTATAGGCAATTATATGAACCTTCAATATAACCTATAGTCTTATACTGCTACATAGGTTGCTAACTGGGAATCCTGAAGCCATATATTTTTTCATCAATTGTGATAACACTAATCAAGCTAAATTTCAAAAGAGGCATGTGGTAATGAGATACACACTTGAAGTCTTGTCTTCACAACCCAAAGAGGATTTGTTGCAATGGTTGTTGCAGCTCCAGCACCAAAAGCAACTAACACATTAGCACTAATTGGAAGATGATGATTCTCATCTACAATTGAAGCACAACCAAAAACATCACCACACACTTAATAAGAAGATACAACATAGTAATAAGTTAAAGTTATAAAAATGAGAAGGAAGTACAAATGTTCCTAGGAAAATATTTGAGCATGAATACCCTTAATTTCATTAGGGAATATAATGAACTAACCATCAGAACAAAGAATTCTTTTTAGCTGCTCATATATTGTAAAATAAACCTGCAAAAGATATCATTTGAGTTACCTTTTTTGAACCTTACGCTATCTTGTATAATAAGGAGGAGGCCTTACATGTCCTTCGTCAGATGCCTCGGGCCCAGCTTTGTGTCCATGTTTGTGCCCCCCTGTCCCACAAGAAGGTGCCTTTGATATGCATTTTAGCCGACCTTTTGGCACTGCAGGTAACCTAACAGCCTACTCAGCCTGAACATGTGGTGGGTCGATGCCCAAAGAAGGGCCAGTAGACGTACTATGGGAGGGTGGCTCCTACTGCATGTCAGTAGGGGTTGGATCAATACCCAGATCAAAGGATGGAATGGGTGACAACTTAGGAAATGATCGTGGAGTGGGTGGACGAATGTCAGACCTAGGACATGGATGTGGGGTGGGTGGAGGGATGGTGGGGCTAGAAGATGGATGTGGGGTGGGTGAAGGGATAGTGGGGCTAAGGGGTGGATCTGGGATGGGTGAAAGGATGGTGGGGCTAATGGATGGATGTGGGATGGGTGAATAGATAGTAGGACTAGGGGATGGATGTGGGGTGGATGGAGAGGGATCAGGGGTAGGGACAACCTGAGGGGTAGCAACAAGCGGACGTTCGGCAGGAGCTGTGCTCGTGCTTAGGCTCTTAGTAGTGCTTGGCCTCTAAGTAACCGCTACCACAGGAGTAGTTGCGTCCTCATTCAGGGCCTCAGGGTCCGGAGGTTGTACGTAACCAATCTTCTGCACTGCCTTCGGCACATCAGTAATGTCCTTGTGGTCCTCCATGCCCACTGGGTGACGCCTCAACAAATAGATGTATCCTTCAATCTGCACATGGAAAAACCAAGTATATTAGTAATGCAATACCAAATCAACAATGCCAATCAATAATAAAATAAATATTGGTTCTGAATTGGTTTTGTTAGTAATAATTGCAAATTATAGGGAGACCAAGTGTTACCTTTGACTAAATTTAAATTATCTTTTCTATTAAAGATGTAGCTAGCGGATAGCGTCGACAAAAATGCTAATTAAAAATTCAAATAAGCAAAAAATTAAAAATAATAAAAATAGGAAATATGACCATAGAGCATCTCAAATTAGATTTTTAAATCAACAGAGTTCTCTATAAGGTAAATCAACAAAGTTCTCCATAAGGAATCTTAAGCAGACAACAGCTTTAAAAGGGAGGCTTGATGCTAAGCAGACATTGGACCACATATATCATGATCTTTAAACAGTGGTTTCATGCTAAGAAGTACAGTAAGATGTAAAAGACATGGAGAAGTTACCATTAGAATCAATCTAGCACCAGGGACATCGATGAACCTTCGAGTTACCCTTCTGAACCAGTCGAAGTACTCATGCTGTGGAGGCATATCACCAAGCACTGCTTCACAACGCCGTTGAAGGCAATTACCCTACTCCATGATATGCACAACATGTTTCCGCATCTAATCAACACCGACCTTCCCCCTCAAATCAATGGCATGAAGCACTGTGTCAGTGTCAACATCACGAGGAATTTCTTGGATCATCCCAAATTGATGAACGACACGATCCGGTATATGTTTCTCTACTAGGTGGAAACATACAAGCGGCACCATTGCTGTCCACACAGCCCTCCCTACAATGCACCACGACTGAAGGTCCTTTAATTCAGCTTCATACGGCTGCCACACTGTTAGGACATATGTGATTCACTTGTTAGGAACATATGTCACTATTTTATGTAGTTGGTTAATCCTTTGACAAAACGCACTTTACTTGTAATTGGGTAGATCTAGGATGTGTTTAATACTTCAAGAAACATATTGTTCAAGTCTAGTATTAAATCTATGAAGATTGGACCAAGAAACAAATGAAGAAAAGTTGTTCAATAAAGCTGGACAGATAGCTCGACACCTATGGGCAGATAACTCGATAGCTAGGCTATCTATCGAGATCTTCAGCTATTTCTTATCGCAATCTTGATAGCTTCTCGACAGCTGGTGGATCGATCAAGAAAGCTCCTGTCCCCTCGACAACTCCTTAACAGCTTCTCGATAGCTGTATATGTCGAAGTTTAAAGCTCGACACCTTCTCGACACCTCTCGATCGATCGAGGTTATGGGAATTCAGATTTTCAGATCTGATTTTCAGCCAATGCTTATGTATTTGTGTAGGGTTTCTTTTCTCACAACCCTGGACCTATATAAGACTTATTTTAGAAGCTGTCACATTAGAGAATACAAGGAGAACGAATGCAAAAGGTGACCAATGCCTTATTCTCTTTGAAAGAAGCTACTGCGTCTTTGCGCCTTAGGGTTTCGTAACCAAGTGCTTCTTAATCTTCATTGTTGATGAAGTGAAGAACTTTGCAGCCAACATTCTTCTTCCTCAAGTTGGTGAGTGAGTCACGTACTAGGATTCGTTTAAAGGAGTGAGTCATGTACTGGGATCCGTGCATTAAAGGGTGACGTTCATATGTTGAAGAATTCAGAGGTTCTGAAGCGGTAGAAGGTTTCTGCTATAAGTTCATCTACAAGAATTGTAGAGTCTACGGACAAAGGTTATGTACTAAATCTGAAACTTCTCTTTACTATAGTGGATTGCTTTTTGAGAAGGTTTCCCCCCAGATTTTTTACTGTGAAACTAGTTTGTTTCATTGGTTTTCTTGGGTCATCATATCTTGTCTTATTTATTTTTCCGCTGCATGATTTTGACATGATATTGATGTTTGTTCTTTTAATAAGTTTTATTCATAATAAATCTAATTAACAACTTGGATTTAAAACTTGTTAATTCTGTCAACCGGGGTCTAAATTCCCAACACACACCACCTACAACAGCCCAAAAACAAGTACCCAACACATTAGGCAACTATGTTTATATTTCAAAGTTCACCAAACGTATATCTTATTCCTAAACATGTTAAACAAAGCATTTTCATACCTGGCTTGGCAACATTGAAGCTATTTGATCATGATACCTATCCCTGAAGATGTGGGCGGGCCTGTTTTTCTTGTTTGGGACCCACAACCACCTACAACAATCAAGAACAAGGGATCAATATCTAGAACTTTCCTACTAAGATCATGTTATGATTAAAACTATAATGTAATCACATATAACTACTAAGAGAATCTTATAGATATTAACTTAATTAATAATATCACTAGAATAAGAAACAGTCCTTATAAAAAACAGAGCACATACAAGCCACATGACAGTCCCAAAATTAGAGTATATTAACATAATCATATATATTGAATCTCTATTTAAAATTTTTTAATGTTGACATAAATAATTCCTAGAAGCCTTTAAAATAAATAAATAGAATCAAGTTACATGATTGTGGGCTTAGGTAATGATCACATAATGTATAAGACGTGTATGAGATAGAGACTTACTTCAGGGGTAGTGGACCACGCACTAAAGGACCACAAGCATCCACTGGCGGGCCACGCTCAACTGCCAGGCACAAATAGGGGAACCCAGCCCATGCCTAATTCTGGACCAACAGTAAGCAGCCACCAATTTGATTGGCATCCTTATCACTTGCCCTGCATAACTCTCAGTACAACCATGCAAGGCAAGCACTTCCCCAACTGTACCTTCGTGGGTTGCGAAGGTCTTCCAACTCCTGCACCCACATTAGATGCACCCTATTGCCAAATTTGTCCATGAATATTGTGTCCCCCAGTAGCGCTAGGATGTAGCATCGTGCGTACTTATGCAGTTGATCCTTTTTAGCATTAGGCGGCAATGGATTTGCAACTTGCTCCAAAAGCCATTTGATGGGAATCCTCTGGCCAGTAAATTGCTTATGCTCTTGATTTATAGGTTGAAAGCCAAGGAACTCCGGGCACACATTCGCCTAAACTTTTTGCATGCTCCCTGTTATAGCGTCACCATCAACAAGAAGCCCGAGAAGAATCTCCACATCCTGCAATGTGATGGTGACCTCACTATGTGGCATGTGGAAGGTGTAAGTCTCGAGCCACCATCGCTCCACTAAGGCCGTTATCAGGCTATGGTCAATCTCTCTACCCGGGGTCCTAAGGAGTCCCTCCAAACCAAATGCCTTAATGATGTCAACGACTCGGTCGTCCACCATTGGCTCTTTATTGGAGAACTCTTCACTACGGTTACAGTAGGTAAGGGACCCTGGATCCTACACAAAACAGAACCATGGATTAACATATGACAGCAAGTGCATGTACATTGTATGAATTAAATGCGTCTACGTTCATTAAATCTTTACTGCTGTGTTTTTACCTGCCCATTTCAAATAGCTTCTAACCGATGCTTGGCCTGCCTCCTCAACACCGACTGGTCAATGGGGCCAAGCTGTGCATGGTCAATCTGTTCAGCATTTGCAACAGCCATACTGCACAAGAATGATAAGCAATTAGCACATTATAGACATTATTGAAAAAAAAAAAACAAAAACAATCTAAGAAATATTCTCAAAAAACAAAAAACCATGTTGTATCCAATGGTTATTAGAGTAGAGAAAATTGATGGCAAAATGAGGCAAAAGATATTCAAAGAGTTTCTAGGTAGTTATTCTTGAGAACATGATAAAGTTCCAAAAGATAATCATTCTGGGATTCCTTTCTAATTTAAATAAGAATTTTTTCTTGGAAATCTAAGTGTCAAGAGTTTAATTACAAATTTACAAGGCTAAAAAAGACATTTCAATAAGACTTTGCAAATCATAAATTTACTGCCAATTTTTGGAGCACTCTCAATGGATCCAAGTACATGATCATGGCTAATTAGTAAATTATGCTGATTAAAATCTGCCATTGGATTCTCCTTTGCAAGAAGGCTAGTGTTTCAAAGTAAGGAGTATAAAGGCAAAAACACCGCAACTCTCTTTTGTCAAAAATCTACTTTCAATGATCCAAGAGTGCAACTAAGATTAGTACAAATGACATTCAAGCCAAAATTTGAACAATTGTCAACCACAGGTCAAAATACTTTTTAAAGACCTTAAAACTAAGAAAGCCAACTTAACAAAGAAACATTAATAGAAATAACTTTTGAATGATAACACCTATAGAGACGGTAATACTGTTTTGCTCACACCAAACTGAAGAACAAGACAACTTCCAAACTTTTAAAAACACTTTGCTCGAGGTTAAAATGGACAATCATTTGTTCTGGGGAAGGGAAAAACCATCAGAGAGGAAAGAAAACTAATTTTTTTGTAGCTTTTTTGACAATGAGGAGAAAAGTTTGAAGCAACTTGTAGTAGCTACCATGTAAATGTGGCTTACATAATGAGTGAGCCAGATGAAAGATGAGTACTTCACAACTTTACTAATCCTTTTTCACTTTGAATTAAGGCCTAATCTGCACTTAGAGAGCTTACACAACAGAAAAGCAAAGCATAAACTTGAACCATCAATATTTGCATTCAATAGGTGGCAAATAAAAAGAAAATTCATTAATCTAGTTTACATACAACAACATAATTCTTACAGTACACACCCCTTCAGTCACTTGAATATGTTCTCTAATAACAACTACCAATCATCACTCTTGTATATTACACTCATCATGAATCCTATATGACATGGTAAAGTGAAGTAAATCAACGTCATGATCTAAAGATTCCTCTGCATTGGGCTGTTGTTTTCTCCTTGACCTGCTGCACAAGGGAGTGCTAGATGGAATAAATACATAAAGTAGAGGATTAAGATGAATTTTACCATGGAAGCTGAGATGGTGAGGGTCAAGAACAAGATCCTAGTTTTGGTGAAGAAATATAAAAATTCAACATAACCTAAATAAAACATATTCCACTGACCCCTCAATAGAAAACCCCCATCAATCACATTCTCACAATGCAAAATCTCAAATACCAATTAAACTTCACCACGCCACACACAAAATAAGCAAAACAAAAGCAACTGCAAATTAGATGGTAATCCAAGATCATAACAAGAACAAATGAAACAATTTTAGCAAAAATAAAAAAGATCAATTGACACAAAGTCTTATAATAGAAAACTAAACTCATATTCATCATAGTACAGACTCAAATTCTTAAAGAAGCCTTACCTCATCAACACATGAAGAATCCAGAATTGGTTTTATATTTCGTCAAGATAATCATATTCTTAGTTATTACCTTTAGTATTTCAAAGTCCACCTCGTTCCCTTCTTTTTTTATATTCCTACCCAAAGATGCTAAATGAATCCCTATATAATTCTTATCTTGCAATTACAAATCCATCAATGCAACTAAATACTAAAACTTATGCTGTTGTTTTCCTTGGTAATGCAATCCACAACAGTTATAACACCCTAAATGAATTGTCCATGCCTCCTAGAAAAAAACACATTTACTTGACCCATCTCTGCAACTATAAGCAAGTCATTGGAATTAAAGCACAAATTCCTAATAACCCAAAATAAGGAAAAAAAAAAAAAAAAGCTACTAAAGTTGTAATAAAGGTAGTCCAATTATGTATCTCCATTCCTAGTAATTCAAAGTAATTTTCCTTTTTTTATAAGAAATATAACTTCATTGAATAAAGAAAACAATACAGGAAACCAAAGCACACAGGCAGTGTACTAAGGGATTAAAAAAAACAGAAAAAACTATAAAGCAAAGAAATTACAACTATTTAACAAAGAATTAAAAGTAAAAACACCCAAAGCATTTTGTCCACTCTAGCAAAGTTTAGAGAAAGAGCACCAAATCAAAGTAAATTTTTTCCAAAAAACAACTAAAAATTAAATCCTCAGCAACCCAACAAGTATATATATATATATATATATATCTCTCCAATTTCTCCATTCTTAGTAACAATTTACCATAACTAACCAAATCAAACTTAGATCAAAGTAAATTTTGATCAACAAAGCACTAAAATTAAATCCTTAGCAAATATAAACAAACCCAGAAACATAATCCTATTCCACAAACCAATTCAATCTCAAAAAAACAAAAAAGCTTCGATCTTTTTTAACAATTCTATTAGAAATTCAATACAGAAACCAAAATAGAAAAAAACAAATTGAAACCAAAGTTTCTTTGATTTTTCCCACTGTTTCTCGACAACCAAACAGTGAAACACGCTTTGCATAAAGTGACTCACCTTTTTTTTTTTTTTAGTTTTGAGAGACCACGTAGACTGAAGGAAATCAAAGCTCTATGATAAGGGTTTGATACAATCTCTGTACACCTGGCTATGGCTTTATCAAATCTTTCGGTGAAGGTGATGAATGTGAAATAGTGAAGACTAAGAGTGGAGACTGAGTAAGAGAAGAGGGTGAGTGAGAGTGGAGAGGGTGAGTGAGAGAGGTGCTCAGAGGTTCTGTGTGAGAGTGAGAGGGTGAGTGAGTGCGTGAGAGTTTGTCTGGTCTGTGTGAGAGAGAGGGTGAGTGAGAGTGGAGAGTTAGAGTGAGAGGCGTTAATTTGGAAAAAGCCCTATTTGAAATCGAGTCTTAGAGATTCGGTTTCCAGGTCTTCCACGTGGATCAATCACGTCACACCCAAATCGCCACGTCACATACAAATCGATGCTTAAAGGGTCGGCTTATAAATTAAGTCTTAGAGACTCGATTTCCAGGTGGATGCCACATGGAAAAAAAGCCACATTGGATTTGATCAGATCATGAAAACTGAGCCTCAAAAACTCGGTTTATAAGCCCAAAATCAAGTCTTTTAGACTCGAGATGTTAGTAAGTAATATAGTTTCAAAACAATGCCTACTAACTAAATAGTTGGGAAATCATGGTTAAATTCCAATTTTGACTGTAGAGAAGGATCCCAACCTCACCATCCGACTTTCTCCAACCATTCATCTGTTCCTTCGCAATCCTACTGGACTTCCTCAACTCGAGGTGTTTGTTTAAGGAACCTTTATTTCACCCATCATAAACAACACTTTATGCACAATTCTATCTATGTCTCTGCAAATCCAAAAAGAGATGATAATAAAAGATCTTATTTATTATTTTATAAGAAAAATAAAAGCAAGGCAAAGAACAAATTATAACTTCAAACATGACAAAGGCACATAACCTATAACACAATAAAGTGGAAAAAGTTAATAAACGACATTGAAAAAAAATTAATTGTAGGAGTAGATGAGGATTGTGGATGAGTATTTCATGCCTAGGATGAGGAGGGAAAATAATCAAAATATTATAATCAATGGATAAGGAAGAGAAATTGAATAGGTGAGGTAGTAACAGTTTACAAGTTTTGTAGTTTCCTGAAAGTAATGATAGTGGGTAGTTTCTAAAGTTGCAAAAGACGTGAAGACAGGAGTTATTCAAAGTAGTTTTTGGGTATGAAATACTATTTTGCAAGCAATGTTTTAGTACAAGTTAAACATGTATTTTTACTTGACTATCCTTTAGTTTTGTCTCTATTTAAACTTAGGAATGTTAAAGGTTTTTGGGGGGGGGGGGGGAATCCAGTCCAAATAGAGAAAATCCTTTAAATAGTAGTATAGATAATCTATACTACTATTTAAGAGGTTTCTCCTGTTTGAACCACATTTTTTTAATCCAAAATACTCCTATTTTCCTAAGTTTAAGTAGAGACAGAACTAAAAGACAACAAAGTAAAAATACACATTTAACTCCCACTAAAACATTGCCTATAAAATAGGATTACTCTCTTACTAACCTACTTATTTAAAAACAAATTTCATGTTTAAACTTTTCTCTTTCTTTATTTTTTTTATTGGCCCAATTTTGTTTTTTAAACCCACATTAAAAAATTTTTATATTTTTTTTTATTTTTTTTAAACCCACGTTAAAAAGTTACTTTTTTGGTAAAATTTAATAATTTGTATCAATTATAATTTGATATTACTACATTTTTCAATCAAAAAAATTTAAAGGTGTAATAAATGTTATGTATTTGTACAAAATATTAAAATTATAATTAATACAAATTATTAAATTGTAACTTAATGCTTAATGGATTGAATTGGGTTGGGTTGGGGAGACATTGCTGCAGTCAATATTAATAACTAACTTTAGCAAACTCTGTTGACCAAAAAAAAAAATCGTTTATTTTTTATTTTTTCTTTTTTCTTTTTTGGTAAACTAAAAATAAAAAACTCTTTCTTTCTAGTCTCTAGTATTTTTGGTATATTGCGACGACCTGAAAAAAAAAGAAAAAGCAGACCTAGATAGATAGATAGATAGATGGCGGAGCAGCTTATGGAGGAGCAGATCGCTGAGTTCAAGGAAGCCTTCAGCCTCTTTGACAAGGACGGCGATGGTAACGACTCATTCATTCATTGACTTACTTTGGGATCTTTTCTTATCTTATCTTATGCTCTCTCTCTATTCTATTAGATGATGATGATGATGATCAATTAATCATTATGTGTAGTAGTAGTAGAGTTGTACTTGTTATACTTATTCATTCGAATCATCATGACTCGTGCGTTTGTGTCTTTGTTGTATTTTTTGTATGTATGTATTCCTGGAAGAAGGTGAACACTATACATTCTCTCTCTGTATGGAGTATGGACTTGACATTATTTTTTCTATCTAAAGGGAAAGGGGAACCTTCCTTGTTATTCTTTCCAACTATCTTGGGAACAACTCTTTGCTGTTGGTGTATTAAGATATTACTTTTCACACAGATATTTAGTGTATGCTTTTGTTGTTGTTTTATAACAGAGAGTGTATGACCTTAGAGCATGGCAGGTCATTCTGAGTGTAGTAGAGCTCAATAGAGTTTGTGATAAGAAAGCAATTTGAAGAATATGTAAAATTTCTCTGAAATCAGAAAAGCCTTTGTTGTCAGTTTTGGATAATTCATTTCAAATTTGGAAATGTTGATGCGCCAAATAGCTGTATGATTTTGTGATATGCTCTGTCTCATACTCAAGCTATTTTATTCTCTTTGGAAGTATAATATAGCGTTAAAAAGGGAAAACCTTCATGCTGTATGTTTTGTTTGTTTAGGCTGCATCACTACCAAAGAGTTGGGAACAGTCATGAGATCTTTGGGACAAAATCCCACTGAAGCTGAACTACAGGACATGATCAATGAAGTTGATGCTGATCAAAATGGCACTATTGATTTTTCTGAGTTTCTGAATTTGATGGCACGAAAAATGAAGGTGAGCTCAATTCTATGTCAATCAATATCATCCTGTTTACTTTACAGACCCTTTATGGTGCTTGCTACCATGTTATCTGGTTTTCCTTCTAAGGTGTATGACATTTATGCGCTAAATTCATTATAGATGTCTTTCCAACCAATTTTCTGTATTTTTCATGCTTATTGCATTTCCGTGTTTTGGCTGGCTGGTGGGTGGTGACTAATAATTTGCTCTATTACTATCTCATTTGAAAATGAAGAGTAGAAATTTAGAAGCTATGTTTGCATCTATTTTTGTATGTATCTACCTATCGTTCAATTTTTTGTTGAAAGTTACTTAGCTGATCCTGTATTTCTGAAACTTCCCTTATTGTGATTAATGGCAACTACTGTTTATTGTCTGCTCAATTTAGTGTGTGATTTTTAACCATTGTTTTGCCGTGTTAACTAAAATAAAATTTTGGAACTGTGGAATGCAAAATAAGCTCTTGAGGCATGAATTTTCTTCTTGAGGGTGTTTTCTAGCCCTTGAACTTCTCCTTGTTTTGGGGAGTAAAAGAACTTTTTGTTCTACATCGTTCTAAGTATAATTTGTGTAATCAAACATGGACTCAATTATTTATTTATTTATTTTAATTTTCTAGGATACTGATTCTGAGGAGGAACTCAAAGAAGCTTTCAAGGTGTTTGATAAGGACCAGAATGGCTTTATTTCTGCTGCAGAGGTAATTACAACACATTTTCATCTCTTTGATGCTGCTTTTAAGTTCTAACTTCGTTCAGATTAGATGCAAAACTATGTTATATTTATTAAGTAACTGCTACCTATCTACTGTTGATTCTTTCTGCTTTTGGGACTTGTTTTTAATTTGGTGTTAATGGTTTGAAATTATGCAGCTTCGACATGTAATGACAAATCTTGGGGAAAAGCTGACAGATGAAGAAGTGGATGAGATGATACGTGAAGCAGATTTGGATGGTGATGGTCAGGTGAATTATGAGGAGTTTGTGAGGATGATGCTTGCCAAGTGATCTATAACTGTTGTTTTATTGTAAACATGGAGGCGATATGCGATACAATTATTGTAGAAATAGTGCTTATATCTCATGTAAGACTGTCGGATTATCCAGAAAGTAGTCATTGTCATTAGTGTGGATTTGTAAACTGATATTCTTTATTTTAGTTGTCTGTTTCTGTTATATGATTGAATTAGTTCACTCCTTGGCATGATTTGTGTAGTGATGTTTTGAGAGATGGAAAAAAATTAATATTCGTGGCATCATAGTGATTTCTCTATTGAAAAACAAAAAGTTCCTGGGCTGCCTGACTATTCTTGTCCAGTGTTTGTAGAGGAGTGCCCATAATTTCTTATAGCAGGCACACACCATTGAGCTTGCCAACAAAGGTGTAGGCATGTGAATCTGTTGTCTTTGATTGGCATGTTATAAAGAATGTGCTGCCCTGTTTTGAGTTTACAAATTAATCTTAATGGTTCAGAATATTGGGGTGGCCAATGTTCATCAGATTCTAATTTGCACGTTGCTTGATAGCTAGATTTTGAATTTGTATGGGTTACTAATGGTTCATTCCTACTCCAGTGATGACCGGTGGGTGTTGGTTGCTGTATTTCTTCATAGGCAATTTGAAATTTCATAAAGTACCATATCAGGAATGGTGCCATTTTTGGTGTTGGAAGTTTTCAAATTTTACATTTTCTTTGCAGCTTGGAATCGCAAATAATTAGCAAAGAATTGCATAAATATTGTATCTTTTAGTTCCTCCTAGGCATGTTAAAGATAAAACCTATCAGAACCCCATGGTCATACAGAGAAATAACAAATGCTATTGAACCTTACAGCATCCTCATTCCCCTGCTAGCGCAGGAACAGTGCCGAGAATAGCTCTTATCTGAGATCTTCCTCGGCGGTATCCGGTAAAGCTGTAAGACATTGGCAATGGTTGCTCGACAAAGCTCACGGAATTCGAGGGGGCCTCCTTCCTAAGGGGGGGTTGGTTAGGTGAGGACTGCGATGATGTTCCAAGCTGTTTTCCAATGTGAGCTGACATCGAGCGTGTTTTGGCGATTAGGACGAGTAGTGGTGACCTCTAATAAGCCTTTCACCATTCACATGCTGTGAAAAGCGACGGTGGCTCCAAACGGTCTAGATTTAGGTGTTAGGGACTTTTAGTAGTTAAACTATTCATCTTTACGAAAGAAAAAACAATGCATGACTGAAAATAAAGTCAAGAATCATTGATTTTGTTTCTTTTGCACTATGGTTAAATGAAGGAGGAAATAAAAGAAATGAGAGAGAGAAGAGGGGAAGAAAAAAAATAAGGAAAGGAAATGAGCAATATTTTCTTTAGATGTGTTTGACTTGTGACTTGTAAGAATGGAAGAGAGGGGAAAAGAGCTGTAAAAGCCTATTAAGAACTCACACTTATCTCATTTTCCTCCGAAATTTGGAGGTAGTAAGATGGTGGACTATGGAGGGAAACAACTAATGTTTTCCTTTCTTCCACCCAAATTCCCTTCAACCAAACAACAATTTATATTTCTTCCATTTCCTCCTTATTTTCTTTCATTCTTTCTTCCTCCAACCAAATAGAGTGTCAAATTCATGGTAATAGATTCACCATACCCAAGAAATATGGAGAATGTTTGACTCCCCAATGGAACAAGCGAAAATTTATCTTTCACATCAAGTTATGCCTTGGTAATAGAGAATTCTTAAGTAGACAATTTTGTAGTCTTGTGGTTCTACTCCTCTCAAGTGAAGAGATACTTAACCGTAGGGATGGCAAAATGTACCCAACCCGCGGGTACCCGGCCTGACCCGACCCTAATGGGTCAGGTTTTACCCGACCCGTTTAACATTAGGGTCAGGTCTGGATTTTCATTAAAAAACTCGAAGTGGGTTTAGGTCGGGTCCAGGTATTAGGCATACTCGGCCCGAACCCGACCCGTATATATAATATTAAAAAAAAAAAAAAAAACCCTAAGTATAAATACTCACTTTTCCAACCCTCAGACCCATTCTCTCACCCTCTCATTCTTTCCCAAGCCGCCTCCCATTCTCTCCCTCACCCTCACTCTCACTCTCACTTCGTCGGCGCCGCTGCTCCTTGCATACCTCACCTCGCTGGCGCCGCTCCGTTCTTCACCTCCCTGGTCTTTCTGTTAGGATTGGTGCCCTTAAATCCTATTGTAAGATGCTATGTATAATATTAAGTGTGACATTGTGTTTGACATTATGTATGACTTAATATTATGTTTAATAAATTTGTTTTATTATTATCTGAAATAATGGTAACATGAATATTCAGACATTATCATATAGTCCATGAGATGCATAGTATGTGATTTATGTGAAGAGTCACAGAAGATATAAATCACAAGTTCTTTGTAAACTCAGAATTATAGTTCGTAGTCGGTGATGAAATTGGGCATTTCATCTGCGAAGACTATAACATATCAACTACGATGATTTGTCTTGATCATGGAAGTGGAGACTTCTAGTTGATGTGTTAATATGTTTTAAGAGTTAAGACATATTGAACTGGACCGCTGTGAGATTTATTATTCTCCTAAAGACTGTCAAATGAATAATAAATCTCACGACTTGTATTAGCATGAACTCTTAATACTGAGAGAATAATGAACCTGATCATGAGGTGTAGGTTGCTTTGATATATCAGGAGTGAGATCTACAGTTATGGTCAAAACCTCAGTATGTTGGGTAGCTACATTTAGTGTTGATGGAACATGTATTCTCAAGATGGAATTCATAGTCTCTTAACGGAGATATAAAATATTCCCTTGAGATAAGTTTAATGGGTTTGTTATTCAGAGAGTTAGGCCTAACCACTTTAGTGAGACTAAAGTATATATTTATGGAATTTGATTTCATAAATATATAATGAATAACATTAAAGGATTAAACCGGGTACTCAAGAATTAAGATGTAGTAATTTACAAAGTGGCAGTCTACATTAATGACTTTGTATTACTACGAATATTTTATGAAGGGGTTGCATGTATAATAAAGTCTTGGGATATAATTTATAGATAAGACCTAGAGTGCAACTATTTTTATATAGTGGTATTAAAAATAGTTAATGGTAACTTTGGACTTGTCAAGAGTTGACAGAAAAAGCCCAAGGCCCATTGGAGCTAGTGTCTTATTGGTCCCTTTTGGTCCCACTCCAAGCCACACACTTAAGCCCAATTGGTAAGGCCCAAAAGGCCGGCCCAATTAGATAAATTGGTTAGATACAAAGGGAAAATCGTACAGAAATAAAAAAGTGAAAAAAAAACATCATGAAAGTGGTGTGCATGTGAGTTTTTGTCACTCACAAGTCATCCCTTTGTTACCAATCGAGAGACCACACATCTTGGGCGTTAGTGGGATTGGAGTGAAGATTAAAAGTAATTCCAAGTGCTTCAATCTTCAGTTTTGAAATTCACCGCTTCAAGGTACGATCTCTTGTTTCTCTAATTCTGAAATTTACTTTGTATGTGTTATCAATATCGAATGAAGTAGATCCGTTTAAAACTTATTTTCCGCTGCATTTATCTTTATATCCATCAAATGGTATCAGAGCGGTCTTCAATTTCGTATTGTTTAACATGTTATGTGAGTTTTAGAATTGGAGAAGATAGTTTCATATTGTTAGAAGATTAGTTTATAATTTTCTGCATGTTGTTGAAACTATGATTTGATGAAAACTGGAATTGATGTTATGATGTTGTTTAAATTTAAATTTAAGTATGTTAAATTGAGTTTTAAGGCTATAGCATCAATAGAATTCAGTTTTGACATCAAACTCTGTCTGTCATGTTCGTTTGAAAGATGTTTGTTCATGAAAAACGAAGAAAACTGTCTTAGAAAAATTTCTGGAAATTCAAGTTTCGCAATTTTCGATCGATCGAAAATTATTTTCGATTGATCGAATGAGACAGTGATCAGACTCTTTAGAACGATAGATTTTCGATTGTTAGTCGATCGATCGAATTTGTTTTTCGATCGATCGAGAGTCGATCGAGTATCAATCGAAGGAGTCAGAGGATCAAGTTTGAATTTCTTAATTTTTTCGATCAATCGAGGGGCACTTTCGATCGATCGAAAGAAAGAAAATCAGAATTTTTTCTAAGTGTTTTCACATGTAAAAAGAGTAAGACTATGTGTAATTAGATTATGCATGTTTTAAAATTAAAAACCTTTTCTTTAAAACATCTAGTGGGAGAGAGATACAAGGGTTGGGTCTCACGGCTTCCATTGTCGGTTCATAGTAGTATGGAATAAATACTTTGTCTTTGCCTTGAGCTTAGCATTCCATGCGGAGAGTATTTATTTCATGGTCCTACAAGATTGAATTTCTTGGTTATAGTGGTTTGATCAAACACCTTGTCTTAGCCTTGAGCTTTGCATTCCATGCGGAGGGTGTTTTGTATCATGGTACTACAAAATAAGCCTGTTAAGGGGATGAAATGTGGTTACACATGATTCTAGATAATGGTATACACTAGACTAAATATTATAGTATCCTCTATGCTGAGTTCTTACTATAATAATTTAGATGTCAAATGTATAACGGCATATTATTAGTGTTTGATAAGAGTTATCATGATAGCACTAATGATGAGAATAGTTCTCAATCAATCATAGTATTTTATATTCACTCTATGCTGAGGGATATTGAATATGGGATTGGGTTGTCGTTGTATATATTATATTATGGTTTTATTAAGGTTCCATACTATATGTTCATATGCTAAATAGATAATGTCAGTTTAATGATTATATTCATGTTTATTGTTTTCAGATTTAGAACATGGCATCTTTTAGCCCACTTGTAACTATTCTTAATCAAAACAAACTGACTGGATCCAACTATGTTGACTGGAAAAGAAATTTGGACATTGTTCTTACTGCTGAAGAGCATAAGTATGTTCTTACTAAACCATGTCCTAGCTTTCCTTCATTAGATGCACCTCCTGAGGTAAAACAACGATATGATCGTTGGCAGAAATCTAATGAGATGGCCAAGTGCTACATCCTAGCATCTATCTCAAATGTTCTACAGCATCAAATGCAGGATGTAGAACTAGCTTCAGACATAATGCAAAGTCTGAAGGAGATGTTTGGTGAGCAAGGCCGTTCTGCAAGGCAAGAGACCATGAGGCAAATTTATAATACTAGAATGGCTGAAGGAAGTTCAGTGAGAGAGCATTGTCTTACAATGATCTCTAATCTGAATACATTGGAAGTTTTAGGTGCCGATATAGATGGAGAATCCCAAGTGGATATGATACTCCAGTCGCTACCAGAATCATTCAAGGAATTCAAACTTAACTATAATATGAATAAAAAGATTTATACCTTGTCTGAATTAATGAATAAATTGGTAGCGGCAGAAGGCATTCTTGGTACTTCCCATGTTGTAGCCAATGTTGGTGAAGCTTCTACTTCTCAACCTAAGTCGAAAGGCAAGGGTAAGAAGAAGAAGAAGAAGAAGGACTTTACCAAGCAAGAGGGTAAACAAATTGCCTTAGGGGTTGCAGATAAAGGAAAGAAGATCAAAGGAAAGTGTTTCCATTGTGGTGAGAAAGGACATTGGAAGAGAAATTGTCCAATATTTAAGGCTGCCAAGAACAAAGGTATGATTAATACATTCCTTCTTGAAATATGTATGGTACAGAATCCCACGGATTCCTGGTGTGTGGATTCAGGTTGTACTAATCATATCTGCAATTCCTTGCAGGGGTTCCAGGAGACCAGAAAGCTTAAAGAAGGGGAGTTGTTTCTTACTTTGGCTGATGGGAGCAAGATTCCAGTTGTAGCTGTTGGTGTTTGTAATTTATGTTTTGAATCTAGAGTTCTAATATTAGAAGACTGTTTGTATGTACCTAATGTTCGTAGGAATTTAATTTCAGCTACTTACTTAGGTAAACATGGATATTGTGTTATCCTGAAAGACAATGTTGTAATAAAGAAGGATAAAGTGTTTATCTGTTCTGGCAATATTGTGGATGGTCTTTATATTTTAACTCCTGATAAGCATGAATTATATAATTCCGAATTAGATAATGACTTTCATGTAAAATCATTAAAGAGAAAATTTCCTTCTACTAGTGATGCATATCTTTGGCACTTGCGTTTAGGTCATATTAATTCAAATAGGATTCAAAGACTGATCAAAGATGGACTCTTAGAGCCCATGGACTTTGATGAATTTCCAGTTTGTGAATCTTGTTTGGAAGGTAAAATGACCAAACGACCTTTTAATGCAAAAGGTAGAAGAGCCCAAGATTTGCTAGAGCTAGTGCATTCTGATGTTTGTGGTCCTATGTCAATCCAAGCAAGAGGTGGCTATGAGTATTTCATTACTTTCACTGATGATTACTCAAGATATGGTTATGTGTACCTAATGAAACGGAAGTCTGAAACCTTTGAAAAGTTCAAAGAGTTTAGGGTTGAAGTTGAGAATCAATTAGGTAAACGCATAAAGGCCATTCGATCTGATCGAGGTGGCGAATACCTTCTTGGGGATTTTAAGGATTACTTAACTAAGAATGGGATTGTATCCCAATTGACTGCACCTGGAACTCCACAACAAAATGGTATAGCAGAAAGAAGGAATAGGACTCTTTTAGATATGGTTAGGTCCATGATGAGTTATTCAACTCTACCTATTTCTTTTTGGGGTTATGCCTTAAACACAGCAATGTATCTTCTGAATTTAGTACCTTTGAAGTCTGTTCCTAAAACACCTGTGGAGTTGTGGAATGGGCGTAAGCCTAGTATGAGACATCTCCATATCTGGGGTTGTCCTGCACATGTGTTAAAAGGAAAGTCTGACAAGTTACAGTCTAAAACAGAAGTGGTTTTCTTTGTTGGGTATCCAAAAGGAACTGTTGGAGGTTTATTCTATAGTCATAAAGATAATAAAGTGTTTGTTAGCACAAATGCCAAATTCTTGGAAAATGACTATATGAATGATTATACTCCTAGAAGTAGAGTTGTGTTGGCTGAAATAAATGAACCTGTAAATGAACAACCAATAGATGAAACTAGGGACGATGTGGCTGTATTAGATACACCACAAGATTCTACTCATGACATGTCTAGTACTCAGGTGCCTCGTCGTAGTGGGAGAATTGTTCTGCCTCCTATAAGATTCATAGGTTTGGGAGAAACTTATGAAGCTATCTCAGAAGAGGTTGAATCGGATCCCTACACATATGATGAAGCAATAAATGATATAGATGCACATCATTGGGTCCAAGCTATGAAATTTGAATTAGATTCCATGTATTCCAATCAAGTTTGGGATCTTGTAAAGGCGCCTAACGGCATTAAACCTGTTGGTTGCATATGGGTTTACAAGAGGAAGAGAGGGATAGATGGAAAGGTTGAAACCTTTAAAGCAAGGCTAGTGGCGAAAGGGTATACACAAAAAGAAGGTATTGATTATGATGAAACCTTTTCTCCAGTAGCAATGCTTAAATCTATCAGAATTCTCTTATCCATTGCTGCTCATTTTGATTATGAGATTTGGCAAATGGATGTCAAGACTGCATTTCTTAATGGCAATCTTGAAGAGGAAATCTATATGATGCAACCGGAAGGTTTCATAGCAAAGAACCAAGAGCATATGGTATACAAGTTGCAAAGGTCCATTTATGGACTCAAGCAAGCATCTAGGTCATGGAACATCAGATTTGATCAAGCAATCAAGACTTATGGTTTTGAACAAAATCTTGATGAACCATGTGTGTACAAAAGACATCAAGATAAAGTAGTAATGTTCCTAGTGTTTTATGTTGATGATATTCTACTCATTGGAAATGATGTAGGGGTAATGTCATCGGTAAAAGTTTGGTTGTCAAGCCAATTTGATATGAAGGACTTGGGTGAGGCTAACTTTATTCTTGGGATCAAGCTTTGGCGAGATCGCAAGAATAAGATGTTAGGCTTATCACAAGCTGGATATATAGATAAGGTTCTAGAACTGTTTAGCATGCAAAACTCCAAGAAAGGATTACTTCCTTTCAGACATGGAGTTCCTCTGTCTGATGACCAAAGGCCTAAGACTCAAGAGGAAGAAGATATCATGAGACAAGTTCCTTATGCTTCTGCAGTAGGAAGTCTCATGTATGCCATGCTTTGTACTAGACCAGATATCTGCTATTCAGTTGGCATGGTCAGTCGATATCAATCAAATCCAGGACCAAAACATTGGCAAGCTGTAAAGCATATTCTCAATTATCTACGGAGAACGAGAAATTATATGCTTGTTTACCATTGTGAGGATTTGATTCCCATTGGCTATACAGATTCAGATTTTCAATCGGATCTAGATTTCAGAAAATCCACTTCAGGATGTGTTTTCACCTTGGGAGGTGGAGCCATTAGTTGGCGGAGTATTAAGCAATCTTGTATTGCAGACTCCACCATGGAGGCAGAATATGTTGCTGCTTGTGAAGCAGCAAAGGGAGCTGTATGGCTCAAGAAGTTCCTTTCTGACCTTGGTGTAATAAGAATGGAGCAAGTTCCAATCACATTATTTTGTGATAATAGTGGAGCAGTTGCACAATCTAAAGATCCAAGGAATCACAAGAAAGGAAAGCACATTGAGAGGAAGTATCATATCATTCGAGATATTGTTGCTCGTGGAGATGTGGTGGTAGCAAAGATTGAAAGTGCAAACAATCTGGCAGATCCATTTACTAAAGCCTTGCCTCAAAGGACTTTTGAGTCGCATTTGGAAAGAATGGGAGTTAGATTAATGCACAATAGTCTTTAGGGCAAGTGGGAGATTGTTAGGATTGGTGCCCTTAAATCCTATTGTAAGATGCTATGTATAATATTAAGTGTGATATTGTGTTTGACATTATGCATGACTTAATATTATGTTTAATAAATTTGTTTTATTATTATCTGAAATAATGGTAACATGAATATTCAGACATTATCATATAGTCCATGAGATGCATAGTATGTGATTTATGTGAAGAGTCACAGAAGATATAAATCACAAGTTCTTTGTAAACTCAGAATTATAGTTCGTAGTCGGTGATGAAATTGGGCATTTCATCTGCGAAGACTATAACATATCAACTACGATGATTTGTCTTGATCATGGAAGTGGAGACTTCTAGTTGATGTGTTAATATGTTTTAAGAGTTAAGACATATTGAACTGGACCGCTGTGAGATTTATTATTCTCCTAAAGACTGTCAAATGAATAATAAATCTCACGACTTGTATTAGCATGAACTCTTAATCCTGAGAGAATAATGAACCTGATTTTGAGGTGTAGGTTACTTTGATATATCAGGAGTGAGATCTACAGTTATGGTCAAAACCTCAGTATGTTGGGCAGCTACATTTAGTGTTGATGGAACATGTATTCTCAAGATGGAATTCATAGTCTCTTAACGGAGATATAAAATATTCCCTTGAGATAAGTTTAATGGGTTTGTTATTCAGAGAGTTAGGCCTAACCACTTTAGTGAGACTAAAGTATATATTTATGGAATTGGATTTCATAAATATATAATGAATAACATTAAAGGATTAAACCGGGTACTCAAGGATTAAGATGTAGTAATTTACAAAGTGGCAGTCTACATTAATGACTTTGTATTACTACGAATATTTTATGAAGGGGTTGCATGTATAATAAAGTCTTGGGATATAATTTATAGATAAGACCTAGAGTGCAACTATTTTTATATAGTGGTATTAAAAATAGTTAATGGTAACTTTGGACTTGTCAAGAGTTGACAGAAAAAGCCCAAGGCCCATTGGAGCTAGTGTCTTATTGGTCCCTTTTGGTCCCACTCCAAGCCACACACTTAAGCCCAATTGGTAAGGCCCAAAAGGCCGGCCCAATTAGATAAATTGGTTAGATACAAAGGGAAAAACGTACAAAAATAAAAAAGTGAAAAAAAAAAAACATCATGAAAGTGGTGTGCATGTGAGTTTTTGTCACTCACAAGTCATCCTTTTGTTACCAATCGAGAGACCACACATCTTGGGCGTTAGTGGGATTGGAGTAAAGATTAAAAGTAATTCCAAGTGCTTCAATCTTCAGTTTTGAAATTCACCGCTTCAAGGTACGATCTCTTGTTTCTCTAATTCTGAAATTTACTTTGTATGTGTTATCATTATCGAATGAAATAGATCCGTTTAAAACTTATTTTCCGCTGCATTTATCTTTATATCCATCACTTTCCTCCCTGCCTCCTTCACCTTGCTGCAGCCTACAGACGCTGCTGCTCCTCCCTCACCTCACCAGGCCCTCCTCCACCTCACAAGGCCGCAAATCTCTTATCTCCCTCACCTCGTTGTGGCTTTTGCAATGAAAATCATTCTTTTTTTTTTTTTGAAAGGATGAAAATCGTTCTTTTTGTTCAAAGAATCAAATTTGTAATATTTAGTTTTAGTGCTATTTTGGTTGAATAGGATCGGCTTATTTGATTTGATTTTGTAGGGTCTTATTGTTCAAACCTAGGGTTTGTATGTTAGTTCTTGTTTTTACTTTTGATGTGGGAAAATATTGTAATGAAAAAAAAAAGGGTTTCCGATCTGTTGGTTGCTGAGAAAATAATGGGTTTTGTTGGTTTCCGATTGTTCAGATCTGTTGGTTGCTGAGAAAATAATGGGTTTTTGTGAGTGTTCTTTTACCATCCTATTTGGGTGCTAAGAAAATCAATATCAGACAAATTTTTTTTTTTTTTTTTATTGGGCCACAGAATGGGCCTTGAAGTTTCACGGCTCAATGGGGCCCGGTGGGGCGGGTCCGAGCCCTAGAAAAAAAAAATTCATTTAGTAAACGGGCCAGGTTCAGGCCGCGGGTCCGGTCCGGGTATGGAAAAACCCGACCCAAACCCGACCCGTTGCCATTCCTACTTAACCTATTATTAATGGGAAAATTTTCAAATTTAGGGAATAGCTAAAAATTTAGAGAGAAAGAGGGGGGGGGGGGTGATTTTGGGTATATGGGTTGAGTGAAATAATAAATTTTGAATGAATAGTTTGCTCATTTTTTACTACATATCTATGCAGGGTTGGCTCAATGCATTGTGGGGCCTGAGGCTAGGAATGGCATTAGGGCGGGTTTCCTATTCCCTACCCTCGTCCCACTCCTACTTATGGCATGGTTAAAATCAAACTAAACAACGTCAATATCAGTTTTATTAAACAATAGTTCTAAAACTAAAATATACAGAAAAATTACTGCAAAATTTTCAAAATTACGAAAACAGTTTTCTTTGATTCTAAAACTCACTCAACACGTTATGCAAGCATGAGATTGAAGACAGCTTTGATACCATTTGTTGGGAAAACATATGAAAAACATAGTTTTGTACAAAGACACGCAGCAGAATACAAACAGATCTACTTCATTCATGAGAGATAACATGCAACATCTGAATTTAGAAACAAAGAATAAGAAGGGGTACCTTGGTACAGTGAAATTCAAAACAATTGAAGATCGAACTTGGGAAGACTTTCAATCTTCACTCTAGTTCCACAATGTGCCCAAGATGTGTGGTCTCTCAATCAGTTCTATACATATTTGTTCAAGAGAATAACCAAGTGTCTCTCTTAAGAAAAGACTCTAAATCTTTTTCTCTTTTTAATCATATGTATATTTCTGCACTTGGCAGTTACTTTATTTAATAACTCTTTTTAAATAAATAACTAATTATCTAATTAGGTTAGCCTTTTACGCCAGCTCAATTGGGCTTTAGTGTGTGGCTTGAAGTGTGACCAAAAAGGGACAAATAAAGCTTTAGCTCCAATGGGCTTTAGACTTATCTGTCAACTCTTAACAAGCTCAAAGTTGCCATTAACTATATTTAATACCACTATATAAATATAATTGTACTCTAGACCTTATTAATAAATTATATCCCAAGACTTTGTTAAATATTTATTCCCTTCATAAAAATATTCGTAGTAATACAAAGTCATAATGTGTAATTGTCACTTTGAAAATTACTACATCTTGATCCTTGAGTACCCGGTTTAATCCTTTAAGTTATTTATATTTATATTTTATGAAATCTAATTTCATAAAATATAAATTTTAGTAACTTGTTACTAAAATCGTTAGGCCTAACACTCTGAATAACCAAACTCATTAAACTTATTTTAAGGGAATATTTTATATCTCTATAAAGAGACTGTGAATTCTATCTTGAGAATATGTGTTCCTTCAACATTACTCATGTGGTTGCCAAACATAATGAGGTTTTGACTGTTTGTCTAGATTTCACTCCTGATATATTAAAACAACCTACATTTCATGATCAGATTCACTATTCTCTCAGGATTGAGAGTTTATGTAAATGAGAAGTCGTGAGATTTATTATTCATTTGATAGTTGTTAATAGAATAATAAATCTCACAGCGGTCTAGTTCAATATATTTTATACACTTAAAACATATTAACATATCAACTAGAAGTCTCCACCTCCATGATCAAGACAAATCATCTTAATTGACATGTTATAGGCTTCGCAGATGAAATGCCCAATTTCGTCACCAATTGCGAACTAAGATTTTGAGTTTACAAAGAACTTGTGATTTATATCTTCTGTGACTAAATCACATAAATCACATATTATGCATCTCAAGGACTTTATGATAATGTCCAAACATTCATGCTATCATTATTTTAGATAATAATAAACACAACTACATAAAACATAATGTCATACATGGCATACAATAGGATTTTAAGGCACTAATCCTTACATTTACAGGGGGTGTGATTTGGTGGAGGGGGAAAAATTGCCTATTTTCAGTGTCTAGTTAAAGCCTCTTTTGGATGTGATAGACAGTTGTGACCACTTGATGCATGCTAGAAAGGTGAGTAGAGAGAGAGCCAAAGCCTTATTTGTTCAAACAAGGGGAAAGGCTCACAGCAAAACAAAACAAATTGGGGTTTGTCGTGGGATTGGATAGTGGAAGAGAGAGGACATACTGGGCATACCCAGATATGGTTGTGGTCGAGCAACCAATGGGTTAGTGGATAATTCTGAAGACCTATTCATAGCAAAAAAAAATGGTTGGTGAGCCATAGGGATAAAAGAGAGAAATCTTGTGGGATTAGCCCAGTATAAATAGGAACAATAGCTACAAATGGAAGGAGATAGCAACCAAGGCTAGAAAATAGAGAGAATTGACAGTGAAGCAACAAAGAGAAAAGGAAAAAGTGAAGTAAAAAGGAAAGAGAGAAAATATGGTGGAAAGTCATGCATCAATAGGTTATCTTTTCCCTCCCTCTTATAGAAAATCCACTCTTTGAAATCCCAAAGTAGCAACAAGTAGCCATTTAGGCTCATTCCCCAAAATGAACAACTTTGATGGTATAACCCAATAGCAAGATTGTTCAAGTTGGAGTTCGGGTTCTTTTTGGGTTCACTTATTGTGGGAAATATTTATCATTTTGCATTCTGCTATATCATTCTTACATTCCGTTGTATCGTTTAACTTCCTGCTCTATTGATCGCACTAGTTATCCTGTTGACTAACCTTTCAGCTGTAACCAACTTATTTGCTATAGCTAACCTTTCTACTATAAGACATTTTCTTTTAAATCTATAAAACATGTACTAACACTTGCTGACTAATATATACGTATTTGTTAATCTTTGTTGTCTCTATTTCTTGGATGTTGGGCTTGTGCACAAATGGGCCCTTAACAAGGTTGAGCTAGAATAGTGGGTCAGGCCCAACTCTCTAACCCATCGCAGAACGGGCCTAAGTACAGCAAAACAGACCTCAGCCTGTTAAGATAAAAGCACCTATAGCGGGTATGAGGGAAAATTTTATCCTCGCCCCATATGCTTAGGGCGGGTGAGGCAGGTACCCATATGGAGATGGGTGGTTCTTAAATTGGAATAATGCTTTGACTTTCTTTTTCATCATAAGCTTTCTATTCTTTCTCCTCCTCTCTACTAACAGGAAGCACGTTTCCAAGAAAGAACGAATGTTAACTAATGACGTATTGTAATAACAGCCAACATTCAGAACCAATCACGAAGAAACGACAACAATTGGAATATCATCATGAAAAATCCCTTTTCGAGCATACTGCAAATTTTGTTTCTTAAATTCTTAATTGTTCTCGAAGTTCATTGATATGGTTGAGCGATTTAAATTGTCATCCATATTTAAGAAGACTAGTTTAAGTATGGCATTTTCTTATATTTGAATATTAATTAACAAAATTATTTAACTTTTTATACTTTTTTTTTTCATTTAAAATCTATCTTTTTACATGCAAAATTAATAATTAAGATGTCTTCAATCAATTCATCATATTACTCAATGACTTCACAATTTAAAAATAAATACTATCTTCCTATCTAAAAAAAAAAAAAAAAAAACACTATCTATTAAGCTAAGCAACCAAATACTAAAAAAATTATTATTGGAAATTTGAATGAAATTATATTTTTGATATATCTAAATAAAATTTGATTATAAATTTATTTATTAGTAACTTGTTATAAAATTATTTAATTTTTTTTTCAATTTCTTTATTATAGAGAATTGAGTTGATTTGGTCGGAGACAGAGAAAGTTTTTACAATTTAAAATAAAATAAAATTATATAATGACATGGCTGACTTCTCCAAGGTTAGTTCCAAACCTTACAACTTATTTTGCAGTACTCTATTTATTTTGTACAGTCGGGAATGTCCCATCAAACTGAGTTTACACAGATTCAAGTTTAAGGGTTATTTATTTATTTAATTTATTTTTTGTGTGGTTTCGGTGTTGTATTTGTGCCATTTAATAGAGTAAAATTGTCTAAGTTTATGATTGCAAAGTAGTTCGATTTTAGTTAGGATTAATTGGGTTAAGTGTATTTAAGTCATGATTTTCTTCTCAAAAAAAAGAAAAAGAAAAAATTAATGATTTTGGATCGATTGCAATGTTCTTTTAATTTATTCTGGCGAGTGAGAAAACTCTCTGTGTTCTTCTTTGTTTTAATCTTTTTTTGTATTCCAAATAATAATTTCTATTTTTTATTTTTGAAAGCTCGAAAGTGTGTTAAAAACACAAGAGCTTGTTTAGAGCCCCAATTAAAATTACGGCTAGATTATTTTTACTCTAACTTATCTAAGTGCGGAAACAAGAGTAAATGAAGCGCAATCAACCGATACTACTTTAGTGCATAAACAAGAACAACGAACAATAAAAGTAAAGCACATGAGTAAGGGAAGAGAGATGTAAACACAAGATAACACGGCGAAGTGTTATCAAAGAGGAAACTGAAGAACTCGACGAAAAACCTCTCTGCCGCCCTCCAAGCAGTAAATCGATCTACTAGACAATCAGTTGGGATACATGAGTTAGCAAGAGACCCTCCAAGCCTAATCTACCCGATGTACCTAAACCCTCCAAACTTCTACTCCAATAAGGCTTCTTAGAATCATATCTTGTCTAACTTTCCGGATCCCGCAATACGCCTAATTGCATCCACCAAGTCTTACCAGTTTCTTTTGGCAAATCTCTAAAACTTTCCAAGCTCCAAAACATTCTCTACACTCTGAATAGGTGTGGGTTGTATTTGAGTATAAATCTCCTCTCAAGATATGACAGTGGGAGAAGGATGGAGAAGAGGCTACAATGATTTCTCACTAAGGATGAGTAGCTCTCTCTTAAAAAGACAGGTGTGTGTATTGTAGAAAACCTATTTTGGGTTTTTCTCTATGAATGGCCTCAGTTACATTTGTGGGTGTAAAGTTGTGATTTACAACTATGTGTTTTGTTGGCTTTTATTCCGTGCCAAATTTGATTGTAATTACTATCAATTGTCTATACCCTGTATTTGTTGTGAGAATTGTTGTAAGGGGTGTGTGATAGAAAGTGTGTGAAGACTCAAGCAATTTGGAAGCTGATGGAATCTCGCGGGTATCTCGCGACTAAGCTTCCCGCGAAGTGAAGCATGTGCTCTGCACATGCTGGAATGCGAAGAGTCATGACAGATGGAGACAGCTGTCTCTCGCGAGTATCTCGCGGGTAAGGCCTTCCCGCGAGACACCCGCGAGACATGCTGTTATGCCAGCCTGTACTGACTGACTCACACATTTTGCACCTATCCTATATAAACCCCCATTACCCACAAATGTTGAGGAATGCTTCAGAGAGAAAACCCTAGCCAAACACATTTGTAATTAGAGATTGTCATCCCCACCTTTCTCTATACACTTGCTTGTGGTATCTCCTCAACCCTTCCCTCTCCATTTCCACACCATTGAGAGGTTGATAGCCCAAACACTTACCACACCTATTGAGAGTGTTGTGTGATGTTTTGGTGCTGCTGGGAAGCATTGGAAGAAGCCTGGAATGGCAGATGTAACATGGAGCTTGTTGCGGGATCCGGAGAACTAAGACAAGACACGGTTCCGAGAAGTCTTGTTGGAGTAGGAGCTTGGAGGGCTTAGGTACATCGGGTAGATTAGGCTTGGAGGGTCTCTTGCTTACTCATGTATCCCAACTGATTGTCTAGTGGATCGATTTCCGCTTGGAGGGCGGCGGAGAGGTTTTTCGCCGAGTTCTTCGGTTTCCTCTTCGAAAACACGTCTTGGTGTTTTCTGTGTTTGCATCTCTCTTCCCTACTCTTTTATATTCCATTACACTGCTGTGTTGTTTAGTTTATGGATTAGAGTAGCTATATTGTTCATCTGCTCGCTTTTACACTATTCCGCACTTTATATTAAAGTTGTGTAAAATCTATTGAGCCGTAATTTTAATCGGGGGTCTAAACAGCTCTTGTGTTTTTCAACACGGTTTCGAGCTTTCAATTGGTATCAGAGCGGGTACACTTGCTTGGTTTAAATACCTTAGTGTGATCCTTGACCCTATTTGAGATGGACCGGTCTCAATCGCTCAATGTTCCACCATTTTTTGATGGGAACAATTACACATTCTGGAAAGTCAGAATGAGAGCATTTTTATGCTCTATAGAAGATACCGTTTGGGATGCGGTAAAGCTCGGCTGGACTAAGCCGGAAGCTCCTAAGGCAAATTGGGATAAGGCAGCTCTCGCAACAGCCAATGCAAATAGTAAAGCCTTAAACGCTATATTTTGTGCTGTGTCACCTGATGAATTCCACAGGATCTCTCATATGACAGTTGCTAAGGAAGCTTGGGAGATTTTGGAGACCACTTATGAGGGTACAAAGAAAGTTAAGGACACAAAGCTTCAGATGCTTACCACCAAATTTGAAGAGCTCAAGATGGGTGATGATGAACCATTTGATTCATTCTATGGGAAGCTCAATGAAATTGTAATTGCCAAACTCAATCTTGGGGAGAAGATTGAAGATGCTAAGGTGGTGAGAAAAGTATTGAGGTCCTTGCCTGAAAGTTTTAGAGCAAAAGTTACAGCCATAGAGGAAAGCAAGGAATTGGATGAGATTAAGATTCAAGAATTAGTTGGGTCTCTCCAAACATATCAGATGGGACTGCCTTCCCATAAGATGAGTAAATCACTTGCTCTTAAAACCATCACCGAAAGGATGGGTGATTCCTCCGAAGAAGATGGGGTGGAGAAGGAGGTAGCATTTCTTGCGAAAAACTTCCGCAAATTTCTGAAGATGAAAAACAGTGGGAAACCATTCAACAGAGGAAAATTTTCATCTTCAAGAGGTGATAGGAAAGAGTTTACAAAGAAAGAAGGGAGGGAGTTTCAACCTTCTTCAGAAATTATATGCTATGAGTGCAATGGCCATGGACATCTAAAGAAGGAGTGTCCAAATTTTCTGAGGGGAAAAGGCAAAGCTTATGCCACGACACTCAGTGATTCAGACTCCTCTGATTCTGACTCGGAAGAGAGTTGTGACGGAGAGGGAAACTACTCCGCATTCATGACCATTGCTCGTGTGGAGTCATCGGATGATTTGGGTGCACTTGTGAAGGAGCTTGGTGAGCATTCTGACTCAGAGTCTATTGGGAAAGTGGAAGAATCAGATGCTGAAGAAGAAGAAGAGAATACAGCTAATCTTCAAGAAAATTACTCTTTATTACTTGAGAAGTCGGGAGAGTATACTAGAGTAGCCAAGGCTGCTGTAAGGAAAATGAAGAAAGCTGAGGAAGATTATAGAAGCCTCTTGATCAGATATAAAGAGGCTAAGTGTGAGATTGAGACACTAAATGGCGAGTTGTCTGAAGCCTATACGAAGGTGAGGTTTCTTGAGCAAGAGGTAGTGCAAGCTCATGCCAAGATAGAAAGAGTCACCTCCCAGAAGTTAGATGATGTTATCTCATCGCAAAAACCTTTTTCAGCCAAGTCCGGGTTAGGTTACACCGGAGGAAGCAGCTCATCAGCCAAAGCCACCAAAGAAGTGAAATTTGTAAAGGCCATAGAGCCTATTGTAGAAGAGCCCATTCTTGAGAATGTTAAGGCTGAGAAGAAGAATGTGAGTGAGCAACGGATGGTGAATAAGCCCCGAAATCATTCCATAGGTAGACATGAAACCAGAGGAAGATCTCAACGGGGTCCCAGAACGGACTATGTGTGTCACTACTGCGGAATGCAAGGACATACCAGACCTAACAGTCAAAAGTTGAGATCAGACAACAACTCAAGCGCACCTCGGTCACGAGGAAGGAGAAATGACATGAGGTCTTGGGGTGGTGAACAACCGAGAAGTCAGAATCGTGATCCTGGCATGATGGACGTGATGAAAATGATTAGTGCCTTCACCACTTGCTTGGAGAGTTTCACCAGAAGGTTTGACAGTCCAAATTCTCGTACCCAATCTGTTAAGGATATCACCCCAAACGCACGTGACGTGTGGGTGAAGAGGGGTACTCATGCATAAGCATTATAACATGTCCACGCATAAATTCTTTCAATGGTTAGGGACTTTTGCTGGTGCATCGTTTCATGCATTGTTTTTTTTCTGTTGGTGTTTTGTACCGGTTGTTTTTGTTAATCTTTATTCTCTTGTTCTGTTTTTGGGTGTGTTCAAAAATTCAAAAACACATAAAAAATAGAAAATCCAAAAAGTTTGATCACTTTGTTGAGTTTTGTCTCAAAGCATGTTTTGCCTTGTACCTTTGTACTTATGGCTTTGTGCATTTAACGAGCTTAGCTTGTCTCTCATGCACTCATATCATTGTGGAAGAAATCCTAAAATCTATGTGACTGTTGTAAATAGATCTTCAACCTTGTCATGAATGATTAGTGAATGGTTTTGTTGATCTTGAGACATGCATAGACTCTTGCCTATATATCTTCCCACTTTTATTTTCTGCTTTAAAAGAGCTCTCTAATTGTAAATCTCCAAATGAAAAGAGATATAGAGCTGCAAAAGCCTGTCGCACAAACTAGTATTCGACTAGGAAAAAGGGAAAGCGACCAAAATAAAATGTATGATGCCCAAAAAGCCAAAGGCTAACTCATCAAATGAAATATCAAAAATTTCAGGCATCTTTCTCTAAATGAGATTCTCTTTGCTCAAAAGTTGCAAATGATATGTTAAATATGGAGCCAAATGAAAAGCTTCAATGAATTGTTATCAAGTTCATGTGGGAGGTCATATATGCATGTGTCTATAATTGAGATAGGTCACATAATCTAGGGCTAGTTGTGTATGCCTTGATTGAATTGATCATTGAAGCTTCACATTGGACTAAGGACTATCTCATTTTTGATATCCACACACAACACACAAGTCTATGTTCAATGAATGCCTTATTCATTTGTGTGATTGTACCTGTTTAAATGTGTTTTCACTTGCTCAATCTTTGTTGATCAAACCCAAAAAGATTTTTGAGTATTTTATTTGTTTTTGAAAGTGTTTTTATACTTTCTTGTCTTTTGTTTTTGATTAAAATGCATGTTTTTGTGTTTCTTCAAAAACTGGTTCAGGGGAAATTTCGCGAGAAGCTCGCGACTTAGAGCTTCCCGCGAAAAGGAGTTGAGGGAAATTTTTTTATTATCTTGTCACACAGAAACTTTCACGACTGTCTCGCGACCAACAGCTTCTCGCGAAATGCTGTTTGGCTAAACATTGGATTTTTCCAATTTCAGACAGAAGATACCGCGACTGTCTCGCGACTGTTTCGCGACCTAATGCTTCTCGCGAAAATTTTGTGCTTCAGTGGCACTTCTCGCGACTGTCTCGCCCCTCTCTAACCCGCGAAAAATGCGTGTTTTCAGTTTTTATATAGCTGATGTGACAGTTTTTCAAAACTATCAAACTTCCCTCGCTCAACCTCTCTCAAACTTTCCCAACCCAAAATCACTATTCCATTCATTTCCCTTCAATCCAAGCATTTTTTCTGCATTTTCTTCTTCAAGGTATGTTTGTTAACCATTTCTTTTTTAAGTTTTTGCTTAGATTATGCAGAATTTTTTTTAGGTTTTTCAAAATTAGGAATTTTCGAAACTTTGGGTTGGTTTTCAATTTTGGGTGTATTTTTCTCATATCTTTTGCTTGGGCTGTGTCCCATTGGTTGTTTCTGCATCTGTGTTGGCCCCTTGTGGCATTTTATCATGTATTGAGGGTAGATTTTCACATGTTCATGCATTATTTATATAATTTTTGCATTTGTGCACGCTAAGTGTTTGTCAAAATGTCCAAGTGACATTTTTGTGACAAAATGGAATCAAGTGATTTCAATCCATAGTTTTTCACTTGTTTGACCTTATTTTACTTAGGTGTGGTCATTGGTTATGTGTTTCACTCACTTAGCTCATGTTGCACACTCTTGGCACACAACTAGGCACACTTAGGCACCCTCATGCATCTCATGCCGCACACACTCATTAGCACATGCACACAGACACCCTCTATTGCATTTCTTTCTTAATTTGGTACATTGTAGTTATGCTTTATAAGTTGGAGTCTTTTAGCATGATGTTTAGTGTCTACCATGCTCTGTTTTTTAGTTAGTTTAAGTCTGATTTGGAACTAACTTGAATCTAATGAAGTTTGTCTTCTGGTTTGTGCTTGTGCATCTTCTTTTATTTGCTTTGTAAAATTGTGCAGATGATCGTCTTCAAAGCGAGCCCGAACTGATTCTGATCATTTCCGGTCTATAGAAGCTGATATGAAGTACAATGACTGCTACAAGGACAAGACAATCATCATGGAACGGGTAGTCCAGTTAGAGACTCTTGAGGGCACTTTCATCCCTGAAGTGTTCAAAGATAGAACTTGGACCAAGTTGCTGAACCCAACTGGAGTGGTCTATTCAGAGATTATCAAAGAGTTCTTCTCCAATGCCACTGTCAACGGAGAATGTATTGAGTGCTGGATAAGACACAAGGAGTTTGTGATTACAAGAGAGAGCATTCAAGATTTTCTGGAAACTCGTCCACCATCTCAGCCAATCACTGTTGCTTATGAGGACAGAATGGGTTCTACTGATGAGATGATTACACTCCTTGGTGGTGAACCAAAGAAATCATCCATGAACACCATCAAGTTCTCTCTAGAAATGAGGACCCTAAGCTATGTGATGATTCACATGTTAGGGTTTGTGCCCTAAAATCCAATTTATTGGCATGTCATGAATAATTAAGTTGCTTAATTATTTGAGACTATTTATGAACTAATAGGACATTATCTTAGTCCATGAGATGCATAGTATGTGATTTATGTGAAAAGTCACAGAAAGATATAAATCACAAGTTCTTTATAAACTCAGAATTTTAGTTCGTAGTCGGTGATGAAATTGGGCATTTCATCTGCGAAGACTATAACATATCAACTAAGATGATTTGTCTTGATCATGGAAGTGGAGACTTCTAGTTGGTATGTTGATATGTTTTAAGAGTTAAGACATATTGAACTGGACCGCTGTGAGATTTATTATTCTCCTAATGACTGTCAAATGAATAATAAAGCTCACGACTTCTATTTACATCAACTCTAAATCCTGAGAGAATAATGGACCTAATCATGAGATGTAGGTTGCTTTGATATATCAGGAGTGAGATCTATAAGTTATGGTCAAAACCTCAGTATGTTGGGCAACCGCATTTAGTGTTGATGGAACATATATTCTCAAGATGGAATTCATAATCTCTTAATGGAGATATAAAATATTCCCTTGAGATAAGTTTAATGGGTTTGGTTATTCAGAGTGTTGGGCCCAACCACTTTAGTAAGGAGTTACTAAAGTATATATTTATGGAATTGGATTTCATAAATATATTATGAATAACATAAAGGATTAAACCGGGTACTCAAGGATTAAGATGTAGTAATCTTCAAAGTGGCAGTCAATATTTCATGACTTTGTATTACTACGAATATTTTAATGAAGGGGTTGAATGTACAATAAAGTCTTGGGAAATAATTTATAGATAAGGCCTAGAGTGCAACTATATTTATATAGTGGTATTAAATATAGTTAATGGTAACTTTGGACTTGTCAAGAGTTGACAGAAAAGCCCAAGGCCCATTGGAGCTAGTGTCTTACTGGTCCCTTTTGGTCCCACTCCAAGCCACAAACTTAAGCCCAATTGGAAAGGCCCAAAAGGCCAGCCCAATTAGATAATTGGTTAGATACAAAAAGGGAAAAACGTTCAGAATATTGTAAGAGAGAAACATCATTGTGAAATGGTGTGGATGTGGTTTTTTGTCACTCTCTAATCACCCTTTTTGTTACCGATTGAGAGACCACACATCTTGGGTATCAAGTGGAATTGGAGTGAAGATTAAAAGTCTTCCCAAGAACGTTTGATCTTCGATTTTGAAATTCACCGCTTCAAGGTACGATCTCTTGTTCTCTAATTCTGAAATTTACTTTGTGCATGTTATCAATATCGAATGAAGTAGATCCGTTTTAAAACTTATTTTCCGCTGCATTTATCTTTATTTCCAACATCACAATCTTTATCCGGTCACCAATCTCACCACTCTCTCTGCTCCAAGAACAAGATTTCTGTATGATCTCTTCACACATAAGGAGATTGACATTTGTGGCCATATCATGCATGTCCTGAAGAAGAGCATCACAAAGCAGCATTCACGGACTGTGATGTCGTTCCCCTCTTTGATCATGGGATTGATTGCCAAGGCAAAGATCAAGCTACCTAGTGGCCTCACGGTTGTTCAGAGAGACTATCCCATTGGTGGTCATACACTGACTAGGAGCACTGCACACATCAAGGGATCGAAGACCGGTGTGCATACCATACCACCACCACGACGGGTTCAACAGGATGAAGGCGAAGATACAGAGGAAGAGATTGACAGGTTCACCTCGGCTCCTGAGCCCTCTACACAGCCATCATCTTCGGCTCCTCCACAAGGCTTAAGCAAACTGGATCAGTTGCTTGCTAAGATGGATCAGATGTCTACAGTGCTTGACTCCCATGTGCAGTACACCGCGGACCAGTTTGCATACCTTCAAGGACAGATCACCGCGCTTTCTTCTCAAGTAAAAGACTTATCTATGGAGCACGGCTCAGATTCAGAGTCAGATTAGTTCTGATCCTTTGGCCATTCCGGTCAAAAAGGGGGAGAAAATTCTAAGGGGGAGCTAGAGAAGAGATTGCACAGTGTTAGGGGGAGCATAGTCTAACAACTTAGTAACATTGGTTATTGGTTTTTCAGACGGTTTTTATTCAGTATTTTTTAGTTTGTGTTTTACGGCTTTTGGTTTAAAGCTTTGATACTATGCTTTATTTAAGTATTTATTTTCAGATGTTTCTTTTGTGATATTCTCTATGCTTTGTAGCACTCTTTGCATGTGCCCATGTTGCTTTTGTAAGCTTTAAGGGTTGTTTTGTTTCATTGCATGTTTTGTAGGCTTTTATGGCTTGTGCCATGTATTTGCAATACTTTGCTTATGCAGCCTTTTTGCTTGTGCTATTGAAGTTTAATGTCATACATTTACTTCACTACATCACTCTTGTGCCCGTGTAGGATTGTTCCTAGATGCATATACGTTCTATGCATTGGTTGAGTGATGAACACTCTTGTACCATAGTAGGATTGTTCCTAGATGCAAATTCTTCAAGTATTTTGCATTGGTTGAGTGTTGGATGTGCAAATGGTACTCTTCATATGAGCTTATCATCTTGCATATCCGGATGTTCATTCCTTGTGTGAATGAGCATAGTAATTGCTTGTGTATAGTGATTACTCGTTTGATCTTGCTATGATTTAGTGTTTCTATTTCATTCTGCTTGATCATGTGCTTATTGCTCCATATGTTTTTCAAGTTTTCTGCATACAATGATAATATTTTGTTGTTGTGTTTTAGGAGTTACTTGTTCATATGTTTCAAGAGCTTATCAGAATCTAGAATTAGGTGTGAGTGAGTTTTGCCTGTGTTCCCAAACTCACGTTTAAGTCTAGAGTCTGTTTTAGGGTTTTGTCACGGAATAGCCAAAGGGGGAGATTGTAAAGTTGTGATTTACAACTATGTGTTTTGTTGACTTTTATTCCGTGCCAAATTTGATTGTAATTACTATCAATTGTCTATACCCTGTATTTGTTGTGGGAATTGTTGTAAGGGGTGTGTGATAGAAAGTGTGTGAAGACTCAAGCAATTTGGAAGCTGATGGAATCTCGCGGGTATCTCGCGACTAAGCTTCCCGCGAAGTAAAGCATGTGCCCTGCACATGCTGGAATGCGAAGAGTCATGACAGATGGAGACAGCTGTCTCTCGCGAGTATCTCGTGGGTAAGGCCTTCCCGCGAGACACCCGCGAGACATGCTGTTATGCCAGCCTGTACTGACTGACTCACACATTTTGCACCTATCCTATATAAACCCCCATTACCCACAAATGTTGAGGAATGCTTCAGAGAGAAAACCCTAGCCAAACACATTTGTAATTAGAGATTGTCATCCCCACCTTTCTCTATACACTTGCTTGTGGTATCTCCTCAACCCTTCCCTCTCCATTTCCACACCATTGAGAGGTTGATAGCCTAAACACTTACCACACCTATTGAGAGTGTTGTGTGACGTTTTGGTGCTGCTGGGAAGCATTGGAAGAAGCCTGGAATGGCAGATGCAACATGGAGCTTGTTGCGGGATCCGGAGAACTAAGACAAGACACGGTTCCGAGAAGCCTTGTTGGAGTAGGAGCTTGGAGGGCTTAGGTACATCGGGTAAATTAGGCTTGGAGGGTCTCTTGCTTACTCATGTATCCCAACTGATTGTCTAGTGGATCGATTTCCGCTTGGAGGGCGGCGGAGAGGTTTTTCGCCGAGTTCTTCGGTTTCCTCTTCGAAAACACGTCTTGGTGTTTTCTGTGTTTGCATCTCTCTTCCCTACTCTTTTATATTCCATTACACTGCTGTGTTGTTTAGTTTATGGATTAGAGTAGCTATATTGTTCATCCGCTCGCTTTTACACTATTCCGCACTTTATATTAAAGTTGTGTAAAATCTATTGAGCCGTAATTTTAATCGGGGGTCTAAACAGCTCTTGTGTTTTTCAACACGGTTTCGAGCTTTCAGTAGGTAATGAGGGTATATATAGTATGGGTGAAAGGTAAGAAAGTCACTCTTAAAAATCCTCCAGGCAGATTGTTTTGCAACTACCTCATGGGAAGGCCTTACCCGTGAGACACTCACAAAAACGACGGCCTGACACGACTCTTCAGCTTCTAGTCATGTGCTCCTCATGTGGCTCTTTTGCAGTTTAGCTTTTTGTGAAATCCACTGATTCTTCATTTAAGCTTGAGTCTTCACCAACTTAATACTAAACCCAATACAATAAAATCCCACAAAATACAAGGAATAAAATTAAAGCAATTACAACACTTTTTATCATGGAATAAAACCAACATAAAACATAGTTGTAAATCACAACTTTATAATTTTATTTCTAATTTAAAAAAAAAAAATCAAAACTACATCATTTTGGGGTCACTAATAGGAAACCTTAATTGAATATATTTGAAATTTAAAGACTCAATTGAATGATAGTTAAGTTAAAGACCTGAAATGAATATTGGCGAAACTTAGAATGAGAGTTTTACATTTTGTGAAAATTTCATTTGGTAAATTTAATATATATATATATATATATATATATATTAGCCTCATCACACGCACTTCGTGCGTGCAACGAGGTTTTTTATTTTTATTTTTATTTTTTGGGTTTACACGTTTTACTCATGACAGTTTTATTTTATTGTTTATTTTAAGAAGTTGTATTACTACTTGACTACTAATGTGAGAGAAAAATGTGGAGGTGGGAAAAAAACAGTTTAGTGATAAAAAAAAAAAGTACATTTGTAGGGGGAAAAGAAAAAGCAGTTTTATTTTTTATATTTTTTCAAAAAGAAGAAGTTGTATTAGTACTTGACAACTAATGTGAGAAAGAAATGTGGAGGTGGGAGAAAAAATTGTTTTTTTTTAAAAAAAAAAAATTTAATTTAGCTAAAAATTAGGAGTTTTTAAATTACTGATTTTACATGTCTAATCCTATGATTTAAGCCATAGAAATGGATGAATTTGAGGGCATTTTGGGTATCAAAATTGAAGATCCTAAATAGGGAAAGCCCTTTAAATAGTAGTATATATTGTTGGGTTAAAATGAATTGACCCCTTAGCAAATTAATTAATTACCCAAGTTATTAATTAGTCAAATTACGTAAAATAGCGGGGTAGCACAAACAAATCACCAAATAACTAAATGCAGCGGAAATTAAATTTTACGAATGGAAAAAACCACCGAGGCAAAATCCCACCGAATGAATATAAGGCCATCACTTCTGAGAATCTACTATTACCAATCACAAGCGGTTACAAGTAAAAGAAATCCCAGTACCTAATATCAACCTAAAGTTGAATACTTACCCCAATACCCAATTGGACCTGTATTGTAGCGGCAATCTCCCCGTTCAATGCGCGAATCCTAGTGCGTGACTAACACACCAACTTTAGGAAGATTGTTGGCTGCAAAGTTCTTGAGTTCATTAATAGTGAAGATCAAGAAGCTCCTTGGTCACAAAACCTTTGGCATAAAGACTCAGTAACTTCTACAGAGAATATGATAAACTAGAGCAATTTCTGTCTCCAATCACAATATGCATGGATTATTCTTTTGCAACGCCTTGCATTATCTTGTGATAGCTCTTAAAGTAATCCTTATATATGTCTAGGGTTGTAAGAAAAGAAATCCTACATAACTACTCAAGGATATGTGTGTAATCCGATCTAGAAAACCTAATTTTGTAATTTTTGACAGATACAGCTTGTGTCAAGCTTTTGTTGAGCTTCTGCAGTAATTTTCAATAGAAAGGATTCTGTTGAGACTTCTGTTGAGCATTAATGATCAGCACTTCCTTCACTTATTTCTTGGTCAGATTTGCATGGCTTCAATACTAAAGTTGAACACTTGTTTCTTAAAGTACTAAACCCATTCTAGATCTACCCAATTACAAGTAATGTGTGTTTTGTCAAAGGATTAGCAACACATTTATCAACTGTACACTTTCTTAGTGTAAGTTCATTCATATTTCCCACAATAACTTGAGGAGGGTGATTCAGCTTGATCCTTAAGGAAGGTCGTTTCTCTTCATGAGATTCAGGCTCAGGTGATGTAGGAATATCTGCTGAGACTTCTACAACACTTGGAATACTTGGAGAAACGGGCTCTTGATTAACTTCTTCTTGGACAACCTTAGACTATAAAGGAATAATTTCCTTAGGTATTTCCTTACTACTTTTCTCAGAACCAGAATTTGAAGCTTCATCAATAACAACGTTGACGGTTTCCATCACCTTCTTGGTTCTTTTGTTATACACCCGATTAGCTTTGCTTATGGAGGAGTATCCCAAAAATATTCCTTCATCACTTCGGGAGTCAAACTTTCCCACATTTTCTCTATCCTTAAGGATGAAACAAGTACTTCCAAAGATTCTGAAATACTTCACATTCAGCTTTCTTCCCTTCCACAATTCATAAGGAGTCTTCTTTGTACTAGGTCTGAAGTATACCTTGTTAATCGTATGATATGCGGTGTTGACTGCTTCTCCCCATAATTTCTTGCCATATCTTTATTGTGTAACATGGCTCTAGTCATCTCTTGAATGACTTTGTTCTTTCTTTCTACTACACCATTTTGCTGAGGAGTAATAGGAGCAGAGAATTCTTGAGATATACCAGATCTAGTGCAAAAGGATTCCATGTATGAGTTCTCGAATTATTTACCATGATCATTGCAAATTTGATCGATCTTCATGTTCTACTTATTTTGCAGTCTTGTACACAAAACTTCAATGTGCTCAGGAGCATCTGACTTGGATCTTAGAAGAATGACCTAAGTGTACCTGGTGAAATCATCTACTACAACCATGATGTATCTCTTTCCTCCAAGAGATTCGGTTCTAGTTGGACCGATGAGATCCAGATTTAGTAGCTCCAAAGGTCTAGATGTAGCTGATGTCTGAGTGCCTGGATGTTTTGCTTTCATCTGTTTCCTAAGCTGACATGGTCCACACATAACATTGCTAACCCTGCTGAGCTTTGGTATTCCCAGCACTAATTCATGCTTAGATACAATTGACAGATGTTTGTAGCTAGCATGTCCCATCCTTTGGTGCCATAAGTCTTCATTTGGCAAACGAATACTATTGCACATAATATCAGCATCAGGTACCAATCCATAGTAGTTATCTAGTGTGCGGACTTCGCTTATGAGTTTCTTTCCAGACTCATTTAAAACGAGACATTTCCCTTTTGAGAACAGCACTATGAAGTCTTGATCACAATTCTGACTTATGCTCAACAAGTTTACTCTCAGACCTTCTACATACAACATATTTGTAATGTCTGGCAGTCTAGGTAGAGAGATATTTCCCTTCCCTTTTGTCTATGATTTGCTTCCTTCACCGAAAGTGACATTTCCACCTTTCTTAGACTTGAAAACCTTAAAGAGAGAACGGTCTCCAGTCATGTGTCTCGAGCATCCACTATCAAAGTATCACAAACATGTGTCCATTACCTTAAATGCAAACTTCATCATAAAGCATACTTCTTGCTTGCTTGACAAATCAGTAGGAATGGTTTTCTCTCTCATCTGCCATTTATAAACCAAACCTTTAATTTTCACCATTCTCAGACGAACTCCTTTGCACATTTTCATTTTGAGACAGTCTAGTTTCTTCCTTGTCACACTAAGACCTTTTTCAACAATCATCAAGAGAGCTTTCAAATAGCTCTTAGACTTACATTTTCTGAAACACTCAATCAAATAGAGATTAGAAAAGCAAGATGTATTTGAAATAAAAGATCTTTTCATGCCACTTGTAGCCATGATAATATAGGTCAATGAATCAAACAGCAAAGATTAAACCTAATCAGAGTGTGCTTGCTCTGGTACCACTTGTTTGAGTTAAAATGAATTGACCCTTTAGCAAATTAATTAATTACCCAAGTTAATTAATTAGTCAAATTACATGCAATAGCGTGGTAGTATAAACAAATCACCAAATAACTAAATGCAACGGAAATTAAATTTGACATATGTGATTTGTTTACGAATGGGGAAAACAACCGAGGCAAAACCCCACTGGGTGACTTTAAGATCACCACTCTAGAGAATCTACTATTATCAATCACAAGCGGTTACAAGTAAAAGGAATCCCAGTACCCCTACCAACCTACAGTTGAACCCCTACCCTAATACCCAATTGGACTTATATTGTAGCAGCAATCTCTCCATTCAATGCACGAATCCCAGTACGTGACTAACCAATGATGCACGGATCCCAGTATGTGACTAACACACCAACTTTAGAAAGATTGTTGGCTGCTAAGTTCTTCAGTTCATCAACAGTGAAGATCAAGAAGCTCCTTGGTCATAAAACCCTTGGCATAAAGATGCAGTAGCTTTTACAGAGAATATGATGAACTAGAGCAATTTCTGTCTCTGGTCACAATATGCATGGATTATTCTTTTGCAACACCTTGCATCATCTTGTGACGACTTTTAAAATAATTCTTATATATGTCTAGGGTTATGAGAAAAGAAACTCTATAGAAATACTCAAGGATATGTGTGTAATTAGATCTGGAAAACCTGATTTTGTAATTCTCGATAGATACAGCTTGTGTCGAACTTTTGTCGAGCTTCAGCAGTAATTATCGATAGAAAGGATTCTGTCAAGACTTCTGTCGAGCTTTAATGGTTAGCACTTCCTTCACTTGTTTCTGGTCAAATTTGCATGGCTTCAATACTAAACTTGAACATTTGTTTCTTGAAGTACTAAACTCATCCTAGATCTACCCAATTACAAATAAAGTGCATTTTATCAAAGGATTAGCCAATTACATAATTATGCCCCTAACATATATATATATATATATATATATATTGGGGTTTTCAAAGTTATTTCCAAGCTTATAATTTTATATGCATATTGGATTTATAAATATATGAATTATATTTATAAATAAATATTTATATATTTGTAAAAGTGGTGGTAGCCCCAAAATAATATACAAGTATTAATTGGTACTAAAATATTTCATTTCCATAATCAAATTAAAATGACATATGATATTAACAACTTTGACTACGATTGATTGGTTTTATAAGGATAAATAAAATAGATTGAGTGATAGGTCAATCTTTCCTCCACCTAGGGCTGTAAATAAGCCGATCTAAACCAAGCTAATATTTAATATTATTTTGAACATGCATCACGAGAGCTTGAGTTCATCATTAAGCAAGATTGCATGTTCAAGCTTTTTTTTTTTTTTTTTTTTTTTTTGGGTCAAATAAGTTTGAGCTTTTTCACAATTTACTTGATTAACTTATTCTATATAGTAAAAGCATGACAAAAATTTCTTACCCTCCTTTACCAATCAATGAATATTTTTTGCGAATGGACTCTATATTATCAACTAACTATAAATACTAACTTGATACATTGTATGACCTTATTTACAAACTTGTACAATCAATTCTCTTGTCTATAAAAATATAACTTTGTATATAATTAAATCGAGCTTGTATGCAATGGAGACTCCAAGAATGTTTTTTAGGGTGGTCATGAACGAACTTAAATTAAACAAAATTTAATAAAAATAAAACTTGAATATATTGACATAAAAAAAAAAAAGAAAAAAAAAGAAAATACATAAAGTCTTTAAATTTTCTTCTACGAGTTTTCATGTTTTGAAATTGTTGTCTAATAATTTCATTATCAATGTTATCAACTACACCTTCTTCAAAATACACAACCAAGCAATTATATTGATCTCCTATTCAATTACCAACATTTTGTCTAAATAAGTAAAAATATAAACAAAATGCATCATCAACATTTCAACCAATTTTTGTATTCTTTAAACTAATTAGGTTTGAATCGACACAATGCTCCACTAATTTCTATTTTAGGGAAATCATGGTCAAGAGGTTGACATGAACCTCTTTATAAATATTCTCTTCTTATTTCATCTTGATCATAGTATGAAAAGATGAGACATTTTTTCATAGCTCAGGATATGAAAAAAGATTATTCAAGTCAATACAAATTTTCTTAGAAGATGAAACTTGCAATACATGTGATTTCCTTATAAGAAAATTTTCCATAGTGCTAGCAAAAGAATAATGAATAAACTATAAGTTCATTCAATATTTTCAACTTAGGCATTCAACCATTATATCAATCTTGTTCAATAAAGTAGTTAGACATTAATTTAGTGTATATTCTTATGTACAAAATATATCACATAAATCCAACAAATTTAGCTAAAGACTAAAAGCAAGCACTAAAAGACTAGCTATTTGAAAATGTGTGCTTATTAGAAGAAAAAAAATAGTGATTTTAAAATATGCCTTTTAGAAACATAATTTAAAAAATCATATTTAAACATTTGATTTGGGCTTTTGGGCAATTTTTGAGAAGTACTATGTCCACAACATTTTTACAATAAATCCTAGATGGTAAGTTGTTACTGGTTCTAATTTAAACTTACCACTGAAATTTCTTTTTTGTCCACTAGTAATAGCAAGTAACAACTTGTCATTTAGAATTTATTTGTGAAAGTGTGTGAAATGTTGGGTATAAAGCATTTCTCACAATTTTTTTATTCCACCTTCAATGGAACAAAATTTTAGAGAAATCAAATTTTTTTCTTTTAATGGGCTCAAATTTTTATTTAAGGTGTTCTAGTTTTTATTAGGGTGGTCTAAATTTTTTTCTAAGGTGGATTAACAAGTAGAGCCACCTCTGCATGTATGTTTACAAGCTTGTTCATTAATACATTATTATTTTTGAATTTGGCTTGTTTACTTAAAAAAAAAATTAATATAAATAAATTGTTTTAACGAGCTAATCTCAAACTATCTATAAATGGCTTGGTTAACTTGTACCTCCAACACACCAAGAAAAAGAGTGTCATGGTTGTATTATCAAAAAAACTTTAGTATTGTATGAGACTCTTCTCCATATCAATTGTGTTGGTTTCATTTAAACTACAATCGGTTGCTGGAATGTGTTAAAGAATCATAAAAAGGAAGTGATTCTACATGTGTTATATATATAAATTCTTGTATTCTAGTGGTTATCCACAATCTTAAGTTGATATCTCTTAGAATTGTACGATTATAGTGTGGGTTCCTATTTTAGACAATACGCAGGCCCAAATAATAATTAGGATCTTGGGCCTCCGAAGAAAATAATGTTTAGTGGTTGGTGGACTAGACTTGGTTCATTGCAGCTATGTTGAGCTCATTACAAACCAATTTATGTACAAAACATGGGCCCTACAACACATATACATTCACACACACACACACACACACACACACATTGTAAAATAAGTGGCCGAGGAACAGTAAAGGAATTATCCAGAAAAATGTGAGCAAGAACATTAGGGATCCTCAGAAAATAGAACGATAGTTCATTATATTAAGTTTTTAAAGTACATTGGACCCTATTTCTTACTAGGATATGCCAAGAGGTTCAAACAAGTTCAAAAGTCACAGACTTGGATAGCTCTTTCTAGGCTTCCAAGACTTGTGAGGTTTAAATCCCCTTGAATCCAAGTGTATCCTCAAGCACTTGCTGCAGGATCCTTCACAATGCCTTTCTTCTCTCTATTTTTCTGAAGCTTAGTGAATCTCTCTGATGCTCTTTTTATGCTTTGATTGATAGTTGTTGAATTCCTTTTGCTGATGCTTTATCCACCTTTTATAGTACCTTTCTAGGGTTTTTGGTATGCCATTGATTCCCTCCTTTTGTTGCCTTAGGTACCAAAACCAATGATGTGTCAGCAACATTGGTGGCTGGTCCTTTCCTTATTTTCTCATTGCATTCTTCTTTTGAGGTTTCCCTCCCAAAAGTTCCCAGCTGACCTTCATCTTTTGAGGGGTCCTGATGAGGCTATCTTCTAATCCTTTTCCCAGTGCTTCTAAAGAGACTTTTCAAAGCCTCTTTTTGGCTGCCTCACCCTTTGTCCTTTTTCTTCAAATATGTAGATTCCTCCTTGTCATGTTGAAAGATCCCCAGCCACCTTCCTTCATGGTTCACCCTTTTCTACTTTGCCCGAGGTTCTGGTTCTTCCTATCAGGTATTGGTCCTTAGCCACCATCTGTTGCATAGCCTTCTTTTGGGCTGTGGGTGGCTGATGGGACATGACCGCTTTGTTCTCCATGCCTAATGGCACACTTCCTTGTGCCATCCATATCCTGGTTAGCCTCCTTCAGCTCTTCCTGAGGATCCCCCTTGGCTCTTGTTGTCCCAAGGTATGGTCCAATCCCTTTCTCTTCCTGGGTTTTCCCAGGGATCCCTTTTATATAAGGTTGGGCCAAACTTCCTTTGCTTTCTTCTTTCCTTTCTAAGGCCCAAGGCCCACCCTATTATGGACTTGGACTCCTTCTTGCCTATTCTTAATGGGCCAAACCTTGGCTCACAGATTGGGCCTTCCTTGGTTTTGAGGGCCCATTTGCTTTAGATCTTGTAATATTTTGAACCTCAACATATAGTAAACCAATCACACACATATAACCTTAGGATGCTGATAGAGTTTATGGGTATAAGGTAGCAATAATAAGCATGCTTATGGATATACATCTCCTTTATAGACTTTAAATATTTAAGACTTTACACATCCCAAGTAACCCTTTCATTGCCCAAACTTTACACATTCCAATCAGACTTTATTTCTCACAATATATAGGTTTTTATGCTTTTATTACTAAAGGGTAGCTCAAATAGTAGAGTATTCTTATAGCTTTAGAAGGGTAATAGGATCGATACATCGCATCTCCATAATTGTTTAATATTAAATTGCTCAAATTATTAATTTTATTGATACGAAATCAACACACACACACACACACACATATATGTTTTTATGCTTTAATTATTAAGGTGATGTAGCTCAATGGTAGAGTATTCTTATAGCTTAGAAGGCTACATGTGAGAGTATCTATTAATTTTTATTTTCCATACACCAAAAAGAAAAAAAATGTGTGCCCTATGATTCTCCTTAAAACTAGGAGTGTGTATGTGTTAGGTTAGGTTTTTTTGACTCAATATCCTAAGTTCCCACACGAGTAGAAACCAACATAATGATCTGTGGGTTGGGTTAGGATGTTAAATTTTGTTGCTTTATGCTTTGGAAAAAAATTATATCTTCATTGATTATTGTGTGGGTTCTTTTTTGGACAGTACCTAGGCCCAAGTAGAAACAAGGATCCTGGGCCTAATATTTATTGTTTGGTGGACTGGGCTTGGTTCACTGCAGCTATATTGGGTTGATTACGAACCAAGTTGTGCACAAAACATGGATCCTACAATACATACACACTTATACATAGAAAATATATACGTATTGCACAGTAGGGAACAATAAAAAATGATATAAGTAAAAGGAAAATGTGAAATACGTATATATTTTATATGATATACTTATTCTGAGGACCCCTAAAAACCTATTGCACATGATATAAGGAAAATGTACATGATATAAGTCTTGGATACACTTGTGCAATACGTATATATTTTCTATGTATAAGTGTGTATGTATTGCACATTTAAGGCTTGTGAGGTTTGAATCCCTTCGAATCCAAGTGTATCCTCTAGTGTCTATCTCAGGATGCCGGATGGTGTTTTCCTCCTTTTCTCCCTTTTTGAATCTTAAGGAAGCTTTTCAAAGGCTTTTTTAGGCTTTGATCAGTTATTGTTGAACCGGTTTGTACACAAGTCACATAAACCTCCTCAAGGCAAAAATGCAATTCCTCCTAAATAATAAAATACCATTATAAGTGTTTTAGTGTCATAAAATGACTCTTTACTCTTACGAAATAAGTAAAATAATTATTCATAATATTCACAATGAGAAGGAGATTGAAATAGAATATTTAAGGCTTATCTTTTATTGTGTGAACATTTAAAAGAGTTCCTTCACTTGGATCCCTGAGCGTGATGTCATGGTACCCCGAGCAGGATGTCGTGGTTCCTAGGTACTAGGCCTGTAATCCACAGAACCCAGAATCTCTGGTTCCTTGGACTATAAGATCTTTCTCCATGCTTATTATGCAATGGAGTTTTGCCTTTTCCCTTTACCTTAATAGGTCATGCATAAGAACACACTATACAATACACATATCTTCAAATAATTGTTAGTTTCTTAGATTAGGACATACATTTTAATACATATACATATATGAGAATGATTCAGCCATGAGGATCTTGGCCACAATTCTCATAGACTTAGTGCTTTTACACAAGACTTGCGGGATTTGGAACTCAAGTCCAAGTAGCTTTGCAAGCATTGCCTTCCAAGATAGTTAGGTGAGGAGGATTTTGTGGGAGGGAGTGATATCTGATGTGTGCATGTTTTGGCATATGTTTCTTTGGAGGCTAAGTGATATTTTGAATGATCTCAAGGATATGGGACGAATTCCTCCACCTTGGCTCTCTTATTTTGTTCCTTTTCCCTCCCCTTTCCCTTGTTGGGCTCTTTAAGCTCTAAGAATGATATTTTAAACCTCTGAACTCTCCCATTTTTCCTTCATCTAAATCCCCTCTCTTCTCCCCCTTTTTCTCCTATGCCTTAGTGTTCCTTTTATAGTAGACATGGTCTGGTACCCCGGGCAAGGACGTCCTTGGTCAGCTGGGTAAACCATGTCCTCTGGAATTTGAAAAAGTGCATTGGGCAGAGGTTTAGCTTAATTAGGCAACTACAACTCAAAAGGGGCATTTGGCTTTAGCTATAAATGAAAGATTCATTCTTGGAAAGTCAAAAGAGTAGGTGGGCTACTCAATGTACTGGATGACAGCTTTTGTTAAAAATGACAATTGAGAGGAAATTGTGGGGAGGTGTCATGCACATGGGGGAACTAAGTTTTCCATTGGTTCATGCATTCCAAGCAAATATATGAACTAAGGGAAACCTTTGGGATCTTTTTTTCACCAGAAATCACTCCCCTACCGATCAAACCACTTCTCCCTTACTATCTACTCGAGATCCCACGGGCTTGGACCATGGGTTACAAAGATAATACCTGATTTTGCTAGATTTTTTTAATGGTTTTTTGCTGAAAATCTAAACATACACCTTGGTTTTCCCATATGTTAGCCAAGGTCCTCTTCTCGAGGCTTCAAAAGGACACATCAAGGTCCTAGGGCCTTGATGTTCTTCTTGTTGCATATCCTCTGGCCAGATCGAAATCCTTGCTGCATGTCCTCTGGCCTGATCGAGATGCTCTTCTTTTTTTCTTTATTATTATTATTATTATTATTATTATTATTATTTCATTCTTTTTCCTTCCTTTTAGGACTTTGGGCCTTCATGGTCCTTCTTAATTTCATGAATTGGGCCTTCTTTTGTTAAGGCCCACGATCTTTCCTTAGTTTTCATGTAATGGACTGTCATGTAAAATTTTGGTCCTCAACATTAGCCCCCCGAGCTCGTGGGTTACCTGTAGCCCACGCTCGAGAAAATAAATTATTCTTGGACACTTTCCTGGTTTGTAGAATTAATGTGTAGATCAAATAATTATTGAGGGAAACTCCAATGGAATTGCTACACTTCCTTCATGGGATGAACTAACATGTTGCGAAAGATTAGAATTCCTCTTCATGTTAGTATTAAGCTATAGATTGGTATTCAACAAATCAACTTTGTCAATCAGACAATGATATATGCATATATATATATATATATGTATGTATGTATGTATGTATGTATAACCAAATTATATTGGTATTGCATTTGATACTAAGAGTATATTTCTAGCACTAGTGTTTGCTAGTAATTCTAGGATATGTTCTTTTGAAAGTAGCATACAAAAATCACATTGAATGCATATTAAATCTCAATATAAGATAGCATTGCTTTGTCAACAAGATTTTGTTTGTTTTACAAAATAGGTTGAATGAGGGAAGCCCCCATGAACTTTGCCAAAGATATTCTATGCATTGTAGTACAAGCTTGCTATGGCTAATGTGAATAACACTAATATGTTTGCCACATGAGATTTTTAGTCCATGGATAGTGACTTACCAATGGGACCATGATATCATAAATCATTGAATCATATAAACATGCCGATTTAGAGTCTAATCAAGACTAGCTACTATTTTCAAAATGTATTAAGAGATTAGAAACTTCCTTGAGGACATGGCTTAGAAGGCTTAAGAACATCTCCACGCCTTGCTTTAGCTAAAGACCTTGCTCTTCTTGTGGATGCTCTTGATCTTAGCCTTATTCTTTTTCCAGATTGTGAGAGATTGTATAATATTTTAGATTGCAGCAAATTATTCACATATCATGCCACCAATTATATTGTTGTTAAGTTGCTACATACCATATAGTTCATGAGCCAAAGAAAATAATAGGGCTGAACTTATGTACCGTAAAGTTTGCACTAGACTTCTCAATTTTCATCAAGTGAAAGATATATCTAAGGAAAATTTTAATCTTATCTTAACCCCAAGTGTATGCACTAGAAAAGCCAACTGCCAAATAATTCATAGCAGTAAGGATTGCTTTATGTATATGAAACCAAGTGGGGGTCTCAACCATGTAAGAATTCCAAATCTTGATTTTTGATAATTGGTCAAGTAAGAAGACCAAAATATTAGAATTTTCATTTTAATCTACGTGAATAAAGTATTAGTGCATGGGTGATACCTCTTGCACAACATTTTGTAGTGTTTTGATATATTCAAACATGGTATTAATGAGTGGGTTTACCGAAAGGGTACCTTTCTTTTGTTGAATCGAAGTACCTCCAAGCCTTTGGTGAGTTTGCACCTTGTAGGAGGAGGGAAATGTTGCTAGCTGGTTTGCAATGTCATTGACTAATCTCTTTGTATAGAGATTTGCAAAAGTATCCATGCTTTTGCGGCTTTGATTGATGTACTCTTAGAATTTCTTTTTTAAGTTATGCCTTCCTTGCTTCCTCAGGCTCCCTTGAACCAATTCCTTTCAAGGAGGTCAATCATGTGCACTTTATACACCCTATTTTGGGTTCTCATACCCACTTGAGGCTCTTTCTCTTTGTACTCCTTGTTGGGCCTTGCTTACAATTTGCACCCTTTGCTGGGATGTGCTACGGCTTGTATCTATTGCTGGTACGTGCTACAGCTTGTACCCATTACTGGTATGTGCTACAGCTTGTACTCATTGCTGGTACGTGCTACAAGTTGTACCCATTACTAGGATATGCTTACAATCTGCACCCATTATTGGGATGTGCTATGGCTTGTGTCCATTGTTGGGATGTGCCACTAGTTGTACCCATTGATGGTATGTGCTATAGGTTGTACCCATTGCCGGTACGTGCTATAGGTTGTACCCATTACTGGGATATGCTTACAATTTGCACCCATTATTGGGACGTGCTATAGCTTGTATCCATAAACTTTTTTTTTGGACCAATTTCTTGGTTGTACTTGGAAACTTTTGCTCTTGGCCAATTTTTGTGTCATATGCTTAGAAAATTTGTTCTAGGTCAAATCCTGGGCCAAGTACATGGAAAATTTGCTCTTTCTAAATCCTGGGCCATGTCACTTGGAAAATTTATTCTGACCAAGTCCTAGGCCAGGTACATGGAAAATTTGCTCTTTCCCAAGTCCTAGGCCATGCCACTTGAAAAATTGTTCTAGCCAAGTCCTAGGCCAGGTACATGGAAAGTTTGCTTTTCCCAAGTCCTGGGCCATGTTACTTGGTGTGTGGGTGCTTTTTTCTTAGCACACATGCCTAAGTAGAAAATAGGATTCTGGGCCCTTTACTTGTTGTTTTGGTGAACTGGGCTTGGTTCACCGCAGCTAAATGGGGCTGATTACAAACCAAGTTGTGCGCAAGCCACATAAAATTCCTCAAGACGAAAATGAGATTCCTCCTAAACAATAAAATACCATTACAAGTGCTTTAGTGTCATAAAATGACCCTCTACTCTTACGAAATAAGTAAACTAATCATTCATAATATTCATAATGAGAAAGAGATTGAAATAGAATATTTAAGGCTTATCTTATATTGTGTAAACATTTAAAAGAGTTCCTTCACTTGGTATCCCGGGCGTACTGTTGTGGTACCCCGAACGTATTGTCATGGTACCTAGGACATACTAGGCCTGTAAGAACCCAGAATGTTGATTCTCTGAACTATACGATCTTTCTCCGTGCTTATTATGCAATGGAGTTTTGTCCTTTCCCTTACCTCTATAGGTCCTACATAAAAACACACTATACAATACACATATCTTCAAATAATTTTTAGTTTCTTAGATTAGGATATATATTTTAATACATACATATATATATGTGTGTGTGTGTGTGTGTGTAAATGAATTTCATGAGAATGATTCCGCCACGAGGATCCTGGCCCCAATTCTTACAGATTTAGTGCTTTTGCACAAAACTTGTGGGATTTGGAACTCAAGTCCAAGTGGCTTTGCTTGGGCATTGCCTTCCAAGATAGTTAGGTGAGAAGGATTTTGTGGGAGAGAGTGATATCTGATGTGTGCATGTTTTGGCATATGTTTCTTTGGAGGCTAAGTGATATTTTGAATGATCTCAAGGATATGGAACAAATTCCTTCACCTTGGCTCTCTAATTTTGTTTCTCTTCCTTGCTAGGCTATTAAAGCTCTAAGAATATATCTTTTGAACCTTTGAACTATCCCTCTAAATCCCCATTTTTCTCCCCCCTTGCTACTATGCCTTAGTGTTCCTTTTATAGTGGACATGGTCTGGTACCCTGGGCGGGGACATCCCAGGTCTGCTGGGTAAAACCATGTCCTCTAGAACCTGAAAAGGTGTATTGGGCAGAGGTTTAGCTTATTTAGGCAATTATAACTCAAAAGGGGCATTTAGCATTAGCTATAAATGAAAGATTTCTTCTTGGAAAGTCAAAATAGTGGGTGGGTTGCTCAATGTACTTGATGACAGCTTTAGTTGAAAATGACAATCGAGAGGAAATTGTGGGGAGGTGTCATGCACATGGGGGAACTGAGTTTTCCATTGGTTCATGCATTCCAAGCAAATATATGAACCAAGGGAAACCTTCGAGATCCTTCTTTCACTAGAAATCACTCCCTTACCGACCAAACCATTTCTCTCTTACTATCCACTCGGGATCCCACGAGCTTGGACCATGGGTTACAAAGATAATACCTGGTTTTTTTCGGATTTTTAATGGCTTTTTTGCTAGAAATCTGAACATACATAGGGCCTTGATGTTGAATCTTCTTGTTGCATGTCTTCTAGTCTGGTCGAGATCCTTACTGCATGTCCTTTGGCCTAACCGTGATCCTTCCTCTTGCCTGATTGGGATCCTCTTCTTTTTTACTTTATTATTATTATTATTATTCCTTTCTTTTTCCTTATTTTTGGGACTTTGAGCCTTCATGGTCTTTCTTAACTTCATGAATTGGGCCTTCTTTTGTTAAGATCCATGGTCTTTCTTTACGTTTCATGGAATGGGTTTTCTTGTGAAATTTTGGTCCTCAACACTTGGAAAAATTTGTTTTGGTCAAGTCTTGGGCTAGGTACATGGAAAGTTTTCTCTTCCCAAGTCCTAGGCCATGTCACTTGGAAAAATCTATTCTGGCTAAGTCCTGGGCTAGATATATGGAAAGTTTGCTCTTCCTAAGTCCTAGGCCATGTCACTTGGAAAAATCTATTCTGGCCAAGTCTTGGGCTATGTACATGGAAAGTTTGCTCTTCCCAAGTCCTGGGCCATGTCACATGGAAAATTTGTTAATGGCCATTGAATTCTTGAATCTTTAAAAGGGTTCCTTTGTACCCCCCCCCCCCTTCAAAATTCTCTAGTGGGGTCATTGAATTGATCTCTTTTCTTTTCTTGAAAGGGCTAAGGATTTGTTTCCTTTCCTAAGGACTTCTAAAATATCATCTCTTGGTTGTGAACAAATCCTTCATAGAAATACTCTTCTTTTATGAGCCATCCAAGGTTGCCCTCACTAGTGAACTGGTGGTTAGGAGGAGCTCCACCAAGATGATTCTGCCATAGTGTTTTCTTTAAATGGGGGATCCTCTTACAAGGATCCTAGAAGAGGAAGGCTTCCTCTAGGCATGCTCGTTAGAGGCTAACTTCATAAACCTCATAGTTTATTTCTTTCCAAGGATCTCTACCACTACTACTTTTCTAGGTATCTTCTTACTTAATAGGTACTCCTCTTATTCAGGGAATTGGGCCAGTGAGTCTACTACAGCCTAGCTCTTAACAGCTTTGGGGATCCTTCAAACCCATATTGTATTGGGAAATTAATATTAATCACTGGGCTACTCTTCAACATCATAAGGGCTGATGGGGGAGGGCCTTTGTTGGATGAAAGTTCATCACCAATAGGATTTGGGGGGATGAAAAGTAATGATTCAGTTGTTGAGATGCATGACCGCCAAACACGCCCTTTCTATGTTGGGATACCTCATTTTGGTATCCTTCAATGCTCTGTATGCTTGGGATTGGGATCCTAGGTACAACAATAATGATTTTGCCATGGACTAGTACCCATAAGGTGGGAAAATGACTTATGATTTGTTGAAGTTTTATGAAAGACATTTGGTTGCTCAGCTCCCCATATGAAAACATTCTCCTTTTTTTAACAGTTTGGATAGTCCACTAGTGACCAAGGCTGGTCTTGGTGTGGACTTCCTAATGTAAGAAACTCTTTCCAGGAAGCTCTTGAGTTCCTTGACCGTGGTATGCCTCTTCATGGTCGATATTGTTGTTACCTTAGTTAGATCTATGAGGAGATCAATGTTAGGCAAAGGAAATTTATCCTTTGGACATGCCTTATTTAATTTGAAGGAGTCCATGCCAATAAATCTTCATATTTTTCAATAGCTCCACTAGTTGCTCCTTTTTTTGTACCGATAACTGACTGATGATTAGGATAGGCCCCAGGTTCCTTGGGTTAGCCCCCAAGTTCACCTCTTCTAGTTCTTCCTTTGGTAGGATTTATGCCTTCCTTTCCATATCCATAAGTTTCTCTGAGATCTTCATAAGCAGTATATTAGCCTTCCTCCGGGTTCCCGAACAGCTACACATTCTCGGGATCTTGATGAACTTGTTTCCTACTTCTGTCTTTTTCTGTCCAAGGGATCCCTCAAACCATGGGTATTACTTCCTTCTTCTTCTTCCAGGATAGGAGTGCCTAGGGTCCCTGATGTAGGACACTCATCATCTAGGGCTAGCTCGTTGTAAAACATATTCTCTACAAAATTTACTTCACTTTGACTGAAATGGTTAGGATTGGCAAAGATCCTTATCAGTCTTCCACTTAACCTTCCCCTCAGTGGATTATGCGTCTCCTCCAAACCCCACTATTTTCACGGGTGTCCCTAGGATCCTCTTACTAAACATGCCTACGGCCTCCGATGTACTCAAGGAAATGAGGATAAATGAGGCTCTTATGTCTATTAGTGCTCTTCTTATTTGGACACCATTTATTATGGATGTTAGATAGAGTGGTCTTCGATGTTCTAGGTACTCAACCTCTATATCCTCGTATATGAAGGTTATTACGTTGGTGGTTTCTAAGAAGGCTTTGCTTGCACGAGTTTCTGCTGCAAAGTACTTTATTCCAGCATCAGCTGCCATATTCATGAGGTATTCTATTGTAATCCTCCTTACCTCTAGCCTAGATCCCAACTGGTCAAACATGGATCTAAACTTGGGGTTCCTTTGGGATCTCTTCCTGGGCTATCATGTAAAATGGTGGTCCGGGATCCTCTTTGCACGCTACATTTAGGTCTCGCGTACCTTTATAAGCAATATTCTGCATTCCCTCTATGTTTCTTCTTCTTCTAGGATGGGAGCCCTTCGGGATCCTGAAGATGGGATATTCTGACTCATCATATCCTTAGGTTCCTCCAGAATCTCTTCCTGGGCTATCATGTAAGATGGTGGTCCAGGATCCTCTTGTAGGCTAGATTCAGGTCTCGCATACCTTTATAAGCAATATTTTGTCTTCCCTCCAGGTTTCTTATTCTTTCAGGATAGAAGCCCCCCGAGATCCTAGAGATGGGATATTCTTTAGCAGGAGCCGACTCATCATAGAATATGTTTTCTTCAAAGTTTACTTCATACTTGATGAAAGGACTAAGGATTGGCAACAATCTTTATGGGCTTCCCATTTAGCCCCTCTTTCATGTACCAGTGGTACGTTGAGAGGATCAAACGATTCTTGTGGAACCATGGTCAGCCCTTAGAGCTAGTTGTAGGTGTCTTTCAATGGACTCTATCTTGTTTTTTCCGTGGGTGACCTTAATTGTTGAGCTACAATAAATGATAGATGCACCATATAGTTGTTAATCTTTCAATAATATTGATTTTGTTGTTGACTTGCAATATAGTGTTTCTATTCATTTTCTTCAAAATATATTCAAGGTCCACCGCACAATAGGCTTTAGCCCCTAGGACATGAGGCAGTTGTTGAATCATGCTTAATTCATCTTCTCTTGATGTAATTGTGGAACATCGATCCATTTTCCTAATGCCTTCATTTTTTTTAACCATTTTACTTTGCTGGATCCATGGAAGTATTGCCACTTTGTTGGAACCAAGGAGCTGTTCCACTTTGCTAGAATCAAAAAACTATTCCATCAAGGAACAACTCGAATTTTTTTTTTTTGGAACCAAGGAACTATTCCATTTTGCTAGAACCGTGGCTTGAACTAGGGAACTGCTCAATTTTTTACTGGAATCTAGGATCTCCTTTGGAATCAATGATCTCCTTAACTTTGTTGGGATTGAGGATCTCCCAAGCTTTACTTTCCTAGAGTCAAGGATCTCCTAGACTTTGCTAGGATTAAGGATGTACTCAGCCTTGCTAGAATAAAGGATCTCTTCAGCTTTGTTGGGATCAAGGATCTACCAGGCTTTACTTTCTTGGAGTCAAGGATCTCTTAGACTTCATTGGAATTAAGGATACACTTAGCCTAGCTTGAATAAAGGATCGCCTTAGCTTTATTGGGATCGAGGATCTCCTAGGCTTTACTTTCCTAGAGTCAAGAATCTCCTAGACTTTACTGGAATAAAGGATGTACTCTGCCTTGCTAGAATAAAGGATCTCCTCAGCTTTGTTGGGATCGAGGATCTCCCAGGCTTTACTTTCTTGGAGTTAAGGATCTTCTAGACTTTGCTAGAATTAAGGATGTACTTAGCCTTGCTGGAATAAAGGATCTCCTTAGCTTTGTTAGGATCAAGGATCTCCCAAGCTTAACTTTCTTGGAGTTAAGGATCTCCTAGACTTTGCTTGAATTAAGGATGTACTCAGCCTTGCCGGAATAGAGGATCTCCTTATCTTTGTTGGGATCGGGATCTCCTAGGCTTTACTTTCCTAGAGTCAAGAATCTCCTAGACTTTGCTGGAATAAAGGATGTACTCTGCCTTACTAGAATAAAGGATCTCTTCAGCTTTGCTGGGATCGAGGATCTCCCAGGCTTTACTTTCCTGGAGTTAAGGATCTCCTAGATTTTGCTAGAATTAAGGATGTACTCAGCCTTGCTGGAATAAAGGATCTCCTCAGCCTTGTTAGGATCAAGGATCTCCCAAGCTTTACTTTCTTGGAGCTAAGGATCTCCTAGACTTTGTTGGAACTAAAGATGTACTCAGCCTTGTTCGAATAAAGGATCTCCTTAGCTTTGTTGGGATCGAGAATCTCCTAGGCTTTACTTTCCTAGAGTCAAGAATCTTCTAGACTTTGCTAGAACTAAGGATGTACTCACCTTGCTAGAATAAAGGATCTCCTTAGCTCTGCTGGGATGGAGGATCTCCCAAGCTTTACTTTCCTGGAGTTAAGGATCTTTTAGACTTTGCTGGAATTAAGGATGTACTCAGCCTTGCTGGAATAAAGGATCCATGGATGGAGCCAAGGAACTCGTCCATTTTGTTAACCTGCACCATATGTTATTATCAAGTTGCTGCAAAATTCTTTAGCCTAAAAATTGAGTCAATTGCTTTGCTACGTAATTTACATTTCATCAAGCCTCCTTGATTCGCTTTACCCTTCCCTTTTTTTTAAAGAGTAGGGTAATGATCTATTATGTTCAAAATGTAAAATGGGGAAAATAATGTCGCATAAAACTTATCTTGTGTTGGGAAGTTTCCCAAAATTCCATATAGAGTCTCTCGGTGGGACATTCTTTAGAGGAACCCACACTTTTGAGATCTTGATGTTGAATGTACTAAGAGGAACCTTCGTTTTCCCTTAGTGTTTCCTAGCTTTAGAGCCATGCTTACGAAGGGACTGCTTCTTCTCTCTCCTTTTTCCTAGTCCCCAGTGGAGTCACCTTAATGTGTGGGTTCTTTTTTTGGACAGTACCCCGGCCCAAGTAGAAACAAGGATCCTGCGCCTTATACTTGTTATTTGGTGGACTAGGCTTGGTTCACCACAACTTTTTTGGGCTGATTACGAACCAAGTTGTGCACAAAACATGAATCTTACAATACATACACACTTATACATAGAAAATATATATGTATTGCATAGTAGGGAACAGTAAAGAATGATATAAGTAAAAGGAAAAAGTGAATAAAGCATTAGGAGTCCTTAGAATAATAAATAATGCTTCATTATTTCTTGAATTTTTATTACATTATGTCCTTTTTGCACTAGGATATGGTACAAGGTCCAAATAAATTCAAAAGTCATAGACTAGGACAACTTTTTTAGGCTTCCAAGACTTGTGAGGTTTGAATCCCTTCGAATCCAAGTGTATCCTCTAGTGTCTATCTCAGGATCTCGGACTGTGTTTTCCCCCTTTTCTCCCTTTTTGAATCTTAAGGAAGCTTTTCAAAGGCTTTTTTAGGCTCTGATCAGTTATTGTTAAACCGGTTTGTGCGCAAGTCACATAAAGCTCCTCAAGGCAAAAAATGCAATTCCTCCTAAGCAATAAAGTATCATTATAAGTGTTTTAGTGTCATAAAATGACCCTTTACTTTTACAAAATAAGTAAAATAATTATTCATAATATTCACAATGAGAAGGAGATTGAAATAGAATATTTAAGGCTTATCTTTTATTGTGTGAACATTAAAAGAGTTCCTTCACTTGGTTCCTTGAGCGTGATGTCGTGGTATCCCAAGCGTGATGTCATTGTACCCCGAGCAAGATGTCGTGGTTCCCACGGGTACTAGGCTTGTAATCCGTGGAATCCAGAATCTTTGGTTCCTTGGACTATAAGATCTTTCTCCATGCTTATTATGCAATGGAGTTTTTCCCTTTCCCCTTTACCTCTATAGGTCCTGCATAAGAACACACTATACAATACACATATCTTCAAATAATTGTTAGTTTCTTAGATTAGGACATACATTTTAATACATATACATATATGTAAATGAATTGCATGAGAATGATTCAGCCATGAGGATCCTAGTCCCAATTTATATAGACTTAGTGCTTTTGCACAAGACTTGTGGGATTTGGAACTCAAGTCCAAGTAGCTTTGCTTGGGCATTGCCTTCCAAGATAGTTAGGTGAGGAGGATTTTGTGGGAGAGCGTGATATCTGATGTGTGCATGTTTTAGCATATGTTTCTTTGGAGGCTAAGTGATATTTTGAATGATCTCAAGGATATGGGATGAATCCCTCCTCCTTGGCTCTCTTATTTTGTTTCTTTTCCCTCCATTTTCCCTTGCTGGGCTCTTAAAGCTCTAAGAATGATATTTTAAACCTCTGAACTCTCCCATTTTTCCTCCATTTGAATCCCCTCTCCCCCCCCCCCCCTTTCTCTTATGCCTTAGTGTTCCTTTTATAGTGGATATGGTCTGGTACCCCGGGCGAGAACATCCTTAGTCTGTTGGGTAAAACCATATCCTCTAGAATCTAAAAATGTGCATTGGGCAGAGGTTTAGCATAATTAGGCAATTGCAACTCAAAAGGGGCATTTGGATTTAGTTATAAATGAAAGATTCTTTCTTGGAAAGTCAAAGGAGTAGGTGGGTTGCTCAATGTACTAGATGACAGCTTTAGTTGAAAATGACAATTAAGAAGAAATTGTGGGGAGGTGTCATGCATATGGGGGAACTGAGTTTTCCATTGGTTCATGCATTCCAAGCAAATATATGAACCAAGGGAAACCTTCATGATCCTCTTTTCACTAGAAATCACTCCCCTACCGACCAAACACTTCTCCTTTACTATCCACTTGGGATCCCATAAGCTTGGACCATGGGTTACAAAGATAATACCTGATTTTGTTGGATTTTCTAAATAGATTTTTGCTAAAAATCTGAACATATACCTTGGTTTTCCCATATGTCAGCCAAGGTCCTCTTCTCAAGGCTTCAAAAGGACACATCAAGGTCCTAGGGCCATGATGTTCTTCTTGCTGCATATCCTCTAGCCTGACCGAGATCCTTACTGCACGTCCTCTAGCCTAACCGAGATCCTCTTCCTTTTTTTTCTTTATTATTATTATTATTTCTTTCTTTTTCCTTCTTTTTGGTACTTTGGGCCTTCATGATCCTTCTTAACTTCATGAATTGGGCCTTCTTTTGTTATGGCCCATGATCTTTCCTTACTTTTCATGGAATGGGCTATCATGTAAAATTTTGGTCCTCAACAATTATTCAATTAAGTTTTAATAAATGATTTAAATTTAAATAATTTACAAAAATTATATTCTGAATTTCTAAATTCATCAAAAAAAATTAAAAAAAAAAATACCAAAACAAATCACAAACAGGAAGAACTAAACCATGTTTTATGTGACCCATTCACCTAGCATGTAGAACTTACTTTGCAACTATTGGAAGACGAATGGATTGATACTCTCTTAGAGCTGATTTAAAATTTTTTGCTCCACTCTTTGCAAAACATTTGCCTAAAACCGCTGCATCCAAACTAATTATATTTAAAATTAGTTAAATATAATTTTTTTTTTAAAAGAGACACAAACAGGCGAAAAGAGTAATCGAAACCATAACTAAAAGACTCCTACTCTACTACCTTTTCGAATTCAAAAAGAGAACTCCTAAATAGATTGTAAACTTTTCATCTTCTCTTCTCTTCTCTCTGAAACATAACATGATGCACTTAGTAGATACTAGAGAAAGTTAATTAAAATTCAGACATAATCTCCCTCAGAATTACAACTCGCACAGCCGTTGTTACCATGTACCAGTTGCAAAATGTTCCAAAAATGAGGCATAAAATTTGTATTCCAAGTTTCCAACTCCACTAACTCTCTACTTTTTTTTCTCTAAAGGTTAATATTTTTCACTCATCGTAATTATGAGTTAATGTATTTTCTAACCACAAAATAACTAGGAGTGTGATGTGATTTCTTAAAAAAAAAAAAAAAAAATCAATTGTCCAAGCTATTAGGAATTTAGAGGAGTAATATAATGAAATAACAAAATGATCTAGCAGACAAATAGAAAATTTGATTGAATTGGAAGTACAATTGAATGTTATCCTTAAATAATATTTGCCCCACACAAGAGTTGTTAAAGGGTTACTATAAATTTGATCCTAGGATACAATCTAAAAGCTCGAATTTGTGTGAAAACACAAGAGCTGTTTAGACCCCCAAATTAAAATTATGGCTCGTTTAATTTTACTCTAACTTAAACTAAGTGCAGAATAGAGTAAATGCGAGCAAACAAACAAAATAATTACTCTAAGCCATATTTATCAAATCACAGCAATAAAATGAAAGCTAAAAGAGTAGGGAAGAAGAATGCAAACACAAGATAACACGAAGATGTGTTATCGAAGAGGAAACCGAAGAACTTGGCGAAAAACCTCTCTACCATCCTCCAAGTGGTAAATCGATCCACTAGAGAATAAAATTGGAGTGCACAAATAACAAAAGACCCTCCAAGCCTAGTCTACCCAATGTACTTGAGCCCTCCAAGCTCCTACTATCAACTGACTTAACGAAGCCTTGTCTTCTCTAGCTCTCCAGATTTCGCAATACGTCTGATTGCATCCGCCAAGTCTCACCAGCTTCTTTTGGCAAAACCCCAAAGCTTCCTAAGCTCCAAAACACTCTCTACACTCTGAAAAGGCGTGGGTTATGTTTGGATACAAATCTCCTCTCAAGATATGATAATAGGAGAGGGAATGAGAAGAGGATAGAATGATTTTTCACTAAGGATAAGTAGCTCTCTCTCTAAAAGATGGGTGTGTGTGTTGTAGAAAACCTATCTAGGGTTTTTCTCTCTGAATGGCCTTCTTACAATTTCTATGGGTAATGAGGGTATATATAGTATGGGTGAAGGGTAAGAAAGTTACACTTAAAAATCTTCCAAGCAGAATGTTTTGCGAGTACCTCGCGGGAAGGCCTTACCTGTGAGACACTCGTGAAACTGACAGCCTGGTACGACTTTTTAGCTTCCAGTTATGTGCTTCTCACGTGGCTACTTCGTGGGTTAGCTTCTAGTGAGACACTCGTGAAATCCACTGATTCTTAATTTTATGCTCGATTCTTCGCCAACTTAATACTAAACCCAATACTATAAAATCCCACAAAAATACAAGGAAACAAATTTATGCAATTACAACACTTTTTGTCATTGAATAAAACCAACATAAAACATAGTTGTAAATCACAACTTTACACAATCAAGTTTATTGGGTTCTACAAATAGCAATTTTAGAGAATACTCATAGGTTTCTTGTGTTTCTAAGAAAGATGAAAGAGAAGAAGTTGAATATGAACTGCAATTTATACCCAAAGAATTTGTGACCCTTCAATAGACATATTTTCATTCAATATGCATATTTTCAATTAATAGATACATTTTCATTCAATAGGTACATTTCAATCAATAGGCACATTTTCGTTCAATGGAGACCTTTAATATATACATCCAATATAAAGTGTTATAACCTTTCAATAGACACTTTTTGGTATATTCAATGTGAAGAGTTATGACCTTTCAATAGGCCATTTTTGGTATATCAAATTCGAAGGGTTATGACTTGTCAATAGACACTTTTTGGTATATATATCTATCATGTATATTCCTATATATACAACACAAACTAAGCCTGAGATGCAACATTTTGTCTCTTATTCCTTTCCACAGAGAACTAAGAAATAAAATAACAGTATTTTCTTCTGCATAACTAATAAAACTTTGTGCTATTTCTTTTAATATCTTTTATTTTTCCATACATTTTTGCTCACTCCAGCTCAAAATTAATTCATTCTCGAAAAAAAAATCAAAATTAATGGATTTTTTTTCCTGAAACTCATTCAATAGTTATTCTTATGCATCGCTCGGGTTAGCAACTAGTGTGTATATATATATATATATGTGTGTGTGTGTATGTATGTATTAGTACCTGGGAAAGAATGCATCTTTTATTTACAAAATGGAAAATCGATATATTTGAACATTGATAAATTGCCAACAAACATACAAGGATCATGAAATTATGGGAAATAGAATTTAAGAAAGAAAAGATTCACATTTTCTGTCACACGAAAACACACTAACTTCCGGCTTCTTTGTGGTCTATCTAAAAAGGTTGTGGTTCCTTTGCGGTGGACGCAGTTATTTTGGCATTTAGGTTTGTGGAGTTTGAACCAGTAGAGATGGGATTCTTCAAGTCTAGTGACTTTTCTGTATTTGGATAGAATAGAGAAACAAGGGACTTATAATAAATTTGAAGTCTGCTATATTATTAATCTCATGGGTTTCTGCTTTGCTACTTGAGTTTCCAAAACCCAAAACAAAAAAGCAAAAAAGAAAAACCAAAATGTTCTCCAATATTCAAAGACAAAAAAACATCATAGCTGGCTATAAAGCAACGTGCAGGCATGAAATGCTTCCGAGTTATCCTTGCCTTAAAGATGTCAAATCTTGGCACAAATTAATATTTAGTACATCAAACATATAAAGTTTTGTCAAATTTCTCCATTCTCTCGGAGCTGCCTTGAATATTTTATATTTTCTTAGATCAAGGGGAGACATGCCTTGTTCACACTGTAAATGGAGCAAATATATGGAGATCGCATGGATCTCATAAGGGTACACTTTATTCTAGCAGTTGTAGGCTCCTTTTGAGTTCCAATTTTGTTAATTTAGAATTTTCTTGACTTGTTTTGATACATGTATAGTCACACATAAATCATGTGTATTAACTAAGTTAAATACAGCCCTCTCAAAAAAAAAAAAAAAAAAGTTAAATACAACATAAATACATACAAGGCCTAAATAACTCTAAATTTCTACAATTGAAAGAAACTTGTTTTTTTATTTTTTTTTTATTTTTTTGAGAAGAAAGACCTTGAACTTAAATTAAAAAAAGTCAGACAAAATTAGGTAATAGAACAGAGGGAAGGTGTGGAGGAACATCTTCCATCCATACAAAAAAGCCACTAATATGTCTCGCATGTTTAGTTAGGTTGTTAGCTATAGAAGTGCCTGATCTATAGGTATGAATTTTTTTTTTTTCCGAAGGCATCTATAGAAAGAAACTTGTTTTCATAGCTTATCATTTAAAATTTAGATATCTCTGTTGAAAACTCTAAAATGTGTTGAAAACACAAGAGTTGTTTAGACCCCTAATTAAAAGTTACTGCTAGATTGCTTTTACTCTAACTTATCTAAGTGCGGAAACAAGAGTAAATGAAAGTGCAATCAACTGATACTACTCTATTGCATAAACATGAACAACAAACAATAAAGGTAAAGCACAAGAGTAAGGAAAGGAAGATGCAAACACAAGATAACACACCAATGTTTTATCGAAGAAGAAACCGAAAAACTCGGCGAAAAACCTCTCCGCCACCCTCCAAGGGGTAGTCGATCCACTATACAATCAGTTGGGATACATGGGTTAGCAAGAGACCCTCCAAGCCTAATCTACCCGATGTACCTAAGCTCTCCAAGCTCCTACTCTAATAAGACTTCTCAAAATCGTGTATTGTCTAGCTTTCCAGATCCCGCAATACGCCCAATTGCATCTGCCAAGCATCACCGGCTTCTTTTGGCAATTCTCCAAAACTTCCCAAGCTTTAAAACACTTTCTACACTCTGAATAGGTGTGAGTTGTGTTTGGGTACAAATCTCCTCTCAAGGTATGACAATGGGAGAGGGAAGGAGAAGAGGCTACAATGATTTCTCACTAAGGATGAGTAGCTCTCTCTTTAAAAGATGGGTGGGTGTGTGTGTTGTAGAAAACCTATCTAGGGTTTTTCTCTCTGAAGGGCCTACTTACAATTTCTGTGGGTAATGAGGGTATATATAATAAGGGTGAAAGGTAAGAAAGTTACATTTTAAAAATTCTCCAAGCAGAAAGTCTCGCTGGTATCTCGCAAGAAGGCCTTACCTGCAAAATACTCGCGAAATTGACAGCCTGGCATGACTCTTTAGCTTTCAATCATGTGCTTCTCACATGCCCTTTTCGCGAGAACCCTTCTTGCGAGCTAGTTGCAAAATGCACTGATCTTCATTTTAGCTTGAGTCTTCACCAACTTAATATTAAACCTAATACAATAAAATCTCACAAAATACAAGGAACAAAATTAAAGCAATTACAACACTTTTTTTCATGGAATAAAGCCAATATAAAACATAGTTGTAAATCACAACTTTACAATCTCCTCCTTTGGCTATTCCGTGACAAAACACCCTATAACAGACTATAGACTTAAACGTGAGTTTAGGAACAATGGCAAAACTCATTCACACCTAAATCTAGAAGTTGTGATGAACTTGGAACATATACACCTATAATTTGAAACATTTGCACAGAACACATTAGACCCTTAAGGTAAATCAAGTGATAAAAGGACAAGTATAATATAACAATAAATTGCGATCAAGTAAACATGATGTGAACCATGTGAGAAACTTGATCATACACCAAAACAGTCATATGGAAATGACTGCAATGATCATATAGCAAAGCAAATGATCATCCGAACATGCAACCAATAAAGCACAATAGCATAAGGATAAAAGCATGTCCAACACATAAGCACGATGCGATGAGAGCAACAAAGCAAAGATACTAAATGTAACTCAAAGCACCATAAAACAACGAGAAAACAAGAATGTGTACATGAGTCATATAGAAATGACGAAACACACCGGTATACTCTTTGGTAGACTCTCCCCCCTTTTTGTCACGAATAGACAAATGAGATTAGAGGAAGGAGGGAAAGGAAAAAAGATATGAGTAAGGGTAAAAGATGATGCATGAGGGGTGCAAGATGAATGAGAAAATGAAGCTCAAATGAAAGACAAAACACCTTAAAAAAAATGCTACAAAGCATAAAGTAAACATGACATGCTAAGGATGATGGAACATGATATAGACCTAGGCATGACATAGACACAAGAACATGTTAAATGTGCTAAAAGGGTTTAAAAAAGACTTAACTAGCATGAGTGAGTGCAAAACATGTCAAGTGTTAGAGTGTGTGCAGCAAAGGTGCATCTAGTGTGCATGTGAGATGCATGACGAATGCATGAGCAAGCACTCACGGGGCAAAGTGTTTAAAACACACAACCAATTATCAAAATATGAAAAACATGAATAATTATGGTTATCTCCAAAATTTGGTACTCATCGATGTCCAAAACAACAACAAAATGCCATTTGGGCATTTTATCAAATACATAGAGTACACACACTACACATGTATGTTAAACAATGCATGATTATATGAAAATCTAACCTAAATACATGTTAATATTTGCCACAAGGGGCCAACATCCAAAACAAATTACCATTTAAAACAAAACCCAATCAAAAAGATTGACAAAAAATAAGTTTTCCAGCTCCCATTTGAGAAAATCTCAATTATGAACATAAAACCCCCCAAAACATAGTCAAAGTATAAAAAATGATGAAAAGAGTTAAAGATTACCTTAGAGATGTTTATGGAATGTAAAATACTTGAAATTAGTTGGGTTTTGATGTAGAAACATTAAAATAGGGGTTTGAGAGAAGATGGGAGAAGTTTAAAACAAATGACCCATGAAATGCCCTTTAAAAGCTAATCTGGAAATTTTCGCTGGTAATTTCGCTGGTATTTTTGCTAGTATTTCGCTGGTAAGCTTTACTCGCTAAACAGTCGTGAAACTCTTTGTCCAAAGCTAAAACACTTGAGAATTGGACTCTTTAACTCGTGATAGAGCTTATACATGAAATAAGTCAAGAAAACTTTGAAAATCAAAGGTGATACAAATCACTTCCAAAAGCAAACAAAAAGAACAAAAATCTTTTTGGTTTGATCCATATATGGTTGAGTACACACACATCACATTTAAACATGTACTATCACACAAATGAAATAAACATTGAACATTAAACTTGTGTGTTGTGTGTGTGGATCAAGTGTGGAATAGTCCTTAGTGTAGAGTGAAGTTTCAATAATCAATTCAAACAAGTCATACACAAGTAACACTAAGTCAAATGGTCTATCTCAATTTTAGAAATGAACATATATGACCCCTCACAAGAGAATGATTACAAATCTTAGAAGCTTTTCATTTTGACTTCTGCACAAATCATAACATTTAATCATTTTTTGAACAAAACATCTCATTTTTGAGATCGGTGCTTGAAATTTTTGATATTTCAACATTGAGAGTTAGCCTTTGGCTTTTTGAGCATCATACATTTCAAATTAAAATGTCGCTTTTCCTTTTTCCTAGTCAAATACTAGTATGTGCGACGGCTTTTGCAGCTCATTATTTCTTTTCATTTTGAGATTTATATCTGTTGAGCTCTTTAAGCAAAAACATAAAAATAGTGGGACGATATATAGGCACAAGTCTATGCATGTATCAAAACCAACAAAACTATTGACCAATCATTCATGACAAGCTTGAAGATCTATTTACAATAGTCAGACATAGTTTTCAAGATTTCTTCCACAAAGATATATGTGCATATATAACAAGCTTAGCTTGTAAATGCACTACACCATTAGTACAAAGGTACTAGGCCAAACTCACATGTGATATGTGCTCAAACATATACGATCAAACTTTTTGAATTTTTTACTTTTTATGTGGTTTTGGATTTTTACTCACACAAAACAAAAGCAAAAAAGTAAGATAAAAAACAAAAAAACAAACAATGCATAGAAAGAGATGCAAGGTGCACAAATGCATGATAATGAAGCATCTAATGCATGAAAGGTCCTACAAAGATCGAAAGGATTAGATCAAGGACCAAAAGAGCAAAAGTTGAGCCATAGGAACCCTTCTTCATCCAAACGGAACGATTGTTTGGAATGAGTGTCTCATGAGAAGTGAGACGAGGGTTGGAAGAATGAGAACTGGAGATGCACAAAGACAAGGAGGTAATAACATCAAAAACTTTCTTCAACAACTTACCATTTTCCCCCGAAACCAGTTTAGCTTGCAAAGCCCAACTTCCAAAAAGCTCAAGTTTCTCTTTTCTTTTGATTTTTTTAAGAGCTTCAAACTTAGAACAATTAGGTCTTACATGACTAAAGGCACCATAATGGTGACAAATAATGGGTTTAGGTCTACTAGACTTTTTGGAAAGGGATCTAGCAACATGGTTTTGTTCTCTCAACTTTGGACATTGAGGTTTTATATTGCCTATCACACCAAAAGAGCAAAAGTTGAGCCATAGGAACCCTTCTTCATCCAAACGGAACGATTGTTTGGAATGAGTGTCTCATGAGAAGTGAGACGAGGGTTGGAAGAATGAGAACTGGAGATGCACAAAGACAAGGAGGTAATAACATCAAGAACTTTCTTCAACAACTTACCATTTTCCCCCAAAACCAGTTTAGCTTGCAAAGCCCAACTTCCAAAAAGCTCAAGTTTCTCTTTTCTTTTGATTTTTTTTAAGAGCTTCAAACTTAGAACAATTAGGTCTTACATGACTAAAGGCACCATAATGGTGACAAATAATGGGTTTAGGTCTACTAGACTTTTTGGAAAGGGATCTAGCAACATGGTTTTGTTCTCTCAACTTTGGACATTGAGGTTTTATATTGCCTATCACACCACAATGGTAGCAAGTTGGAGCAAACTTAGATCCATCCAAAACCTTAGGTTGAGACCTAACCGAAGGCCTAGGCTTAAGAGCCTTTCTCTCCACCTTTTGATTTCTTTTGTGTGGAGGAATGTACACCGATTTGTCCTTTAAGGTAGAGCACACAATAGGCATACAATCAGGTACCACAACATGATTGCAACAAATATTTTCTTCCTTTTTAGCAATAGGTGCAGCAATCAAACACTTGACATGCATCTTAAGAGATTCATTTTCACATTTAAGATCATCAACAAGTTTGCTAGACAAAACAAGTTTAGTATCCAAGTCCATATTTAAACATTCAAATTCTTTCAGTTTTTCAAGAGAATTTTTAGCAAGCTTCTTATACTTTTCAACTAATTTATTGGATTCAATGAGCTTAGCAATTAAATCATCATTTTCACAACAAAACTTGCTTAAATTATTATGAAACTTCTTAGCTTCTTTCTTCAAGAGTTTGATGTTTTGAATATCAACAACACCCAAAGATTCATGTAACATGGCATCACAATTATGTGAATAAACACTCATAGAGGCGTTTTCACAAACACATGGCATTTTACAATCAACACCATCCATAGAAGCATACAAAGCATTATCCATGACAATTCATACAAAGGGTCAAGGATCACACTTAGGTAATGAAACCAAATCAAGTGTACCTGTTTTGATACCAATTGAAAGCTCTAATACGTGTTGAAAACACAAGAGCTGTTTAGACCCCCAATTAAAAGTTATGGCTAGATTGCTTTTACTCTAACTTATCTAAGTGCAGAAACAAATGTTGGGGTTTGTGCCCCAAAATTCAATTTATTGGCATGTCATAAATAATTAAATTGTTTAATTATATGAGACTATCTATTAATGAACTAATAGGACATTATCATAGTCCATGAGATGCATATTATGTGATTTATGTAATTTAGTCACAGAAGATATAAATCACAAGTTCTTTGTAAACTCAGAATTTTAGTTTGTAGTCGGTGATGAAATTGGGCATTTCATCTACGAAGACTATAATATATCAACTAAGATGATTTGTCTTGATCATGGAAGTGGAGACTTTTAGTTGATATGTTGATATGTTTTAAGAGTTAAGACATATTGAACTGGACCACTGTGAGATTTATTATTCTCCCAACGACTGTCAAATGAATAATAAATCTCACGACTTCTATTTACATCAACTTTAACTCCTGAGAGAATAGTGGACTTGATCATGAGATGTAGGTTGCTTTGATATATTAGGAGCGAGATCTATAAGATACGGTCAAAACCTTAGTATGTTGGGCAGCCACATTTAGTGTTGATGGAACATATATTCTCAAGATGGAATTCATAATCTCTTAACAGAGATATAAAATATTCCCTTGAGATAAATTTACTGGATTTGGTTATTCAGAGTGTTGGGCCCAACTACTTTAGTAAGGAATTACTAAAGTATATATTTATGGAATTGGATTTCATAAATATATGATGAATAATATAAAGGATTAAACCAGGTACTCAAGGATTAAGATGTAATAATCTTCAAAGTGGCAGTCTATATTCATGACTTTGTATTATTATGAATATTTTAATGAAGGGGTTATATGTATAATAAAGTCTTGAGATATAATTTATTAATAAGGCCTAGAGTGCAATTATATTCTTATAGTGGTATTGAATATAATTAATGATAACTTTGGACTTGTCAAGAGTTGACAGAAAAGCCCAAGACCCATTAGAGCTAGAGTCTTATTTGTTTCCTTTGGTCCCATCTCAAGCCACAAACTAAAACCCAATTGGGTAGGCCCAAAAAGCTAACCCAATTAGATAATCAGTCATTATTTAATAAGAGTTATTAAATAAAGAAACAACTAGATTAGTTTTAAAGTACGTATGATGAAAAGAAAAGAAATCAGATTTTCTCCACAATGAGAAAAAGAAGGTTTTTTTTCTTTGAGAGTCTATGTATAAAAGACTGATTGAGAGACCACACATCTTGGGCACCATGTGGAATTGAGATGAAGATTGAAGGTATTCTCAAGTCATGTTTTGAAATTCACTGCATCAAACAGTTTATTCCTGATGAAACTGGTATCTGTCAAGCATGAGCATTTCGTTTTGCACTGCTTGAATATAGTTGGCAGTTATAGTTTTATTTGATAACCGTTGCTGATGCTATCTACGTATATGTGATATACTTTGGTTCGAATAATAGGTTCATGTTATTCGAAGTGGTCATGATTATGTCCCTTTATATATTTCGTGTATTGATAGTATTTGCTTTAATGGTGCCGTGTTCATGAAGTTTGTATGCATCAAGGATTCAAATACTTTATTTCATATTGAATCGGTATATATATATATATATATATTGATAATGTGGAATTCGTATGTCATAAGGATTGAAGTACCTTATATCTATTGAATCCGCATATAATAGATAAAAGGTTGATATGATTTATATGTTATCAAGATTAAATCCTTATGTTGATATTTGTTTCCTTGGTCATCTTACAAACATGTTTTAATTCCATTAGATACTTTTGTGATCAAGTGCTGGAATTGATAGGCCACAATCTGAATGACCCCTTGTGATTAAACCAATTAATTAATTAGCCAAGTTATTAATTAATCAATTTATCATGCAATTGCGTGGAAGCACAAACAAATCACCAAAAACTAAATATGCAGCGGAAATTAAATAACACGGTGAATTGTTTACGAATGGGAAAAACCCTAACGGCAAAAACCCCACCGGGTGATTTTCAGGTCACCACTCTCGAAACTCCACTATTATCAAATCAAACGGTTACATGTAAAAGAATCCCAAGTACCTTACCAACCTACAGTTGAACCCTTACCCCAATACCTAATTGGATTTGATCTGTAGTGACAGTTCCCCCTTTTGATGCACGGCTCTCAAGTACGTGACTAACCAATTTGATGCGCGAATCCCAGTATGCGGCTTACTCCTTTGCACGAATCCCAGTACGTGACTAACTCCACAGCAACCCTTTGATTGTTGTAGTTGATTTGCAGCAGCTTCACATAGAAACACCAATAAGATCTTCAATGTTGGTGCAAGAGACTTTGCTTGGTTACAAAATCCAAAGGCGTACAAGAAATGCAACAAGAACTCTTTTTTCTGTAGGAGGAGGCTAGGGTTTCAAAAAGAAAACCTTATGAAGCTCTTTATGGTTAGGTTTTTCTTTTTCCCACCTCCTCTAAATAGAAGCTTAATGGGCTCTCCTATTCCAAATAGGTTTACACAAACCTTGGGCTTTCCTAATCCAATAAGGATTATACAAACCCGTAAACAAATAGCCTTTTAGAATAAAAACATTGTGGCTATAATCTGAAAATCCGTAAGCTCGATCGATCGAGACATCTATCGAGATTTAATGAATCTCGACAGATTGAGCTTCTGTCGAGGAGGAATCGAGACCTACAGATTGCACTTTTCTTGAGCAGTTCTTGAGTAATCTTCATGTCTTCAATTTAACCACTTGTGATGATCATCTTGAACCTACTTAGATTTACCCAAATACAAGTAAAGTGCGTTTTGTCAAAGCATATGCCAATTACATAAAAATATATCCCCAACAATCTCCCCCTTTGGCAATCCGTGACAAAATCACAAGAGTACATTGAATGTCCTAGAATACATTCTACTCAAGATTACAGAATAAATAAGCGTAATCTAAAAGATCTGAACCTTGGAAGTTGCTGCAAGAAGAAGGTTCGGAATCTTGACTTGGCTTTAACTTGTCTTTAACATGTGTATAAAGAGAGAAAAGAAACAACACATGTGAGATAAAGAGTGAAACACATACATCATCATCAAATATAGAAACAACACATGATGTATGTAAATGGTTACAAAACCAAAAGATACACAACACAAAATATATGTCAATATCAATGTGTATCAAACTAACTCTCTCCCTTAGTTAGTTACATCAAAAACATTCTTCCTTTTAACATAAAGTTCTCCCTCTAAGTCTATTACTCCCCCTGAGGAATGACATTCAATTCTCAAATTTCTCCCCCTTTTTGACACGATTGTCAAAGGGCATAAAAAGCCAAAAGACATGACAAGAGACAGACAGAAAACTGACAAAGAGGGAAACGAGGAGAACAAGGAATTATAGACCTACAAGAAAAAGAATAACAAGATGCTATGGACAAAAAAAATGCAAAAAAAAAAAAAAAAATGAAATGCATACAAGGGAATCTCGATCGATCGAGAGGTGTCGAGACAGGTGTCGAGAAAGAAGACATCAGACACAAGAAGAGAAGCTCGATCGATCCATCAGGTGTCGAGGAGCTATTGAGGAGACAGAAACTTTCTCGATCGATCCATCAGGTGTCGAGAAGGTGTCGAGATTGAGATAAGAAAAAGCTTGAGAAGCTCGAAAGATAGCTAGGTATCGAGGAGGTGTCAAGGAGGTGTCGAGCTTCTTTTAAAAACAATTTTTCGAGATGTGAAAAACACAGATATGAATGCAATCCAACATACACCTCAACCATTGATCCAATCAACATTTTAAACTCTCAAAATCATCTCTCAATCAAGAAATTTAGCACATGGATCCTCAAAAACACACACACACACACACTAAACAAGTCTAACCAATTTTATTTTTCAAAAACAAGTTAAGACAGTTTAGTGAGCATACATTAGCACATGTAAATACTTGTGATGGCCAAATCACATTGTACCTGCACATGTATCAAAAGTAGCAAACAATATTGTGTGTTGTGTGTGAAAAACATCGCAAGATTGCATATGTGTATACATGTTATGAAAATTTGAGATATGAGAAAATAACTTTAACTCATACACAATCATAACTGTTTGACGGGGACTATCACCTTTGAGGTACATCCTATGACTCCCACATCTCCTAGAAAACACACTTGCAATCATATTTAAAGCATTTTAGTCTTTTAGCTTTATATTTTCTTTGCATATTTTCTTCTAAGCATATCATGCATGGGCACAAAAAGAGAGAAAAGAAATACCCAACATGTTAAGCATAGACATTGCACTTTTGCTATGCCAAAGCATACGGATGTCTTTGACACTGCACTTTTGCTATGCTGAAGCATGCAGGTGTCATATTATGATTGGCGGGCAACAGTGGTGAGATGATCATTTATGTCTTTCTCTGAGGATTTTCTAGTCCTACCCGTCAAAAAGAGTGATATGAGTGTTAAGTTTTAAGAGATAACTTAATCTTACTCATCACAAACAAGAGCCACAAAGCTCACTTGCTTAGTTGTGCATAGAGATGCTCATCTAAGCTACAAGAGATACAAAGTTTAGAAAACTTTGTTTCATTGGCCATCCAAGGTACACAAATACCAAAGTACACAAACAAACACTGTTTTTGTATTTTTCTGATTTTTCCTTTTTTATTTTTATTTTGAAAACAAAACAAAATAAAAACTAAACAACCAAACAAAAACAGATAAACAACATGAAAGCATGAAAGAAAGATACTTATGCATGAAGGCATGATAGAGAGATGCAGATGCATGAAAACAAGATTTCAAAAGCAGATAAGAAATCAAGCAGAGAAAGTCCTACTTTAGATAGAAAGAATTAAAGCAGAGGACAAACAGAAAAGACAATTAAGTTTTAGGATCCTTTATCACCCACATAGCACGAGTCTTTGGCCGTGAAGATGAAAAGGCACGTGTCCTAGTATAATTACTAAAGGACATAGAGGAATAAGAATTCCCCTGAAATTGAGTCAAAAAGCTCAAAACTTTTAATAACTCACCAAGAATAGGTACAGAGCCTTTAGACAAAGGGTGAGACCTATTGGACACTCGCTTATGAGGAAACAACTTGAAACAATTAGGGCGAGTGTGGCTAGAATCACCACAATGGTGACAAACATGAGTAGTTTTAGAGCTACTCGGCTTCCTAGAAGGAGGTCTAACCTTAGAGGTTGACAACTTAGGACAATTTGGCCTAATATGACCAACAATATGACAATGATGACAAGTGGGGACAAATTCAGAATTTTTATTCAACCTAGGAGGAGTTTTAGACATAGGTTTAGAAACTTCACCGTTAACATCAGAATTTTTACCATTGTCTATCCTAGCAATATTAGCCTTCAACTCTTCATTATTCCTTTTAAATGGGGGAACATAAAAATCTTTTTCTTTTGAGTTAGGCTCAACAACAAGTTTGGCACTAGTTAATTTTTCAACTTTAGTTTTAAATTCAACTAGTTGCTCTTCCAAACTCTTAATTTTGTCCACTTGAGATGAAATTTGATTTTTAAAATTCTCATTCAAATTATTGGCTTCATCCAATTTTGTAATCAAATAATCTTTTTCAAGCTTGGCCTTTTTAAATTTAGCTTTTAATTTTGTAGAATATTCAAGAGATTTCATACAAAAATTATAAAGCTTGCAATAGGCATCTTGAATATCGTCATCATCATTCAACATAAGATCATGCAAATCAAAACAATCAAGAGTTTCCATGACAACAGGGGTCAATGCATCAACACAGCAAAGATTAAAACCTAATCAGAGTGTGCCTGCTCTGATACCACTTGATAGGCCACAATCTGATGACCCCTTGTGATTAAACCAATTAATTAATTAGCCAAGTTATTAATTAATCAATTTATCATGTAATTGCGTAGAAGCACAAACAAATCACCAAAGACTAAATATGCAGCGTAAATTAAATAACACGGTGATTTGTTTAAGAATAGGGAAAACCCTAACGGCAAAAACCCCACCGGGTGATTTTCAGGTCACCACTCCCGAAACTCCACTATTATCAAATCAAGCGGTTACAAGTAAAGGAATCCCAAGTACCTTACCAACCTACAATTGAACCCTTACCCCAATACCCAATTAGACTTGATCTGTAGTGACAGTTCCCCCTTTTGATGCACGGCTCCCAAGTACGTGACTAACCAATTTGATGCGCAAATCCCAGTACGCGGCTTACTCCTTTGCACGAATCCCAGTACGTGACTAACTCCACAGCAACCCTTTGATTGTTGTAGTTGATTTGCAGCAGCTTCACATAGAAACACCAATAAGATCTTCAATGTTGGTGCAAGAGACTTTGCTTGGTTACAAAACCCAAAGGCGTACAAGAAACGCAGCAAGAACTCTTTTTTCTGTAGGAGGAGGCTAGGGTTTCAAAAAGAAAACCTTATGAAACTCTCTAGGGTTAGGTTTTTCTTTTTCGCACCTCCTTTAAATAGGAGCTTAATGGGTTCTCATATTCCAAATAGGTTTACACAAACCTTGGGCTTTCCTAATCCAATAAGAATTATACAAACCCATAAACAAATAGCATTTTAGAATAAAAACATTGTGGCTATAATCTGAAAATCCGTAAGCTTGATCGATCGAGACATCTATCGAGCTTTAATGAATCTCGACAGATTGAGCTTCTGTCGAGGAGGTATCGAGACCTACAGATTGTACTTTTCTTGAGCAGTTCTTGAGTAATCTTCATGTCTTCAATTTAATCACTTGTGATGATCATCTTGAACCTACTTAGATTTACCCAAATACAAGTAAAGTGCGTTTTGTCAAAGGATATGCCAATTACATAAAAATATGTCCCCAACAGGAATTAATGTGCCATGATTTATAGTGTCGGTGCCATGGTATATGTTAGTTTAATAATATATGTTTTTATGATCAAACAGTATGTTAATAATAGGATTATGAAATTTATTCCTGATGAGATTAGGATTACGTTTTCAAGGGTTTCTAGCATTATTATGGTTCTTGATCTTGATATTGAAAACCTTAATATTTGATCTGTAAATCTTTGTTGATAAAATCAAAAAGCGTTTTTAATGGAAGAATAATGAAAAACGTCATAAACGGTTAAACAGAAAAACGGATATTTCTGGGTTTTTTTGTGACTGGCGAGTCGCGAGATAAGTCGCCAGTGAGTGGCCAGAGCTTCTGGATGAACTCGCGACTGGGGTCTCACGACTTGACGAGTCGCCAAAACTCTTGACTGGAATGAGTCGCCAAAACGAGTCGCCAAAAATTTTGGCACCTATTTTTCACATAAATAAAAGTAAGGCTATGTGATTAATTTTATAGTCCTTAAAAGTTAAGGACATTTATTAATTATTATTTAACTAAAAGACCTAATGAGATCAAAGATGTTAGTTAAATAGAACTCTTAGTACTAAATCATTTAATGATTGAAAGTCCTTAATTTATTTTAATTAGAGGTTTTTAATGAGATTAAAATTCTAATTAAAGTTATATAGTTTCTAATAAGATTAGAATACTTTATCTATAATATTAAGGATAGAGTTCTATATAACTAATTTTTGATTCATTAGTGTTTAAGGAATCCTAAATAGTTTAGGACTTCCATTTTAGTTAGTGATTCTAATAAGGTTACAGTCTTCAATAAGTGCAAGGTTATTAGTTGTGATGGGATTACAATTATTTAAGAAAAACCCAAATAATGAGTGAGAGTGCTGAAATAACCCTTTTTGTTAAGTTTATTGTAATGTGAATAAATACCTTGTCTTGACTTCGAGTCTTGCATTCCATACGGAGGGTATTTACTTCACGAATTACATGATTAAACTTCTTTGTGATTTCGCGAATGTTCGTTACGCTATGGTAACATGACTTAGTTACATCACATTAATTTCAAACAATTAAACACATTTAATGTGTAGGGTTAAAATTGTGATTAGATCACAATGATTTCAAGACAATCCACTTGTTTTAAAATTTCTAGTGGGAAAGAGATACAAGGATTGGATCTCATGGCCTCCATTATCGGTTCATAGTAATATGGGTAAGCAACTCGTCTTGGCGTATATGCCTCGCGATCCCAAAGGAGGGTGTTTACTTCATAGTACTACAAGATTGAACTTACTCGTTTAAAGCAGTGTGAACAAGCACCTCGTCTTGGCGTATATGCCTCGCGATCCCAAAGGAGGGTGTTTTGTTTCATGGTACTATAAGTTTAAACACTATAAAGGGAGATGAAATGTGGCTATACGTTATTCTAGATAATGGTGTACACTAGACTAAGTGTAATGTTAACCTCCCAAAGGAGCTATGTCATTATGACTTAGAGGCTAAAGTTAATACGGCATTTATTAGTGTATGATAAGAGTTATCATGATAGCATTAATAATGAGAATAATTCTCAACCAATTAATGTGTTTATAATAAACTTGCTACCAAGGAATTATAGACATGGATTGGGTTGTCGTTGCACCTATTATAGTATGTTTATTGGGTTCCATATTATATGGTTAAGGATGCAAAATGATAATGTCCTGGTATTTAAGTTCATGGTCTCAAAATAAAGTTGTCATAAATTTTGTCATCTAGCTACTATTTTAGTTGAATCACATTAACTAAGAAATAATTTTGGACATGGTGCTTAAAGAAGCTGAAGTACATATTTATGTTTCGATTCAACATTGTCATAATTTCCTATACATGATGTATTTAATGGAAGATAGCTTATGATATGATCATAGTCTCCATTGAAATGCTAAAATGTTCATTGGCTTCTATCTCAATTGTGCTATAGCATGAGATGCAAGAGTTAGTACTAGACTTAGACTTTATATTAAGTCTAAATGAGATGTTTGGTATGAATCATATTGAGTGCTAAGGAAAGCTTAAGGAGTTCCAATTCTATATCATTTTATTAAAATTTATTTTTAAAATGAATTGGAATTCTTGGATGTAGAGATTAAATGTTAATCTCATATGGATATAATCCTTGTTAGAATCATTTGATCAATTCAACTTGTTTTGAAAATAAATTCTTTTTATATTATTTGAATTGATAAGTGAGTTCTATGCAACGAAAGACATCCTAAAAGTTAAGGCTAGGATCAATATGATTTAATTCAAATTCTTAACCTAAACCAAAAGGTAAGGGTGGTAAGAAGATGAATTATAATATCAAACAGATGGACAAGTTAGTTGCCCTAGTAGTTGCCAAAAGGAAATTAGACTTATAAGCATGATCAAAAGGAAAGTGTTTCTAATTTTGGTAAAGCTAAGCATTGTCCATGATTGTCTTCTTGATGGAAATTTACATGTTTTACTTTTTAAAGATAAATTTTTCATCCTTTGTAATTGTATGTTTTGACACTTATATATAGATCTTATTAATTTAAATGATATTCAAGATTGATGAAAGATGGGCTTTTAGAACCATTATTTTATTATATTCTCAATCTATGAATTCTATTTAGAGGATAATAAAATCTAGGGTTCCTTTTTATAAAGGAATGAAGTTCCAATGACTTCTTTAAGTTAGTGCATACATAAAGGAGGAATAGGGCTCTTTTAAAGTTAGAATGTTCTAGAAGAAAAATGTCAGAGTTTGTTGTAGGACAACTGTAAAATACATTTGGAAATGAGATGGTTGTATTAGATGCACCACAAGACATTATTCTGTAGATAACTATTACACCGGTAAAATATCGTAATGGGAGGATTACCAAATAAATTCATATTTTTTGGAATAAACTTTGTAGTTATTCCACAAGGATATAAATTTGATCCTCAGTCCTATCTAAAGGCAATAGATGATATGAATATGGATTACTGGTTCAAGGTTATGTGAATAGAATTAGATTCTATTTAAAGTCTAGAACTTGTAGAGGCGCATAATGGCATTAAGCCTATTGTTTTCAAATAGGTTTACAAGAGAATGAGATTGATAGATTTAAAGGTGCAAACCTTCAAAGTCAAGACTAGTGACGAAAAGATTTATTCAGAAAGAAATCGTTCGATTATGAAAAGATTTTTTCACCAATAGTCAAGTTTGACTCTATCTAGATTCTCTTATTCATTATATTTCATTTGGATGAAATATGACAATGGATATCAAGAAAGCTTCTTTTAGTAGCAATCTTGAGGAAGACATCTATATGATGTAACTAGACTTGTTCATAGCAAAGAACCAGTAATGTTTAGTATGCAAGTTGCTTAAAGTCCATTTATGCACTAAAGCAAGCATCTAAATCATAAAATATCATATTTGATCAAGCAATCAAATTTTTTAATTTTGATCAAGTAGAAGCCTTATGTGTGTAAAAGTTATATAGAATAATAATTTCTTAATGTTTGTTGATGACATTCTAATCATTAAAAATGATATAGAGTTATTGTCATCAATAGAATATTTTGTTGTCTAGTCCAGTTTGATATAAAGTACTTAAGAAAGACTAGTCATCCTAACAATTAAACTTTGTTAAAATTCTGAAATTAGGATGTTGGGTCTATCTCAAACTACTTAAATAGATTAGATTCTAGCCAAGTATAGCATGTATTACTTCAAAAAATGATTCTTTTCTTTTAAGTTTGAAGTTCCTTTATATAGGACTATAGTCCTAAGACATACAAAAAGGAAGAGCATACTAAGACGGTTCCTTATATCAAATTTATAGGGAGTCTTTATGCCATGCTATATACTAGGCTAAATATCTATTTTGTGGTTAGCATAGTAAGCAAATATCAATAGAATCAAAGATCACTTAATTTAGTGGGAGTAAAGCATATACTCAAATATCTTAGGAGAATGAGGGATTATATGCTTGTCCACCAAAGTGAGGATTTGATGGTTATTGGTTGTACAAATATTGACTTGTAGTTTGATTGTGATTCATGAAGTTGGACTTTAGGATATGTGTTCATCCTAGGTGGTGAATATACACATTAAGCGTAAGTATCATCTCATTAGAGAGATATGAGTACGTAAAGAGTAGTAGTAGAAAAGGTAATTTATACAATAAATCTGGCTGAAACTTGTTTCCAAGCCTTGCCTTAGAGTGACTATAAATTACTCTAAAGGGAGATAAGTGTTGGATATATGGTAAATTGTTTTTGAGGGCAAGTGAGAGATTGTTGGGGTATGTACCCTAAAATCCAATTTATTGGCATGTCATAAATAATTAAATTGTTTAATTATATGAGACTATCTATTAATGAACTAATAGGATATTATCTTAGTCCATGAGATGCATAATATGTGATTTAGTCACAAATCTATAAGTTACGGTCAAAACCTTAGTATGTTGGGCAGCCACATTTAGTATTGATGGAACATATATTCTCAAGATGGAATTCATAATCTCTTAACGGAGATATAAAATATTCCATTGAGATAAGTTTAATGGGTTTGGTTATTCAGAGTGTTGGACTCAACCACTTTAGTAAGGAGTTACTAAAGTATATATTTATGGAATTGGATTTCATAAATATATGATGAATAACATAAAGAATTAAACCAGGAACTCAAGTATTAAGATGTAGTAATCTTCAAAGTGGCAGTCTATATTCATAACTTTGTATTACTACGAATATTTTAATGAAGGGGTTGTATGTATAATAAAGTCTTAGGATATAATTTATTAATAAGGCCTAGAGAGCAATTATATTCTTATAGTGGTATTGAATATAATTAATGGTAACTTTGGACTTGTCAAGAGTTGACAGAAAAGCCCAAGGCCCATTGGAGCTAGAGTCTTATTTGTTCCCTTTGGTCCCATCTCAAGCTACAAACTAAAGCCCAATTGGGTAGGCCCAAAAGGCTAACCCAATTAGATAACCAGTCATTATTTAATAAGAGTTATTAAATAAAGAAACAACTAGATTAGTTTTAAAGTACGTATGATGAAAAGAAAAGAAATCAGATTTTCTCCACAAGGAGAAAAAGAAGGTTTTTTTCTTTGAGAGTCTATGTACAAAAGACTAATTGAGAGATCACACATCTTGGGTACCATGTGGAATTGAGATGAAGATTGAAGGTATTCTCAAGTCATGTTTTGAAATTCACTACATCAAGGTACGCTTTCTGTTATTTATTCTAGAATTCATGATTACATGTTATCTTTCATGATTGAAGTAGATCCGTGGTTGTTATTTCCGCTGTGTGTTTTGTATGAGATACAAAACTAGATTTTCCAATCACAAGAGTAAATGAAAGCGCAATCAACCAATACTACTTTAGTGCATAAACATGAACAACAAACAACAAAAGTGAAGTACAAGAGTAAGGGAAGGAATATGCAAATACAAGATAACACGCCAATGTGTTATCGAAGAGGAAACTGAAGAACTCGGCAAAAAATCTCTCCACGGCCCTCCAAGTGGTAATCGATCCACAAGACAATCAGTTAGAATACATGGGTTAGCAAGAGACCCTCCAAGCCTAATTTACCCGATGTACCTAAGCCCTCCAAGCTCCTACTCCAACAAGGCTTCTAGGAACCGTGTCTTGTCTAGCTTTCCAGATCCCGCAATACGCCCGATTGCATCCACCAAACCTCACCGACTTCTTTTGGCAATTCCCCAAAGCTTCCCAAGCTCCAAAACACTCTCTACACTCTGAATAGGTTTAGGTTGTGTTTGTGTACAAATCTCCTCTCAAGGTATGACAATGGGAGAGGGAAGGAGAAGATGCTACAATGATTTCTCACTAAGGATGAGTAGTTTTCTCTCTAAAAGATGGGTGTGTGTGTTGTAGAAAACCTATTTAGCATTTTTCTCTCTGAATGGTCTCCTTACAATTTCTGTGGGTAATGAGGGTATATATAGTATAAGTGAAAGGTAAGAAAATCACATTTTAAAAATCCTCTAGGCAAAGAGTCTCATGGGTATCTCGCGGAAAGGCCTTACCCATGAAATACTCGCGAAATTAATAGCCTGACATGACTCTTCAAGTTCCAGTCATGTGCTTCTCACATGCCCTTTTTGCAGGAACCCTACTCCCGAACTTCTCGCAAGCTAGTCACGAAATGCACTAATCTTCATTTAAGCTTAAGTCTTCACCAACTTAATACTAAACCCAATACAATAAAATCCCACAAAATACAAAGAATAAAATTAAAGTAATTACAACACTTTTTGTCATGAAATAAAACCAACATAAAATATAGTTGTAAATTACAACTTTACATCTGTCATGAGCTAGCTCTCTTTAAGGATCATTTTTTTTCCCAGTAAGGCATGAGGCGATGCAAGGGTCAAGCATGCCTATCAAAGTTATAAATTCTATTTTGGTGATATTTTTAATTTACCTATTATTAGAACAAAAAAATGAGTTTGGCTTACCTCTAGTACTTTTTTTTTTCCCGGATGTCTCCTTCTGTATTAAATACATAATGGAAAATGGTAGTAGGTTGTAATCTCCACATTTTATTTAGTTAGTGGGAAATGTTGTAGTTTCTCTTTAAAACAAAAAGATATTTCAATTAAAAAAGAATTAGAAGTAAGCCAAATCCCAAAAAAATATAAGCACCAAAACTGCAAAACACTCCTATATATCGTTTAAAGTTAATTGATATGGTATATATGCATAAATATATAAGTATTCATGAATACAATTTAAAGTTCTTAAATTTAACATAAAATCAAGTATAGTATTAAAAAAAAAAAAATTGATAACACTACGAGTATAAATCAAAATTAGGGCAACTTGTTTTTAGAAAAATTTGACAAACTTATGCCTCAAACTATTGAATAATTAAAGAATATATATATATATATATATATAGCCTTTTCAAACTAGATTAAAACAATCATATTGACCGAACCCCTAATAGGCCGAGAGGATATGAAAATAGAGACTAAAACAAGAGGGAATTTTAAGCTAAATGGAACAGGGGGATTAAGCATTTTGGCATAGCTGTTCTCAGCAGAAATAGAACAAAATCAATATTTTTGATGTGTACGTCCAAGTGTAATTCCAACCTGAATTTTATCATGAAAGTTTGAAATTCTTTTTATGTTGATTTTTGTCATATAACAATCAAGAAACAAGTTCGTTAATTTGTTCTTAATTAACTAAAAATAAGGACAGTCACTGTGCTAAGAAGAATTCATTCATTGAATTTCTCCATATGTGATTCACACAACATGTGAACGTATAGGATGGACTTCCTCTCAAAAGTGTGTCGCCACTCGCCATTACATACTGCGGGTTAAAGACTTAAAAACTAAATCTTAAAAATCAGATCAAAATGTCACAAACGTATGGATGAGAATTAAACTTCTTATCATCGATCATCTCAACCAAATTTAGTGCTACATCCCAAAATTCCTGGATTGTAACTGGCCTAGATGATTCACCACATTTTTTGTTAGACAATGAATGTTAATTAAGAAAAAGAAAGTATATATATATATATATATATAAAATAGAGCTGCATATTTTCCTTAGTCAGAAAACAAGGATAAATAACAATCAAATGTCAATTAGAAAGAAAAAGAAAAAAGAAAAAAAAAATTTATTCACTCACTCTCTCTCTCTCTCTACTGAGTGAGAGATGAGGCATTGCCTGTGGACGCAGAAGATGAAGAGGAAGAGTTCTTGTGATTATGCATCCAGACTTTGAAGACTTGCCTACTGACCCCAACTCCTCTGCAAAACCTCTCAATCTCATCCTCAAGATCCTTCCTTTGTAGCTTCCACCCAAGCTTCTCAGCAAATGCCAGCATCTTCTCCTTCTGATCTGGTGTGAACTTGGTCCTGAACCTCTTCTTGCTAGAGCTCCTCTCTCCAAGCTCACTGCCGCCACTGTAGTCCATAAGGTCTGCGGTGTTGGTATCTGCAGAAGGGTCACGGCTAGTACAGCTGAGTACCAGTCCTCTACCATGTGGGGGTACATAGGTGACCTTGCGGTGAAAGTTGCGGTGACACCCACATGCTGCACATTGTAGGCTTCCATGAGAGGTGTCATCTAGCGTGAACTCTCCACAGCCATCCGTGGCATAGCTGCCTAGACTCGCTGCATGATTTCTCAAGCACTCTCTGTATATATCATTTGTGTTATTGTCACCCTCCATCTCTCTCTCTGTATCTCTGTCTCTCAAAGGTTCTATCCTGTTTGATACTATATAATGGATCAAAGGAGGGTTTGCAATTACAATCATGCTCCTTGCCCTTCGTGGCTAGGATAGATAGGATATATACAGTTATACACTGTCCACGCTTTGTAGCTTTTTATCTACTTACGAACAATAAAAAAAAAAAAAAAAAGCTTTTTATCTACTTGTACTGTGTATGTGTAACGTCATGGTTATTTCTAGTTGTTACTGAGAGAGAGTATGGCAGTGATTATTATTGCAGACTTGGTTTAAACATGTCGCTTATTTCATGCGTTAAATATGAACATACTAAAAAAAATGGGGATAATTTGTGTAAAACTATGGAACTATTTTTGATAAACTGGAAAATTTTTACACAAAAGCAAAAGCTATAAATATTGTGTATATATATGAAGGATTTTACTAATGTGTGCCATAAGGGCACACATTAATTTTCATTTTTGGAAAAATTTATTTCGGGAATTGAAAAAGTATTGACAGCTTTTTCAATTTCCGTAAAAAAATTTTCAAAAGTGAAAGGCTTAATGTGTGCCCTTAGGGCACACATTAACCGGACCCATATATGAAATGTACAATAGTGAATGCATGTGCAAAATATTTTTCTTTTATCATGCAAGCCTTTCTAGTTTCTACAGTACATTATGAGATTTTATTTTCTCTGTCACTTTTATGTTTTAAATGCAGACATTATATTTTCAACTTGTAAAATGTGTACCTTAACGTATCAACTGTAAATATTGTGTAAATACAAAGGATATAAAGTGAGTGTAAAAACCTATTTTTTGGCTACATATTGTAATTCAGGCAATTTTACAACTGTGAAATGTGACGCTCCATTTGTTTCGATGGAAAATCTTGTGTAAAGATTGTTTTCCAGTGTTTGGTAGTATAAAAAAATATAAGTTAAAGAAAAACTATTTTTGATCAACATAAAAAGTATGCTTATATTTAGGGATTGTTTTCCATTACATTTTTTTTTGGAAAACAACACTATCTCATTGCAAACTAAATAAGGGAAGTTATGAGGTTGTTTTTCAACTCATTTAAAGTTATTACCAAATATTGAAAAATGAGATAGTTTTATAGAAAATGATTCTTAGAAAATGATTCGTTTTCTAGAAAACATTATTATTGAAACAAATAGAACGAATCTTTATTCTTGGCAAAAAATTGGACATGCCCTACATTCTTTGTAGTACTCTAGCTAGTAGTTAATTTAAAATGGGGGCTGAAAATTTGATTAATTCCAGAAATTATTTTCTTCTCCATTGTGAAATAATGCTTAGTTTATTTGATTAAACAAGTTTAGTTCAAATGATACCTCTCTCTTATAAGAGTAAATTGAAGGGTCGTGCGGGTAGTCAATTTAAGATCCATATGTGTAACATAACAAAGGTTAAGTTTTACAACCATTTTGTAACTTTTGTTGATCTACTCTTTCTTTTTTCTTTTTCTTTTTCTTTTTTTTAAATTTAATAACAACTTCATCTTGCTATGTTAATTATGATAAAAAAAAAAGAAGTTATTAGAATGTGTAAGGTTGAATTTAATCAATCATCTAATTGGCTTTATTCCGTGACCAATTTGCTTGTAATTTAGCACTTAGTAACCCTGTATTTAGGTGGGAAAATTGTAAGGGTAGTGTGTGAGAAGATGTGAAGAAAAGCTTAAGAGTGTGCAAGAAAAACAGAGTCTCGCGGCTAGCGCGGGTGGATCGCGACTGGCAAGCCGCGAAAGGCAGGCACGTGAGAGGCACACTGGGAAGCTGAAGGGTCGCGCCAGTTGTCACGTTACAGGACAAAAGTTCCAGGCTGGCCAGGCCGTTACGTCGCGACTGGAACTCGCGACTTGGACAAGCCGCGAGGTCAAGCCGCGAGTTAACCCTGTTTGGCAAAAACTGATGTTTTGCATTCCCTTCTCACCCTACTATATATACACCCTTATACTCACTAAATTGTGAGAGCTTCCAGAGAGAATTTTGTGAGAGAAACCCTAGAGAAAAACAAGATTGCCTCATCCCCAATCTTTACCTTAGAGACTCTTCAAATTCCTCTACTCTCTTCCTCTCCATTGTCATACCCTTGAGAGGTCTTTTACCAAATCCTTATCTCACCACACCCACGTCTGTGAGAAGGTCCATTTGGTGCTTAGGGAAGCAGTTTGGGAAGGAACCAATATACATTGGTTGATGCTATGGTCAAGTAGCGGAATCCGGGAAGCTAAAGAAAAAATAAGTTCGGCGTAACCTCGTTAGAGCAAGAAGCTTGGAGGGCTTAGGTACTTGGGTAGATTAGGCTTAGAGGGTCTTTTGCTGTTCATGTATCCCAACTATATTCTTTAGTGGATTTTATCACCGCTTGGAGGGCGGCGGAGAGGTTTTACGCCGAGGACTTCGGTTTCCTCTTTGATAACACATCGTGTGTTGTCCGTGTGTTTGCATCTTCTTTCCCGTTATCTTTGATTTATATTTACTGTTGTGGATGTGTTTATATTTGGCTTAGATTGTTTATCAATTCTGTTATAAGTTTGTTATCATGTTCCGTACATTAGTTGTTTGATATAAAGCTTGAATTGGTAATCTAATTATTTGGGGTTTAAACGTTCAAGGGTGTTTCATACCCTATTTTGAACTTTCAGAATGGTATTATACTTAGATTAAGTTAAAGTAAAATTTCTATCTTATAAAAACAAAATATATATTACCACTTTAGTCATGTAAAATGTTTTTCTTAAAGATTGGACACTTTAATGCTAGGTAGCATTCCTTTTATGAAAGCTCTTGGAATTGGCTCATATATATTTTTGTACCAACTAAGAAACAGTAAAATAAATCGTATTTTGGGGATTTGGACCGGATAAATCTATGTTATATATAAACATTGTTGTAACCCCAATGTCTCATATAGTGAACTAGTAGTCATTTGTCATGTGGTTGTTGCCGCACACAATTTGTACATGAATTTATGTCTTTTTTTAATCTTTCTTATATTGATTATTCACAACAAAAGCAAAATTCTTTGTTCTTCCTCACACAAAAAAAAAAAAAAAAAAAAAAAATGAAAATTCTTGGAATGCTTTTAGCTTTTCTTACAGTAATTTTTTAAATAAAATGGGTTTAAGTGATCAGTTGCATTATTTAATCACATGGACTTTGGAAAGTAAGTTTTCCTCCGATCCCCTAGGCCTAGTGTGCATCAATTTATTACCTTGACTTGATCCATCAGGCTTTGGATGGGAAAAAGTAGTTTTCATTCCATATAGCTAATTAATATGATAGTTTGATATATTTCTTTTTTTCTTTTTTTTTTCTTTTTTTTGTGTTGCGAAAGATGGTTTGATATATCATATAAGAAAGAAAGAAAGAAATATTTGTGAAGCATAGGCAGTCAAAGTAATTCGTGGCTGGCCTTAGCAGCATCACATGGCATATTTATATTAATAAATTGTGGAGGAGAAATTAGGAGCATTTAAAATGGAACATACATAATTGGATTGTCACTTGGTTCATGAACTCAAAAAATTGAGTATTAAAAATAGGGTTTAAGACAACTTGGTTCATGAACGCAAGAATTGTGTATTAAATACGTTTAAGACAACATTATTTCTTCTGTCCCAGTCGTCGAATCTTGCAATAAGGTCAAGGAAAAGGAAATGGAAATGGAAATGAAAATGAAATCCCTCTAAACTAAAACAATGGGCTCCTGACTCCTGACTCCTGACTCCAACATCATCCAAAATATCAGCTAAAGCTTTAGCGGGCCCGTGAACGTTTTTTTTTTTTTTTTTTTTTTTTTTTTTTTGCAATAATTCACTTTGGAAATGCAGAGGGAAAAAAAAAAAAAAAAGTCGTCGGGAATTTCATAATTTAACACATGCTCCCCAGTCCTCTCTTTTTTGTACTCTTGTTTGATGCAATTGCTAGAGAAATTCTATATATACTGCATCTCATCTACACACCAATCATACCACGTACGTATGAACTGTGCTCCTCATCCCTTTGGATCTTATTGCTCTTAATTTGCATATATAAAAATGCAGTGACTGGTGCTATTAATTTCCAGCTACAAAAGATGGTTATTTGCACTAAATTCTCATTTTTGTAGAGTTCGGGAGAGATAATTGGTAGGTTCTATCATAGTAATAATGATTTTTACATATACAAAATATCATATAAATTAAAATTGTGTTTTTAAAAACATGATTTTACAGTTTAAATGATATCATATTTTTAAAAATCGATTTCATAAAAAAGGGTGCAATAGGCTAATAGCAAATATGTAATAAAAAATTTTCAGTACGTACTACAACTAGAAGTTTGATCACCATATTTTTTTTAAAAAAGAATTCACGATCTTGGATCTGTAATTTGCCACTTTTGGTGGAAGTGACTTCGAATTATACTGAAAATATATTGCATATTTTTATTATTAGTTAGAATAATCTTAATTTAACAGTGTTCTTGTCATCTAATTAATAAGATATTTAATATTGAATTTCATGTACACCACGAAGGAAGCAAAATTAACACACACACACACATATATATATATATATATATAGATGGGGAAATGTTAGTATCTCTTTAATTAATATAGTATATATGTATAGATAGACTGTATAAAATCAATGAGAAGATGGCAAGGATATCAAATCATGGTAGGCAAGAGGAAGGGTATATAGTGATAAGGTTGTGAGCTGGATGTGGAATGGTGTGTAATATATATATTGAATGGGAAATGGGAAATGGGAAATGGAAGGGGGGGCAAAGTTTTCCTGTTGATGATGTGTGGGAATAATAATAATAATAATGTTGTTCGCTTTTTTGGAGCCTTGCTTTGTTTCCTTTTCTCCGCTCAGACTCAGTGTGTATGTGTTGTCATTGTAATTGTAGTCATATGACCTTGTGTACAGTGGAAGGAAAACCACAAGAGGAACAGTGACTGGAGAGCTGTATTATTAAGGCTGCAAACTCTCTGAATTGCTAAAAAGCTACTGCCTGGTCCAAACTTGGGGGTCACAGTCCTTTCCTCTTTGGCTTGTACTGCAAGTGAAAATTTGGCTTAAAAGAAAAGTGATCCTTCTTTTGTCGAAAATCGAAATGATTGATTTTCACGTGGAACAGGTCAGGGTTCAACTCCAAATGTTTTTTTTACTATTTTGTTGACTTAAAAGACGTTTGAAAAATAAATTAACCATTTTTATTTTTTTAAAAGAGTTTTAATCTATAACGTTCACTTTTGATAATTGTACTCTTTGTTATTAGATCAAAACACTAATTAATTTTGTGTGCAACCATCAAAGACAATGATTTTGAAACCTAAACCGTTTAATGAACCGTAAAAATGAAGGGTTTAAAATTTTTGAAGTTAAACTAGATCAAAACGAGAGTAAACAGCGATAACATCATAATTAATTTATTAATTATTTAAAATATAAATAAATATATTAAATTAGTAAAAAATGAAAATTTGACTAAAATAGTCCAAAATAAGTATAGATAATTATATAACTTTCTTAATGCAAATAAGAATTATTAAATTCTAAGAAAACATAAATAAATATTGAGTTTCTAAAGTATCTTAAGTCATGACAAAGCACAATAATTTTTATGGGGAAATTACAGTAAACCTGCACGTGGTTTGACCTGTTTACACCTTGCCAACCTGTGATTTAAAACTTAACACTTTGCCTACTTGTGTTTAACTCTGTTTAGTTTCCATTACCCACCTCCATTAAAATCAGGAATAAAAATGTATTTTCTCTTCCCTTTTATGTCTCTTTCCTCCAAAAACAAAAAATACATAACAAAAAAACCAAATCAAAATGGGTTATTTCAAACCCAAGAATATGCATCTCTTAGAACATGGATCAAATAAAAAAAAAATTCAAACCTAGAACACAAGAACACAACATTTGTATATATAGTTCATGAAAGCTCGAAAATGTGTTGAAAACACACGAGCAATTTAGACCCCCAATTAAAATTATGGCTTGATAGATTTTACACTAACTTAATACAAAGTGCGGAATAGTGTAAATGCGAGCGGATGAACAAGTAAGCTACTCTAATCCATAAACTAAGCAACACAGTAGTATAATGGAATAAATAAGAGTAGGGAAGAAGGATGCAAACACAGAAAACACCGAGACGTGTTCTCGAAGAGGAAACCGAAGAATTTGGCGAAAAACCTCTCCGCTGCCCTTCAAGCGGAAATCGATCCACTAGACAATCAGTTGGGATACATGGGTTAGCAAGAGACCCTCCAAGCCTAATCTACCCGATGTACCTAAGCCCTCCAAGCTCCTACTCCAACAAGGCTTCTCGGAACTGTGTCTTGTCTAGCACCCCGGATCCCGCAACAAGCTCCATGTTGCATCTGCCATTCCAGGCTTCTTCCAATACTTCTCTGCAACACCAAAACGTCTCACAGCACTCTCAAAGGGTGTGGTAAGTGTTTGGGATATCAACCTCTCAATGGTATGGAAATGGAGAGGGAAGGGTTGAGGAGATACCACAAGCAAGTGTATAGAGAAAGGTGAGGATGACAATCTCTAATTCCCAATGTGTTTGGCTAGGGTTTTCTCTCTGAAGCATTCCTCAACATTTGTGGGTAATGAGGGTATATATAGGATAGGTGCAAAAAGTGTGAGTCAGTCAGTACAGGCTGGCAGAACAGATTGTCTTGCGGGTGTCTCGCGGGAAGGCCTTACCCGCGAGATACTCGCGAGACACAGCTATCTCCACCTGGCCTGACTCTTCGCATTCTAGCATGTGCAGGGCATATGCTTCACTTCGCGGGAAGCTAGGTCGCGACATACCCGCGAGAATTCTTCAACCTCCAAATGCTTCAGTCTTCACACACTCTCTCTATCACACAACCCTTACAACAAATCCCACAATAAATACAAGGTATAAACGATTGAAAATAATTACAATCGAATTTGGCACGGAGTAAAAGCCAACAAAATACATAGTTGTAAATAACAACTTTACAATCTCCCCCTTTGGCTATTCCGTGACAAAACCCTAAAACAGACTCTAGACTTAAATGTGAGTTTGGGAACAAAGGCAAAACTCACTCACACCTAAATCTAGTTTCTGATAAGCTCTTGAAACATATGAACAAGTAACTCCTGAAACACAACAACAAAATAATATCATTGTATGCAGAAAAACTTGAAAAGTATATGGAGCAATACTAGCATGATCAAGCAATATGGAATACAAACAATAGATCATGACAAGATCAAACAAGCAATCACTTACGCAAAAGTGATCACTATGCTCATTCACACAGGGAATGACCATTCGGACATGCAAGGTGATAAGCTCAAATGAAGAGTATCATTTGCAAGTCCAACACTCAACCAATGCGAAATACACGAAGTATTTGCATCTAGGAACAATCCTACTAGGGCACAAGAGTGTTCATCACTCAACCAATGCATAGAACGTATATGCATCTAGGAACAATCCTACACGGGCACAAGAGTGTTCATCACTCAACCAATGCATAAAACGTATATGCATCTAGGAACAATCCTACACGGGCATAAGAGTGATGTACTGAAGTAAAATGAATGACATTAAATTTCAAGAACACAAGCATAAAGGCTGCATAAACAAGGTACAGAATATGCATGGCACAAACCGTAAAAGCCTACAAAAAATGCAATGAAACAAAGCCTTAAAGCTTATAAAAGCAACATGGGTACATGCAAGATATGCTACAGAGCATAGAGAATGTCACAAAAGAACTACTGAAATTATACTGAAATAAAAAACAGAGTATCAAAGCTCTAGAACATAAGTAGTAAAACAGTTATAAAAACCAAAAGACATTGAAAAGAAACTGAATTAAACCGTTTGTAAAACCAATAACCAATGTTACTATGTTTCTAAGCTATGCTCCCCCTAACGCTGTGCAAGCTCTTCTCCAGCTCCCCTTCAAAAATTTCTCCCCCTTTTTGACCGGAATGGCCAAAGGGCTAGAACTAATCTGACTCTGAATCCGAGCCTTGCTCCATAGATAAGTCTTGTATTTGTGAAGAGAGCGCGGTGATCTGTCCTTGAAGATATGCAAACTGGTCCGCTGTGTGCTGTACATGAGAATCCAACACTGTAGACATTTGATCCATTTTAGCCAGCAATAGATCAAGTTTGCTCAAACCTTGTGGTGGAACAGAAGATGATGGCTGTGTAGATGGCTCTAGAGTCGAGGTGAACCTATCAATCTCCTCCTCTGTATCTCCACCCTCATCTTGCTTAACACGAGGCTGTGGAATGGTATGCACACCAGTCTTGGAACCCTTGATGTGTGCAGTGCTCCTAGTCAGTGTATGACCACCAATGAGGTAGTCCCTCTGAACAACTGTGAGGCCACTGGGTAGCTTGAGCTTTGCCTCGGCAATCAATCCCATGATCAAAGAGGGGAACGACATCACAGTTCGTGAATTTTGCTTTGTGATGCTCTTCTTCAGGACATGTATGATATGGCCACAAATGTCAATCTCCTTATGAGAAAAGAGATCATACAGGAATCTTGTTCTCGGAGCAGATAGTGTGGTGAGATTGGTGACCAGATACAGATTATGAATCATCACATAACTTAGTGTTCTCATTTCTGGAGAGAATTTGATGGTGTTCATGGATGATTTCTTCGGTTCACCACCAAGAGCTGTAATCATCTCAGCAGTAGAGCCCAATCTATCCTCATATGCAATTGTAATTGGCTGAGATAGAGGCCATATTTCCAAAAAATCTTGGATGATCTCTCTCGTAATCACAAATTCCTTGTGTCGTACCCAGCACTCAATACAATCTCCGTTGACAGTGGCATTTGAGAAGAACTCCCTAATAATCTCTGAATAGACAACCCCGGTTGGGTTCAGCAGCTTGGTCCAGGTTCTATCTTTGAACACTTCAGGGATGAACGTGTCCTCAAGAGTTTCTAACTGGACCACTCTCTCCATGATGATTGTCTTGTCCTTATAGCAGTCATTGTACTTCATATCTGCTTCCGCGGACTTGAAATGATCAGAATCAGTGCGTGCACGCTTTGAAGTAGGTTTCTTCTTAGCTGCATGCTTGGTGGGAGACATCTGCACAATTTCACAAAGCGGACAGGGAACAAGAGCACAAACACAAACCATAACACAAAACTTGATTAGATTTAAATTAGTTTCAAATCAGAGTTAAACTAACTGAAAAACAGAGCATTGCTGACACTTAACAACATGCTTAAAGAAACAAACCTATAAAGCATAAGCACAGTGCATGAAACTAAGTAGCTGTGCATGTGTGTGCATATGTGTGCATGTGCAAATGTGTGTGTGCGGCACGGGATGCATGAGGGTGCCTAAGTGTGCCTAGTTGTGTGCCAAGAGTATGCAGCATGAGCAAAGTGTATGAAATACGAGATCAATGACCAAACCAAGTAAAATAAGGTCAAACAAGTGAAAGTCCATAGATTGAGATCACTTGATTCCAATTTGGCACAAAAATCTCACTCGAACATTTTGACAAACACCTAGCATGCACAAATGCACATATAACATGAATAATGCATGAACATGGGAAAATCTACCCTTAATACATGATACAATGCCACAAGGGGCCAACTCAGATGCAGAAACAACAAATGGGACACAGCCCAATCAAAAGATTTGATGAAAATTCACCCAATTTTGAAAACCAACCCAAATTTTCGAAAATCCCCAAATATCAAAGCCCTAACACAAAATTCTACATAATCTAAGCAAAAACTTAAAAAGAATTGTTTATAAAACATACCTTGAAGAGGAAAATGCAGAAAAGATGCTTGGATTGAAGGGGATTGAATGGAATAGTGATTTGGGTTGAAAAGGTTCGAGAAAGGTTGAGCGAGGGAAGTTTTTGTGATTTAAAAAACTGTCACATCAGCAATATAAAACTGAAAACATGCGTTTTTCGCGGGTTAGGGAGTAGCGACACTGTCGTGAAACAGTCACGAGAAGGGCCACTGAAGCACAAAACTTTCGCGAGAAGCACTAAGTCGCGAGACAGTAGCGATACAGTCGAGGTAACTTTTGTCTGAATTTGGAAAAATCTAATTTTAGCCAAACAGCATTTCGGTAGAAGCTGTTTGTCGCTAGACAGTCATGATACCTTCTGTGTGACAGGATGAAAAGAATTATTTTCCTCAAGCTCTTTTTGCGGGAAGCTCTAAGTCGCGAGCTTCTCGCAAAACCACCCATGAACTAGCTTTTGAAGAAACACACAAAAATGCATTTTGAACAAAAACATCAGACAAGAAAGTACAAAATCACTTTCAAAAAAAAATAAAACACTCAAAAATCTTTTTGGGTTTGATCAACGAGTTCTTGAGCATACACATCATATTTAAACATATACAATCACACAAATGAGATAGACATTGATTGAATCAAAAACTTATGTGTTGTGTGTGAGTATCAAATGTGAAATAGTCCTTAGACCAGAGCGAAGCTTCAATGATCAATTCAATCGAGTCATACACAACTGATACGAAATCAAGTGGACTATCTCCATCATAGAAATGAGTATATATGACCTCCCACGTATTGAATACAATACTTAGAAGCTTTTCATTTGGCTTCTCCAAAAATATATAACACTTGGTCCATTTTATTTTGTTTGGACAAAATCATCTCATTTTTGAGATTGGTGCATGAAATTTATGATATTTCAACTTTGATGATTAGCCTTTGGCTTTTTGAGCACCATACAAAACACATTAAAAAGAGTCGTTTTCCCTTTTTCCTAGTCGAATACTAGTGTGTGCGACAGGCTTTTGCAGCTCAATATCTCTTTTCATTTGGAGATTTACATTTGGTGAGCTCTTGTTGCAAAAACATAAAAAAATGGGAAGAGATATAGACACAAGTCTATGCAAGTATCAAGACCAACAAGACCATTGACCAATCATTCATGACAAGCTTGAAGATCTATTTACAACAGTCACACATAGTGTTCAAGATTTCTTCTACATAAAAAAGAGTGCATGCATAACAAGCCAAGATCGTAAATGCACTACGCCATTAGTACGAAGGTACTAGGTCAAACTCACATGTGACATACACAAAACAAGTGATCAAACTTTTAAGATTTTTCCAAATTTTTATGGGTTTTTGAATTTTTGAACACACCCAAAAACAGAACAAGAAAAGTAAGGTCAACAAAAACAGCTGGAACAAACCAAAATAACTAAGAGAATGAAAGCAATGCATAAAAGGATGCAACAACTGTTAGGGTTTGTGCCCTAAAATCCAATTTATTGGCATGTCATGAATAATTAAGTTGCTTAATTATTTGAGACTATTTATGAACTAATAGGACATTATCTTAGTCCATGAGATGCATAGTATGTGATTTATGTGAAAAGTCACAGAAAGATATAAATCACAAGTTCTTTGTAAACTCAGAATTTTAGTTCGTAGTCGGTGATGAAATTGGGCATTTCATCTGCGAAGACTATAACATATCAACTAAGATGATTTGTCTTGATCATGGAAGTGGAGACTTCTAGTTGGTATGTTGATATGTTTTAAGAGTTAAGACATATTGAACTGGACCGCTGTGAGATTTATTATTCTCTTAATGACTGTCAAATGAATAATAAAGCTCACGACTTCTATTTACATCAACTCTAAATCATGAGAGAATAATGGACATAATCATGAGATGTAGGTTGCTTTGATATATCAGGAGTGAGATCTATAAGTTATGGTCAAAACCTCAGTATGTTGGGCAACCGCATTTAGTGTTGATGGAACATATATTCTCAAGATGGAATTCATAATCTCTTAATGGAGATATAAAATATTCCCTTGAGATAAGTTTAATGGGTTTGGTTATACAGAGTGTTAGGCCCAACCACTTTAGTAAGGAGTTACTAAAGTATATATTTATGGAATTGGATTTCATAAATATATTATGAATAACATAAAGGATTAAACCGGGTACTCAAGGATTAAGATGTAGTAATCTTCAAAGTGGCAGTCAATATTTCATGACTTTGTATTACTACGAATATTTTAATGAAAGGGTTGAATGTACAATAAAGTCTTGGGAAATAATTTATTGATAAGGCCTAGAGTGCAACTATATTTATATAGTGGTATTAAATATAGTTAATGGTAACTTTGAACTTGTCAAGAGTTGACAGAAAAGCCCAAGGCCCATTGGAGCTAGTGTCTTATTGGTCCCTTTTGGTCCCACTCCAAGCCACAAACTTAAGCCCAATTGGAAAGGCCCAAAAGGCCAGCCCAATTAGATATTTGGTTAGATACAAAAAGGGAAAAACGTTCAGAATATTGTAAGAGAGAAACATCATTGTGAAATGGTGTGGATGTGGTTTTTTGTCACTCTCTAATCACACTTTTTGTTACCGATTGAGAGACCACACATCTTGGGTATCAAGTGGAATTGGAGTGAAGATTAAAAGTCTTCCCAAGAACGTTTGATCTTCGATTTTGAAATTCACCGCTTCAAGGTACATTCTCTTGTTCTCTAATTCTGAAATTTACTTTGTACGTGTTATCAATATCGAATGAAGTAGATCCGTTTAAAACTTATTTTCCGCTGCATTTATCTTTATTTCCATCAAATGGTATCAGAGCGGTCTTCTATTTCGTATTGTTTAACATGTTTTGTAAGTTTTAGAATTGGAGAAGATAGTTTCATATTGTTAGAAGATTATGTTTTAATTTTCTGCATGTTGTTGAAACTATGATTTGATGAAAACTGGAATTGATGTTATGATGTTGTTTAAATTTAAATTTAAGTATGTTAAATTGAGTTTTAAGGCTATAGCATCAATAGAATTCAGTTTTGACATCAAACTCTGTCTGTCATGTTCGTTTGAAAGATGTTTGTTCATGAAAAACGAAGAAAACTGTCTTAGAAAAATTTCTAGAAATTCAAGTTTCGCGATTTTCGATTGATCGAATGAGACAATGATCAGACTTCTTAGAACGATAGATTTTCGATTGTTAGTCGATCGATCGAATTTGTTTTTCGATCGATCGAGAGTCGATCGAGTATCAATCGAAGGAGTCAGAGGATCAAGTTTGAATTTCTTAATTTTTTTGATCAATCGAGGGGCACTTTCGATCGATCGAAAGAAAGAAAATCAGAATTTTTTCTAAGTGTTTTCATATGTAAAAAGAGTAAGGTTATGTGTGATTAGATTACACATAGTTCTAACTAAAAGACCTAATGAGATCAAAGGTATTAGTTAAATAGAACTCTTAGTCCTAAATAGTTTAGGACTTGTCTTTTAAGAAACATTCTAATGAGATTAGAATTGTTGTATGATTAAAAGTCTTTAACTTAATTTATTTTAATTAGAAGTTTTAATGAGATTAAAGCTTAATTAAAAAGTTATATAGTTTCTAATGGGATTAGAATACTTTATCTAGTAAATTAAGTAAATTAAGGATAGAGTTCTATATAACTAATTTTTGATTCGTTAGTATTTAAGGAATCCTAAATAGTTTAGGACTTCCATTTTAGTTAGTGATTCTAATAAGATTAGAGTCTTTATCAAGTGCAAGGTTATTAGTTGTGATGGGATCACAATTATTTAAGAAAAACCCAAATAACGAGTGGGAGTGATGAAATAACCCTTTTGTTAAGTTTATTGTAATGTGAATAGATACCTTGTCTTGACTTCGAGTCTTGCATTCCATGCGGAGGGTATTTACTTCACGGATTACAAGGTTAAACTTCTTTGTGATTGCGCGAATGTTCGTTACGCTATTGTGACGTGACATAGTTACATCACATTGAATTTAAACAATTAAACACATTTGATGTGTAGGGTTAAAATTGTGATTAGGTCACAATGTTTTCAAGACAATCCACTTGTTTTAAAATTTCTAGTGGGAGAGAGATTCAAGGGTTGATTCTCACGGCCTCCATTGCTAGTTTATAGTAGTGTGATTAGGCACCTCGCCTTGGCGTATATGTCCTGCTCCCTTCGGATGGTGTTTAATTCATGGTACTACAGATTAAACTTCTTAATGATAGATGAAGTGTGTTTTTACATTGAGAACGACCACGCTTCCGTGGAGTTACTTGGTGACTCACATTGATTCTAGGCAATGGTGTACACTAGACTAAGTGTAATGTTAACCTCCCTTCAGAGCTATGTCATTATTACTTAGAGGCTAAAGGAAAAGCGGCAAATTATTTTTGTTTGGTAAGAGTTACCATGATAGCATTAATAATGAGAATAATTCTCGCCTGATCAAAGTGATTGGTATGACCTCGCTTCCGAGGAATATTAATTGCGGGATTAGGTTGTCGTTGCACCTAGTATAGTATGGTTTTCGGGTTCCATATTATATGGTTATGGATGCAAAATGATAATGTCCTGGTATTTAAGTTCATGGTCTAAAAATAAAGTTGTCATAAATTTTGTCCTCTAGCTACTATTTTAGTTGAATCACATTAACTAAGAAATAAATTTGGACATGGTGCTTAAAGGAGCTGAAGTAAATATTCATGTTTTGATTCAGCATTGTCATAACTTCCTATACATGATGCATTTATGGAAGATAGCTTATGATATGATCATAGTCTCCATTGAAATGCTAATATGTTATATTGGCTTCTATCTCAATTGTGCTACTGCATGAGATGCAAGAGTTAGTACTAAACTTAGACTTTATATTAAGTCTAAATGAGATGTTTGGTATGAATCATATTGAGTGCTAAGAAAAGCTTAAGAAGTTCCAATTCTATATCATTTTATGAAAATATTTTTTTTTAAAATGAATTGGAATTCTTGGATGTAGAGATTAAATGTTAATCTCATTTGGATATGATCCACAAGTCCTTGTTAGAATCATTTGATCAATTCAGATTGTTTTGAAAATAAATTCTTTTTATATTATCTGAATTGATGAGTGAGTTCTACACAACGGAAGGCATCATAAAAGCTAAGGCTAGGATCAATATGATTTAATTCAAATTCTTAGCCTAAACCGAAAGGTAAGCGTGATAAGAAGAAGAATTATAATACCAAAAGGTTTGGCAAGCAAGTTGCCCTAGTAGTTGCCAAAAGGAAATTAGACTTAAAAGTATGACCAAAAGAAAGTGTTTTTGGTTTGGTTAAACTAAGCTTTGTCCATGATTGTTTTCTAGATAGAAATTTACATGTTTTATTTTTTAAAAGAGAAAGTTTTCATCCTTTGGTGTTGTATGCTTTGGCACTTAAGTCTAGATCTTATTAATCTAAATTGTATTCAAGATTGGTGAAAGATGGGTTTTTAAAACCATTATTTTGTAATATTCCCAATTTATGAATTTTATTTAGAGGATAATATGATCTAGGACTCCTTTATTGTAAAGGAATATAGTATTAATGACTTCTTTAAGTCAGTGCATACATAAAGGAGGAATAAGACTCTTTTAGAAATACTAAAGTACATGATAAGTATTTCATTTGCTTATTTCTTTTGGAGATATACTCTAATAATTACTATACATTTTCTAAAATTGATTTCAAAAGTTTGTTCCTATGACATTAATTGTGGATTGGGTGAGAACCTAGTATATGATACTTCCACTTTTAGAGATGTCCGGCACTTGTGCTAGAAAGGAAGTCTGACAAATTGAAATCAAAAGGTAGAAAAATGTGTGATTATAATAAGTATCCAAAAGGATTGCAGAAGATTGTTTTGATAGTCATAAAGATGACAAGATGTTTGTAAAGTGCAAATACAAAGTTCTTATAAGATGTTTGTAATGTACAAATACAAAGTTCTTGATGATGACTATGTGAATAATCTTAAAGAATCGTTCTAGAAGAGAAGTCAGAATTGTTGTAAGACAACTATAAAATACATTTAGAAATGAGGTGGTTGTATTAGATATACCACAAGGCATTATTCTAAATATATAGCTAGTACACGGGTACAATATCGTAGTGGGAGGATTGTAAATTCATACTTTTGGGATAAACTTTTGAAGTCATTCCACAAGGATATGAATTTGATCCTCGATCCTACGTAAAGGTAATAGATGATAAGAATATGAATTATTGGATCAAGGTTATGTGAATAGAATTAGATTCTATTTAAAGTCTAGAACTTGTAGAGGCGCCTATTGGCATTGAGCCTATTGTTCTTAAATAGGTCTACAAGAAATTGAGATTGATAGAATTGAAGGTGCAAACCTTCAAAGTCAAGACTAGTGGCGAAAAGATTTATTCAGAAAGAAATGGTTCGATTATGAAAAGATTTTTTCACCTATAGTCAAGTTTGATTCTATCTAGATTCTTTTATCCATTATATTTTATTTGGATGAAATATGGCAATGGATATCAAGAAAGCTTCTTTTAGTAGCAATCTTGAGGAAGACATTTATATGATGTTCCTAGACTTGTACGTAGCAAAGAACCAATATTGTTTAGTATGCAAGTTGCTTAAATTCCATTTATGGACTAAAGCAAGCATATGAATCATAAAATATCATCTTTGATCAAGAAATCAAATTGTTTGATTTTGATCAAGTATTAAAAGACCTTATGTGTGTAAAGCTATATAGAATAATAAATCTCATAATGTATATTGATGACATTCTAATCATTAAGGATGATGTAGAGTTATTGTCATCAATAGAGTTTTGGTTGTCTAGTCCAGTTTGATATAAAGTACTTGGGAAAGACTAGTCACATCCTAAGAATTATAACTTTATTATAATTCAGAAATTAGGATGTTGGGTCTATCTTAAACTGCTTAAATAGATTAGATTCTAGCCAAGTATAACAAGTAATACTTTAAGAAAGGATTCTTTCCTTTTAAGTTTGAAGTTCCTTTATATAGGACTATGGTTCTAAGACATATAAAGGAAGAGTATATAAGACGGTTCCTTATATCAAATCGATAGGAAGTCTTTATGCTATGCTAAATACTAGGCTAAATGTCTATTTTGCGGTGGGCATAGTAAGCAAATATCAAGTGAATCAAAGATCACTTATTTTAGTGGGAGTAAAGCATATACTCAAATATCTTAGGAGAATGAGGGATTATATGCTTGTCCACTAAAGTGAAGTTTTGATAAATACTGGATGTACAAATACAGACTTGTAGTTTGATTGTGATTCATGAAGTTGGACTTCGAGATATGTGTTCATCCTAGGTGGTGAAGATACACATCAAGCGTAAGTATCATCTCATTAGAGAAGATATGAGTACGTGATAAGTAGTAGTAGAAAAGATAATTTATGCAATAAATCTGGCTGAAACTTGTTTCCAAGCCTTGCCTTAGAGTGACTGTGAATTACTCTATAGGGAGATAAGTGTCGGATATGTAGTAAATTGTCTTTGAGGGCAAGTGGGAGATTGTTAGGGTTTGTGCCCTAAAATCCAATTTATTGGCATGTCATGAATAATTAAGTTGCTTAATTATTTGAGACTATTTATGAACTAATAGGACATTATCTTAGTCCATGAGATGTATAGTATGTGATTTATGTGAAAAGTCACAGAAAGATATAAATCACAAGTTCTTTGTAAACTCAGAATTTTAGTTCGTAGTCGGTGATGAAATTGGGCATTTCATCTGCGAAGACTATAACATATCAACTAAGATGATTTGTCTTGATCATGGAAGTGGAGACTTCTAGTTGGTATGTTGATATGTTTTAAGAGTTAAGACATATTGAACTGGACCGCTGTGAGATTTATTATTCTCTTAATGACTGTCAAATGAATAATAAAGCTCTCGACTTCTATTTACATCAACTCTAAATCCTGAGAGAATAATGGACCTAATCATGAGATGTAGGTTGCTTTGATATATCAGGAGTGAGATCTATAAGTTATGGTCAAAACCTCAGTATGTTGGGCAACCGCATTTAGTGTTGATGGAACATATATTCTCAAGATGGAATTCATAATCTCTTAATGGAGATATAAAATATTCCCTTGAGATAAGTTTAATGGGTTTGGTTATTCAGAGTGTTGGGCCCAACCACTTTAGTAAGGAGTTACTAAAGTATATATTTATGGAATTGGATTTCATAAATATATTATGAATAACATAAAGGATTAAACCGGGTACTCAAGGATTAAGATGTAGTAATCTTCAAAGTGGCAGTCAATATTTCATGACTTTGTATTACTACGAATATTTTAATGAAGGGGTTGAATGTACAATAAAGTCTTGGGAAATAATTTATTGATAAGGCCTAGAGTGCAACTATATTTATATAGTGGTATTAAATATAGTTAATGGTAACTTTGGACTTGTCAAGAGTTGACAGAAAAGCCCAAGGCCCATTGGAGCTAGTGTCTTATTGGTCCCTTTTGGTCCCACTCCAAGCCACAAACTTAAGCCCAATTGGAAAGGCCCAAAAGGCCAGCCCAATTAGATAATTGGTTAGATACAAAAAGGGAAAAACGTTCAGAATATTGTAAGAGAGAAACATCATTGTGAAATGGTGTGGATGTGGTTTTTTGTCACTCTCTAATCACCCTTTTTGTTACCGATTGAGAGACCACACATCTTGGGTATCAAGTGGAATTGGAGTGAAGATTAAAAGTCTTCCCAAGAACGTTTGATCTTCGATTTTGAAATTCACCGCTTCAAGGTACATTCTCTTGTTCTCTAATTCTGAAATTTACTTTGTACGTGTTATCAATATCGAATGAAGTAGATCCGTTTAAAACTTATTTTCCGCTGCATTTATCTTTATTTCCATCAACAACAAATGTCCCTAAATATTGGAAGAATTTATGCATGGACATGTTATAATGCTTATGCATGAGTACCCATCTTCACCCACACGTCACATGCGTTTGGGGTGATATCCTTGACAGATTGGGTACGTGAGTTTGGACTTTCAAACCTTCTGGTGAAACTCTCCAAGCAAGTGGTGAAGGCACCGATCATTTTCATCACGTCCATCATACCGAGATCACAATTTTGACTTCTCGATTGCTCACCACCCCAAGACCTCATGTCATTTCTCCTTCCTCGTAACCGAGGTGTGCTTGCATTGTTGTCTGATCTCAGCTTTTGACAGTTGGGTCTGGTATGTCCTTGCAGTTTGCAGTAATGACACACATAATCTGTTCTAGGACTCCGTTGTGATCTTGGGAGAGATCTTCCTCTGGTTTCATGTTTAACCACAGATTGATTTCGGGGCTTATTCACCATTCGTTGCTCAGCCACATTCTTCTTCTTTACGTCCTCAACTTTCTCAAGAATGGGCTCTTCTATAACCGTCTCGTTTGCCTTCACAAACTTTACTTCTTTGGTGACTTTGGCTGATGAGTAGCTTCCTCCGGTGTATCCCAACCCGGACTTGTCTGAAGAAGGTTTTTGAGATGATATAACATCTTCTAGCTTCTGAGAGGAGACTCTCTCTATCTTAGCATGAGCTTGCACAACCTCTTGCTCAAGAAACCTCACCTTCGTATAGGCTTCAGATAGCTCGCCATTTAGTGTCTCAATCTCACACTTAGCCTCTTTATATCTGACCAAGAGACATCTGTAATCTTCCTCAGCTTTCTTCATTTTCCTTACAGCTGCCTTGGCTACTCTGGTATACTCTCCCGACTTCTCAAGTAGTAAGGAGTAATTTTCTTGAAGATTAGCTGTATTCTCTTCCTTTTCAGCATCTGATTCTTCCACAATCCCAATAGACTCTGAATCAGAATGCTCACCAAGCTCCTTCACAAGTGCATCCAAATCCTCCGATGACTCCACATGAGCAATGGTCATGAAGGCGGAGTAGTTTCCCTCTCCGTCACAGCTCTTTTCCGAGTCAGAATCAGAGGAGTTTGAATCACTGAGCGTCATGGCATAAGCTTTGCCTTTTCCCCTCAGAAAATTTGGACACTCCTTCTTTAGATGTCCATGGCCATTGCACTCATAGCACACAATGTCTGAAAGAGGTTGAGACTTCCTCCCTTCTTTCCTTGTAAACTCTTTCCTATCACCTTTTGAAGATGAAAATTTTCTTCTGTTGAATGGTTTTCCACTGTTCTTCATCTTCAGAAATTTTCGGAAGTTTTTTGCAAGATATACTACTTCCTTCTCCACTCCATCTTCTTCGGAAGGATCATCCATTTTTTCGGTGATGGTTTTAAGAGCAAGAGATTTACTCGTCTTGCGGGAAGGCAGTCCAAGCTCATATGTTTGGAGTGATCCAATGAGCTCTTGGATCTTAATTTCATCCAAATCCTTGCTTTCCTCTATGGCTGTAACTTTTGCCCGAAAGCTCTCCGGTAAGGATCTCAAAATTTTTCTCACCACCTTAGTCTCTTCAATCTTCTCCCCAAGATTGAATTTAGCAATTACAATTTCATTGAGCTTCCCATAGAATGAATCAAATGGTTCATCATCCCCCATCTTGAGCTCTTTAAATTTGGTGGGAAGCATCTGGAGTTTTGTGTCCTTAACTTTCTTCGTACCCTCATATGTTGTCTCTGAAATCTTCCAAGCTTCCTTGGCTACCGTCATATGAGAGATCCTGTGGAATTCATCAGGAGACACACCACAGAAAATAGCATTTAAAGCTCTACTATTAGCATTGGCTGCTGCGAGAGCTGCCTTATCCTAAGTGGACTTAAGATCCTCTGGCTTAGTCCAGCCTATCTCAACCGCATCCCACATGGTGTCATCCATAGAACATAAAAATGCTCTCATTCTGACTTTCCAGAAGGCATAATTGTTCCCATAAAAAAATGGTGGAACATTAAGCGATTGAGACCGGTCCATCTCAAATAGGGTCAAGGATCACACTCAAGTATTTAAACCACAACAAGTGTACCCGCTCTGATACCAATTGAAAGCTCGAAAATGTGTTGAAAACACACGAGCAATTTAGACCCCCAATTAAAATTACGGCTCGATAGATTTTACACTAACTTAATACAAAGTGCGGAATAGTGTAAATGCGAGCGGATGAACAAGTAAGCTACTCTAATCCATAAACTAAGCAACACAGCAGTATAATGGAATAAACAAGAGTAGGGAAGAAGGATGCAAACACAGAAAACACCGAGACGTGTTCTCGAAGAGGAAACCGAAGAACTCGGTGAAAAACCTCTCCGCCGCCCTCCAAGCGAAAATCGATCCACTAGACAATCAGTTGGGATACATGGGTTAGTAAGAGACCCTCCAAGCCTAATCTACCCGATGTACCTAAGCCCTCCAAGCTCCTACTCCAACAAGGCTTCTCGGAACCGTGTCTTGTCTAGCACCCCGGATCTTGCAACAAGCTCCATGTTGCATCTGCCATTCCAGGCTTCTTCCAATGCTTCCCAGCAGCACCCAAACATCTCACAGCACTCTCAAAGGGTGTGGTAAGTGTTTGGGCTATCAACCTCTCAATGGTATGGAAATTGAGAGGGAAGGGTTAAGGAGATACCACAAGCAAGTGTATAGAGAAAGGTAGGGATGACAATCTCTAATTCCCAATGTGTTTGGCTAGGGTTTTCTCTCTGAAACATTCCTCAACATTTGTGGGTAATGAGGGTACATATAGGATAGGTGCAAAAAGTGTGAGTCAGTCAATACAGGCTGGTAGAACAAATTGTCTCGCGGGTGTCTCGCGAGAAGGTCTTATCCGCGAGATACTCGCGAGACACAGCTGTCTCCACCTGGCCTGACTCTTCGCATTCTAGCATGTGCAGGGCACATGCTTCACTTCACGAGAAGCTAGGTCACGACATACCCATGAGAATCCTTCAACCTCCAAATGCTTGAGTCTTCACACACTCTCTCTATCACACAACCCTTACAACAAATCCCACAATAAATACAGGGTATAAACGATTGAAAATAATTACAATCAAATTTGGCACGGAATAAAAGCCAACAAAATACATAGTTGTAAATAACAACTTTACAGTTCAAATGTTCATAAAAATGTTCACAAAAATGGCATCTGCCCTTTTTGCATTTAGACTGTTAGTTGTGGCCTTAAGGCCTTCCATCATATTAGTCCATGAATATCCTTGATGCTGTAAGAAGAAGAAAGAGGAGGAATACTGAAAGCATAAGTAGCAAAAGGAGGAAGTAGGACTTGATAGACACAACATGGAAATTACTAATGGTAAATTTTGATTTCTCAAGTTCAATAATATTTATTGTTCATAAAAACATACTTAGATAAAAAGATGAAAGATTGAGGTGTGATCACCGATTTCAAAATTGTCATTGTGCTTCCAAAATTGAGACTGTCACGTCATTTAATGAAAAAAATTTGTGGCATTAGCTTAGATGAACCAAAATCCTCCATACCTCTAGCAAATAAAAATGTTGGTTGTTTTGGTGAAGGTAGAAGTGCTGTTTCCTTGTTGAACATCAAGATCACATCAAATATGGTAGTGGGTTTGTCCTACAAATGTCTTGTTAAGATACATAAACATAGCACTCCTTTGCATCCAAGAAAATTGAAACCCATGAAGCGTTGCAGTCCGATCACCCTCATCCTTATATGTAAGGTTGAATTTAATCAACCATCTTGTTGGCTGTATTCCGTGCCAAATTTTCTTGTAATTCAGCATATAAAAACCTTGTTTTTAGGTGGGAATTATGTAAGGGTAGTGTGTGAGAGAGTATGAAAAAATGCTCAAGAACTGTGCAGTGAAGCAGAGACTCGCGATTAGATCTCAAGACTGGCAAGCTACCAGAAGAAGCACACGAGTGAAGCATGCAGAGAAGCTAAACCATCATGCTAGCTGTAGCACTACAGAACAAAAAGTCCAGACTGACCATTCAGTTAGCTCGCGACTTGAACTCGCGACTCAGTCAAGTCATGAGGCCAAGTCGCCATCCAGCTCTGTTTTGGAAAATTTGACTCTTCGCATTCCTTTCTCACCCCAGTATAAATACCCCTTATACCCACGAAATGTAGAGAGCTTCTAGAGAGAATTTTGAGAGAGAAACCCTAGAGAAAAACAAGATTAACTTATCCACAATCTTTACTTAGAGACTCTTCAAATTCCTCTAATCTCACCCTCTCCATTGTTACATCCTTGAGAGGTTCATTACCCAAATCCTTTTCTCACCATACCCATATCTGTGAGAAAACTATTTGATTCTTAGGAAGCAATTAGGAAAGGACCAATGGATATTGGTTGATGCTATGGGCTATAGCGAAATCTGGTAAGCTAGAAAAGACAAAGGTTCGGCATAACCTCGTTGGAGTAAGAAGCTTGGAGGGCTTAGGTCCACTGGGTAGATTAGGCTTGGAGGGTCTTCTACTGTTTATGTATCCCAACTTCATTTTTTAGTGGATTATTGACCGCTTGGAGGTTTTACGCCGAGGACTTCGGTTTCCTCTTCGATAACACATCGCTGTGTTGTCTTTGTGTTTGTATCCCTCTTCCCTTAATCTTTACCATTTTATTTGGTTTAGATTGTTTATCAATTCTGTTATAGGCTTATGTTCATTTTCCGCACGTACATTGTTTGATATTAAGCTTGAATTGGTAATTTATAAATTGGGGGTCTAAACGTTCGTAGTATTTTACACGCTATTTGAACTTTCAACTGGTATCAGAGCGGGTGCATTCTTTGTGGTTTAAACATCGTAGTGCGATCCTTGAACCCATATTAAGATGGACCAGTCTCAATCTTTAAATGCGCCACCATATTTTGATGGTAGCAACTATACCTTTTGGAAAGTCAGGATGAGGGCATTTTATTGTTCAATGGATGAAACCGTTTGGGATGTGGTGGATATTGGATGGACTAGGCCGGACGCTGCTAAATCCACGTGGGATATGGCAACCCTCGCAGCGTCAAATGCAAATAGCAAAGCACTTAACACTATTTTTTTTGGTGTATTTCCAGATGAGTTCCATAGGATATCTCACATCTCTATTGCCAAGGAGGCATGGTAGATATTGGAGACCACTTATGAAGGAACGAAGAAAGTGAAAGACACTAAGTTGCAAGGAACAAGAAAATGAAAGACACTAAGTTGCGGATGCTGACCATTCGGTTTGAGGAGCTGAAATTGAGTGAGGACGAGTCATTTGACTCTTTCTATAGCAAGCTGAATGAGGTGGTCATCGGCAAGTTTAATTTGGGGGAGAAAATCGAGGATTCCAAGATAGTGAGAAAGATCATTTGGTCATTGCTGGAAAGCTTCCGTGCCAAGATGATAGCGATTGAAGAGAGTAAGGACCTTGATGATATCAAAGTCCAAGAACTAATTGGTTCATTTTAGACTTATGAACTGTCATTGCCCACACAAAGGAAGAGCAAATCTCTTGCTCCTAACACAATTAATGAAAGGGTTGAAGCCCATGACTCATCGGATGAGGATGTTGTTGATAAAAATTTGGCATATCTTGTGAAGAATTTCTGAAAGTTCTTGAAATTCAAGAACAATGGAAAATTTAATGATAAAGGGAAATTCCAAAGTTTCAGGAAGGAGAAAAAGGAATTCAAAAGGAAAGATTGAAAGGAATCCCAATCTACACAAGGAATCACTTGCTTTGAGTGCAACGGGCATGGACATTTCAAGAAAGAATGTCCTAATTATTTGAGAATGAAGGGCAAGGTGTATGCTACAACTCTTAGTGACTCGGATTCATCTAATTCTGATTCCAAGGAAAGCTGTGACGGAGAAGGGAATTACTCTGCTTTTATGACTATTGCTCATGATGAGTCTTCGAAGGACTTGAATTTGCTTGTACAAAAGCTTGAAGAGCATAGTGATGAGGAATCAATGGGAATTGTAGAATAATCAGATGTTGAAGAAGATAAGAGTACAGAGGGTCTTCAACAAAACTTCAATTCACTCCATGAGAAATCAGGAGAATATGCACGTGTGGCCAAGGTAGCCGTGAAAAAGATGAAGAAGGCAGAGGAGGACTATAGAAGTCTCTTAGTACGACATAAGGAGGCCAAGTGTGAGATAGAGAAGCTGAATGGAGAGTTGTCAGAAGCTTACCTAAAAATTAGATTCCTTGAGCTTGAGGTCGTTCAAGCAAATGCCAAGGTAGAGAGGGTCTTCACCAAGAAGCTAGATGATGTCATTTCCTCTTAAAAACATTTCTCAGACAAATTTGGGTTGGGATATATTGGAGAAAGTAGTTTAGCTGTCAAAATCACCAAGGAAGTGAAGTTTGTGCAAGCCAAAGAACCAGTAGTGGCTGCTTCTACACCTAAGAAAGTGGAGGATGAAAAGAAGAAGAATGTGGTTGACCAACAAGTGTTGAATAAGCCCCGTAACCAAGCAGTGATCAAACCTGAAGCTAGAGGGAAATCTTTTCCAAGATCACAAAGAGGTCTGAGAACGAACCATTTTTGCCATCATTGTGGACTTCAAGGACACACCAGACCAAATTGTCATAAGCTTAAAGCATTGAAAAATGCAACTGATCAAAGGTCAAGAGGACCAAGAAATGACAAGAGGACTTGGGCTGTTGAGTCATCAAGAGGTCGAAATGGTGATCCCGGTGTGATGGACGTGATGAAGATGATCGGTGCATTCACCACTTGCTTGGAAAGTTTCACTAGAAGGTTTGAAAGTCCTAACTCTCATACCTAATCCCTCTAGGAATATCACCCCAAATGCACGTGACGTGTAGGTGAAGAGGGGTACTCATGCATAAGCATTACAATATGTTCATGCATTAATACTTCCTATGCTTTGTAACTTTGATTGGTTATGTGCTTTTTGTTTTTGGTCAAGCTTGTGCTGAAAAATTGTGTTTGTTTGTTTGTTTGCAATTGTTTTGAATGTTTTTACATTGTTGTCTTTGATCAGTCTTTTCTTGCTTTTGTGTCAAAAATTCAAAAAGTTTGATCGACATAGTTGAGTTTTGTCTCAAAACATGTTTTGTCTTGTACCTTTGTACAAATGGCATTGTGCATTTACGAGCGTAGCTTATTCCCTATGCACTTATATCATTGTGGAAGAAATCTTGACATCTATGTGACTGTTGTAAAGAGATCTTCAACCTTGTCATGAATGATTAGTGAATGGTTTTGTTGATCTTGAGACATGCATAGACTTGTGCCTATATATCTTCCCACTTATTTATTTATTTTTTTGCTTAAAAAAGCTCAACAAATGTAAATCTCCAAATGAAAAGAGATAATGTGCTACAAAAGCCTGTCGCACATACTAGTATTTGACTAGGAAAAAGGGAAAGTGACCTAAAATAAAATGTAGGATGCCCAAAAAGCCAAAGGTTTACTCATTAAATTGAAATATCAAAAATTTCGGGCATTGATCTCACAATGAGATATATTGATTCAAAATGATCAAATGATATGATGTATATGAAGCCAAATGAAACGCTTCAAAGTTATGTTATCAAGTTTATGTGGTAGGTCATATATGCATTTTTCTATAATTGAGATAGGTCACTCTATCTAGTACTAGTTGTGTATGTCTTGGTTGAATTGATCATTGAAGCTTCACATTGGACTAAGGACTATCTCATTTTTGGTACCCACACACATCACACATGTCTATGTTCAATGAATGCCTTATTCATTTATGTGATTGTACTTGATTAAATGTGTTTCACATACTCAATTTTTGTTGATCAAACACATAAAAGATTTTTTAGTGTTTTAGTTGTTTTTGGAATTTTTTTTTTTTTTTTTTTTTACAAAAATTGTCAAATTTTCAAAAATTGTGTTGCCCTGTTTTGGCGACTTAGTCGCGGGTCAGTCCAGTCGCATGCCCCTAATCGCGAGCATTAATCAAAAGTTTTCGTGGCTCACTGGTGGGTCAAAGTCCCAATCGCGAAAAATACTTAGAAAATTTTCAAAATTTCTAGGTTTTTAGATTTCTCGCGATTTGGTTTAGTGACTTGTTCGTGAGTGGAAGCTCCAGTCGCGAGGTTACTTAGAAATTTTCGCAGCTCCCTTTGTAACTTCCTTACGGGTGGACCTTCTAGTCGCGAAAAACACTTAGAAAATTTTTTCAATTTTTTTGTTTTAAGTGTTCTGGCTACTTGACCTGGTGACTTGACTCAGTCGCGAAAATCGCATGTTTCGTGCAAATTGGTCAGTTTTTAAAACTTTTCAGTTTTCCCTCGAACTTTTGTGACTGTTCATTGTCTTCCTCATTTGTTCCTCTCTCAAACCCACCGTGTTACTCACAAAAACCTCCATTGTTGCTCATCATTTCAACATCAATCTTCAAGAAAAAGGTATGGGTTTTCTTAGTTTCGCTAAATATTTCATGTTTATAGCCGTGCTTTCTTGGATTTTTGAGTTGTTATTGGGGTTTGAGTTTTGTGTTGTTTCAGATATAGGATCGGTCTATTGTGTTGAGTTTGATTATATGGGCTCTATTGGGGTTGTTATTTTGTTGCCTATTTTGCGCATTTTCATAATTGTTTCCCATCGTTGGGTTGTGGATCTTACCTGTGCTATGTTGTGCTTGCGATGTTCATAGTAGATTGTCTAAATGAAAGTTACTTGTAACTTTGTGGTGTTCATAGATTACACTGTTCTCTGCTGCGCCTGCACATTCATCATACTTTGTCACCAGTTATTGACAATGCACTAGTGTTTCTCAGGTTTACATGCTACTGACTTGGTTCATGCTCCGTGATTGAGTGATATCCCTCTTTAAATATCAATGTTTATTCAATTCTTTGACTAACTTGAATCTAATCAAGTTGATGTCTGTGTCTTGTGTCTTTGCTCTTGGTTTTCTGTTGTGTGTCTTTTCTTTTGAAGATGTCATGCCATTCTTCTAAAGGAAAAGATATTGTAATTGATGTTCCATCCCATGCTGCTAAGCAGACTCGTCACTCGACTCAGTCGTTTTAAGACTCAAACAGTGAGAGATTCAGGACTCCTCTTGATTCACAGAATTACTCAAGCATTTTTGTAAATGCTCCTACTATTATGGAACGTGTAGTACATTTTGATACCTTAGGAACAACATTTATCCCTAGGATTTTTGAATCAAGAGATTGGGCTAATCTGTTCAGGAATTTCAAAAACGCAGTTGATGAATTGGTTAAGGAATTCTACTCTAATGCCAGATACATCGGAGTAGAGTTGAAATGTTGGGTAAGAGGAACAAAATTCTCCATCAATCCAGAATACATTGCAAAGGTTCTTCGCATCACCAGACTAGCAAATTTGGACCTCACTCCGTATGATGACAAACTACTTCAGGTACAAGGACATTCTTCAAGTTCTTGGGCTTGATCATGAAGTTAGAAGCAAGGGCTCATCTATAGGCACTGCACAGTTTACGCCTGAACTAACGACTCTAAAATTGATCATCTCCTCCAACCTCTACCCATTGTCTAACACCGCTTTCATCAATCTTGGAAGAGCATAATTTCTTTGTGATCTCATTACCGGCATTTCGATTGACATTTGTGCCCACATTTTTCAAACCATTGGGAAAGCAATGGCTCGATCAGCAGCCTGAACATGTATTCCTTTTTGTAGTCTCATCATGAAGATCATGCTTCTTGAAGGTGTTCGTTCACCAACAAATGGAAAAATTGTGTCACCTCCTCAACCAATATCCATAATAACTCTTCAAGCAAGCAAGAGTCACTCATCTAAAGCACCTAAGAGTGAGCCATTCACCCATGCAACTCAATCTGGTCATGATTCAGCTACACCTGTGCATATCGAGACTATTTCTCCCATTCCATCTAAGATGCAAACAACTGGCACTCCATCTGCACCTCCTAACTCTCAAGCGGATAAGTTAAGCACTTTGATTGAAAGTGTGTTTTAGCAGATTTCTGGTTTAGAACGGCTTCTCTACTCCATCAACAACCAAGCTCAAATGCGTCTCATAGCCATTGAGACACAATTAGATGCTATTCAGCAAAAGCTAGAAGAAAGTCTTTAGCTATTCGTGCCAAAAAGGGGGAGAGATAGCATACAGTAAGGGGAGTTCTATGCTCAAGAAGAGGAAGCTGATATACACTCACATATACTTTTGGATAGTCTAACAAACTTTTGTTTTGCTTGCCCTATTTATAGCTATTTGCTTGCTGGTTTTTATAAACTCTTGTGTGGATATGGTTTTAATACTTTGGTTAAAGCTCTTGGTACTTTGGTTTATTATATATAAGATGTATATTCTATTTTTGTACCTTTGCTTATGTAGCTTGTGATTTGTACCCATGCTTTGTAGCTTTAGTACTTGTTGTTAAATGTTTTGCATTTTCTTTAAGTACATCACTCTTGTGCACTTGTTGGATTTTTATCCTTGATGCATTTACCTAGTGTTTATGCATTGGTTGAATGTTGGACATGCAAATGATACTTTGAAATTGAGCTTATTTGCTTGCATGTCCAGATGTTCATTCCATGTGTGAATGAGCATTGTGGTCACCTTTTATAGTGATTGTTCATTTTTGGTTAAGCCATGGTCTATTGCTTTATTCATTTTTGCTTGGTCGCATTGTGCTTGCTCCATATGCATTATATGTTTTCGGCATACAATGATCATACTGTGTTGTTGTGTTTCAGGAGATACTTGTTCTTATAGTTTAAGAGCTTCACAGATTCTAAAGTTAGGTTTGAGTGAGTTTTGTTCAACTGTTCCTAACTCACGTGTTATGTCTAGAGTTTGTTGTAGGGTTTTGTCACGGAATAGCTAAAGAGGGAGATTGTAAGGTTGAATTTAATCAACCATCTTATTGGCTGTATTCCGTGCCAAATTTACTTGTAATTCAGCATATAGAAACCCTGTATTTAGGTGGGAATCATATAAGGGTAGTGTGTGAGAGATTGTGAAGAAATGCTCAAGAACTGTGCAGTAAAGCAAGGACTCGCGACTAGATCTTGCGGGTGGCTCGCGACTGGAAAGCCGCCAGAAGAAGCACACAAGTGAAGCATGCAGAGAAGCTGAACCATCATGCCAACTGTAGCACTATAGAACAAAAAGGCCAGACTGGCCATTTAGTTAGTCGCGAGGCCAAGTCGCCAGCCAGCTCTGTTTTGAAAAAATTGACCCTTCGCATTCCATTCTCACCCCAATATAAATACCCCTTATACCCACAAAATGTAGAGAGCTTCTAGAGAGAATTTTGAGAGAGAAACCTTAGAGAAAAACAAGATTGACTCATCCACAATCTTTACATAGAGACTCTTCAAATTCCTCTACTTTCACCGTCTCCATTGTCACATCCTTGAGAGGTTCATTACCCAAATCATTTTTCTCACCATACCCATATCTATGAAAAGACTATTTGGTGCTTGGGAAATAGTTAGGAAGGGACCAATGGATATTGGTTGATGCTATGGGCTATAGCGGAATCTAATAAGCTAGAAAAGACAAAGGTTCGGCGTAACCTCGTTGGAGCAAGAAGCTTGGAGGGCTTAGGTACACTGGGTAGATTAGGCTTGGAGGGTTTTCTACTGTTATGTATCCCAACTTCATTTTCTAGTGGATTATTGACCGCTTGGAGGTCGGCGGAGAGCTTTTACGCCGAGGACTTCGGTTTTCTCTTCGATAACACATCGCTGTGTTGTCTTTGTGTTTGCATCTCTCTTCCCTTAATCTTTGTCATTTAATTTCTGCTGTGGATGTGATTTTATTTGGTTTAGATTGTTTATCAATTCTGTTATAGGCTTATGTTCATTTTTCAAACATACATTGTTTGATATTAAGCTTGAATTGGTAATTTGTAAATTGGGGATCTAAACATTCGTAGTGTTTTACGCGCTATTTGAACTTTCATTATAGACACTCGATTTTGCACCCTTAACTTAATCAAGGAAGATGGCTAGAATGACCATTCATATACCCGAAAAAAAATTCATAGTTGCATTACATGCATTAATTCATTCATTGCATATCATAAAAATGATCTAGAGATTCTAATAGTTGCGACGGTATGCCGGATTTCCAAATTAGACAGTCGGATTGAAGGATATTGCACGATCAAGTTTGCATGGTCTACATGCATTTTGATTGGGTGGAACCAGCCACGCACGATTAATTTAAACTAATTCTAATTGGTTAGACAATTAAAATTAATTAAATAATTTTGTGATTGGTTGTTAGTTTGTGTCAAAAGTAGACTTGCATGCATGGGAATAAAGAGGATAATCAAATAACAGCAAAATTGTGGATAATCAAGACTTTTTTGAAGTGTTTACCTACAAGATAATCATTGTTGAAAAGACCTGAATCATCAGAAAAGGAGTTTAATTTTTAGAATATGAATTAAAAACGTGTCTAAGTGCAAGTTTTGGCTCAAAAAACCTCAAAACAGGAGTCCAAAATGGACTAAAACTCAAACGAGGGTCCAGCACCAAAGAGGTCCATTTGGCACTCTTGGAGTGCCGATCGGCACTTCTCAAGTGCCGATTGGCACAAATTTGAGGCCCAGCCCGAGGGCTTCTAGATTGAGATAAACTTTACCTTTTTTGATTTTTTAGAGATAAGGACGTGTCTCAGTTTGTATTCTGATCATTTAGCTAATTTTTTGAACATCCCAGCCGCTATAAATTGAGGATGCCTCTCAAAATTCAGGAAACATTTTCACGGTTTCTGACCCCCTTCTTTCTGGCTCTTCTCTTCTTTTGAATTCTCCTTTATGTAAAAGACGTTCTAGAGGCTCTTGCCTTAGGAATTTCTTTTCTGTAAGTAAAATATTCTAGGCTTCAAAGAGTTGAAAAAATTTCTTTGAATCCTAAAATATCCTTTCTCTAAGAAGAGCATGCATGTAAGAGGTAGTTAATTTCTTTTCTTTTTCTAGTCTTCTCTATTAATTTTTTTTTGATGATGCATGTTTGATTATTTCTAATTCTAGATATAATTGCCATGTTTTGTTTAAAATTTTTCTTTAAATATGTTCTTAGATGATTGTTTGTTATGATTTTTTTCTTTTGAATCTCAAAATCTACTATCAAAGATTTTTTTTTTAACACAAAAAATAGATTTGAATTTTTTAGATCTAATTTTTTAACTCTAAAAACTTATCTGTATTTTCATTAAATGCAGATCTGATTTTTTTTACTCTAAAAATTGAAATGCAATTTCATTAAATGCAAATCTAATTTTTTTTAAACACTCAAAACCGATCTATATTTTCATTAATTGTAGATCTGATTTTTTAAAACTCTCAAAACTGATATATGTTTTCATTAAATATAGATCTTTTTTTTTTTTTTTTTTTATAACTTTCAAAACTAATCTACATTTTCATTAAATAGATATTTGATTTTTTTAGAAAAAGTTTCCTTTGTGACACAATTGCAGATTTTGAAATTTAAAAGAAGAAATTAAAAATTAGCTTGAAATTTTTTTTAATATGTGATGCATGTAGAATAAATTTATCTCATGAGTGTAAATCCTGTTTCAAAAAGTCTTTTTTATGTTATATCCAACAACAAATCTGATTTTTTTTTTAATATATATATAAACCAAAAATCATTTTTTTAACTGTTCAAAACAGATCTGATCTTTTTCTTTACAAATCTTTTTTTTTTTTAATCTACATAAAAATAGATCTAATTTTTCTCTACAAATCAAAAAAATTTATTCACAAAACAGATCTGAATTTTTGTAAAAAAGAGGATACATTTATAATTACTTGAATTAATTTTAGTCAATGTCTATCATGTATGTTCAACATTTCATTCACATCATGCAAAAAGGGTATATTGGTCATTAGATTCTAGAAGACTAGGCTTTGTCTGGGTAGAATAGGTGCCTAACACCTTCCCATTGCGTAACCTAGCCTTCGAACTTAGGTTTTTGGATAGATAGATTAGTGTCTTATTTTTTTTTATTTTTGGTAGATTGTAACTAGGAACAAAAGCTTTGTATTCTTTGACATAGATTGTAACTAGTACCCAAAGCATTGTAAGGTTTAATTTACCAAGATTGTTTTTCTCTTTGTTCAATCAATGACAATGAAGTATCTTGATCACGTATTTTGCATAAAAAAATAAGTGGCGACTCCACACCACTTACCCAAAAAGAGAGGTGCCCTTAAAGGCACTCGAATCTCTCTTTTTTTAGAGCCCCTTTGCGGTCTCTCATAATGGCGACTCCGCTAGGGATGTCGAGGGCTAAGTTTTGTGTTAGACTTAAGTGACCAACAATGTACCCTTCTCTTTTGCATTATTTTGCATGATATTGTTGTTTGTTTGTTTATTTATGTCTTGAGATGTTTGTATGATATTTTTGTTTATGTTGCCATGATTGTTTGTTAAGAGCTTTCCCTAACTGTCATAGTGTGTGCCATTAAAACAACAAAAATGTATGCACCCCTCTCAACAATATAGTGGTAGTAACCATGGATCATCGGTCTTTATTAGATTCGGGTACCTAGTGGCGAACTCATCAACTCATAGCCAAAGTCACTGGATCATTTCTTGTTGACTATAAAGGACAGACCATGTCGTTTGGACAAACGCAATGTTCATTACATTACAAGTTGGGAGGTGTAACGTCCTAGCTATGGGAAACAATAAAACAACAAACCCACCCTACAATGTAATGACTTAGAACCTACCCTTAGGCCAGTCCATGTTAAAATTGCATTGCATGTTGTGTGTGTTTGTCTTTGATTGATGTAGATGGGGATTTGGCTTTGATTGACCTAACCAAGCCTTTCCTTAGGGTAGAATTTGATCAAGATCTAAAGGAAGGCTTTAAAGAGAACCCAAGGCTAACACTCAAGCTAGTAGCTCCAGTTCCAAGCCCATCAGTCCCATTACGGTACTGAAGCTCGTGAGCATAGAATACATTCCGCTGCTGCAACATCACAATCCCATATTTGACCTACAAGACAGTTCAAGCCACAAGAAGTCGGAAGCTCCTAACACTATGGTGAAAGAGGGAGAGCATCTAAACATTTAAGAACTTATGAACACTTAAGAGCTACTCAACACCATGGTAACTAGTTAAACCCAGTTAGGGGAGGACATGAACCTTATGGTGCAACAATTTCAAAACATGAAGAGTAACTAAGAGGAGAATATGGCTGACCATAATCCACCAACCATGGAAAGTGAGAAGATGGAGGACCTCATGGAATACCAATCCTTCTCACTTTTTCATGATGTGAGATTGCCTCCCAAATTCAAGATGCCAACCTTGGACAAGTTTGACGGGACTAGCTGCCCAAAGTCCCATTTGAAGATGTATATGAGGGCCATGCAACCCCTAGGAGCAACTGAAGAACTACTTGCTCGAATGTTCCAAAATACCCTGACTAGAGCCGCTCTTAAGTGGTTCCTCAACCTAGATGATGCTAGAGCAAGTAGTTGGGAGGACATCTGCCACAAGTTTCACAATTAGTACAAATACAACATAGAAGTCGATATAACAAGGAGGGATCTCGAGACCATGAAGCAAGAACTGAAAGAATCTTTCTCTACCTTCATTACCAAGTGGAGGTCCAAAGCCGCACAGACGATGAATAGGCCAAGTGAAGAAGAACAATTAGCTATGGTTGTAAAGAATTTATTACCTGTATACCATAAGTACTTGTTTGCTTAGTATTTTCCTAATTTTAAAGCTTTGATTATTGCTGGAACCCAAATTGAGGTGCAACAAAGAATGAGGACTCGCCAAGGTTTAAAAAGAATTTAGGATCTAATGGCCATCTCCAAGGCCTAGGAGAGAATTTCATGAGTTGTATATGCTTGTGAATCAAGTGTTTGAGAAACTAAAAGCCAAAGGGTTATTAAAGCCTTTAGATCCAAGACCAATCCTAAACTCCTTGCCCGCAAGGTTTGATGTTACCAAAAGGTGTGCCTACCACCAAAGCCCTAGCCATGATACTGACAAGTGTTTTGGCCTTCGTTATGTAATTCAAGACTTAATAGACAATAAGGTGATTGCACCACCTACACGGCCTAGCATCACTAATAATCCCTTGCCCAATCATAATTTTGGGAAAGGACGAAGGATTAATTGCTTAATGACTGAGGAGGAAAGTTAAGAAGACCCATCTGAGTTGATTTATGACCTACCTGAATGTTTTATGATGACATGAGAAGAGCTGATGGGAATGACGTCCACTGCAGGGTATGACATATGGAGTGAAGATGTAACTGAAACCACAAATTACCTGACATCGACAATTGGGGGGAGACACTTCAAACCCAATCAAATCTCCCAATACCTATAAACGGGGGGGAGACATTTCGAACTCCAATAAAATATGGCCCAACATCCACATATGGGGGGAGACACTTCAAACCCCAAGACACCAATCTAAATGACCCAACAAAGATTACCTACATCACAAGGGCGGGAGACACTTCAAACCCCCACATTTGGAGATAGACAACCTAATAGAAGCCTTGAATAAATCTACCCAACAAACACTTGTTAAAGAAGATGAGGTCATCAAGCAACTACAGAAGACACAAGCCAATATATCTTTATGAGGTTTACTCATGGCCTCATACAAGTACTATCAAAATCTAGTGGACCTTCTCAACCAAATCCAAGTCCCTACTACTACAACTTCCCAAGATCTAAAGGCTATGATTGGGTCCATAAGTAGGGAACTCACTATTTCCTACTCTGATAAAGATTTGACAAAGAAGGGGAAGCACCACAATAACCCATTGCATATTACTCTAGATGCCAAAGGTAAAAGGATTCCCATGGTTCTAATTAACGACGAAATTGCCTTAAATGTGTTTCCTTTGAAGAGTGCAAGTTGCTTGGGTTTAAGCATTGAAGATTTTGTGCCTACTGATCAGCATGTGAGGGCATATGACAATAGTAGAAGGAAGGTCTTGGGAATCGCGGCACTAGAGCTCACTATAGGACCAATGATTAAGAAGGTGGAGTTTTAAGTGTTGAGCATAGCATCATGCTTCAATATGCTCCTTGGGTGATATCCATGACACAGAGGCTGTACCTTCATCCCTATACCAAAAGGTTCAGTTTCCATATGAAAGAGCTATAGTTACTATATATGGCGATACTTTGACCGTGCCAAAGTCCATTTTTGGAATTGATTCTGAGAAGGAGCCATTAACCTTGAATGGCTTTGAAATTGATAGACCTAGCTTTGAAAGAAGAGAAGAAAAAGTATAGAGGATCCCCATGGACTTTGCTCTCTATAGCAACAACAACATGGTCGCAATGATGAAGAGAATGAATTACCTTCCAGGAATGAACTTGGGGAAGACTGTGAAGAAGTTAATTGTTCAAGACCCAATAATTCCTACTGCCACACCACCTTTTGGGCTAGGCTATAAGCTCACTGATGATGACCTGTTAAAGATGGGGGTGAGAAGAATGGCTTGAGCCAAGGCTAAAGCAAAGGGACTTTCTTGTCCCCCGGAACACCTAAGGCCCTATACTCTCACGTTAAACGGAAAGGTTGTTAAAGCTGGTGATAGTTAACGTTATTGGGGATTACCTGAACCAAGGTATGATCTTAAGACAAGAACAATGATGCCTGGGTTTAAGCCGTTGTTTAATTGCAACAACAAGCTTCTAGAATTAAAGGAGGAAGACACAACCTGGGTCCCTACTGATTGGGCAGATTACATGGACCCTGATGTAATGACTATGCTTCTAGGAGATTCCATTTGAAATATAGAAGAAGAGTATTGGGAAGCTTGCCAACATGTATTGAAAAGCCCGTATGAAGCAAAGACAAGTGATGAAGAAGGGGAGAAGCCCCTAGTGATGAAGATGAAGGTAGCAATAACAAGAGTGATAGTAGCAGCAGTGACTGTGGACACGGTGAGGATGATAGCAATAGTGACAGTGAAAGCAACAACAGTGAAGACTATGATAGCCAATATAGCGGCAACGACTGGGGAAAACCCCCTAGTGATAGATAAGATGAAGACGAAGGGCTTTACTATGAAGACTATGATGATGATGTAGACTATTATGATGGAGATATAGAAGATGATGCTGAAATTGAACCTATAGACATGGGAAACGACACCGGAAGTGATCAATATAGGCTAGTAAACATGTTGGAGGCTGCAGGAGAGGAGATTGAAGAAGCTGATGATGTAGACTATGATGATTACCACTATGGGCGTCTCTCGGATTGGAGCTACATTACTAATGTTAGTTCAAAGTCATGCCCTCGATATGACAAGCATGGGAGATAAATTCCTAAGTTAAGATCATTCCACAACTTAGAGCTTGGCTCACTAACCCCATACACTGAGGAAAAAGATGACATAGATGCTAGATTGGCCACTCTAGACCAAAAACTGATGATCCACAGTCTCAGAACCCTAACACTTGAGAATTTTGAAGGTGATGATGAGAAAATGGAAAGGAATAAGTCAGAATACCTCCCTCAATACACCCACCCAAGCAACAAAGGAAAGCAAGATCTATCTGGTGAGTTAATGGACATCATAGAGTGCTTAGATGCTTATGTGACTGGCAAGCCCACAGATATGGAGATTGATGATGAAGGCATGGATTATATGGATGAAGACCCCCTGGTACTAATGCTGAGGGAAGAAGGAACTCGCAAGGAGCCGCCCGCCATCTTTGAAGCCATAACTTAGTTGAGGACTTAGGTGCAAATCCTTTCACCGAACCAATCAACATGGTTTAGTTAAAGAAATACCACATTTAAGGTTGAATGTTCAAATAGCGTGTAAAACACTATGAATGTTTAGACCCCCAATTTATAAATTACCAATTCACACTTAATATCAAACAATGTACGTGCAGAAAATGAACATAAGCTTATAACAGAATTGATAAACAATTTAAGCCAAATAAAATCACATCCACAGCATTAATTAAATGACAAAGTTTAAAGGAAGAGAGATGCAAACACAAAGACAACACAACGATGTGTTATCGAAGAGGAAACTGAAGCCCTCGGAGTAAAACCTCTTCGCCGCCCTCCAAACGGTCAATAATCCACTAAAGAATGAAGTTGGGATACATGAACAGCAGAAGACCCTCCAAGCCTAATCTACCAAGTGTACCTAAGCCCTCCAAGCTTCTTGCTCCAATGAGGTTGCGCCAAACCTTTGTCTTCTTTAGCTTACCGGATTCTGCTATAGCCCATAGCATCAACCAATAACCATTTGTCCTTTCCTAACTACTTCCCAAAGCACCAAATAGCCTTCTCACATATGTGGGCGTGGTGAGAAAAGAATTTGGGTAAGAACCTCTCAAGGATGTAACAATGGAGAGGGTGAGAGTAGAGGAATTTGAAGAGTCTCTATGAAAAGATTGTGGATGAGTCAATCTTGTTTTTCTCTAGGGTTTCCCTCTAAAAATTCTCTCTGGAAGCTCTCTACATTTCGTGGGTATAAGGGTCTATATATAGTGGTGGGTGTTTGGAATGCAAAGAGTCATTTTTCCAAAACAGAGTTGGTTGGCGACTTGGCTGAGTCGTGAGTTCAAGCCGCGAGCTAACTGAATGGCTAGTCTAGACTTTTTGTCCTGTAGTGCTACAGCTGGCATGACGGTTTAGCTTCTCTACATGCTTCACTCATATGCATCTTCTAACGGCTTGCCAATCACGAGCCACCCGCGAGATCCAGTCACGAGTCCCTCCTTCACTGCACAATCTTGAGCATTTCTTCACACTCTCTCACACACTACTCTTACAAGATTCCCACCTAAATATAGGGTTTCTAAATACTGAATTACAAGCAAATTTGGCATGGAATAAAGCCAACATAATGGTTGATTAAATTCGACCTTACAAAGGTGGTAGTCTGAAAACACCACATCTAAAGTGGTTGTAAATTATGTTATTTCCATTCATAGGCTCGTAAAAAAAAGGGTAGATTGAAAACCCGAAAGGGCAATCTACATAAAAGGAAAGTAAAAAAAGAAAAGAAAAGAGAGTGAGAAAGCCTACTAGGCTGAAAACCCAAAAAGGGCAGCCTAGGCAAAAATTAAGGCAAATAAAAATGAACTATGTGATGACCTGATCCTTTTGCCAAGGAGGTACATAGGCAACCATACATTGGTCCGTTCACAACTTTCCCAAACCCACCATTTATCCATTAAAAAAAATCCAAAAATTCTACCATTCCATTAAATCATGCCATTACATAGAAATCAAAACTCAAACCCTAAACCAAGCCATATAAAAAAGCCAAACCCTAAAAACCTAAACCACAAATAGAACCCTTAACTTGAAAGTCCTAAATAATTCCTAAGCTTAAGAGTTTCACATCAACTTTTAAAATAAACATGTTCAAAGCCAAAAATAAGAAGATCATTTTGTCTTCAGTATTTTCTCTTTTGGTTGATCATTGATTTCCTCTGTGCTAGATACTTTGTCACTTTTGTCCCTCCTTTTGAATTCATAGTTGTCATCATCTTGTCTTTCTTGATTGTCTCTAAGAAATTGTTTTCTCATAGCAACCATGTCAGTCTCTTTGTCAGCAACCTTGTCCACCAACCAGTTAGTTTATTCTGTAGTCATCCTGTGAAAGTGAACCTCGACAAAAGATTGATCCACTCGATTAGCCATCTCCAAACCCAACAACATGTTCCTTGTAGAAATAGGATGTGTGTCCACAGGAGTGAAAGGTTTTCTTCCTTTTCCACCGGGCATTCCTTACTCATATTGGAACTGCCTCAAGAGTTTATCCACCTTATAGAAAGTTGCCCGTCTTAATCCAACTATGAAGATGTGATTTGATACTATAGACCATGGTAGAGGGGGTGGGCACTTCCACCAATAACAATTCCATCGAATTGAGGTACTGAATTTCTTGGTTAGAAATTTCACCCAATCGCTTTCAATTTGACACTCAGTTTTGATGACAGTCCTACTAAGAAAACAGCCAAGACCATAATTACCAACTGTAGGCCTAGCAATCATATCCAGTATTTCCATAAACCATATCTGCAAAGTCAAGGGACTCCCAAGAAAGTTTTATGACTCTCCACCATGAAAATACAGAGTCCAATCCTAAAAGAGTTTCTGCTAAGATCAAAGAAACAGGATTGTCGCCATCCTTAATTTGACTCACAACACTTACGGCTCGAGCATCCGCAAAATCGTGCCTTTTAGAGCAAAACAAAATTTTTGCCACGAAGCAAAGAGCCAAGCCAAAGTTTTTCTCCATGTTGTCAGTCACTCCATAAGTACGTTTGTTAATCAGTCTTGAAAGAATTACACGAAGATTCACCATATGTCATTCAATCATACTACTGGTTATTGAAGTAGGAAGACCTAAAGCATCAGACAAAAATTCCCTATGCCTGGGATCACAAGAAACTGCTACAGATTTATTGCTTGGATTATAACCCAGAATAGCTAAAAATTCTTCAATTGTGGGACAAAGTTTAGCAATTTTAAACCGGAACACATGATCTTTAGGATCTTAGAACTTCATAGCAGCACGGAGGAAGTCCGACTTGATTTTGATGTTTCTCAAAGCTTGATTCCCTCTAGTTTATAGGCTGTAAAATTGGTCTTGGTACAAAAATAAAACCTACAAACCCATCTATTGATATCAGGAATGGTTGAATGAGAAGAATTTTGGTTGTTAGCCGTAGGTGACTTTCGCTTGTGATTATTGTGTCTTGCTAACCTTGATGCAGAGATTTGTTTGCAGGATAGATGCTAAAATAAGCTACCTCAATCCTTAACCAGCTTTAAAGTTTCAAGAGTTTGTAGATGACTAGGAGAGTGTTTCACGGTCACAAATGTAGGAAATATTTTTCAAAAAACTCAAAAACGCGATAAACACATTGAAAAAGCATGAAGAGTTGGCCCACGGTGGGATGTGCTAATTGGCACCTTAAAGTGCCATTCAAAACTTTAAGAGTGCCGATCGACCCTTTGAAAGTGCCGATCGGCACTCCTCAAGTGCCGATTGGCACACATCACCACCAAGGACCCACTTATTATGTTTTGTGTTTTTGTGCACCTTTCAGATCCCTTTTTGACTCTATTTAACGCTCAAAAAGATTTTTTTTTTTTTTTGGTTAAACTGGGGCATTCAGACATGTCTTGTCCATTTGTAAAAACAAAAAGGGTCACCTTCGTAACTGCTTTTCAAAAAATTTGATCAAAATTGAGACTTTTCAAAGTCAAGTGTTTGATACCATATTTTGTCTGCCCTCGATTTGCGTGCCGGACCAAGAAAAAACTAAAAATATCATTTTCTCTCTATAGAGCCGCGAGAACATCCAAAATGACGTGGCATAACTCGTTCAGACGCCGGAGCACCAAAGTACCTTTTCTAGCTAAAATGATGAAATTGCCCCTAGTCAACCTAGGGTTGACCGAAGGACAAAGAATGTCAAAATCCACACAAAATAATACATTTCATAGTTTTTCATCAAACTCGAGCTTCTCGAAGATTTTTAGCCACTTTGACCAAGTTTGACCTAGAGTTGACTTTGGGTGGGTCTAAAACCCTAATTTTGATCCGGCTGTCAGAACGGGTTGAAACTAATGTCATTGCGAAAATTATCAAATTCTCATTCCAGTGACTATTTATGGGTTGAAATCTTAGAATGGCTGAGATATCACGAAAATTCGGTTAACGCATCCATTAATGAACCGCTAACTTCCTGGAGCCATAACTTTTGATCCGACCATTGGATTTTTTAGTTCAATACCTTTTCTGAAACTGAAAATCAAGATATTTCCAAGGGTGTCAAGATCAACCTGATCAGAGGCCTTTTGAGGCCGGCGGTCCTTGAAGAGCCGCCTTGAAATTCATGCCCTAGGCTGTAAATAGCCCCAGGCATGACCTAGACCAAGGGGACACACATTTTTCTAAAATTTTCTCTTTGTCTAGTTCCTCTCTATGTTTTTTCTCTCTTCAAAACACCAAAAAACACTCTAGAAAACACATCAAACATTCTTGATTCTTGTATCTTCACCAATAACACAAGGTAGTGTTCTTGCACCCAATCTTCTTCTCCTTGGTTCTACACTTTGGATTTGGGGTTTAGGAGTGTGGATGTAGCCTTTTTAGCTATCATCCACACCCCTAACCTTCTAAATCTTTTTCTAGCATTTATCTTCTTCTTCTTCTTCTTCCTTCTTTTTTTTTTTTTTTTTTTTTAGCTTAAATAACATGATTTATTGCTTTCTTTAGCATGCTTATTGCTTTATGTGTGTTCTTTGCTTAGATCTGTATGTTTATGTGCTGTTTTCCACGTTTTATGCTGAGATCTACTTCCTTTCATGCTTATATATTTAGATCTACATGCTTAGGGTTTTATGCCATGCTTTCCTTTGTTTTGTTTCTCTTTTTGCTTTATTTTGATATTAGGGTTATATGCTCACATGCTTGATATCATTTCTATGGTTATGCTTCGCTCAGATCTATGTGTTCGTGTGCTTTTTGCCATGTTTTATGCTTAGATCCACATCCGTACATGCTTACATGCTTGGATCTATGCTTTGTGCCATCTTCCTTGTGCTTGTGTGCTCCATGCAATGTTTGTGTGCCTAGGCCTAGACTTGTTTGTCATGCCAGCTGGGAAGCTTCAGCCAGCTGTCCCTTCTTTCTTCTCTAACCCATCCGGTCAAAGAACCAAGAGCAGCCATGACCAGGCCATTAAAGCTCCTGAAACAAATTGAAATCAATTCATTTTCATACTAAAAACGTGTATTCTCTAGTTCATGGACCAAGCACATGAACCTCAAATGGGGAAACTTAGGGAAATGTGGTTTGGAGGGCACCAAGGGGATCCCAGCAGAGTTCCCAGCAAGGGCTCCAAGATTGACACTTAGCTTGGGGTGATACAATCTGCCCTAGGGAGCTCTGATTCTAGCAGCAGCATAACAAAGATCATTAGCCTAAAGCATGCTTTAATCCCATCAGCCAAGGCCAATCAACATGCAATGCTAAGTCAAAATCCCATCTATTATTACCCAAAACGGCAAGAACCTTCTAAAAGTTAAGCTTACCACTCTTAGCTAAAATCCTAGGAACAACTCTCTAAGGATTTTCTTAAGATTGAGAAAGATTTAGTAGAGATTATTTGCTAACTCCCCCCTAAACCCAAAATATAAATAGAACTCTCCATTAATGTTTTACCAACACACTGAGATACACACCAAGAAAGAAGAACTCTTCCTGAGCCTCTCTGTTTTAAGCCTTCTCTAAGCTCTGAAAAAAGTCACTGAGTTCTTAGTTTCAAGCTTAGAAACTAAGTTCCCCAGCTCCTAGCTCACAAACACTCCTCATAGCTCTACTCAAAAACACTTATCTACTCCCAGCAACTTTACTATACGCACTCTCTTTTACTACTCATACTACCTGAAATGTTCCTTATTACTCACTATATTCACGAGCATGTCTTGGCACCATAATGATCTTGCTGCGCAAGTTGGGATCTCTCTCTCTCTCCCTTCATCTCACACTAAGTTTTTCTCATTATTTATTATAATGGAACCCATGATATTTACTTATTCATTTACTATTGAAGGTTATGATGTAATTGTTACTATATAATTTTTCCCTCATATTGTTAAATAAGAAGACTCTTCTCTAGAGCTAACGGATGATGAGTTTGAAAATATAGATGTTTTCCTTAATCTATGAAATAGCTAACAGCTGGAGGTTTATTATGTTTTGTCTTACTTTATCACTGGGACATTTTATAGCTAGGCTAGTCTACTACAAAAACATTTTACCACTGGGCTATCTTTTGCAGAAACATTTTATTGTTGAGCTATTTCTTATAATATGTTTTTTAACCATGCTGACGTGTCCGCTGTAGGGATTGTTTATGGACCACTCTTGTCAGTCTCAATCTAGGCCCAAGGCATAAAATACAGTGAATTCTTTGAATCTTCACCGATAGCCTTTGGGCCGTGTATCAAGCCCATCGTCGAGTTTCAATTTAGGCCCCCAACCCAATATAAATCTCATTTGACGGAAGTAAAACATTTTTGCCCCTGACATTTTGGTGACTCCACTGGGAAGTCTACTAAAGCCAAGAGTCCACCATGCCTTCTAGGTTGCGGAATAGCCGACAAGAGGGGACTAGAAACACCAGTCTCCCATCAGCACAATGCCATCACTGTCTAGCTCCACAAGGAGAACAAGCTGACCAACATGAGGTCAACCAAGAAGATTCTGACCATTGATTCTGTTTCCTCTTGGAGACATTACAAGGAATGCAGCAAGCTCAGTTCGAACTTGCCAAATCTTTAAAGGTCTTGATTAAGACTCAAAGGCCAATGCCCTAGCTGTTACATGAAGGACCAGATCCTAAAACATAGCAGGAGAGGGGATCAGCCACCGGGAACCCTCAATCTGGTGAGCAAAATGCCTCCATTCCTTAGTTTGTGACATTATTTGATCTCACTGCTTTGCTGGAAAGGGAAAGTCTTAGCCAACCAAAGGAACCAAGGCACTTTGTTCGTAGCCAACTAAAGGAACCCAGCGGTACTAGCAGCAGATGGCCAATGCTTACAACAAGGCCACGAAATCCATGGTTTTTGTCAAGGAACAAATGGTTTTAAAGGCAGCAGATCATATTAAGAGAAATCTCTCATTACCCTCTAAGTTTGTCCCAAGTTGGGAAGGGCCCTATCTTATAAGGGAAGCCAATGCCAGTGGTTATTATCGTCTAGCTACAGCAGATGGTGAAGGTCTTACGGAACCTATCAATGATAAATGGCATAAGTTGTACTATGCTTAACTTAACTTTCAAGTATGTACCAAGAAACTCTCTTTTGTATGGTTTTAAACCGCTACTATGTGAATAAGAATTAAGCATTGCCTTTTGCCTCAAATATGAATTTCTTATATTTACAAGTACTCTAATATCACTTTCCATACATAAACATACATACTCTAAGCTGTGAATAAAGTTACAGCCCTAATAGCTGGGAATCTTAAACCAAAATAGTCATGAACACAATAAGTATTTTCAAAATTATGTATATGATTCCCATGACTATATTTTAGCTTGAATATACTATTCTTTGATAAATAAAGCATTTTTTTTTTCACACAAATAAATTCATTTACTTGTGCTTAAACAAAGACACAGCTTGCACAGCTGGGGAAATATCAAAACTACAACATAAGGTTCATATGGCTGGTGCACCTCTGCACAAAACACTGCTTACCTAGCTAAATAAACCCAGAATACATAACATGTTTCATTACATCATAATTTAAAAACAAACTGTCCAAAATAACAAGCTACTAATAATGATAAAAAAAGCTAGTCAAATAAGCTATCGCCGAAGGTTTCTGCTGAGGAAGCAGCACCTCTAGCTAACGAGGACCGCATCATTTCATCTCTTTGACTCAACAAAAGTGAAAGCTCAGCTCTCTTTTCTACAATTTCTCTCTCAAGATCAGCTATCTTCACTGTGAACTCATCTCAAGCAAAACAAGCCTCGGTAGCAGCCCGAATCTTATGAAGGATGAATTGGACTCCAAACTTCATGAACAACAAGTCCTTAAGAGCATTTTTCCACTCAAGTGCTTTCTTCAAGTTTGATCTCTTAAGCTTTGTATGCTGCATATCTAGCAGCACTGCAATGAGCAATTGAAGTCCAAATTTCCTCAATGAAGCACCTAGCTACATCCAGCCTTGAAGTGTGGGTGTTTCCTTACAATTGCTACCAACAATGTCTGATGAGAATCAACAAGCATTCAAGGATCCATTGCATGTTCCAGTTGGGCCTATTACTAAAGTAAGATCCAAGAAGATCAAAGAAGCACTTAATGGGCTGATTCAAGAGATTTGGGCTGATTCTAACGCAGGACATTCTAAGCTTGGCCCAAAGGAAGATGAAGGCGTAATAAATTTAATTCAAGCTATTAAGGGCTGATCTAGCTTAATTGGGCTTGATTTATGACGTGGATTAATAACTGATTGATTTTCCAGCTCCATATCAGTTAATAAATATTTTTCCTAGTCTGGAGCATCTAATTTTGGACCAAATCTACCTTAATTTTAGGCTTTTATTATTTAGAACGTTTTTAGCTATTTTTCCTATTTTGGATCTGCTAATTTCATACCAAATCAACTTTTATTTAGGGTTTTATTATTTAGTACGTTTTTTATATTTTCTATTTTCAGTCATGTCTTATAAATAGCATGCACTCATTGTAATAGAGGGAAATTATTGAATAAAAATCAGAAAAGGTGAGGCTTTGCTCTTCTTTTGGTTCTTCAAGAACTGTGAACTTATCAGGAATTCTTCCTTGTGGCGTTCAAACTTTATACCTTTGGTTCGTGATTCAATTATAATCATTGGGTCAAGGTGTTACACTTATACCTTTGGTTCGCGTTTCGATTATAAACGTTGGGTCAGGGTTTCTATAAAAAAAACTGAATTTTAGCTTTCTTGGGCAAGTATTCAAATATTTTTGTTGGGTCTCAAAGCGTGTCGATTGAGGTTAGTCCAGTGTATCAGAAAGGACATCTGTCTTTCCGAGACAGTTTACTTTTTCGATTCGGAACTCTTAGTCGAGCTAATGGCGAGATCGATTTTTTGTTCGCATCATTTGGTATCAGAGCACAGGTTCTAAAATCAGTTTTCTTTCCCGTTATCTTTTGTTTCCTGTTATCATCTTGCCTTGTTCCTTTTGTGTTCTTTGTTCCTTGTTCTTATTTTGTAACTTGCACTAGGTTAAAATCGTGCACCAAGCTTCCAAAAAAAAAAAAAAAAGGTGTGAAAAAAAAAAAAAGCTTGAAAACAAAAAGGAAAAAGAAAAAGAAAAAGAAGAGACTACAGAAAAGAAATAGAAAAGAAAAAAAAAATTTGTTTGTAGTTTCAATTCCCTCAGACCAAAATATTATTTTCTTTTGTCCTATTCCTTTTGTAAGGTTGAATTTAATCAACCATATAATTGGCTTTATTCCATGACCAATTTGCTTGTAATTTAGCACTTAGTAACCCTATATTTAGGTGGGAAAATTGTAAGGGTAGTGTGTGAGAAGATGTGAAGAAAAGCTCAAGAGTGTGCAAGAAAAACAGAGTCTTGCGGCTAGAGCTGGCGGGTGGATCGCGATTGGCAAGCCGCGAAAGGCAGGCACGTGAGAGGCACACTGGGAAGCTGAAGGGTCGCACCAGCTGTCACGCTATAGGACAAAAGTTCCACTCTGTCCAGGCCGTTACGTCGCGACTGGAACTCGCGACTTGGACAAGCCACGAGGTCAAGCCGCGAGTAAACCCTGTTTGGCAAAAACTGACGTTTTGCATTCCCTTCTCACCCTACTATATATACACCCTTATACCCACTAAATTGAGAGAGCTTCCAGAGAGAATTTTGTGAGAGAAACCCTAGAGAAAAACAAGATTGCCTCATCCCCAATCTTTACCTTAGAGACTCTTCAAATTCCTCTACTCTCTTCCTCTCCATTGTCATACCCTTGAGAGGTCTTTTACCAAATCCTTATCTCACCACACCCACGTCTGTGAGAAGGTCCATTTGGTGCTTAGGGAAACAGTTTGGGAAGGAACCAATATATATTGGTTGATGCTATGGTCAAGTAGCGGAATCCGGGAAGCTAGAGAAGAAATAGGTTCGCCGTAACCTCGTTGGAGCAAGAAGGTTGGAGGGCTTAGGTACTTGGGTAGATTAGGCTTGGAGGGTCTTCTGCTGTTCATGTATCCCAACTATATTCTTTAGTGGATTGTATCACCGCTTGGAGGGCGGCGGAGAGGTTTTACGCCGAGGACTTCGGTTTCCTCTTCGATAACACATCGTGTGTTGTCCGTGTGTTTGCATCGTTCTTTCCTTTATCTTTGCCTTATATTTACTGCTGTGGATGTGTTTATATTTGGCTGAGATTGTTCTATCAATTCTGTTATAAGCTTGTTATCATATTCCGCACATTAATTGTTTGATATAAAGCTTGAATTAGTATTTTTGTAATTTGGGGTCTAAACGTTCAAAGGTGTTTCATACCCTTTTTGAACTTTCAATTGGTATCAGAGCGGGTACACTTGTTGTGGTTTTAATACCTGAGTGTGATCCTTGACCCCTTGTTGAGATGGATAGGTCTCAATCTCTCAATGTTCCACCATTTTTTGATGGTAATAATTATGCATTTTGGAAAGTCCGAATGAGGGCGTTTTTGTGTTCTATGGATGAGACTGTGTGGGATGCAGTTGAGACAGGTTGGACCAAACCGGAGGCTCCTACGGCAAATTGGGATAAGGCTGCTCTTGCAGCGGCAAATGCAAATAGCAAGGCGTTGAATGCTATTTTCTGCGGTGTCTTTCCAGAAGAATTTCGCCGGATTTCTCACATCTCCATTGCTAAGGAAGCATGGGAAATTCTGGAGACAACCTATGAGGGAACTAAGAAAGTAAAGGACACAAAACTTTAAATGCTGACCACTCGCTTTGAGGAGTTAAAGATGAGTGATGAAGAGTCGTTTGATTCGTTCTACAGCAAGTTGAATGAAGTGGTTGTTGGTAAATTTAACTTGGGGGAAAAGACAGAAGACTCGAAGATTGTAAGGAAGATTCTCCGGTCACTACCAGAAAGCTTCCGGCCCAAAGTTACAGCCATTGAAGAGAGTAAAGATCTTGACGAAATCAAGGTTCAAGAGCTGGTTGGTTCTCTACAAACATATGAGTTGTCCCTTCCTTCGGCGAAGAAGAGCAAATCCCTTGCTCTTAAGACAATTGATGAGAGGATAGTATCTCATGACTCTTCGGAAGAGGATACGGTAGATAAAGATGTGGCGTATCTTGTAAAGAACTTCCGTAAATTCCTAAAGCTCAAGAATAGTGGAAAATTTGATGACAAAGGAAAATTTCAGAGTGGCCGAAAAGAGAAGAAAGAGTTTCGAAGAAAAGATGGTAAAAACTCCCAATCCTCACAAGGAATTACATGTTTTGAATGTAATGGACATGGGCATTTTAAAAAGGAATGCCCAAATTACTTGAAGTCGAAGGGAAAGGTTTATGCCACTACTTTAAGTGATTCGGACTCATCAAATTCTGACTCCGATGAGAGCTGTGATGAAGAAGGAAATTTCTCCGCATTCATGACAATTGCTCATGTGGAATCCTCAGATGACTTGGATACACTTGTGAAGGAGCTTGGTGAGCATTCTGATTTGGAGTCTATTGGGGCTGTTGAAGAATTGGAAGCTGAAGAGGATGAAGGTACATTGGGTCTTCAAGAGAATTACGCTTTACTTCTTGAGAAATCAGGTGAGTATGCAAGGGTTGCAAAGGCGGCTGTGAAGAAAATGAAAAGGGCTGAAGAGGACTACAAAAGTCTACTGGCCAGATATAAAGAGGCTAAATGTGAGATTGAGACACTAAATGGAGAGTTATCGAAAGCCTATACCAAAGTAAGATTCCTTGAGCAAGAGGTGGAGCAAGCACAAGCCAAGATAGAAAGGGTCTCCTCTAGAAAGCTGGAAGATGTTATCTCATCTCAGAAACACTTCTCAAACAAGACCGAATTGGGTTATACCAGAGGAAGTAGCTCATCGGCCAAAGCTACCAAAGAAGTGAAATTTGTGAAGGCCATAGAGCCTATTGGAGAAGAAACCATCCCTGGAAATGTTGAGGCTGAGAGGAAGAATGTGAGTGAGCAACGGATGGTGAATAAGCCCCGAAATCAATCTATGGGTAGACACAGAACCAGAGCAAGATCCCTCTCAAGACCACAACGGGGTCCTAGAACAGAGTATGTGTGTCACTATTGCGGACTGCAAGGGCATACTAGACCTAACTATCAAAAGTTGAGAGCAGACAACAATACAAGCGCACCTCGGTCAAGAGGAAAAAGGAATGACAAGAGGTCTTGGGGTGGTGAGCAATCAAGGAGCCAAAACCGTGATCCCGGAATGACGGACGTGATGAAGATGATTGGCGCCTTCACCACTTGCTTGGAGAGCTTCAATAGGAGGTTTGAAAGTCCTAACTCTCGTACCCGATCCGTCAGGGATACCACCCCAAACGCACGTGATGTGTGGGTGACAAAGGGTTCTCATGCATAAGCATTGTAACATGTCCATGCATTAATTCTTCCTATGCTTTGTGGATAAGATTGGTTATTTGCTTTGTGTTTTTGAGCATTTTTTTTAATTTGTAGTTTGTTTTGTGTTTAAAATGTTCTTTTTATCTTTCTTCTACTGTTTTTGTGTCAAAAATCCAAAAACACATAAAAAGTTGAAAATCCAAAAAGTTTGTTCACTTTGTTGAGTTTTTGTCTCAAAGCATGTTTTGCCTTGTACCTTTGTACTTGTGGCTGTGTGCATTTAACGAGCTTAGCTTGTCTCTCATGCACTCATATCATTGTGGAAGAAATTCTGAAATCTATGTGATTGTTGTAAATAGATCTTCAACCTTGTCATGAATGATTAGTGAATGGTCTTGTTGATCTTGAGACATGCATAGACTCATGCCTATATATCTTCCCACTTTTTATTTTTTAGGCTTTAAAAGAGCTCTCTAAATGTAAATCTCCAAATGAAAAGAGACATAGAGCTGCAAAAGCCTGTCGCACATACTAGTATTTGACTAGGAAAAAGGAAAAGTGACCAAAATATAATGTGTGATGCTCACAAGGCCAAAGGCTAATTCATCAATTGAAATATCAAAAATTTCAGGCATCTATCTCAAAATGAGATTTTCTTTGCTCAAAAGTTGCAAATGATATGATTGAATTTGGAGCCAAATGAAAAGCTTCAGAGGATTGTTATCAAGTCCTTGTGGGAGGTCATATATGCATGTTTCTATAATTGAGATAGGTCACATTATCTAGTGCTAGTTGCGTATGCCTTGATTGAATTGATCATTGAAGCTTCACATTGGACTAAGGACTATCTCATTTTCGATATCCACACACAACACACAAGTCTATGTTCAAGAAATGCCATATTCATTTGTGTGATTGTACTTGATTAAATGTGCTTTCACATACTCAATCTTTGTTGATCAAACACAAAAAGATTTTTGAGTGTTTTGTTTTGTTTTTGGAAAGTACTTTGTTTTTGCAAAATGTCAAAATTTTCAAAAACTGTGTTGCCCTGTTTTGGCGACTAAGTCGCGGGTTAGCACAATCGCAAGCCCCAGTCACGAGCTCAGTCAGAGATTTTCGCGGCTTAATGGCGTGTCAGTACCCTTATCGCGAAAAAGACTTAGAAAATTTGTTTAATTTGAATTTCGCTCTTTTCGCGGGTCAGTGTGGCGATTGTTTCGCGGGTGGAAGATCCAATCGCGAGAGGTAGTCAGGGAATTTCGCGGCTCATATCGCGACTATCTCGCGGGTAGACCTTCCAGTCGCGAAAAACACTTAGAGAAATTCTCAAGTTTCTTCTCTTCATAGTGTTTCGCGGCTTAACCATGCGACTTACTGGCGACTTGATCCAGTCGCGAAAAACGCGTGTTTTGCGTTTTGAAGACAGTTTTTATAATTGTTTTCCAGTTTTTTCTTCCCTCGCAGTTCAGTGTCTATTCATCTTCTTCTCAAAATCTCTCTCTCAACACTCCGTGTTCTCTTGAAAAAGCTTCAAATTTCTGCATCATATCTTCATCAAACACCACGAAAAAGGTATGGGTTTTCAAAACCTCACTTCATTCATCCTGATTTCACTGCTGTTCTTTTGAATCTGAATGCTGTGTTGTTGGGTTGTTTTCTTTTGTGTTCGAACATGGGTTTACATTTTTGTTGAGTTTGGGTGTGTGTGCTGTTACTTGCTCTTACTGCATTGATTGTTTAGGATTAGTTGCTTACTTCAGGTCACTTTTCCTCTGTCTGAGCATTGATTTGTGTCTGTTTAGTTTTGGGTATATGGGTATGGGGTTTTTCTGCAATCTTGTATTGTAGTCCTACATTTATTTGTGATTGGTTGTGTTGTTGTTTTTGGAGATTATGGCTATCATGCTCTTGCAGATGTTGATACATTTATGTTGTTGCTCTATCCAGTACAAATGGGTCTTGCTCTGAATTTGTTTGAATTCTTCAGTTTAAACTTGGTGAACTTGTTATATCCAATGTTTGGTTATCAACTATGCTTAGTCTGTGTCTGTTTTATCACTATGTAACTCATTTGTTACTAATGTGTGTGCATTTCCCTATTCTGTGCTATGTCTTGCTGTGGCCTTTTCTGAGTGTTTACAGATGGCTTCCACATCCTCTAAGAAGAAGACTCCTACTAAGAAGGCTGATAAAAGATTGAAAATGGACAACAACCTGTTTAGGTCAGTCAAGCATTTTGAGAGATATAGAGATTCCTTCGTAAAGGGAACCATTATCCAGGAGAGATTTGTGGATTTACATGACTTGAAGGATACATTCATTCCAAAATGCTTTGAGGGCAGAGGCTGGGAAAAACTTCTGGGTGACTTACCTTTAGTGTGTGAACCACTAATCAGAGAATTCTATGCAAATGTTGTGATAAAGGAGGAGGAGTTGAACTGTTGGGTAAGGAGAAAGGAGTTTACCCTAGATGCTCATGACATTGATAAGGTTTTGGGGTTGGAGGGGTTAGATGAGTATGAATTCACAAACTACAAGGACAAAATGGTCTCCCTAGAAGCTGTCCAGAGAAAGATTGGTAGGGTTTTAGAAAAGAGGTGTCTCAACACTTCTGACTTTCCGAAAGACATGAGGTGTTTAACAACGATAATGATGTACAATCTGTACCCTATAAGGAAGATGACTACATTGACAAATGCCAGAGCTATCTTTCTTATGGAACTTAAGGAAAATACCCCTATTGACATCAGTTCCCACATTTTTGCTACTATCATGGAAGAAACTAAAACCACCTCGAGGCCCAAGCTGGTGTTTCCAAGTCTTCTCATGAGAATCTTCAAAGAAAAGGGTGTTGCAATTCCACAAGATATCAGTCCCATGCCTCCTTTATTAGCTATCAACAAATTTACTCTCATACGGATACAGAGTCGTCTTCCAGGTGAAGAAGAAGAGGGTGTACATGAAGAAGGTGATCCTATGGAGACTGAAGCAGAAGGTGCAGGACCAGTTTCCACACCTAGAGTAAGAGTCAAGAGGAGTAGACCTTCCACCTCATCACATGTACCTCCTGATGCCTTTCAAATTATCCTGGAGAGACTTGATACAATCCGAGATGTTCAAAATCAACAGACTGAGAGGATGATAGCAATGCAGGACCAGCTTGATGTACTCTCTGCCAAGTTTGACAGCATTCATACCAGCCAAGATCACTGACCCTTTGGCCATTCCGGTCAAAAGGGGGAGAATTTTTGAGGCAGCTCGTGAGGGGGAGTGCCTGGTTCGAGGGGGAGTTTTAAATATGTGTTTCTTTTGATTTTGATACTCTGGTTTAAGTTTGTTTTAAAACTCGTAATATGTGAATTTTTGGTAGTAGTTGTTTATTTCAGCATATATATATATAGTATGATGTTTTACAGCTTCTGTACTTTAAGTTGCTAACCTGTACCCATTGTTGCTTTTGTAAGCTTTGAGGGTTGGTTTCTAGCACTTTTGCATGCTTGTAGGCTTTTATGGTTTGTGCCATGTATTTGCAAAACTTTTCTTATGCAGCCTTTATGCTTTTGTGTTTTGGTACTTGTTAATGCCTTGCATTATCTTAAGTACAACACTCTTGTGCCCTTGTAGGATTGTTCCTAGATGCATATGTGTTTGTATGCATTGGTTGAGTGTTGGACTTGCAAAATGATTCTCTTCAATTGAGTTTATCAGTTTTGCATGTCCGGATGTTCATTTCCTGTGTGAATGAACATAGTAATCACTTTTGCTTAAGTGACTACTGTTTTTGATCTTGCCATGAATTATTGCTTTTATGCCTATGTTCATTTTTGCTTGATCATGCTTATTTTGCTCCACATGCATATTAAGTTTTCTGCATACAATGATATTGCTATGTTATTGTGTTTCAGGAGTTACTTATTCATATGTTCAAGAGCTTTACAGAATCTAGAGTTAGGTGTGAGTGAGTTTTCCAACTGTTCCCAACTCACGTTTAAGTCTAGAGTCTGTTGTAGGGTTTTGTCACGGAATAGCCAAAGAGGGAGACTGTAAGGTTGAATTTAATCAACCATCTAATTGGCTTTATTCCGTGACCAATTTGCTTGTAATTTAGCACTTAGTAACCCTGTATTTAGGTGGGAAAATTGTAAGGGTAGTGTGTGAGAAGATGTGAAGAAAAGCTCAAGAGTGTGCAAGAAAAACAGAGTCTCGCGGCTAGAGCTCGCGGGTGGATCGCGACTGGCAAGCCGCGAAAGCCAGGCACCTGAGAGGCACACTGGGACGCTGAAGGGTCGCGCCAGCTGTCACGCTATAGGACAAAAGTTTCAGGCTGTCCAGGCCGTTACGTCGCGACTGGAACTCGCGACTTGGACAAGCTGCGAGGTCAAGCCGCGAGTAAACCCTGTTTGGCAAAAACTGATGTTTTGCATTCCCTTCTCACCCTACTATATATACACTTTTATACCCACTAAATTGAGAGAGCTTCCAGAGAGAATTTTGTGAGAGAAACCCTAGATAAAAACAAGATTGCCTCATCCCCAATCTTTACCTTAGAGACTCTTCAAATTCCTCTACTCTCTTCCTCTCCATTGTCATACCCTTGAGAGGTCTTTTACCAAATCCTTATCTCACCACACCCACGTCTGTGAGAAGGTCCATTTGGTGCTTAGGGAAGCAGTTTGGGAAGGAACCAATATACATTGGTTGATGCTATGGTCAAGTAGCGGAATCCGGGAAGCTAGAGAAGAAATAGGTTCGCCGTAACCTCGTTGGAGCAAGAAGCTTGGAGGGCTTAGGTACTTGGGTAGATTAGGCTTGGAGGGTCTTCTGCTGTTCATGTATCCCAACTATATTCTTTAGTGGATTGTATCACCGCTTGGAGGGCGGCGGAGAGGTTTTACGCCAAGGACTTCGGTTTCCTCTTCGATAACACATCGTGTGTTGTCCGTTTGTTTGCATCGTTCTTTCCTTTATCTTTGCCTTATATTTACTGCTGTGGATGTGTTTATATTTGGCTGAGATTGTTCTATCAATTCTGTTATAAGCTTGTTATCATATTCCGCACATTAATTGTTTGATATAAAGCTTGAATTGGTATTTTTGTAATTTGAGGTCTAAACATTTAAAGGTGTTTCATACCCTTTTTGAACTTTCACCTTTGATTTAGTGTTTCTGATGGAGATCAAGGCACCGCTTCGAAGGATCTCGTTCAAGTACCAATTGGGCCGGTTACGAGAGCACGAGCAAAGAAGTTCAAGGATGTACTCAACGGACTCATCCAAGAATTATGGGCTCAAGCAAATTCGTGGAGGCCCATAGAGCATGACCCACGTGGGCAACAAAGAATTGTCACCTTGATTCAAGTTCTAGAAGGATCCGGTCAAGGCTAAGAATTGGCAAGAAATATTTTGGGAGGATCCGATTACATGGCTATTCTAGGCGCCACTTTCTTTCCATTTATATTGTCCTTTGTTTCCTTCTATATGACTCTAGGCCTCCAGCTCTTCTTTCCTATTTTAGCGTCTCTTTTTTGGCAAGTAGGAATTTATTTTAGCATTGATTAGGAGGATGGGCATCCAGCCTTTATTGCCTTATATGTCTTGTGTGTTTTAGGAAGGTAAGGATTTCTTTCCTTACCCATTTTCGACTTTAATTAGGTTTTCTATGTTAGGGTTTTTTTCTTGTAATGTTCAACCCTTTAAATAGGTGCATAAGCAATGGAAAACGGAGACATTGAATATTCATAAAACTGGTGAGGTTTATTCTCTTTGGTTCTTTGAAGAACTATTCGAACTTATCGGGATTTCCCGTGGCG